>OU342741.1:210764497-211364695 GCA_910589775.1 Avena eriantha | reverse complement strand
CAATGACTCTAGTGCTGGTTTTAGTATAAGAACACACATGCATTGACCCTAGTGCTGGTTTTATATGTGGTTTGTGGAAAGAACACACATGCAATGAACACTGGTGGATCGATGTGTGGTTTGTGGAAAGAAGACACATGAAATGACCACTGGTTGATCCATATGTGGTTTGTGGAAAGAACACACATGCATGCAATGCCATTGGTTGATCCATATGTGGTTTGTGGAAAGAACACACATGCAATGACTCTAGTGGACCCATGTGTGGTTTGTGGAAAGAACACATATGCAATGCCATTGGTTAATCCATATGTGGTTTGTGAAAAGAACACATGCAATGACGCTAGTGGATACATATGTGGTTTGTAGAAAGAACACACATGCAATGACCAATGGTTGATCCATATGTGTTTTGTGGAAAGAACACACATGCAATGACTCTAATGCTTGTTTTAGTATAAGAACACACATGCAATGACTCTAGTGCTGGTTTTAGTATAAGAACACACATGCAATGACTCTAGTTGGTCCATACGTGGTTTGTGAAAAGAACACACATGCAATGACTCTAGTGGATCCATATGTGGTTTGTGGAAAGAACACACATGCAATGACCCCTGGTTGATTCATATGTGGTTTGTGGAAAGAACACACATGCAATGAAACTAGTTGATCCATATGTGGTTTGTGGAATGAACGCATATGCAATGACTCTGGTGGATCCATGTGTGGTTTGTGAAAAGAACACACATGCAATGCCATTGGTTGATCCATGTGTGGTTTGTGAAAAGAACACACATGCAATGACCACTGGTTGATCCATATGTGGTTTGTGGAAAGAACACACATGCATGCAATGCCATTGGTTGATCCATATGTGGTTTGCGGAAAGAACACACATGCAATGACTCTAGTGGACCCATGTGTGGTTTGTGCAAAGAACACACATGCAATGCCGTTGGTTAATCCATATGTGGTTTGTGAAAAGAACACATGCAATGACTATAGTGGATACATATGTGGTTTGTGGAAAGAACACACATGCAATGACCAATGGTTGATCCATATGTGGTTTGTGGAAAGAACACACATGCAATGACTCTAATGCTGGTTTTAGTATAAGAACACACATGCAATGACTCTAGTGCTGGTTTTATTATAAGAACACACATGCAATGACTCTAGTTGGTCCATACGTGGTTTGTGAAAAGAACACACATGCGATGACTCTAGTGGATCCATATGTGGTTTGTGGAAAGAACACACATGCAATGACCACTGGTTGATTCATATGTGGTTTGTGGAAAGAACACACATGCAATGAAACTAGTTGATCCATATGTGGTTTGTCCAAAGAACGCACATGCAATGACTCTGGTGGATCCATGTGTGGTTTGTGGAAAGGACACACATGCAATGCCATTGGTTAATCCATATGTGGTTTGTGAAAAGAACACATGCAATGACTCTAGTGGATACATATGTGGTTTGTGGAAAGAACACACATGCAATGACTCTAATGCTGGTTTTTGTATAAGAACACACATGCAATGACTCTAGTGCTGGTTTTAGTATAAGAACACACATGCAATGACTCTAGTTGGTCCATACGTGGTGTGTGAAAAGAACACACATGCAATGACTCTAGTGGATCCATATGTGGTTTGTGGAAAGAACACTGAAAGGATAGAGATGTCGCCTAGAGGGGGGGGGTGAATAGGCAATTTTAAAACTATTACGGTTTTGGCTCGATAGAATGCGGAATTAAACTAACGTTTATTTTACAAGCACAAAACCTAAATACACTAGGCTCAGCTAAGTGCACCAAAACCAAGATAAGCTAAGCAAGATAGCACAAGATAAATATACCACAAGTGATAGGCAAGATATAAGTACTTCAAGCTCGATGGCTATCACAAGGAAAGTAAGCTCGGGTATAGAGATAACCGAGGCACGCGGAGACGAAGATGTATTCCCGTGTTCCCTTACAAGTAAGGTACGTCACGTTGGAGAGGTGTGGGATTCCACGAAGGATTTCCCAACGCCACGAAGGCTCACCTTCTCCTCCGAGTCTATCCCACGAAGGAATAGGCCCTTTCCTTATGGCTAGCTTTTCCTCCACTCCGGAGATGGCAAGCTCCACAACCACTTCACAAGCTCCACGAAGGAGAAGCCCGGGTCTCTTCACAATCTTCCACGAAGAGGTCACCGTGGCACCAACCGCCAAGCCAACTAGGAGGTCACCCTCTAAGAGCAACAAGCTCACGGTCTCTCACTCGAACAAATCATAATGGAGAGCTAACCACTTATGCAAGAACGCAAAGCAAGAACACCAAGGGTGTTCAAATCCTTCACTCTCAA
Organism: Avena eriantha; assembly: GCA_910589775.1. Lineage (NCBI taxonomy): Eukaryota > Viridiplantae > Streptophyta > Magnoliopsida > Poales > Poaceae > Avena > Avena eriantha. Next base: position 211,362,334 of record OU342741.1, on the reverse strand, counting down.
ATCCCACGAAAGCAACAAGTTCTAGGGAGGAATTAGAGAGGAAGAACAATGGTGGAAGTCAACCAATGACTCCAAGATCTAGATCCAAAGGGTTCCCCTCACTTAGAGGAGGAATTGATTGGTGGGGATTGTAGATCTAGATCTCCTCTTCCAAAGCCCTCAAAAAGATGCAAGAATCATAGGAGGGAAGGGAGAGGAAGCAAGCTCAAGAGGGTCAACAATGGAGGTCAATTTCGTGCTCAAGAACCACCAAAAACGTTGGGGGAAGAATCCCCTTTTATAGGGGAAGGCAAATATGGCCGTTGGGAGGAAACAGCGCGAACCCGGTTTGAAGTCCGGTTGGACTGGCCCCAGAACCGAACAACTCGGTCCCCAGGCCGGTGGACCGGACTACAAACCGAAATACTTCTGTATGCCAACCCGGAATAGACTCAGTCACGAAAACCGGAAAACCCGGTCTGAGATCCGGTCAACCGGAGCTGGAACCGGACCGTCCGGTGTGGGGCTCTGTTGAACCGGATCCACAACCGGGATGAAAGTGACTTCACTAAAAACGCAATAACTTTTGCATACGGACTCCGATTTTGATGATCTTGGGCTTGTTTTGACGAGGATAACAAGCTCTACAATATGGTGTATGAAAACATCATAGTCCAAAAAGGAAGATAGAACCAAATGAGGAAAGGCATGGAGCCTCCCTATAAGAAGAACCGGTAAAACCTTCAAACTCGAAACCGCTATATAAGATGCATACGAATTCCGTTTTTGATAAACTTGGGCTTGTTGAAGAGCTAGCAACAAGCTCAAGAACCTCACATAGAGAAAATACCATGAAGCAACAAAATAGTAATATGCAAACGATTGAGCTCCCTATGACGATGTGATCAAGTTACCCAACCGAAATCCCCTCTTGATAGTGCGGCTATCTATCCTATAACCCGGTCTCCCAACAAACACCTTGAGACCGGTAAAAGGAAAACCTAGAAAGGACATACCTTTGCCTTGCGCATCCTGCTTGATCTTGATGACAACGCTTCAAGCTCCATCCAAGCCGGAATGCATCACTTGATCATTGTTGCTTCGTGAAGATTCATAATTTGCTCCCCCATACACCACTATGGGATAGCTTCATTAGGACACACCTTCACATGTCCATTTTCACCAATATGGACGGCAAGCTTCAGGCAAATGATCTTCTCGATATGCTTATCTTGAACTTGACCTTCTCAACCTTGATGGCGATCACCACTTGATGCCATCCTCTCATGGGCTATTGAGATCTTCACATTTGAAGCATGCCCATGGAAAGATACCTATCCCATATATAAAACACAAAGGAACATATATAATGGGTTAGTTCATGATGCATAAATGACAAGGCTTACCACACCACGAGATCCATGTGGTACATTCTTTATGCTTCATGTGTTGACCAACTTGAAATCACTCTTCACTCTTTGCATTGGTCAACCAAGTGTCTTCTCATGCTCCATCTCAATATCTTGAGGTACATAAGGAACTCTTCATTTGATTACATGCTCTAAATCTTAATCAACCATAGCCCAACTAATGAGGCTAACATGACTCCGACTTAGAGCCATATCTTGAATTCTTCTATAGAGATCACACTCTCAAGATCTTGAACAAATCATATTCTTATCTTCAATTCGATGATCTTGATGCCAAAACTCAAGGTATATCTTTATCTTCATGGCATCCATACTTGAATCCAACATATGGACTACAAGCATGACCTATGGAATATTCCTTCATATAAAACTCAATGAAAACATTAGTCCATATGGATTGTCATTAATCACCAAAACCACACATAGGGGCAATTACCCTTTCAATCTCCCCCATTTTGGTAATTGATGACAATCACAACAACTGGGTTTATATAATGAATATTAGAAACAAGTACGCAACTTATCCGAGAATAAGTTGAATACAAGAGGTTGCATTTGATATTGTTAAGTAACACAAAGATACTAGCCCATATCAAAACTGCTTCTACTCACACAAGCTACAACTAGTGCAAGAGATGTGAGTAGAACCAACATATATAGAGCAAACCCCCCCACAATATATGCACGTGTGATGAACTTGAATTTCATTGCATACATTGTCAAGCATAACCTTTGGGAGAGTTTCCACTATATATTCAACCATGCAATACACAATAAAGATGAAATGATGAAAGGCAAACACTTAAGAACAAACCAATCTTAAGTAGAACACCATTTCCCTTAAAACCCTCTAAACTTCTCCCCCATTGACAACAAGTGCCAAAATGGATGACAAAGTTAGAAGGCCAATATAGTTCAAGTTCCTCCCAAGGTGTGAATTTCTCATAATATGAGTGAAAACATATGCACATATCCAATGACGAATACTTGGAGGAAATCAACTATATTTAGGATCAAATATTGCTAAAAGGATAACAAGGTGAAGAAACTTCAACGGATGAAGCAAGCAATCAAAAGATCCAAATAATCAAGTGGACAAATAGTTCTCTAAATGAAATAAGGAAGCTCCCCAAGGTTTGTGCATAAATTAGTTGTTTCATTTGAATACAATATGCACAAACATGGAATCCTCACTCCCTCTATATCATTTAGAACACAACCAAGATACAATGAGTAGAGATATAAATCAATACACTTGTTAAGACAAGATTAAGTCCAAAAGAAACCAAGTATGAGATATGAGTGCATGAAGATGCAATGAAAGTGAACCGAGCACTCATAAATCAAGACCTTACCAAAACCATTAAAAACAAAGCGGATAAGTGAGATGGTTGGCAAAAGGCAAGGATATCAAGGCGAGAGATTATAACTCTTGTGTATATAAGTTTCTAATTGGGAAATCATGGGAATAATCCACAAAGAAACATCCACACATAAGGGGTTAATAAAGATAAGAAAACATGATATCCAAGAGGAAGTCATAAGATATACCAAAAAAAATGATATTTTGCTTAAGTGCATATATATAGCCCATGGCTCTATTTTCTCTTATGGTATATCAATGAACTTCACCAAAGAAAAAGAAAACCTCAAAAACATCACAACTAACACTAAGGGAACTAATGCTAGTTGGGATATTTTGAGAAAGGCAACAAGTATCAAAAGGAAGGATTCAATGCAATTTCAACAATATTGCACATGAGAGTACCTTGAGGAATTGATATGCAATAAATTGCTAGAAGGCATATTTGGGATTGGTGAATCATGACCATGATTTTATATACTTCCCATTATATGCATCATCTCAAATTACTCACATAAGCAATAAGGATAGAAAAGTCTTTCAAAGATCCTTGCAAGAACCGCAACATTTACAAACAAATAAATTCATGCCAAGATGCAACCTACAAGAGATTGGATGGAAGAATAGTATGCATGAATAAGATACTTGTTACCGAGATAGCAATGGTATGATGTAGTAGATAAGAATTCTTAGATCATCCTAGCTTGGCTCCAATTATAAGGTGGTGACAACACCTTCCTTATAGATAAGAAAAGCATCCATTGCATCTGCAATGTACCTAAAACAACATTCAAGTACATTTTGGTCCCCAAACTTATTGGGTCCAAAGTGGTTAGACTAACCACAACACATAGGACATACTCCATAAAAATATGTGCATATTTAGAGATGAAATTTGAATTTCATGCACATCATAGCCGTTTAAGGATTTGATGGAGTATACCCTATATATTAGATCAAAGAAATCAAAACATGATATAAGATATACATTTAGTAAACATGCATGCACGATACTTTCAAGAACCAACGAAGATATAATTTGGACAAAACACCAAAATATTCAAGAAGGCATACAAGGTGAGACAAAACACATTTGTTGTCCAAACTATATCAAAGAATCAAATCAACACAAGATTTGGTCAACAAAGTTCAACAAATGAACCAAGCAAAAACTATTGAGCATAAAAGATGAGATAAAAACATAAATGCTCAAATATTTATCTCATTCAAGAAAATAACATAGAGAAGAAAGAATGAGATAACAAACTCCCAAGAGAGCAAGGTTTCAACAAATAAACCAAACCCTTAACACTTTTCACAATGGCACAAGGTTCCGAGAAGAAAAGGTTTGTCTTCCACAAAAATCACATTTGATGATAATCAAAAACACTATCAAAGAGATGTTCCAAAAGCCAAGGAAGACAATGGGAGCCACAACAATTTTTGTAAAGACAAGCTAGAAGAAGAGGTATTTATACTCAAGGGAGAAATCTAGCCGTTTGTAGCATTTTCTGCGAAACTCGGTTTTAAGTTCGGTTGGACCGGACCACACACCGGACCGCCCGGTGTGCATCCCGGTCAACCGGAATCCAAACTGGTATGCTCACTGTGTGAGAGCCCGGATAGACTCGGTATATGAAACCGAGATTCCCGGTTTGGGTTCGGTTGACCAGAACTGGTACCGGACCGCCCGGTGTACAACCCGGTCAACCGGAATCCAAACCGGGATGCTCACTGTGAGTGAGCCCGGATAGACTCGGTGTATGAAACTGAGAATCCCGGTTTGAGTTCGGTTGACCGGAACTGTACCGGACCGCCCGGTGTACAACCCGGTCAACCGGAATCCAAACCGGGATGCTCACTATGAATGAGCCCGGATAGACTCGGTATATGAAACCGAGAATCTTAGTTTGGGTTCGGTTGACCGACACTGGTACCGGACCATCCGGTCTAGGAACCGGTTCAACCGGCCTGAGAATCGAGTTTGGCAGAGATGTTATCAAACTTAGATTTCTTTCTTCTCTCGATAGAGATAAGCATTTGAGGAAGGCCACACCAAGAAATTCTTACTCAAGCAAAGACCGAAAAGACGACCAATAAAAGCTTCTAACAAGAAAATAGGACCTTGTTTGAGCTAACATGCCACCTAGATACAAGATAATCAAAAATATCAACTCTAAGTGGCACCACCTCATGTTCACATTTCCTAGGATTGTGATATGCAAAAGAAGCATATTACTCCCCCATAATGTGGTATCCAATTTTTCTTAATAAGAGGAAAAACAACCTCAACTAGAAATAATTAATGGACATTTAGAATTTGAATTTCTCATGAGTATGACACGCCACATAGTGACTAGATAATCTTTCAATATCAATACTAAGTGGTAGTACTCATGTACACACATTTTACGGTATGAGAGATGCGCGAGGCATATCACTTCCCCAAAATGGGATGTTCCATTAACCACTCAAAAGAGCCAAAAAAGATATCATCAAGATGCATTAGAGGCTCAAAGCAAAACACACAAGTAAATGATGTGCCAAACACATAGACACACTTGAATACACAAAATAAGCAAGCATGAGGCACAACAAATACAAACACATACTTGGTACAAAACCAAAACATGTAAAGGGGCAAGTAACTTTCAATATAAAAGAGTTGAGTTCGAGTTACCGCAAAGAGGCACATTGGGTATATGGTAGGGAGATGATAATCCTTATAACTTGGCTTTATAAAATATAATATATGAAGATCCCTTAATTCTTCATGAGTTAGCCAAGCCTCCAATGCCCTCCAAAAACACCTATTGATCAAGTTTGAGCTTGTTGGTCCCCAACCAAGTTGGGTCCTAAGAGGTTAGTCACAATAGGCTTGGAAACCCAAATGGTTTGTTTCTTGACACCACTTTGAGTTCCAAAAAACTTGGCAAACACATTGCCATCCTTATCCTTCCCAAGAGAATAATAATCATCAACAATGATAGGGTTAGATAAGGTACCATTTGAACATGAAGAGGCCAAGTGCCCCTTATCACGACATATGTAGCAACAAGTGCTCCCCTTTCTCTTCTTCATTAATTTCTTGGCTTGGGGAGCCTTATCTTGATTCTTCTTGGGAAGTGGCCTAGCTTCAACTTGAGGTTGAGATTGGGCTTGACCTTGAACTTGTGTCTGCTTCCCTTGTTTCTTCTCACTCAAGTGCTTTTTCTTCAATGGACAAGATCTCACATGATTTCCTTTAACCTTGCACTTGAAGCAAATAATCTTGGCCAAATCCTTGACTTGGTCTTGGATCTTCTTCTTGTTGCTCTTGGACTTGTTCTTATTATTGGAGTTGAATCCAAGTCCTCTTTTATCATTGGGTTATTTTTGCACACTCAAAATATTATTGAGTGTGGATTTGACTTCATGACTCTTTTCCAAGTCTTTCTTCAAAGAAGTGACTTGGGCCTTGAGCTCTTTGATTTCCTCTACATGGTTAGTAGAAATAGAGGTACTAGAGGAAGTAGAAGCTTCATTGTTAGAGCAACAAGGCAAAGCAAGTAATCCAACACAAGGTTTATCACTAGTATGACTAGAAGGATCACTAGGACTATCACATGGCAAAATAGCATTTTGAGTAGAAGTTGTGCTAATGTCCAAAAGAGGCTCACAAGATGTTACCTTAGTGATACTTGCCTCATGAGCTAATTTTAGCCCATCATAGGAGATTAGAAGATCATTATGAGAGGCCAAGAGTTTTTCATGACTTTCTTCCAGTTTACCATAATTGCTAGTTAGCAACTCAAGTTGAGCCCTTAGCTCAACATTCTCCTTTAGGGTAGATGCTTCACAAGAAGTAGAGTTAGTAGCACTAGCATCATTAATAGATTTTTCCTTTTCAAGCTCATAAGATTCAATTTTTTGTATGAGGAGACAATTAGTGTGCTTCTCCTCGGCAATCTCTTGCTTAAGGAGATTGAATCTCCGACTCCCATCATCAAGTTGGAAATCCAACTCCTCTATGGTTTCCGTTTGTTTAGTTATGGTGTCCATAACGTGTTTGATACAAGCAATGGCCTTACTATTACCACGAAGAGAGGTACACAAAAAGGTCAGCTCAAGCACAAGAGCTCTATTATCCTCATCAAGGTCATCATCACTATCATCATTATCATTGCTATTATCTAGAGAAGAGATGTTGGGATCCAAAGTAGGACATACCTTTGATCCTATTGCCATAAGGCACATGTGAGCACGGGAGGATGAAGATGAGGATATTATTGAATCTTCATTCATGATTGTGTCTTGCTCCATACGGTGTTTGATTTCCTCTACATTGTTAGATACACAACTAGAGAAAATAGAAGCATTTTGTTTATTGGAACAAGACAAATCAAGCATATCATCTACACTAGTACTCAAATAATTTCTAGACAATATGCAAGGACTAGCAACACAAGGGGATATAAAATTATCGTTGCAAGAAGTGCTTAAGTCCAAACTCTCTACACCATTAACATTTATAGAACATGAATCATTGGTGTGAAGAGAACCACTACCATCATTACATATGATTTCTCCACTCACCATGCCATTACCTTGTGACTTGTCACATGTAGGTGAAGTGAAGGGAATTAAATCTCATCACGGCCGGAGGTGGAAGCCACTTGGAGCTCTTCATGATGTGAAGGAGAAGAGAGCTCCTCGGAGATACCACCGACCCTATGAGAAATGGACCCACCAAATATTTCTTTAAGCTTGGTCCACATCTCATGAGATGACTTGCGCTTTACATTTGTCAAGAACAAATTAACTATGGGACTCAAGGAGAAAATAAGCTCATTAGATACTTGAGCTTCGAGATGTAAATTTTTCTCATCCTCTAAAGATAGATTTTGAGGATCCATCGGAGGAGAAAAACCTACATCTAGAAAACGCTCAATATTTGGACACAAGGTCCGAAGATTACAAAGCAAGCAATTTCTCCAAAAAATATAATTTGTGCCATCAAAGATAATTGTGTCATTGTGCACTATACTACTAGCCGACATCTTTACAATCTAGGCGGTGAAGCCTAAACAAGGAGAAACCTGGCTCTGATACCAATTGAAAGGATAGAGATGTCGCCTAGAGGGGGGGTGAATAGGAAATTTTAAAACTATCACGATTTTGGCTTGATAGAATGTGGAATTAAACTAACGTTTATTTTACAAGCACAAAACCTAAATACACTAGGCTCAACTAAGTGCACCAACAACAAGATAAGCTAAGCAAGATAGCACAAGATAAATATACCACAAGTGATAGGCAAGATATAAGTACTTCAAGCTCGATGGCTATCACAAGGAAAGTAAGCTCGGGTATAGAGATAACCGAGGCACGCGGAGACGAAGATGTATTCCCGTGTTCCCTTACAAGTAAGGTACGTCACGTTGGAGAGGTGTGGGATTCCACAAAGGATTTCCCAACGCCACGAAGGCTCACCTTCTTCTCTGAGTCTATCCCACGAAGGAATAGGCCCTTTCCTTATGGCTAGCTTTTCCTCCACTCCGGAGATGGCAAGCTCCACAACCACTTCACAAGCTCCACGAAGGAGAAGCCCGGGTCTCTTCACAATCTTCCACGAAGAGGTCACCGTGGCACCAACCGCCAAGCCAACTAGGAGGTCACCCTCCAAGAGCAACAAGCTCATGGTCTCTCACTCGAACAAATCGTAATGGAGAGCTCAACACTTATGCAAGAACGCAAAGCAAGAACACCAAGGGTGTTCAAATCCTTCACTCTCAAATCCCACGAAAGCAACAAGTGCTAGGGAGGAATTAGAGAGGAAGAACAATGGTGGAAGTCAACCAATGACTCCAAGATCTGGATCCAAAGGGCTCCCCTCACTTAGAGGAGGAATTGATTGGTGGGGATTGTAGATCTAGATCTCCTCTTCCAAACCCCTCAAAAAGATGCAAGAATCATAGGAGGGAAGGGAGAGGAAGCAAGCTCAAGAGGGTCAACAATGGAGGTCAATTTCGTGCTCAAGAACCACCAAAAACGTTGGGGCAAGAACCCCCTTTTATAGGGGAAGGCAAATATGATCGTTGGGAGGAAACAACACGAACCCGGTTTGAAGTCCGGTTGGGCCGGCCCCAGAACCGGACAACTCGGTCCCCAGGCCGGTGGACCGGACTACAAACCGAAATACTTCTATATGCCAACCCGGAATAGACTCGGTCGCGAAAACCGGAAAACCCGGTCTGAGATCCGGTCAACCGGAGCTGGAACCGGACCGTCCGGTGTGGGGCTCGGTTGAACCGGATCCACAACCGGGATGAAACTGACTTCACGAAAAACGCAATAACTTTTGCATCCGGACTCCGATTTCGATGATCTTGGGCTTGTTTTGACGAGGACAACAAGCTCTACAATATGGTGCATCAAAAAATCATAGGACAACAAAGGAAGATAGAACCAAATGAGGAAAGGCATGGAGCCTCCCTATAAGAAGAACCGGTAAAACCTTCAAACTCGAAAACACCATATAAGATGCATACGAATTCCGTTTTCGATGAACTTGGGCTTGTTGAAGAGCTAGAAAGAAGCTCAAGAACCTCACATAGAGAAAATACCAAAAGAAACAAAATAGTAATATGAAAAGTATGCAAAGGATTGACCTCCCTATGACGATGTGATCAAGTTACCCAACCGAAAGCCCCTCTTGATAGTGCGGCTATCTATCCTATAACCCGGTCTCCCAACAAACACCTTGAGACCGGTAAAAGGAAAAACTAGAAAGGACATACCTTTGCATTGCGCAACCCGCTTGATCTTGATGACAACGCTTCAAGCTCCATCCAAGCCGGAATGCTTCACTTGATCATTGTTGCTTCATGAAGATTCATAATTTGGTCCCCCATACACCTCTATGGGATAGCTTCATTAGGACACATATTCACATGTCCATTTTCACCAATATGGACGGCAAGCTTCAGGCAAATGATCTTCTCGAGATGCTTATCTTGAACTTGCCCTTCTCAACCTTGATGGCGATCACCACTTGATGCCATCCTCTCATGGGCTATTGAGATCTTCACTTTTGAAGCATACCCATGGAAAGATACCTATCCCATATATAAAACACAAAGGAACATATATAATGGGTTAGTTCATGATGCATAAATGACAAGGCTTACCACACCACGAGATCCATGTGGTACGTTCTTTATGCTTCATGTGTTGACCAACTTGAAATCACTCTTCACTCTTTGCATTGGTCAACCAAGTGTCTTCTCATGCTCCATCTCAATATCTTGAGGTACATAAGGAACTCTTCATTTGATTACATGCTCTAAATCTTAATCAACCATAACCCAACTAATGAGGCTAACATGACTCTGACTTAGAACCATATCTTGAATTCTTCTATAGAGATCACACTCTCAAGATCTTGAACAAATCATATTCTTATCTTCAATTCGATGATCTTGATGCCAAAACTCAAGGTATGTCTTTATCTTCATGGCATCCATACTTGAATCCAACATATGGACTACAAGCATGACCTATGGAATATTTCTTCATATAAAACTCAATGAAAACATTAGTCCATAGGGATTGTCATTAATCACCAAAACCACACATAGGGGCAATTACCCTTTCAAACACACATGCAATGACCACTGGTTGATTCATATGTGGTTTGTGGAAAGAACACACATGCAGTGAAACTAGTTGATCCATATGTGGTTTGTGGAAAGAACGCACATGCAATGACTCTGGTGGATCGATGTGTGGTTTGTGAAAAGAACACACATGGAATGCCATTGGTTGATCCATGTGTGGTTTGTGAAAAGAACACACATGCAATGACCACTGGTTGATCCATATGTGGTCTGTGGAAAGAGCACACATGCAATAACACTGGTTGATCCATATGTGGTTTGTGGAAAGAACACACATGCAATGACTGAAGGGGATCGCAGCAGAAAACAAAAATCCTATGATGGAACCCATAACTGCGTAGGATCTATCTATGTAGTAAAGCGGTAACGGCCAATGCGTAGAGAATACATACCCTTGTAGACCGTACGCGGTTAACATTCCGCAGGGAACGTGGTTTAAGTAGTCGTACTTGTAGCCGACCTCAAGGTCGCGAAGCTCCTCGCAGGTCACCTCTTGGTCCTTCTTCATCTTCATCGTGCAGCAGCTCCGGCTCACGACATTTAAGCACCCCAAGTGTTGCGCCTCGTGTCTTCATACATATCCGGTGCATGATGAGACCTCCGGCTCGCCGATCCCGTCGGGAGTGCGGAAGTTGATCTACGGCTAGAAATCCCTACATCGCAACGGCGTACTGCAGGTGTCCCTTGATCGCACAACCCAGACTTGGGGCCATGGTCACAAGGAATAGAGAGAGAGGGAAGGAGGAAGTCAACCAAAGGACTTCTCCAATTGTGTGTATAATCCCACCCATGGGCACTCCTTTATATAGGCGGAGGGGGTGTGCTCCCCATTAGGCTAGCCATGTGGGACTAATAGTAAACAGGAAATAAAGGGGAAAATGTCCCAGCCGGATGGGCTAGCTGGAACCAGCCCAAGATGAGACAGCAACCTGGGGCTCAGCCGGCCGGGTGGGCCAACCTGTGCCAGCGGACCAGCTCGCCCTGCGCCAATGGCCAGGTGGCCACCCCGGGTGGGCCGTCTTTGCCTCCCGGCGGCCCAGTACACCAGCTACCCTGCCCACCTCGCCAGCTTCCCGCGCGCCCGCGTGGGCCGGGTGGTGGCTGGCAGCTGCAGCCGGCCCGGTCCAGCGCCCACCCACGCGACGCGTAGTTATCTACCGCCCGCCTTCGTGGGCTGCTAAGCCCAAAGTGGTAGCAGTAGGTTTTTCTACCTTTTCTTTTTCCTTTTTCCAGCAGCATTTCTTCTAGGCCTTTTCCCTCCGGGATTTGGCCAAATATAAAAGTTGCTTTTATAAATCTTAATCTAAATATTATTTAGAATATATTAATTCACAATTAACATATAATAAATGTATATTTAAATTCCCATTTATTCGAAAACACTTTTCCGGGTCTTTTCCTTTATTCTTTCTCCGAACAACTTCGGATCTCTCTGCGGAACAATTCTGGCTTTCTCTTTCTCTACTGTGATTCTGTCTTACGAATGATCGCTCCCATCATACCCTTAAGTGTATCCTCTCATGGCTCGGGAATGCTCTAGACATGATCTAAATCAATGATCAATAGACGGACCAGGGATATCCATGTGACCCCTATGCATTCGTGATGACAATGTCGTTTGAACCGCTAAATGTAGCATCCTCTTCCTTTTGTTTCTCGATACGACTTGTCCGAGATCCGATCATTGGTATCCCATACCTTGTCAATCTCGTTCACAATAAGTTTTGTTTTATTGTTACCGTGATATTACATCCCCGTGACCGAGTCACATGTTGCAACATTTATAGATGTAATCTCACAAAGCCGACCGTATGTATCTTTACCTGTCATGTGGGTGAACAAATCCTGGTCTTGCAGTCACATGTCATCAATTGTTCCTTTGGAATACCCAACATACACCTTTATGGCCACCGTATTACCATATGACGGTTGATGTAGTCAAAGCAGTCTAGGGAAACAGTGAGTAATATGAGCTCACGGTCTAAGGAGAAGGAGTCTAGGTATAGCTGTTGCAACAATGAACTATATGACTTGATCATGTTGCAATCCTTCGAGGAATGTCCAATCACATCATTCTCCAATGATATGATCCCGTTGTGAATCGGCATAAATCCCCATGATCTTGAAACCCAGATCATCCTCATGACCAAGAACTAGTATGAATAGAGGCTACTAGGGACTTGGTTGTTTCATACCACACCTATACCAATGTTTCTACTTGGCACAGTTATAGCACAATATGAAACTATTATAAACTAATTGAGATATGACAATAAAACCCAATTTATTATTTGACTCTAGGGCATATCTCCTTCAGCTCCCACTTGCACTAGAGTACAAATAATCCAGCTCGCACTTTACTCATATAAACCATATACCATATGCATTTACAGATCATGCATGCTCATGGGAAACGTCATGTCCATGTTCTGTTTTACCAGATCATTATGTCTTTTGCAAATCGTTAATGTCTTCCTAATTTTGATATTCACACCATTATCGTATAATGGGTCGAAGCATTTGTTTGGTGACAAAGTGAGACTTTGTTTCTAATGTTTATGATGACGGTCGTTTTCACCATTTTCATCTTAACTTCGAAACACACTTTGCTATCCTTTGTATATATATTGTAGTCATGGCAGCAGAACGAGGCCGGATTCTAGGAGCTTACAGTGACTTTAGATCAACCTCGAGGGCTTTCTCATGGGCACTAGGCCCTGGGACACATCATTCTATGTTAAAAGAGAACTAGCCCCGCCATAACATTATACATCACATCAGATGGAGCCTTTATACTTCTATATCTATGTAGATCCTTGTACATGAAATGCATGTATGCCACTCACATTGCTTCTTTCCATTTATGTATAGACTTTAATTATGGTTCTGTGATCAACTCAGGAATCACTCAAAGACACGTTCTTATAGTTAAGACTTTGTCCTACCAACCAGAACTTCGGGTCACATTACGTCGAGTATACAACATGGTTATATGGAAGAACCTATGACTGAGGCATAGGATATGCAACACATCTCTTTCTTTCAACCATAGTTGCAATACTAACTCAATGCTTCATATAGTAAGAACTACTCTCTCACCTTTTTCCTTTCCGAGCTACTTCAGAATATTGTCTTAGGACATTCTGAACATCTTTCAGAAACAAGTCTAGGAAGCATTCGACATTCAGTGTTTATTAAACTCACCAATCTATCTTGATAGATCTTATTGTTTAATAACTTCAACTTCATACTTATTTATCCAACTTAAATATTATTAACACCAATCACATCATTAACATATGTTGTCCACATATCCTAGAATGATTTCACGCTCCCACTCAAATATGACATTCATGTTTGTGATCCAGGGATTTCACTTAGCTCCCACTCCAAATATGTCAGCTACATATTATGAATTACCCAAGATGATTTGCTCCCACTCAGAACTAGGTCCTCTCGACAATCTTGGACATTCCAAAATTCTTTGATCAAATCGAGAATTCCACTAACGAGATTTCAATGACCATTCATTTCTTGCACTTAGGTCCATCACGCTTCTTTGTAATTTGTAGGTATGTCTTGTTCAAAACATGACAAGTGAATCAACAAACTTGTAAAATATATAGTTGAATCCTACTTTATTTTAGTAAAAGTATTCACTGAAACTTTATGATAATTATCATTGGTTTCTCCTCTATTTGCAGAGTTTGGTTTCATGAAACAAATTCCGCTGTGCCACTCAACAATTCGGAGGTAAGGTCAAATAACTTTTTTTGATTTTTACTTTCTTCCACCTGTATATTCATCAAGACACATCAGCTTTGGACAACAATAGTTTTGCCTCTTGTGGAAGATGCATTCATAGCTTCCTAAGAATGCTTTACAAAGACTTGTTTATTCGCCACGATTTCAACTTATCGAAATCTCCAGAAACTCGAACGTGCCATAACACTTATGGTGTTGTTTCCATGAATCTTTTTGATGTTCCTTTGTATTTCAAATGAGTGTTTGCTTATTTTGATCTCTAACTCTAAATGATAACTATAACCCCGATAAGAGATAATATGATATCATATGTATCTAATCCAACATGTTTAGGATGTTTAGACATTTCAACAAAGTTTGAATTCGTCCAATTATCATAATTTGTGAAACATCTTTCACAAGTCCCTTTTATGCTAAACCTAACTTGAATACTTTAGTCATGTTGATCAAATCAAAGAGACTTGTTAATTCAATATCCTCTTTGTTGTGAACTCATTTGAACAATTCAAATCGTTTCAAACTCATGTTTTCATTAAGTAAATATGCTTATTCACTCAAGTCAACAATTAACTAATGCTTTCCACTACTTGTTGAAAATACGATACATCACTATGTATAAGATTCAACATTTCTTCACCTATCACCGTTTTACCAGAATGCGAAGTTTTAGTCATTCTGCCCAAGAGGCATGGTTTTGCAAAGTCTCTAGATTAAGCATCTAGGACCCCGATCTTCATTTACAATTAAGAACATGCAATAACCAAAATGACTTAAACTTTAATGTCATTTCATTATTAAACTTTGGATATCTTTTAACATTCTAATCCTTTATAAATGCTTAAACTATTATCATTAACATAGTGATGAGAATAACTTATTTGTAATCGTAATGTGACCATAACGGCATTGTTCATAAGAATAGTACAAACTGGCTTGTAACTTGTTCATATGAATAATCGTCTCGCCAAAAGCAAGACATACAAACAGGGATTACAAATTTATATTCAAATCCACTAATCCAAATGATAAACTTCGAGGGAAGAGGTGATGTCGGACATCAACTGTTTTGCTTACCGTCATCAAGTCAGGTTGCCTCAAAACCAGCAATTCTCAAGCAGATCCTCCCGTTTTCACAAAGTAGGATAAGTATCAAATACTTTATAAACTGCAACGAGTTTTGCAAGAATTACATTTATAATTTGTATATCTTACATATACCTTTTCATCCATGACCTCCATTTGCAATCAAGCCCTTCTAAGAGTTCTCAACTCTAATGCAAGATTGCTAAGTGTTTTTCCATACATTCTGGAGTCATCGAATTATTTCCTAATGGTTATTGTATCAAGAAGAGAATATCACCTTTTACGAGGATATCCCTCAGGCGTGGGTATTAATCTATGAAGTTGGACCCTTTTGCTAAGTTTCAAATTAAGCAATATATTCCCATGGTTGCAAAGGACCTCAATGGGATAGGCCATGATCTACTAACATATTTGCAAATAGCCATCTAGACTAAGTTTATAATAAGAGATCAATTTATAATTGGTCTCCACCAAAACTGTCATCCCCTGCACGATTTTAGTGATCGCATGATCCCTATCCTCTGCACCTCCCCCGATCGTCACGGCCATCAGTGCATTGTCAAAGGTAGACATTCACTAATGCCAATCACATCAACCATGTGACTCATGCTCGATCTTTTGATCTTTTGTGTTCCGAGGCCACGCTTCTCTAACGTGCTAGGCTCTCCAAATCTAACTTGTGTGTATTCGCTGTGCAACATGGTTTACACCCATTGTATGCGAACGTAGATATGTCTGATCCCTACTCACCGTAGGGCGCCTCATACCGAAGAAATTTCTTGGTGGTGCACACACAAGGGTAACACGGAACATTGGAATTCAACGGGGATTATCTTATTTGCCACCGTTGAGTATCTAAATACTAGCACACAATAAGATGTAAAACAGGTATCAAGATCATATGTATAATGTGATATGATATGGTCTTTCTTGCACCTTGATCTCCATCGAGTGCTCCGGCATGATCTCCATCTTGCCCTTGGTTTGACGCCAAGTCCACGACGCCTCCACCAGGTCGTTCATCGGAACGATGACTATCACTATGCTACTTAGTAACAGAAAGTAAACTACTTTACCTTCGTATCGACCAATGCCATATCATAATCACATGCCCCCTCCAAAAAAAGTTAGACGCCTCTACTTTATCTATTGCAAGTTTTACGTGGTTGTTAGGGCTTTCGCACTAAAACCGTTTCTAAACTACGAACTTTCCAACCACAACATGGATCCGACAATTGTCTCTACTACACCCCTTTCGGGGCCCTCCGTTGTAAATGCTATATCAACTATCGAATGAGAGACAGACACACGCTAGCCACTTATACGGTACAAGCCGTATGTTGAGTGTGGAAGCAGTCTCGTGTACGGATACGCGTAAGGTCGGTCCGAGCCACTTCATCAAACAAGACCGTGATATAAACAAGTACACGTTAGAGGGTAACAACTAACGGATCAATGCATGCACAAAACTTGTGCATACTAGCCATACAACACTCCTACGCATAGATTGGCTCTGATACCATTGAAGGGGATCACAGCAGAAAACAAAAAATTTCCTACAATGGAACCCAGAACTCCCTAGGATCTATCTATGTAGTAAAGCGGTAACGGCCAATGCGTAGAGAATACATACCCCTGTTGGGGATCGGTGCAGAAAACAAAAAATTTCCTACCACAGAACCCCGGAAACTTAGCCTAGGATCTATCTATGTAGTAATGAGGTAACGACCAATGTGTATAGAATACATACCCTTGTAGACCATACGCGGTTAACGTTCCGCGGGGAATGTGGTTGAAGTAGTCGTACTCGAAGCCGACCTCAAGGTCGCGAAGCTCCTCGCAGGTCACCCCTTGCTCCTTCTTGATCTTCATCATCTTCATCGTGCAAGAGCTCCGGCTCATGACATTTAAGCATCCCAAGTGTTGCTCCTCGTGTCTTCGTACACATCCGGTGCACGATGAGACCTCCGGCTCCCCGATCCCGCCGGGAGTGCGGAAGTTGATATCCGGCTAGGAATCCCTGTAGCACAACGGCGTACTGCAGGTGTGCCTTGATCGCACAGCCCAGACTTGGGGCCATGGTCACAAGGTATGGAGGGAGAGAGAGAAGGAGGAAGTCAACCAAAGGACTTCTCCAATTGATGGTGTATTTGGTGTGTCTAATCCCACCCATGGGCACCCCTTTATATAGGCTAAGGGGGTGTACCTTTCTCAAAGGCTAAGCCATGTGGGACTAATTACTAAAGGAAAAAGTTGGTAGAAATTCGGACTACCAAATGGGCTGTTTCTACTCAGCCCAATAGACAAACAAAAATTACTAAATAAAAAGAAAAGGGGCAGCAAACAGGGAGGCTGGCCGGGTGGGCCTTGGCATGGCCCACCCCGCGCCCTGCTTACCTGCTGCTCGCGGCGGCCTGTGGCGATCGAGGCGGACCGACCTCCCGCGTGGGCCTCCGCGCCCTGTCGGCCCAGCAAGCGGCGGCGCCTGGCGCCCGGGCGGGCCGGCTGCTCCCCCCGCGGACCAGCTCGCCAGCTGCTCGCGTCAGCAGCCCGGGGCCGGTTGGGCCGGCGGCGGCCTGCGGCCCGCCAGGCGGCCTAGCTCCCCCGCGTGCCCGCGTGGGCCAAGGTCGAGCCGGCCAGCCCAGCGGCTGCTGCTGTTCTCCTTTTTCTTTTTCTTTTTCCTTTTTCTTTTTCTTTTTCTTTTTCTGCAGTTTTGTTTCTAGGTCTTTTCCCTCTGGGATTTGGCCTAATATAAAAGTTGACTTTATAAATCTTAATCTAACTATTATTTATAATATATTAATTTATAATTAACATATAATAAATATATATTTAAATTCCCATTTATCCGAATACACTTTTCGAGGCTTTTCCTTTATTCTTTCTCCGAACAACTTCGGATCTCTCTGCGGAACGATTCCGGCTTTCTCTCTTTCTCTACTGTGATTCCGTCTTACGAATGATCGCTCTCATCATACCCTTAAGTGTATCCCCTCACGGCTCGGGAATGCTCTAGACATGATCTATATTAATGATAAACAAAGGGACCAGGGATATCCAAGTGACCCCTATGCATTCCTGATTACAATGTCGTTTGAACCGTCTAAATGTAGCATCCTCTTCCTTTTTTTTCTCGATACAACTTGTCCGAGATCCGATCAATGGTATCTTATACCTTGTTCAATCTCGTTCACAATAAGTTCTGTTTTCTTGTTATCGTGATATTACATCCCCGTGACCTAGTCACATGTTGCAACATATATGGATGTAATCTCACCAAGACGGCCGTATGTATATTTACCCATCATGTGTGTGAACAAATCCCGGTCTTGCAGTCACATGTCATCTACTGTTCCTTCGGAATACCCAACATACACCTTTATGGCCACCGTATTACCAGATGACGTTTGATGCAGTCTAAGAAGCCTAGGGAAACAGTGAGTAATATGATCTCACGGTCTATTGAGAAGGAGTCTAGGTATAGCTGATGCAACAATGAACTAGATGACTTGATCGTGTTGCAATCCTTCGAGGAATGTCCAACCACATCATTCTCCAATGACATGATCTCATTGTCAGTCGGCATAAATTCCCATGATCTTGAAACCCAGATCATCTTCGTGACCAACGAACTAGTATGAATAGAGGCTACTAGGGACTTGGTTGTTTCATACCACACCTGTACCAATGTTTCTACTTGGCACAGTTCTAGCACAATATGAAACTATTATAAACTAATTGAGATATGATAATAAAAACCTATTTCTTATTAACCTGTAGGGCATATGTCCTTCAGTCTCCCACTTGCACTGGAGTATAAATAAACTAGCTTGCATTTTACTCATATAAACCATATACCATATGTGTTTACAGATCATGGATGCTTATGGGAAACGTCATGTCCATGTTCTGTTTTACCAGATCATTATGTCTTTTGCAAATCGTTAATGTCTTCCTAATTTTGACATTCACACCATTATCTTATAATGGGCCGAAGTATTTGTTTGGCAAAAAAGTGAGACTTTTGTTTCTAGTGTTTATGATGACGGTCGTTATTCACTGTTGTCATCTAAACTTCGAAACACACTTGGCTATCCTTTGTGTATATACTATAGTCATGGCAGCAGAACGAGGCCTGATTCCAGGAGCTTACAATGTCTTTAGATCAACCTCAAGGGCTTTCTCATGGGCACTGGGCTCTGGGACACATCATTCTACATTAAAAGCGAACTAGCCCGGCCATAACATTATATATCACATCAGATGTAGCCTTTATACTTCTATATCTATGTAGATCCTACTGCACGAAATGCATCTATGCCACTTACATTGCTTCTTGCGACTTAAGTTTAAACTTAATTCTGGTTTAGTGATCAACTCAGGAGTCACTTAAGGACATGTTCTTACAGTTAAGAGCTAATCCTTCCAACCAAAACCTTGGGTCACATTACGTCGAGTATACAACATGGTTATTGGAAAAACCTATGACTGAGGCATAGGAGATGCAATGCATCTATTTCTTTCAACCATAGTTGCAATACTAACTCAATGCTTCATATAGTAAGAACTGCTTTCTCACCTTTTTCCATTCTGAACTTCTTCAGAATCTTTCTTAGGACATTCTGAACATCTTTCAGAATCAAGTCCAGGAAGCATTCGACATTCAGTGTTTTATTAAACTCACCAATCTATCCTGATAGATCTCTTTGTTTAATAACTGCAACTTCATCCCTTTTTATCTAACTTAAATATTGTTAACACCAATCACATCATTCACATATGTTGTCCACATATCCTAGAATGATTTCACGCTCCCACTCAAATATGACATTCATATTTGAGGTCCAGGGATTTCACTTAGCTCCCACTCAAAATATGTTAGCTACATATTATGAATTAACCAAGCTGATTTGCTCCCACTCAAATCTAGGTTCTCTCAATAATCTTGGACATTCCAAAATTCTTTGATCATCACCAAATCGAGAATTCCACTAACGAGAATTCAATGACTATTCATTTCTCATACTCAGGTCCATCACGCTTCTTTGTATTTCGTAGGTATGTCTTGTTCAAAACATGACAAGTGAATCAACTATAGTTCCACAAACTTGTAGAATATATAGTTGAATCCTACTTTCTTTAGTAAAAGTATTCACTGAAACTTTATGATCATGATCATTGGTTTCTCCTCTATTTGCAGAGTTTGGCTTCATGAAACAAATTCCAATGCGCCACTCAACAATCCAGAGGCAAGGTCAAATACCTTGTTTTGATCTTTTACTTTTTCCACATGTATCTTCATCAAGACACATCAACTTATGACAATAGCAGGTTTGCCCCTTTGTGGAAGATGCATTCATAGCTTCCTAAGAATGCTCTACAAAGACTTGTTTATTCGCCACGACTTCGACTTGTCAAAATCTCCAGAAACTCGAACTTGCCATAACACTTATGGTGTTGTTTCCACGAATCTTTAGATGTTCCTTTGTATTTCAAATGAGTGTTTGCTTATTTCGACAACTATAACCCCGATAAGAGATAATATGATATCATACGTATCTAATACAAAATGTTTAGATATTTCAACATGGTTTGAATTCATCCAATTATCATAATTTGTGAAACATCTTTCACAAGTTCCTTTTATGCTAAACTTAACTTGAATACTGTAGTCATGTCGATCAAATCGAAGAGACTTCATATTCTTGTTAACTTCAATATCCCATTTAGTTATGAACTCATTTGAACAATTCAAATCATTTCAAACTTCATGTTTCATTAAGTAAATACACCTATTCACTTAAGTCCACAATTAACTAATGATTTCCACTACTTGTTGAAAATACGATACATCACTATGTATAAGATTCAACATTTCTTCGCATATCACCGTTTTACCAGAATGCGGAGTTTTAGTTATTCTTCCTAAGAGGCATGGTTTTGCAAAGTCTCTAGATTAAGCATCTAGGACCCCGATCTTTCATAAAGAACCTGCAATAACCAAAATGACTTAAACTGTAGTGTCTTTTCATTATTAAGCTTTGGATATATTTTAGCATTCTAATCCTTTATAAAATGTTTAAACTATTATCATTAACATAGTGATGAGAGTAACTTATTTGTGATCGCAATGTGACCATAATGCTATTGTTCATAAGAATAGTACAAACTGGTTTGTAACTTGTTCATATGAATAATCGTCTCGCCAAAAACAAGACACATAGACATGGATTACCAATTTATATTCAAATCCACTAATCCAAATGATAAACTTTGAGGAAAGAGGTGATGTTGGCCATCAACTGTTTTTCTTGCCGCCATCAAGTCACTTTGCCTCAAATCTAGCAATTCTCAAGCAGATCATCCTATTTTCACAAAACGGGACAAGTATCAAACACTTTGCAAACTGCAATGAGTTCTGCAAGAACCACATTTATAATTTTGTATATCTAACATATACCTTTTTCATCCATGACCTTCTTTTGCAATCAAGCCCTTCTAAGAGTTCTTAACTCTAATGCAAGATCGCTAAGTGTTTTTCCAAACATTCTGGAGTCATCGAATTATCTCCTAATGGTTATTGTATCAAGAAGAGAAGATCACCTTTTACGAGGATATCCCTCAGGCGTGGGTATTAATCTATGAAGTTTTACCCTTTTGCTAAGTACCATATTAAGCAATATATTCCCATGGTCGCAAAGGACCTCAATGGGATAGGCTAAGATCTACTAAGATATTTGCAAACAGACATCTAGACTAAGTTTATAATAAGAGATCAATTTATAATTGGTATCCACTAAAACGGTCATCCCCTAGACGATTTTAGTGATCGCATGATCCCTATCCTATGCACCTCCCCCGATCGTCACGGCCATCAGTGCAGTATCAAAGGTAGACATTAATTAATGCCAATCACATCATCCATGTGACTCATGCTCGATCTTTCGATCTCTTGTGTTCCGAGGCCACGCTTCTCTAGCGTGCTAGGCTCACCAAATCTAACTTGTGTGTATTCGCTGTGCAACATAGCTTACACCCACTGTATGCGAACGTAGATATGTCTGACACCCAGGCCTGTAACCCTGGATCGCCTCATACCGAAGAACTTTCTTGGTGGTGCACACACAAGGGGAACACGGAACATTGGAATTCAATAGGGATTATCTTATTTACCACCGTTGAGTATCTAAATACTAGCACACAATAAGATGTAAAAACTGGTATCAACATCATATGTAAAATGTGATATGATATGGTCTTTCTTGCGCCTTGATCTCCATCGAGCGCTCCGGCGTGATCTCCATCCTGCCCTTGGTTTGACGCCAAGTCTACGACGCCTCCACCAGGTCGTTCATCGGAACGATGACTATCACTATGCTACTTAGTAACAGAAAGTAAACTACTTTACCTTCGTATCGACCAATGCCATATCATAATCACATGCCCCCTGCAAAAAAAAGTTAGACGCCTCTACTTTATCTATTGCAAGTTTTACGTGGTTGTTAGGGCTTTCGCACTAGAACCGTTTCTAAACTACGAACTTTCCAACCACAACATGGATCCGACAATTGTCTCTACTACACCTCTTTCGGGGCCCTCCGTTGTAAATGCTATATCAACTATTAAATGAGAGACAGACACCCGCTAGCCACTTATACGGTACAAGCCGTATGTTGAGCGTGGAACCAGTCTCGCGTACGGATACACGTAAGGTCAGTCCAGGCCGCTTCATCAAACAATACCACGATATAAACAAGTACACGTTAGAGGGTAAAAACTAAGGGATCAATGCCCGCACAATACTTGTGCGTACTGGCCGTACAGCACTCCTACGCATAGATCGTCTCTGATACCACTGTTGGGGATCGGTGTAGAAAACAAAAAAATTCCTACAACAGAACCCCGGAAACTTAGCCTAGGATATATCTATGTAGTAATGCGGTAACGGCCAATGCGTAGAGAATACATACCCTTGTAGACCGTACGTGGTTAACGTTCCGCGGGGAACGTGGTTGAAGTAGTCGTACTCGAAGCCGACCTCAAGGTCGTGAAGCTCCTCGCAGGTCACCCCTTGCTCCTTCTTGATCTTCATCATCTTCATCGTGCAACAGCTCCAGCTCACGACATTTAAGCGCCCCAAGTGTTGCGCCTCGTGTCTTCGTACACATCTGGTGCACGATGAGACCTCCGGCTCCCCGATCCCGCCGGGAGTGCGGAAGTTGATATCCGGCTAGGAATCCCTACAGCGCAACGGCGTACTAGAGGTGTGCCTTGATCGCACAGCCCAGACTTGGGGCCATGGTCACAAGGTATGGAGGGAGAGAGAGAAGGAGGAAGTCAACCAAAGGACTTCTCCAATTGATGGTATATTTGTTGTGTCTAATCCCACCCATGGGCACCCCTTTATATAGGCTAAGGGGGTGTACCTTTCTCAAAGGCTAAGCCATGCTGCTGCTGTTGTTCTCCTTTTTCTTTTTCTTTTTCTTTTTCTGCAGTTTTATTTCTAGGTCTTTTCCCTCTGGGATTTGGCCTAATAGAAAAGTTGACTTTATAAATCTTAATCTAAATATTATTTATAATATATTAATTCATAATTAACATATAATAAATATATATTTAAATTCCCATTTATCCGAAAACACATTTCGGGGCTTTTCCTTTATTCTTTCTCCGAACAACTTCGGATCTCTCTGCGGAACGATTCCGGCTTTCTCTCTTTCTCTACTGTGATTCCGTCTTACGAATGATCGCTCTCATCGTACCCTTAAGTGTATCCCCTCACGGCTCGGGAATGCTCTAGACATGATCTGTATCAACGATCAACAGAGGGACCAGGGATATCCATGTGACCCCTATGCATTCCTGATTACAATGTCGTTTGAACCGTCTAAATGTAGCATCCTCTTCCTTTTGTTTCTCGATACAACTTGTCCGAGATCCGATCAATGGTATCTTATACCTTGTTCAATCTCGTTCACAACAAGTTCTGTTTTCTTGTTACCGTGATATTACATCCCTGTGACCTAGTCACATGTTGCAACATATCACCAAGCCGGCCGTATGTATCTTTACCTGTCATGTGGGTGAACAAATCCCGGTCTTGCAGTCACATGTCATCTACTGTTCCTTCGGAATACCCAACATACACCTTTATGGCCACCGTATTACCAGATGACGTTTGATGCAGTCTAAGCAACCTAGGGAAACAGTGAGTAATATGAGCTCACGGTGTAAGGAGAGGGAGTCTAGGTATAGCTGTTGCAACAATGAAGTAGATGACTTGATCGTGTTGCAATCCTTCGAGGAATGTCCAACCACATCATTCTCCAATGACATGATCTCGTTGTTAGTCGGCATAAATGCCCATGATCTTGAAACCCAGATCATCTTCGTGACCAACGAAGTAGTATGAATAGAGGCTACTAGGGACTTGGTTGTTTCATACCACACCTGTACCAATATTTCTACTTGGCACAGTTCTAGCACAATATGAAACTATTATAAACTAATTGAGATATGATAATAAAAACCTATTTCTTATTTGCCTCTAGGGCATATCTCCTTCAACCCCTGTAGACCGTATGCGGTTAACGTTCCGCGGGGAACGTGGTTGAAGTAGTCATACTTGTAGCCGACCTCAAGGTCACGCATCTCCTTGCAGGTCACCTCTTGCTCCTTCTTCATCTTCATCGTGCAGCAGCTCCGGCTCACGACATTTAAGCGCCTCAAGTGTTGCACCTCGTGTCTTCGTACACATCCGGTGCACGATGAGACCTCTAGCTCCCCAATCCCGCCGGGACTGCGGAAGTTGATATCTGGCTAGGAATCCCTGCAGCGCAATGGCGTACTGCAGGTGTGCCTCGATCGCACAGCCCAGACTTGGGGCCATGGTCAGAAGGAGTAGAGAGAGAGGGAAGGAGGAAGTCAACCAAAGGACTTCTCCAATTGTGTCTATAATCCCACCCATGGACACCCCTTTATACAGGCAGAGGGGGTGTACCCTCCCCATTAGGTTAGCCATGTGGGACTAATAGTAAATAGGAAATAAAGGGGAAAAACGTCCCAGCTGGATGGGCCAGCTGGAACCAGCCCAAGATGAGACAGTAGCCTGGGGCTCAGCCCGCCGGGTGGGCCGCCCTATGCCAGCGGCCTAGCTCACCTGCGCCAGCGGCCAGGCGCCCACCCCGGGTGGGCCGGCTTTGCCTCTCGGCGGCCCAGTACGCCCGCTAACCCGCCCGCCTCGCCAGCTCCCCGCACACCCGCGTGGGCCGGGTCGAGCAGGCCGGGTGGCAGCTGGCAGCTACAGCCCGCCCGGTCCGGCGCTTAACTCTACCGCCATCTCCCACCCGTGTGGCGGGCAGTTATCTGCCGCCCGCTTTCGTGGGCAGCTAAGCCCAAAAGTGGTAGAAGCAGGTTTTTCTGCCTTTTCTTTTTCCCTTTTCCAGCAGCATTTCTTCTAGGCCTTTTCCCTCCCGGATTTGGCCTAATATAGAAGTTTCTTTTATAAATCTTAATATAAATATTATTTAGAATATATTAATTCACAATTAACATATAATAAATGTACATATAAATTCCCATTTATCTGAAAACACTTTTCTAGGTTTTTTCCTTTATTCTTTCTCCGAACAACTCCGCATCTCTCTGCGTAACAATTCCAGCTTTCTCTTTCTCTACTGTGATTTAGTCTTACGAATGATCGCACTCATCGTACCCTTAAGTGTATCCTCTCACGGCTCGGGAATGCTCTAGAAATGATCTAAATCAATTATCAATAGAGGGACCAGGGATATCCATGTGACCCCTATGCATTCCTGATGACTGTCGTTTGAACCGCTAAATGTAGCATCCTCTTCCTTTTGTTTCTCGATACGACTTGTCCAAGATCGAATCATTGGTATCCCATACCTTGTTCAATCTCGTTCACGACAATTTCTGTTTTCTTGTTACCGTGATATTACATACCCGTGACCGAGTCACATGTTGCAACATTTATAGATCTAATCTCACCAAGCCGGCCGTATGTATCTTTACCCGTCATGTGGGTGAACAAATCCCGGTCTTGCAGCGACATGTCATCAACTGTTCCTTTGGAATACCCAACATACACCTTTATGGCCACCGTATTACCAGATGCCGGTTGATGTAGTCAAAGCAGTCTTAGGAAACAGTGAGTAATATGAGCTCACAGTCTAAGGAGAAGGAGTCTAGGTATAGTTGTTGCGAAAATGAACTATATGACTTGATCATGTTGCAATCCTTCGATTAACGTCCAATGACATCATTCTCCAATGATATGATCCCGTTGTCAATCGACATTCTCCAATGATATGATCCTGTTGTCAATCGACATAAATGCCCACGATCTTGAAATCCAGATCATCCTCATGACCAGCGAATGAGTATGAATAGAGGCTACTCGGGACTTGGTTGTTTCATACCACACCTGTACCAAAGTTTCTACTTGGCATAGTTATAGCACAATATGAAACTATTAGAAACTAACTGAGATATGACAATAAAAACCTATTTATTATTTGCCTCTAGGGCATATCTCCTTCAATGACTCTGGTGGATCCATGTGTGGTTTGTCAAAAGAACAAACATGCAATGCCATTGGTTGATCCATGCGTGGTTTGTGAAAATAACACACATGCAATGCCATTGGTTGATCCATGTGGTTTTGGAAAAGAATAGACATGAAGTGACATTGGTGGATCCATATGCGGTTTGTGGAAAGAACACACATCCAATGACTCTAGTGGATCCATGTGTGGTTTGTGAAAAGAACACACATGCAATGCCATTGGTTAATCCATGTGTGGTTTGTAAAAAGAACACACATGCAATGACATTGGTTGATCCATATGTGGTTTGTGGAAAGAACACACATGCAATGACCACTGGTTGATCCATATGTGGTTTGTGGATAGACCACACATGCAATGACACTAGTTGATCCATATGTGGTATTTTGGAATGAACACACATGCAATGACTCTGGTGGATCCATGTGTGGTTTGTGGAAAGAACACACATGCAATGCCACTGGTAGATCTATGTGTGGTTTGTGAAAAGAACACACATGCAATGACTCTGGTGGATCCATGTGGTTTGTGGAAAGAACACACATGCAATGAACACTGGTGGATCCATATGTGGTTCATGACAGGAACACACATGTAGTGAACACTGGTATATCCATATGTGGTTTGTGAAAATAACACACATGCAATGCCACTTCTTGCTCCATATGTGGTTTGTGGAAAGAACACACATGCAATGACTCTAGTGGATCCATATGTGGTTTGTGGAAAGAACACACATGCAATGAACACTGGTGGATCCATGTATGGTTTGTGGAAAGAACACACATTCAATGCCACTTGTTGATCCATATGTGGTTTGTGGAAAGAAAACACATGCAATGACCATTGGTTGATCCATATGTTGTTTGTGGAAAGAACACATGCAATGACACTGGTTGATCCATATGTGGTTTGTGAAAAGAACACACATGCAATGACTCTGGTGGATCCATGTGTGGTTTGTGGAAAGAACGCACATGCAATGCCATTCGTTAATCCTTATGTGGTTTGTGAAAAGAACACACCTGCAATGACTCTAGTGGATCCATATGTGGTTTGTGGAAAGAACACACATGCAATGAACACTGGTTGATCCATATGTGGTTTGTGGAAAGAACACACATGCAATGACACTGGTTGATCCCTATCTGGTTTGTGGAAAGAACACACATGCAATGACTCTGGTGGATCCATGTGTGGTTTGTGAAAAGAACACACATGCAATGACTCTAGTGGGTCCATATGTGCTTTGTGAACAGAACACACATGGAATGACTCTAGTGGATCCATATGTGGTTTGTGGAAAGAACACACATGCAATGACCACTAGTTGATCCATATGTGGTTTGTGGAAAGAACGCACATGCAATGGCACTCGTTGATCCATATGTGGTTTGTGGAAAGAACACACATGCAATGACTCTAGTGGATCCATGTGTGGTTTGTGGAAATAACACACAAGCAATGACTCTAGTGCTGGTTTTAGTATAAGAACACACATGCAATGACTCTAGTGCTGGTTTTAGTATAAGAACACACATGCGATGACCACTGGTAGATCCATATGTGGTTTCTGGAAAGAACACACATGCAATGACACTGGTAGATCCATATGTGGTTTGTTGAAAGAATACACATGCAATGACTCTGGTGGATCCATGTGTGGTTTGTGGAAAAAACACACATGCAATAACTCTAGTGCTGGTTTTAGTATAAGAACACACATGTAATGACTCTAGTGCTGGTTTTAGTATAAGAACACACATGCAATGACTCTAGTTTGTCCATATGTGGTTTGTGAAAAGAACACACATGCAATGACTCTAGTGGTTGATACATGTGTGGTTTGTGGAAAGAACACACATGCAATGATCATTGGTTGATCAATACGTGGTCTGTGGAAAGAACACACATGCAATGAGACTAGTTGATGCATATGTGGTTTGGTGAAAGAACACACATTCAATGACTCTGGTGGATCCATGTGTGGTTTGTGGAAAGAACACACATGCAATGCCATTGGTTGATCCATGTGTGGTTTGTGAAAAGAACACACATGCAATGACTAGTGGATCCATATGTGGTTTGTGGAAAGAACACACATGCAATGACCACTGGTTGATCCATATATGGTCTGTGGAAAGAACACACATGCAATGACACTGGTTGATCCATATGTGGTTTGTGGAAAGAACACACATGCAATGACTCTGGTGGATCCATGTGTGGTTTATGAAAAGAACACACTTGCAATGCCATTGGTTGATCCATGTGTGGTTTGTCAAAAGAACACACATGCAATGCCATTGGTTGATCCGTGTGGTTTGTGGAAAAGAACACATATGCAATGACATTGGTGGATCCATATGTGGTTTGTGGAAAGAACACACATGCAATGCAATTAGTTGATCCATGTGGTTTGTGGAAAACAACACACATGCAATGACATTGGTGGATCCATATGTGGTTTGTTGAAAGAACACACATGCAATGACATTGGTTGATCCACGTGTGATTTGTGAAAAGAACACACATGCAATTACTCTAGTGGATACATATGTGGCTTGTGGAAAGAACACACATGCAATGAACACTAGTGGATCCATATGTGGTTCATGACAGGAACACACACGCAATGACTCTAGTGGATACATATGTGATTTGTGGAAAGAACACACATGCAATGAACTCTAGTGGATCCATATGTGGTTTGTGGAAAGAACACACATGCAATGTCCACTGGTTGATCCATATGTGGTTTGTGGAAAGAACACACATGCAATGACTCTGGTGGATCCATATGTGGTTTGTGGAAAGAACACACATGCAATGCCATTGGTTGATCATTGTGTGGTTTCTGAAAAGAACACACATGCAATGAACTCTAGTGGATCCATATGTGGTTTGTGGAAGGAACACACATGCAATAACCACTAGTTGATACATATGTCGTTTGTGGAAAGAACACACATGCAATGACTCTGGTGGATCCATATGTGGTTTGTGGAAAGAACACACATGCAATGCCATTTGTTGATCTATGTGTGGTTTGTGAAAAGAACACACATGCAATGACTCTGGTGGATCCATGTGGTTTGTGGAAAAAACACACATGCAATGAACACTGGTGGATCCATATGTGGTTCATGACAAGAACACACATGTAGTGAACACTGGTAGATACATATGTCGTTTGTGAAAATAACACACATGCAACGCCACTGGTTGATCCATATGTGGTTTGTGTAAAGAACACACATGCAATGACTCTAGTGGATCCATATGTGGTTTGTGGAAAGAACACACATGCAATGAACACTGGTAGATCCATGTGTGGTTGGTGGAAAGAACACACATGTAATGCCACTGGTTGATCCATATGTGGTTTGTGGAAAGAACACACATGCAATGACCACTGGTTGATCCATATGTGGTTTGTGGAAAGAACACACATGCAATGACACTAGTTGATCCATATGTGGTTTGTGGAACGAACACACATGCTATGACTCTGGTGGATCCATGTGTGGTTTGTGGAAAGAACACACATGCAATGTCTTTGGTTAATCCATATGTGGTTTGTGAAAAGAACACACATGCAATGACTCTAGTGGATCCATATGTGGTTTTTGGAAAGAACACACATGCAATGAACACTGGTTGATCCATATGTGGTTTGTGGAAAGAACACACATGCAATGACATTGGTTTATCCATATGTGGTTTGTGGAAGGAACACACATGCAATGACTCTGGTGGATCCATGTGTGGTTTGTGAAAAGAACACACATGCAATGACTCTAGTGGGTCCATATGTGGTTTGTGTGAAGAACACACATGCAATGGCTCTAGTGCATGCATATGTGGTTTGTGGAAAGAACACACATGCAATGACCACTGGTTGATCCACATGTGGTTTGTGGAAAGAACACACATGTAATGACACTGGTTGATCTATATGTGGTTTGTGGAAAGAACACACATGCAATGACTCTGGTTGATCTATATATGGTTTCTGGAAAGAACACACAAGAAATGACTCTAGTGCTGGTTTTAGTTTAAGAACACACATGCAATGACTATAGTGCTGGTTTTAGTATAAGAATACACATGCAATGACTCTATTGCTGGTTTTACTATAAGAACACACATGCAATGACCACCGGTTGATCCATATGTGGTTTGTGGAAAGAACACACATGCAATGACACTGGTGGATCCATATGTGATTTGTGGAAAGAAGACACATGCAATGACTCTGGTGGATCCATGTGTGGTTTGTGGAAAGAACACACAAGCAAGGAGTCTACTGCTGGTTTTAGTATAAGAACACACATGCAATGACTCTAGTGTTGGTTTTAGTATAAGAACACACATGCAATGACTCTAGTTGGTCCATATGTGGTTTGTGAAAAGAACATACATGCAATGACTCTAGTGGATCCATATGTGGTTTGTGGAAAGAACACACATGCAATGACCACTAGTTGATCTATATGTGGTTTGTGGAAAAAACACACATGCAATGACACTAGTTGATCCATATGTGGTTTGTGGAAAGAACACACATGCAATGATAGTGGTTGATCCATGTGTGGTTTGTGGAAAGAACACACATGCAATGCCATTGGTTGATCCATGTGTGGTTTGTGAAAAGAACACACATGCAATGACTCTAGTGGATCCATATGTGGTTTGTGGAAAGAACACACATGCAATGACCACTGGTTGATCCATATGTGGTCTGTGGAAAGAACACACATGCAATGACATTGGTTGATCCATATCTTGTTTGTGGAGAGAACACACATGCAATGACTCTGGTGGATCCATGTAAAAAGAACACACATGCAATGACTCTAGTGGATCCATATGTGGTTTGTGGAAAGAACACACATGCAATGACCACTGGTTGATCCATATGTGGTCTGTGGAAAGAACACACATGCAATGACATTGGTTGATCCATATGTGGTTTCTGGAAAGAACACACATGCAATGACTCTGGTGGATCCATGTGTGGTTTGTGAAAAGAACACACATGCAATGCCATTGGTTGATCCATGTGTGGTTTGTCAAAAGAACGCACATGCAATGCCATTGGTTGATCCATATGGTTTGTGGAAAAGAACACACATGCAATGACATTGGTGGATCCATATGTGGTTTGTGGAAAGAACACACATGCAATGCCATTGGTTGATTCATGTGGTTTGTGGAAAACAACACACATGCAATGACATTGGTGGATCCATATGTGGTTTGTTGAAAGAACACACATGCAATGACATTGGTTGATCCATGTGTGGTTTGTGAAAAGAATGCACATGCAATTACTCTGGTGGATACATATGTGGTTTGTGGAAAGAACACACATGCAATGAACACTAGTGGATCCATATGTGGTTCATGATAGGAACACACATGTAATGACTCTAGTGGTTACATATGTGATTTGTTGAAAGAACACACATGCAATGAACTCTAGTGGATCCATATGTGGTTTGTGGAAACAACACACATGCAATGACCACTGGTTGATCCATATGTGGTTTGTGGAAAGAACACACATGCAATGACTCTGGTGGATCCATGTGTGGTTTGTGGAAAGAACACACATGCAGTGCCATTGGTTGATCCATGTGTGGTTTGTGAAAAGAACACACATGCAATGACTCTAGTGGATCCATATGTGGTTTGTGGAAACAACACACATGCAATGACCGCTGGTTGATCCATATGTGGTATGTGGAATGAACACACATGCAATGACACTGGTTGATCCATATGTGGTTTGTGGAGAGAACACACATGCAATGACTTTGGTGGATCCATGTGTGGTTTGTGAAAAGAACAGACATTCAATGCCATTTATTGATGCATGTGTGGCTTGTGAAAAGAACACACATGCAATGCCATTGGTTGATCCATGTGGTTTGTGGAAAAGAACACACATGCAATGACAGTGGTGGATCCATATGTGGTTTGTGGAAAGAACACACATGCAATGCCATTGGATGATCCATGTGGTTTGTGGAAAAGAACACACATGCAATGACATTGGTGGATCCATATGTGGTTTGTGGAAAGAACACACATGCAATGAACACTAGTGGGTCCATATGTGGTTCATGACAGGAACACACATGCAATGACTCTAGTGGATACATATGTGGTTTATGGAAAGAACACACATGCAATGAACTCTAGTGGATCTGACTTGGCATAATTTGATGTATGCCACGATGTATTTCATTGTAAAAGACACTCACTTTCCATTTTTGTACTACTCAACTTTTCCCTTGGTTTTTTGATACTACCCAATTTTGCCCCCTCTCTCTCTTTCGTAGAAGCCCAAACCTATGCCCACTCTGTCTGCTACGCCCTGATTGGTTGTCATAGTTGTCATGCGGATCGTCCGCACCAACCGTTGATCCTCTGTGATCCAATGAGGCTCGTTGCACTCGTCATGCCCTTCACAGGACAGCGCGAGACAACACAGACGTCTCGCTCAACGAGACTTCTACAAGAAGGAACACGATGCCGTCCATGGAAAAAGTTGTCGAGTGGTCATGTCATGTTTAATCTTGTCTGCAAAGGCTATAAGTCTACTACATGGCAACTGGGCATCCACGACCCACGGGCTATTCCATTTTTACCACGCAGCACGCCTGCACTCTCACTTCTGACAGGCCCCCACCACACGAACCTTCCATGCGGCAGCCGCAGTTGGAAGAGCTACCTACCAGGGTCGTCTAGGAGGCCTAAACGTCCCCGCATTAAAAACCTAGCCTATCGGGTCCTCCATTCGCACTCATTCACTACTCTCTCTTCCCTATCTAGCCAAACCCCAAAATCTTGAACGTACTTGCACGAACCTTCTCCATGAAACCAGTGGGTGGGGGTGAGTGTCCGGGCATCACCGCCGTGGTGGTGCTTCACACGGCAGATCTGGAGGAGCATCATGCAGCACAAGGCGAGGAGGACATGCAGTTCAACCCCTTGGGGGACCATGTGCTCACCGGTGCTGACGACTTCGGAGGCCCCGATGAGGGCGTGGAGTTCGACGAACACGCTCTGCTCGTGTACCCGGAGGTACATCTATTTCTACATGTTTCATATTTTCTGCTCGAGCTTAATCTATCCTGGCATCATAAAAAAATCTAGTCCTAATGATTAGATGCAATGTACGAACCGGTACATGGAGAGATCTAGTCTGTTCTGAATAAATCCACATTATTTATTTATTAATAAGTTATCAAGAACACAAACCACATTAATTTAGGAGCGAGCTGGGGAGACGGCCGTAATGAACTGCTGAACCTGTATAGACATGTTATTGCATCAAAAGTAACTCGAAATGGTGGAAGGAATATATATTTATTATTTTGCACATTTCGGTTTGTATTCCATACATTACAGGTGGATTCAAGTGGGATGGACTCTGACAAGGAGACCAGGGACAACAAGAGCCTCCATGCCATGAACAAGCTCAAGAGCGGGATAATCCCTTTCCGCACTCGACTTGGGGAGCTTAGGTTCCCTTTCTGTAAGAAAGGAGTCAACCCGAGGATTGCCAGCTTGATTCCGCATGCGGTTGACATCGGTAAAAGCCCGGCTAGTAAACACAAGTTGGCGACCAAGGCTAAGCACGCTGCTTATGGAAAATTCCTGAGCGAGTATGTCAAGACCGGCCTAGTGTCCCCTTACTTAGGAATCAGCAACTTCTAGCCGACCAACCCGTCACTGTGTTGGGCTGGCCACTAATAATATTTAGTTCTCTCACCGTATCTAGACCCTTAAACTATGGGGATTTCTATTTTCGTACCCTTCAAATTATATTCAAGTTCATCTGTTTATGGAGTTAAAGTTTTGGTGGCATACTCGTTAGTTTGCATGGATAGAGGGGTGCCCCCGACAGATATAAGGGTCATCTTGTCCGCTAGATCACAGAGGATCAACGATTGGTGGGCACGATCCGTGTGACAACCGTGTCGACCAATCAGAGCGTAGCAGCAAAGACGAGCACATGTGCAAGAGATGGATACAAAGAGAGGGGAAAACCGAGTAGCACTTAAGAACCAAGGGCAAAACTGAGTAGAACTTATAAACCAAGGGCAAAACTGACAAAGTGATTCAAATAGAAAATAGAAAATGATTTAAAAATGGAACCAAACCACCAGTGTTATGCTCGAGGGCAAAACTGAGTACAACTGAATCGCCAGGGTTAGACATGAGGGACAAAAACGTGACTCACAGTACGCGTGTGCGGTGCACGGGGCGGTAGCAGACACGTGTGGCCGTGCATGGTGCATTAGCGTACACGGTGCATGGTAGTGCAACGAAACGTCACTTCCCTTCTCCTTTAATAGAGGCCTCCACACTCCCACTCGTCACGCACTCGCTCACTCAACCGTCTCCACTGTCCCATCACCTTCTGCAAACGCCTAACAAAACCCCAACCACGCCGGCAATGACGAAGAACAACGCGGTGGCCATCGGCGCCTCCAAGTCCGTCGGCGAGGAGCCCCCCGTCCCCGCATCCACTGTAGCCGCTGGCGAGGAGGCCCCCGCCGGTCTCGGACAGATCCCGCGCGGCTGGGACCCCTACGAGGAGGTTGTCTACATAAGGTCGGCGAACCCCTATGACACCAGCATCGCCGACCCATGGTCGGAGGTAACCATGGTTTTCTCCCCTTCCCTTGTTCTTCCCCTGTTCCCATCGTTGGATGCTAGATCGTATGTTATTAGGGCTCGGCTGTTCGTATTTTTATAGTAGCTAATCCTCTTGTGTTAGATCTCGATTTTCGATGAATCCCCCTGTTCGTAGTTGGTATCAGTATTCGATTTGGTTTGATATTTGGGGAATAATCGGGAGATCTAAATCATTCAATCTATGCAAATAATCAATCCCGATAATCAAAGTATCTCAATCATGTCCTTAAGTCTATTGTTTTTTCCAACAGGAGGATAGCAGCGATGTCCGCAGCGACGACAAGTCCATGGACACCAAGACTAGTGATGTGCTGAGGAGGCTAAAGTTCGGCCAGTACAACAACTTCTTCACCGGCGACGTGTACAAGTGCCCCTTCTGCCCCACCAGGAGGCTCCGCGCCACGGACTTCAACTCCCTCGTGAAGCATGCCAAGGACATGAAGACCTGCGGCAAGTCTGTAAACGTCCGCGGCTTCATAGCCAAGAACCAGGCGCTCGGTCTTCACCTCCGCAACCTCCAGAAGGTGGCTATCGAGGAGGGTCGCATGCCCCCGATGAAACCCAAGGCGCTCAAGGTCAAGGGGCTGGGCAGCAAGAAGTGGAGGAGGCGCCAGAGGGAGGAGGCAGAGGCCCTCCTAGCAGAGGCCACGAGGGGCCACTAATCAGCTGCTGCTGCTGTAAAGCAGCTTCTTTTGTCTTGTCTATGTTGAATCTGTCAGCTGCTGCTGATGAGTAGCCTAATTATCGAACCTCGTTAAGTATCGTACTATATAACCTTTGTTCGCTGCTTTATCTACATCTGCTCTATTTACTGAATTTATTTATGGTGCTGGTTAGTTTTGCTGCTCTAGATTTGCTACCAGATTGGGGAAAAACCAGGGCAAAAGGAACAATGAATGAAGAGAGAAGCTTCTCTAGATTCCCTGCCTTTTTGGGCAAAAAAACACAATTGTTAGCGAGAGAGGGGAAAATGCGCTCTTAAAAAGACCAAATAACAAAAAAAAACTTCCAATTTAGGCGTCAGGGCGCACGTAATGGCCAAGCCTTTGACCAAACAGCACCCCCCTCCGAGCGCATGTGAGGGCTTCAGAATATTGGGAGGGCAAAATTCAGGACAAACGAGACACAATGTTGTTATACCTAAATATGACAAAAAGCTGAATTTGGCTTTATAATGCAATTTGGCTAGAGCTCCCCAATGTAGCTATTCTAAATCCCTAAACTATGTGGTGCGTTGAAACCTCATACTTTTCCACCGACATGTGTGTTGCAAAGTTGCTTGATCGTGCATGCTTACACAAGTGGCCTACACAGAAACTTATAGAAGCATGGGAAAACGAGCTTCAATTTGGAAAATTCTAGACAAAATCACCAAATTAAAGAAAGGAAATTGCAAGCTTTGTGCAATCGGTAGGCCTGATTGGCTAGGCGGCTGCCCCGGGGTGCAGGGATGCTAAGGTCCCTGTCTATGCTTACACTTCTTAAACTTGTTAGGAATAATAGTTGTACACTTCCTTCTGTCCTATCACATTACAGATCGGCAATGGGACGGTGGTCTATGTGACCGGTCTCTACCACGCCAAAGCCACGTTGCACACCCGTCCCATCGCCTACCGGGACAGACGCCGAATTTAATCACTAGGATTGGAAACCAACGGTACTCGCCCGGTCAAACTTGCTTCCACATGGGTATGACCGGAATATTGGTAAATGCAATTTAAGCATCGCCTTCCGCCTCCTCAGCACATCACTGTGCAAAAATCCCCAACTCATTCCTTCCGCCGCCCTCCGCCGCCACCACAGCCACCGTAAGAACCATCGACGCTGCCACAGGCACCGCCTCCGCCGGGCCATACAACTGCAACAGATTACTCCACCGCCACACCTAGTCCCAGCCACCACTACCGACCTTAGGCCACCACCGCCGCATTAGCTGCTGCCATGGACGCAGAGTACGGCGAGTTCGGTGTCGGGAGCGACTTCACCGACGAGTACACCGTCAACGCCCATGGCACCACCAAGCTGACGGTTGTCGAGACAAATGCGTCAGCGGAGATCACCAAGGTCATCGAATGTATGAGCGGTGGCTACAGGAGCCGATGGACAGGTACAAGATCGTCGGCCTTGACCTTGAGTATACCGGAGATAGGAAGAGGACGGAGCTTTTGCAGCTGTCCATGCGCAACCACTGCCTCCTATACCACGTACGTAGGGCCAAATCTGTATGCCTAGAGCTTTGCGAGTTCCTACACAGGAGGGATATCTACTTCGCTAGCGTCGACATCCAGAACGACACTCCGAAGCTAGAGCAGGATCTCCTCATTCATGTCATCAATCACGTCGATCTCCAACATTTGTGGAGGTACCCGGATGGCGGTACGGGGAAAGCCGGCATGGCTAGGTTCGCTGCCGACGTCATCGACCGCGAGTATGCCAGCATGAAAGTCGAGTTCTCGAAGCACCTGCACGAGCGATGGGAGTGGAGGCCCCTGGATTACGATGCGATCAAGTACACAGCCAGGAACGCGTATGTCTGCTACGAGATGCTCAACAGGATCTGGCAGGTGGGTGAGTGTGCTGTTTACCACTACTAGTTTCGCATTTCATTCCTAGTTTTATATCGCCTGTATTTTATCTCGCATGTATGTTCTAAGCATTCTGTGTGTAAGAGCTAAGCTCGTATGATCCCTGTGCTATTAGCTACTAAACCTGTATGAATTACATTCACCCTTTTGTATGCTCAACATTCATTCTTAGAAATTTTGTCTGTGCCATTTGCATGCGGCAGAATCCAGGACTGACATGCATAAGGTG
Source organism: Avena eriantha (assembly GCA_910589775.1). Classification (NCBI taxonomy): domain Eukaryota; kingdom Viridiplantae; phylum Streptophyta; class Magnoliopsida; order Poales; family Poaceae; genus Avena; species Avena eriantha. Next base: position 211,323,939 of record OU342741.1, on the reverse strand, counting down.
TGATACAGTCATAAGTCATAACCAAACCCAGATTATAGCGAAGGATACAGTTATAACCAAACCTAGATTATAGTTCGACAAAGGTAATACACAGCAGTTCGTAATTGCTCACATAGTGTACTTCTGAAATAACATGTTTTCATAAACATAACAAGCCCCATACAAACACAACAATCATGCACTAAAAGTCTACATCCCAGCCTATTGGAGAAGGCAACTGATCCTAGGATGCCTTCGATTGCTTGCCCCGGCTTGTAGATTCATATACACTCCGACATCTGGGGCAAACAACCTGCCTTGGTGGTGGTTCAATGATGCGATGCCTAGAACAAGATTTTACAATCTACCGGTATAGCTTGTAGCTAACATACGCGTCAATTGCAGCGTACTTCAGATTAGGTTCAGAAAGCGGCTTATCCTCCCAGTAATCATGCCCTAAATGCCTCCATGAACATATCGGCAATTTGCCCTTCATGTCAGCATACCACGGGTCAATGAGTTCGGAGGAAAGAGCGGCCAGGCTGGTCCTGTCGTCCTTCGTCCCTAGGATCCAATAAATTTCTTGGATGTCCACTCTGCACTCCTTTGGGATTCTAATATTGACAGTCGGGATTTCAAGCAGTTTAGTGTCATTCGTGATGTCAACACTAGTAAATGTTATGTGTTGGTTCACGAGAAAGTCATGAAACAGATCCCTAATGCTTTTGCCCCACCTGCATGAAAATGAATTTAGACAAATAATATAGCAATAACTTTTGTAAACATACGGTTTAGGAACAAAAGACAACAAAGTCTACCATCGCCTACCGGGACAGACGCCGAATTTAATCACTAGGATTGGAAAACAACGGTGCTCGCCCTGTCAAACTTGGTTCCACATGGGTATGACCGAAATATTTGTAAATGCAATTTAAGCATCGCCTTCCGTCTCCTCAGCACATCACTGTGCAAAAATCCCCAACTCATTCCTTCCGCCGCCCTCCGCCGCCACCACAGCCACCGCAAGAACCATCGACGCTGCCACAGGCACCGCCTACGCCAGGCCATACCACTGCAATAGATCACTCCACTGCCACACCTAGTCCCAGCCACCACTACTGACCCTAGGCCACCACCGTCGCATTAGCTGCTGCCATGGATGTAGAGTACGGCGTGTTCGGCGTCAGGAGCGACTTCACCGACGAGTACAACGTCACCACCCATGGCACCACCAAGCTGATGGTCGTCCAGACAAATGCGTCAGCGGAGGTCACCAAGGTCATTGCAATGTATGAGCGGTTGCTACAGGAGCCGATGGACAGGTACAAGATCGTCGGCCTTGACCTCGAGTATACCGGAGATAGGAAGAGGACGGAGCTTTTGCAGCTGTCCATGCGCAACCACTGCCTCCTATACCACGTATGTAGGGCCAAATCTATATGCCCAGAGCTTTGCGAGTTCCTACACAAGAGGGAGATCTACTTCGCCAGCGTCGACATCCAGAACGACACTCCAAAGCTAGAGCAGGATCTCCTCATTCATGTCGTCAATCACGTCGATCTCCAACATTTGTGGAGGTACCCGGATGGCGGTACGGGGAAAGCCGGCATGGCTAGGTTCGCTGCCGACGTCATCGACCGCGAGTATGCCAGCATGAAAGTCGAGTTCTCGAAGCACCTGCACGAGCGATGGGAGTGGAGGCCCCTGGATTACGATGCGATCAAGTACGCAGCCAGGGACGCGTATGTTTGCTACGAGATGCTCAACAGGATCTGGAAGGTGGGTGAGTGTGCTGTTTACCACTACTAGTTTCGCATTTCATTCCTAGTTTTATATCGCCTGTATTTTATCTCGCATGTATGTTCTAAGCATTCTGTGTGTAAGAGCTAAGCTCGTATGATCCCTGTGCTATTAGCTACTAAACCTGTATGAATTACATTCACCCTTTTGTATGCTCAACATTCATTCTTAGAAATTTTGTCTGTGCCATTTGCATGCGGCAGAATCCAGGACTGACATGCATAAGGTGTGATACAGTCATAAGTCATAACCAAACCCAGATTATAGCGAAGGATACAGTTATAACCAAACCTAGATTATAGTTCGACAAAGGTAATACACAGCAGTTCGTAATTGCTCACATAGTGTACTTCTGAAATAACATGTTTTCATAAACATAACAAGCCCCATACAAACACAACAATCATGCACTAAAAGTCTACATCCCAGCCTATTGGAGAAGGCAACTGATCCTAGGATGCCTTCGATTGCTTGCCCCGGCTTGTAGATTCATATACACTCCGACATCTGGGGCAAACAACCTGCCTTGGTGGTGGTTCAATGATGCGATGCCTAGAACAAGATTTTACAATCTACCGGTATAGCTTGTAGCTAACATACGCGTCAATTGCAGCGTACTTCAGATTAGGTTCAGAAAGCGGCTTATCCTCCCAGTAATCATGCCCTAAATGCCTCCATGAACATATCGGCAATTTGCCCTTCATGTCAGCATACCACGGGTCAATGAGTTCGGAGGAAAGAGCGGCCAGGCTGGTCCTGTCGTCCTTCGTCCCTAGGATCCAATAAATTTCTTGGATGTCCACTCTGCACTCCTTTGGGATTCTAATATTGACAGTCGGGATTTCAAGCAGTTTAGTGTCATTCGTGATGTCAACACTAGTAAATGTTATGTGTTGGTTCACGAGAAAGTCATGAAACAGATCCCTAATGCTTTTGCCCCACCTGCATGAAAATGAATTTAGACAAATAATATAGCAATAACTTTTGCAAATAGACGGTTTAGGAACAAAAGTTAGCAAAGTCTACCAGATCCCGTCAGCCCCCTTCTCACAAAAAGGCTGGTATACGAGGACGTGCCCCTTCATGGAGAGTTGCACCACATCCATCCAACGGTGATCGCGGCTGTACTCGAGGTCGAGATCTACAAACCTGTTTTCTTCGAACCGCAGCCAACTCGTGTAATTACTCAGAGTCTTCCTCACTGTCATAGGATCGGTGGTGTAGACGACTCTGATATTCTTCCCATCATGTACTTCTATGTCGAAGTGCACAGCCGCTTTCCTGCTATCGTTTCGGACGTCCAAAAAGTCCATGACTACAAGCAAGAGGGAAAGGATACAGAGGAAGAGGGTGATGCCATGGCGGAGGAAATGGATGAGGCCATGGAAGAGAAAGACAATGAGGCCGTGGAGGAGGAAATGAGACGGAGAAGTGAACGATTGGAACCACCCTTACCAATATCTGGAATGGTGCACATCCATTCGTAGTAGGGTGAAGGCAGAGAAAAACGGCGGTTTTACACGTCGATGCTAGCGCTTCATAAAATTTGTTCTGCACCACTTGCATGCGGTGGAATCGAGGTCTTCCATGCACGATCCAAGTCAAACATAGTCACGTTTGTGCGTGCCGACCTTCACTCACTGACAAGCGGGCCGCACATTTCTCTCTCTTACGATTTATTTTTTCACTTCCTCTAGACGGTTCCGGTACCCGCCCTCAATAATTACGCCCCCTTCCTTGTCTTCCATGCGGACGAGAACCAGCGGCGGCGGTGGTTCCTCACCGGGCCACTCCCTACTCGAACAACTGCCCCCATCCCTGATTCCATCCCCTCTAGAATCCATCCACCTCCTTATCACAACATCTCCATTAATCTACCGGATTCCAGACTCCATTTGCCGCTATGGGTAGAGCTTGGGGTAGTAGAAGGCTAAAGCGAAAGGCATGCGATGACGACACGGATGGCCAGGGCGACTGCCACCACGAGGATTAGGGATGGCTGAACCTCAACGCCGCGAACGTGCACAGGATCACCACGGGGTTGGACATCATCTCTGTCGGCCGCCTCGCTCTCTGCATCCCTAGCTACCGCTTCACGATGCAAGACATGGACGAAGAACCGTTCGGCACACCAGGCCTTCTTTACCCCGATACCAGCAAATGGCCAAACGACCGCGATGGCCACATTTTGCTTATTGGTTCAGTCATATCGTTGATTCATATGTGCTGAACTCTCATCGGAATCCTATGTTCCTTTTCTCGAACGTGTTGTGTGCACGCGTGGTTTGAACAAATTGAACCATTTAAGACTATTCTGTAAAGCGGAAGCTTTGCTTGTACCTGATATTCTAGTATTTTCAAGTGACACAGTCTTACTTTAGGTGATAGACGAGTTGTCAATTTCAATTTGCAATGGAATGCCTACTAGGTGATATTATGTTTCCTAAAATAAAAACAAACAGATTAGACAATTTAAGGCTATTATGCCCCGAGCTGTTTATGATCATCGTTAGGAGTTTGTTTTGGGGGGCTCTGCTCCTACTCCATATATTGGGTATCCTGGTAGTGACACAAGCACAATTTAGGTGATATCTAAGGAAAACACTCGTATTTAGGCGATATTTTGTGTACTTTAATCTGAAGGCCCAGTTGTCAAATTGTATTTGCAATTGAATCCATGCTAGGTGATGGTACCAACTGACAACAAACTCTGCAGAATATTCATGCAAAACTGATGCTTCTGGATAAGTGGTCGGAATCAGTAGTGTTGAATATCAAGGAAGAAGAAGAGATGGAAATGGGAGATGACCAAAACTGGGTGGGTGGCAACGGCGAGTGGCTGGTCCTTTTATCCTAGGATGGGAGTACTTGAACTCTAAAAAATTGCTATAGATCGTTGAGACTTACATTGCCATCTTTGGAGGGTGTCGTCATTACTACATTCAATAACGGATGGCCGCCGCCCATTTCCGAATTCGCTTAGAGGTTCAACATGGCAGAACTTGAGCTCCTGAAGGTACATCTCCCATATAGACCACGGGAGGGGGTGTGGAAGACCGGGGAGTACGACCTCTTAGCGGTGTTCGACAAGGCAATCACATTCATTAGATGCCTAGAAGACAAGGAATGGGCAGTCTTGCCCAACGACTTCCTACGGCCGAAGAAGTATGTCGACACCATCTTCACCTCTAGCTACTATTCATACAAACCGCAACGCATTTATGCGGTCATTGAACCTAGCGGCGACATGTGTGTTTGGGAGCCATCCATTTGGTGTGAGTCATGGTGTCATATAGCATGTAAAATCCCATTCAAAATTCTGCTTACTGACTGTAAGTAACACGCAGATACCCACGCAGCCCCGCGCATCATTCTAGCTCTGGTCATCGAAGATGTAGTAGCAGATGCTGAACTTGGGACACGGCACTGGTTCCTGGCTCCTCTCGGAGTCGACATGAAACATGATGTTGAACTCGTGTGGATTCATATCAAGGGAGCACTAAACAACGTTGGTGATACAATAGAACATCTAGGGACACGACTTTCTTCATACCCATCGCTGCGGTGTCACGTTTTCTCGAGGTCCGCATGCCCATCCAAAGATCCAGTAGAGCAAGTCTAGAGCAGAGTCGACAATCTGAATGGACAATCTGTGTTTCTTGGGATCAACCACCCTTTCTTTGTCGGAGCCCCTGGAGCTGTTGAACATGTAATTGCTCAGGCAACCCTAGCTCCTGATGCTGTTGCTGCTGGTGTTGGTGGTTGTGGAGCGTACAAAGAACTAGCTGCTTCTGCTCCTGGTGAAGCTGACGAAATACTTGGTGATGCTGCTGCTGGTGAAGCTGAAGAAATACTTGCTAATGCTGCTGCTAGTGAAGCTGGTGAAATATCTGCTGAGGCTGTTGCTGGTGAAGGTGACGAAATACCTGCTGAGGCTGCTACCGGAGTCCAGGAAGAACATGCTGGTGTTGTTGCTGAGGTGCCAGCACTTCCAGTTTTTATAGCAGACTGTGTGTTTGTTGCACACTCACGCGCCTATCATGTTGACACTCCAGATCCGACCTAGAGCTGAATCCATGTTGGGGGGAGGGGCCCCACAATTGGCTCATCAGTGGGGTCGTACGATTTGATGGAGAATGACAAACGGCCAAACACACCATTCAGATTCGTTCCGACGATACCACCAGCTCCAGGGACCTTGTGCTCATACTGGATGATCCGATGAACCATTTGTCTTTATCTTTATCATTAGTTACGCTTATTTGTTTAAATACTAAGTTAGGCCTAACTACATAATGTTTAGTGAAGCCCAGCTTTTCTTTCCACGCCCATAACAACAGAATTGTAGCATAGAACATACAAAGGTAATGTGCATACTAGGCATTTTTTCTCAGGATAACAACCACTTCAAGTAAATGATACATGGTGTATGCATTTGAATGCATCACTAGAATGTGCCACCTATTGATGATTGATGACATGGATCTAGCTTTTCTGTGCATATTTGCATTGAATCGCTCATTGATTTGTTCACATATTTTTTGGCAATGGCTGATGAACTCCACTCTCTTGGTAACATGCTTCATCAGCGAGCACCTGTTGATGCAATGCAAAGTACAGAACATGGTCGTCATCGTCATTCCATTTAGGTTCTCTACGTTACGTCATCACGGAGCTACTAATTTCAAATGAAAATCTAATAAACAACATATGTGTACATTGTTAGAGTATGCGGGCCACGGTACATACATGCTTTTCTACAATCACAAGAAGAAAACTTGATGTATTTTCACCTTCTTAGCGTTGTGCCGAACTGGGTGGATGTGGCTTTGGGGTTTGGAGAGGAAGGAGTCGTGGCTGGTGCATGTGCGACCACAGCGACGGTGAGCTCGGATTCTGGAGGAGGCCAACATGACCGAGCATGGTCGGCATGGTGACAGATCTCACCCGGGAATGAATTCCCATCCCCGCGCCGTGACATGGGTGCGGCCATGGTGAGGGCAAGCTCCGATTTGGGATAGGGAGGAGAGCCGGGACGAGCAGGTTCGTCCAAGTCCTAGCTCCACGCCATGGCCATGACCACAGATTGCCGCCCCGGAGGAAGAAGAAGACACGTAAAGGATGCATGCGCCAACGCTGCAAGCCTACATGGTAGCAACAACGGCAGCGACATAACGGTGAAAGCTGACAGGGGGGCCAACTTGACGGCCGTTAGCCTGATATTTTGTATTGAAACGTAAAGTTGAATTCGTGCCAAAAAAGACCCTCTGAGTATTTGGCACGCCAACTTTGGGCAGCGCAGCTGATTGTAAGCAACTTGGGTACCGCGTTGCCTGGCCACCCCAACTTTCGGGCCGCAAAATGATATTCTCGTCACCATGGTACTGGAGGGGCTGAATCCAGCGTGCCAGCCAGTAGTGGATCAGGTCTGATCCCTTTAGACCCTTGTGCTTCATCAAGTATTCGATCCACCTCTTGGCGTGGATCAGATCTTCAGGAAGATCCGAAGCTTCCGCATCACAGGACTTTTGGGGCGTCGCGGCGCCATCGACGAAAGCCGGGAAAGTAGTTTCTTTGCCGGGAGTCGATTTCTCCTTATGATAAAATAACGTGGACGACCATTTCTTCACCAATTCGCTAGCTTTAATCTTAGGGTAGACTCGATCTCTACTAAGGGTTAAGCTAAAAGTTCTGGTAATGTAGGGATTACTGGAAGTGACGGAATTCCTCCGCGTACCGAAGTAGTACCATCACAATTCAAGACTCGATTCTATTCTGAGATAACCTCACACAAAGCTACGAAGGCGCTAAGCTCTAGAATCGTGTTTGGGGGAGAGTTTCGAGTTGAACTCCATATACTCTATGACCTTAGAGAAGAACTTTGAGGGAGGGAAGCTCAAACCTTTGTCGAGGTGAGTGCCAAAGTGAAGGCTCTCATTGATGCGAGGAGAGGGAACAACCTCGTCGAAGCCACCCTACCAGTCGCCGGTGTAGAGAAGACCTTCCTTCTCAATGCCGCACAATTTCTCGACATTGAGGACGCACGTGATCCACACTCTACGGTAATTCTCCTTATCCGCTGATGCAGGGGTCACCATCGTGGTTGCCACCATACCGGATGAAGACACATCGGCAATTTTGGTGGTGTCGGTGACCTAGGATGGGCAGCGCTAGGTGATTTGGGCGTAGGAAGAGGAGGGCAAGGGCGCTGTGTTGCTGGGGGGAAGAACAGGGCAGAAGCGCTAGTGAGGAAGAATAAGGAGATCTGACCCCTTATATGCCTCGCTTGAGCCAAGATTCGTGTGAAACTAACAGTGAACGTGCCTCGCATCGTGGAAGGAGCTATCTAACCTCCTTGAGAAGATTACGCCTCCACGATCTCCGCACATGCATTAAAATGGCGCCTCAGTTCCGTGATAAGCGGACCCACCAACGGTCACACTGTCAGGAATGTCTGTGAGAGACATGATTTGACCTTGACTGATGTCAGGTCACGTAAGTGACCAAGTTCCGGCTTAGTTTGAATTTCGAGCTGGATGATATACTTACAAGTATGGCTTAGTCTAAGATCCGAATCCTACTTTTGTTTTGAGTTTCAGGAACCCTTCAAGATTCTGCAAGCCAGAGATAGATCAAGCTAGATGATGGAATCCGACTTTGGATCTTGGAGCCTTCTGGGGCTACTATTGGGGATATACTTTCCGGGTATACCCACTATGACTCACTGACGAGGGTGGCCCACTTTAAGTTAGAGATTTCCTTCACGGGAGGCCCAGTCAGGGAGAGAAGACGGAGGTCCATCCGGCTATGAGAAGGCACAAAAGACTTACCGACTTAGGCGTTCTTACTTACTTGTAGTCCAAGATGTACTCTATAACAGACTCTTAGTTGTAGCTGGATAGGTCTCTCCTGTAACCCTAGGACGGATATCTATATAAGCCGTCCTAGGGACCAGCCTTTAGGGCACCCACAATCTATAATCTCAACTCGCACAGGCGAACCTCTCTTGTAATTTGTACTTCCGGCTCTGTCGTATTACTAGATTGCTAGCAGGAGTAGGATATGTCCAAAGCCGACGAATTTGAACCTAGGTATAGCTTGTGTGCTCACCGTCCCGGAATACCGTTGCCTCACACCCCTTTCTCTACACGCCTCGAGGACCCCCTCTTGGTGTACATGTCTTCAATTCAATGACACCTAGAATAAGTGAGCCCTGAAAATGAAGATGTGAAGCTGGAGGGCTTGCTGGAACGAATCCGAATCAGGGACAAAACGGTCCATGACAGAGAAATTCTGGTTCTGGAAGTGCCTCTAGTGTCTTTGGCTGAAAAGGTTTTCTACAGTATGAAAGATGGCTTGGAGAAGCATGTGGAATATGTTGTAAGTATTCCCGACTCCTATTTATAGTATTTATATCTTATCCTCTAGCCCCCAAGCATGAAGTCGGATAGAGATCATAGCATATAATCCGAGTTGATTCTTCTAGGATGCAAAAGAACGATGTAGTGTAACCCCCGAGGCTCATGCCGAAATATAACTTAGCATAAATTACAACCCAAGTCTAAGTAGACGTCTAACTCTGTTTATTATTCTAACTTGTAGAAAATTGTGTGTTACTACCAGGAACTGCTAAAGAACATATGCAACAAGCACAAAGAGATCAAGGCTTTGGGACTTGGGAATGCCAAGTTGAAGGTGCAGAAGGATGAGGAATAAGGTAAACTTTGTTGGCACTCAACCTTGGTTGTTTTACTTAGCCAAATTTTCATTCGACTGTTGTTGTCATTTGCATACTTGTTGACCCAGTCTTGCAAGATGGTGGAGAAAGCCAAAAACTTCAAGGTCTTGGAGATGGAGAATGTTGAACTTCACTAGGAGCTTGTGAATTTAAGGAAAAATCATGAAAAAAGCATAAGCAATCTCCTAGAGTCGAACAACCATGCCACCGAGAAGCTTGGAAGGGATCTGGATATCCGAGATAAGAAAACTTAAGATTTGATGATCGATCGGCAAAGGGATAAGACCGAGGCCCTCCGAGATGAGCTTAAAAACTTGAGGGAGGAGAATACTGAACTAAACCATTCTATACTCGGTAAACTTTCAATGGCTTTACTTTTACGACATTTGCATCAAAAGTTTGACTTTGTCTTTTTGTAGATCCCCTCAACCTTTCAGATGCATCCTCTTCCGATTCCCGCATAGTAAGAATCACTTTAGTCGGATATCTGATCAATGACTTCTGCCAAATTCTAGATGAAGTTGGCGAAGCCGTTAACCTCTCCAACTTGCACAAGATGTCTGCATTCGAGCTAAGGGATAAGGCCAAGGAAATTTCTGAGTTGATTGAGGACTGGAAGATAGCATATGCCCGGACATCTATCCAAAATGCCCTTACCATGTTGATGAGTCACCATGGGAAAATGCATATCCGGCAAGTCCCAAAGGGTATCACCACTTTGGATGAGGACAGCAAGGATCAAGACAGCATATGCTTGTCGCGTGGTGGAAATGAATAACATTGAGAGGACATTCTTCCAGTTCGTCATTGTGCCACAAAGTCTTGAAGAATCTAAAGAAGAATTCCAAAGATCCAGCTGAGGATGGAGATCCATCTGACTTTAGCATTGCAGAATCTCAGGACCAGGATAACACCAATGATAGATCCATCGCTCCAAGGTCTCCACCACCAGCACCTGCAGCATAGGATGACCAAACTATGCATTATTTTGAACAAGTGTTTGTAATGAAAACAATTTATCCATTTCTATGTGTTACACTGTAAGAACTATGCTTTTACTTTAGTACTTAGTATATTTTTTGGTGCTCAGAAATTTCTTAAGCACTTTATGTTTATCCTTTTAATTTATCTGAATTTTTTGCTTCATCCCTTTCATGAGACAGTAAACCTTTAGAACGAAAACACTGTCAAGCAACGGAGCTCAATTGCTAAACCAGTTTAAACCTAGAAACAGAGTCGGCCTCCAATATCAACAATTCACTACTTGGAAAATGCTCGCGTCTAAGCAATCAGATAAAAACCAAAGTCTAAACATAAAATGATATTTACACCCGAAGGTAACATTTTTATAGACTAAAAAATCTAACCAAAACAAACATGAGCATAAAGTACTTTTAAGCATTCTGGGATAATTCGAGTTTTGACATGATCATTCGGATAAAAGATGGTATAAAAAACTTCTTAGGGAAGAACATTGAGCTAACCAATACTTTATTTCACTTGAAAATGTACATTTATATGGTTACAAGAAAAGAGACTTAAGAATATAAGGGACGTAGCTGTCCAATATTCCAAGGATGATCTAACTCATCCGGATTTGTACTACCACCAACTCTCTTTCTCTTTTGTGTATTTGGTTTTTCCTTGATTGGTCTCATATCGGTTAAATAATATGACCTGTTGTGTAGTACTCTGATGATCATAAAAGGTCCTTCCCAAATCGGGGAAAGTTTGTGCTTCCTTTTTTGCACCAGTCGGAGAACTAAACTGCCTTTCCTAACAGATCGACTTTTGACTCTTTGACTATGATACTTGTGTAACTTCTGCTGATAGGCTATGGATATCTGTTTAGCAACGATGTGTACTTCTTTGATTATATCAAGATCATCTTCTTGAGAAACTTTTGCATCCTCTTTGACATACGCAGCGACTCGGGGAAAAATATGGATGAGATCACTCAGAAGTATTGCTTCTACAACGTAAACCAAGAAGAAAGGCGTGCATCCAGTTGACCTGTTAGGAGTGGTTTGTAAGCTCCATATAAAAAATGGTAATTCTTCCGCTCAGCAGCATAATGAAGCGTTGCTTTGAGACGAGGTCGGAGACCCTATAAAATAATACCATTTGTCCTTTCGACTTGTCCATTGGCTTGTGGATGCGCGAATGGTGCAATATTGAGCCCGATCTTTTGATCTTCGCAAAAATCAACAAGTTCAATTTCTCCTATTTTCTATAATAATACCGCGTGGAAAGCCGAAGCGGATTATGACGTTCTCAGGAACTTTCTGGTTGTGGCCCCATCACAACTTGTTACGGGTTTGGCCTCAATCTACTTGGTGAATTTATCCACCATTACTAGTAGATGGGTAAATCTGCTTGGTGCCTGTTTAAATGGTACTACTATGTCAAGCCCCCAGACCGCAAATGGCCATGTAATCGGAATTGTTTGCAGCTGATCAGCTAGAATATGGGATTGATGGGCGTACTTTTGGCAGCCTTTGCACTTTTTGACCAGTTTCTTGGCATCCTCCTTAGCTATTAGCAAAAAGAGTCCTGGATCCAAGTGTCTGGCCAAGCCACACCATCATAGGGTTGGATGTGCATCGAAATCTCGAAGTTAACAGGAAAAATTTCCTTGCGGATTAGTGGTCCAGAGCATTTTGGGCCCACATATACGTCATCCGACTCATAGCTTCGTGCTTCAATGTTTGACTAGATGTGATATCGAGCATCGTTCGGAGATAGTGATCGTCGCCTCAGATGCTTGTCATGCCTGCGGGGCGGTGGAGTTGGACCTCTGCTTCTTCTCCTTCCATCACCACCTCCGCCCTGACGGTCGCGCTGGCTTCCATGATGGGAGCCCTTGTGGTCGCTGCCTGGTGGGGACAATGGTTCTAGTGGGTTATTTCCAGTTGAGCGTCGGTTGACTTTTGGAGAGTCACTATGTCGGCTCCAAGGTGGATCTTCATGACGAAAACCATCATGCTAGCTTTCCGGTGTGATCTTCATCGTGTGTTTGTCCGGTATTGTTGTTGTTGCAACGGGTTTCAGTCGAACGGCTCGTATGTCTGGGAGCTAGCATTTTTGTCTGCCCCGCTCTTGCCAGCGTCGTGCTTCATTTTCCCTGTGGTCGTTAGTTTGCCAGTGATGGGTTGGTGTGGAACTAGTTCCTTCATGACGCCACGTGATGCAGCCACAAAAGTCTCGCTCCAACCTCGCATGGGCATGCGATGATGGCCTCAAGAGCTAGTTCTGGAGTGATTGTCATCCCTAGGGTCAGAACGGTGTTGACACTATGTTTCCCTGCGGGGCCTTGTGTCAGCATTTTTGTCCACATTAGTGCGGCATTATTTGGATTTCGATACTAGCTTGCCGCTAAAGGATGAGGTTGCTTTCTTCTGCTCCATACCCTTGTCAAGAAATGCTACATACTGCTGGACATGTCCTGGAGTTGCATTATTGGCGAGGATCTCTTGAGAAGTGATAGCATTTTCCACGGGTGTACTGTAGATCTAGTTTCCTTTGCTATCAAGCTGAGATTATCCCACGATGATGAATTTGCCTTTTCTTTCAAAGAGGCATTTGTGGACATCCTGGTTTCTGTTGGCCAGAACCGTACCACCTCGGGTCTTCTCATGTGGTAGTCACTTGAAATCTAACTTGTACTAGGCAAGATAGCTATCGAGGCATAGTTTTACCTCAACAATATGTGATGCTTTGTCGAGAAGTAGCAAGTGTTGCTTCTCTAGGTCCTCAACCCTTTTCTCCAACTCCTCAGGTGCGATATCCGAAGTAACTGGGTTCGACCAGTTTGCCACCCGGAGTCTCCATCTCAAGTTCTTGGTCGAATTCCTTTTCGACTTCTTCCGCTGACGGGAGATCTGACCTTGGAATTTTATGGTTTTTATTCTTCTTCGCCCTCCTGTCACCCCTTGCTTGGGTCCTAGTGGCAAAGACGGATTTTGCTCTGTTACCTAGATATAGGCTTCCAGGAGTGATTTGAGATTGCACAAGCTCGGAGATTGGGACATAGGAAGTGGCTTCGAGATCCAAGTCATCGTGCGAGGTGGGGTTGTCTTCATTATAGTCCTCATCCATACTATCATATAGACTTGGAGGTGCCTCTTCCTTGCCCTGTGTAGTTTTAAAGGTGTATTCTTCACCGTACTCCTCCATGTCCTTCTCGAATGCACGAAAATGCTCCGACATAATCGATTACTGAGGGAAACGGGTAAATCGGTGTTTGTTCTGATGGCATCGAGTACTAAGTCATTGTCATATCCAGCATCAGTAGACCTGGATCCATAACCAATGTAGCCTACAAAGCAATGTTTCTTCTTAGTATTGATAGTTCTGAGGTAGGCATGGCTCTCAGCATCAGCATCCAAGAAACTCTGGATTGTCTCAGAAATTTCCAAAAAATTGAATCGTGGCAAACGAGCCATTATCTGGTTGAGCCTATGCCTTAGTAGTGATTTTCCTGCTCCAGCATCGGCAAAGCTAGATCTAGAGTTGGTATGGTCATCGTCATCCGCATATCTGATCTCAATAGGGAGGTCAACCTCAGATTTTACTTCCACCATGATCTCTGCCACGGGAGCGGGCTGGGTGGGTTTAGGATTTTCCGAGATCTAAAACTCCACCGCTTCCACAGACAAAGTAAATCCAGATTTTTCTTTTGCCCCTATCATCACCGCTGGGGTGGGTTTGGAAGGTTTAGACAAATCAAGGTAGATTTCGATCTCGCCGATTGGCATGATGGTGTAGGTCGTCACGGGATCCCTAGCAGGAATCCAAGCCTCGTCGAGAAGAATTAGAGGGACGTTGTTGGCGTAGAGGATGCAACCGATGGAGATAGTTTCACCGATTCCCACATGTACAAATTCCGGACGAAACGATGGTCTGAAGGTCACCTGCCCCATGATAGGCGTCAATTTTCATCGGATTTATGAAAAGTACACCGTGAGGGGTCCTCGTGGTGTGAGGAAAGGTGGGGTGTGAGACGTACGGTGGTCCATAATGGTGAACACATAAGTTTACTGGTACCTTCGATCCGGATTTACGGATGTAGTATAGTAGCTTTTTCCCTAGTAGACCTAGGTTTAATCGAATTCTCGGCAAACAATGCTAAAATGAAATTAATAAGGCACATCTACAAGACTTGTTTCTTTGTTTTACCTTCGTTCACTGGAACTTTCTAGTTTACTTTGGATCATGGGTTGTTTCAATGGATGGAGATAGGCGAGGGTTGAATATTCACCTGCAGTTGCACATCATATGTGATAAAGATAGTATTACGCATATTCATGTGTAATGATTTAACAAAGATAAAATTTGTGTGCAACACATCTAGATATACTAGAGCCCCTACGAGTCACAGGAATAACACCGAGCTTACAACAATTATTAAGTGAAAACACATATCAAAGACTTAAAAAGTGGTGTTACTGTTGTTCCCAAATGGATCGCTAAACGAATAACGTACTCCCGTTTCTTTCACTGGGTTTCCTACGAGATCGCCAATCACCAAGTATCTCACCTCAAGCCTTTATCAATCTCTGGGATCTTGGGTACCTACAAGTCCATAGATCGAGACAAGAGACAAATAAACAAAGATAAAAATCTCTATTCAATCAATACACATTACTCCCATGGATTAGATGCACATAATCGCTGCGCAGAATCACCCCAACCTGCAACCCATGAGGACTACTCACTCATAACAAAGAGACAAGGACATAAAACATTTGCAAAATACTTAGACTAAAATCAAATATTCTTACAATGGTTGCCAAATCACAAGGAGATCTCAAGTACAAGCTAATGGCTATGGCTATGGAGAGGATGGAGTATGAAGAGGATGAACTATGGTGGTGGATCTTTTTGGTGGTGTTGTGATGCAATATGAGAATGGTGGCCCTCTGCGTGGTGACTGGAACCTCAAAATATATAGGCACCTTCACGAAAGTCGTAAGGTTTGACGAGACGAAGTCAACGCCACATAGTATGGGTGGGTTGTACAGGCAGGCCTTGCCCGTACCAGTGGTCGTTAAAGCCTCTGTTGACTACTCTTGGCACCAGGATTGCTTGGTCGTGTAGAATTCCTCAAAATCTTCATTAATGGCTCCTGATTTCTCCTTAAAAGCATGATTTCTTGCACAACACTATTCGAAACAATGGATTGCACATTTTTCCAATATTTAGTCATTAGTAGCTAGGCTAGAGAGATTCTTGGTCAATTACTTGACCAAAAACAAAGTTTAAACACAAAGAAAGATGGTTATTTTCATAGCCATCAACTTCCCCAAAGCTCAAACCTTGATCGTCCTCGAGTAAGAAAACAACAAATCCACAAAGAACTCTGCGTTTAAACTGAAATAACAAGAGTGTGAATTCACTTACGGTTGGTAGTCATATGTGTCCATCATTTCTTCCATCTGAAAGGATCGTCAAAGTTAGAGAGATTATAAGAATACTATACAAGCTTTGTTAACTCAAAACAATCAACGTAGAGTTTAATATAAGTATGAATAAGTAGAAGTGTAAAAATCAATCCAATTCCTCTAGTTAACTCTCATCCTGTCAAGGAACACTAGAATATTTTATAGTAGCAGAATTAAGTAAGATAGATGATGTCCCAAGTAGCATAATAGTGATGTGTCTTATTGACACCCACATTAGTAAATCAATACTATCAAAACACTACTATTCCAATCATTTTTTAAGAAAATTCATAGAGTAATAATGAGATCATGCCAAAGATTGGTTAGTGTGGATCTTTATTTTTTTGTTCAAGGATCATTGAGTGATTCTTTTAACAAATGGTTTCCACAACCTTCAAGAGTACCAATACTTTTTCCCATTACGGTGACAAGTGCCACCCATGTCGTTAACTCATAGCCGAAATCAGGGGTTGTACCATTGATCGTTCGTAGGCTAGCTGAGTTGTTGGCATCCAAAGTTGTGCATAGAAACATATAAACTTTTCAAATAGTATCACAGTTTGATCCACAAGGTTAGATTTGTCATCAATCGTAATTACCACTAGACTTCATTTCAATCAAACAACTCCCTTCAAGAGTGTCGTCAAGTCTATCAAAACCTCTATGGGGTTAAGCATCTTCAAAGGTATACTCTTATGACAATCACTCATCAAACAAGTCATAAATTTGAGACCCTTTCTTGTTGTACTTGTTTCGCAATATTATTTCCAAGGAAAGACTTGGTTAACTACAAGAACTAGAGCAAAAGCTTCGACAACTACTTACTCATGGAAAATAAAAGGCTTTACTCTTACTATTTTGAATTACTCCCACTACCATAGCATCTTAGTAAATCAAGTAACTAAGATAAACTATTAAAATTTCTAAAGTGGGAGACATAGGACATACCTCTCATGAGTGACTTCATATTTCTCTTCCTTATGGCGATGTGTTCTTTCAAAACTCTAGTTAAAATCACTCTCATAATAATATTGAAGCAAAGAGGCAATATGCAAATCCACTTTCGCAGAAAAGGATAAAACGAAAAATATTTTTGTATTTTTGAGGATGGGGATTAAAGAATAGAAAAACTTGCGACCAAGCAAAGAACTAAGCAAAGAAAAACAAAAAAACGAAAAACGAAAGAACATACGAAGTGTTGGAACAAACCAACACGAGTGTTTCAAAGCTCTCAAGGAGCTTAAGTACAACCTCATTGTTACACAAATATAATTGTCAGGGGAAACATCCCCAAGCTTAGGCTTTTGCAAGCCCTTTTGTTTCTCATTGTGGTGGTGGATAATCTCCCAAGTTCCATTGGCTGCTCCAATTGGTGAACTTGGTTGAGAGTTTGATAGTAGCATCTTGAAGGTTGATGGAGAGGTTGTTCATATTCTAGATGCTTCCTTCGAGATCATAAATATCATCATAGGTGGTGTAGTAGTTTGGTGGTTGCACATCTTGTTTGGGTCCCTCTTGGTCTACTTCTTCATCTTCCCTTTATTCATCCATGGGTTCTTATTGTAGGGGTAGTCTCGCTTCAACCTATGCGTCAAAACGCAAACGCCCATCCTCAATAGAGAACAAACCATTTGGCAAAAGAGTTGGGATCAAATTATTCTCTCGAGGCATATCAAGAAAGTATCTACCATTGGATTTAGAAATCATATCACAAGTTCTTAGAGTAGAGAAACCAAGACGGCGGTCTCCTGCCAATGGTTGGATATTGTTGAAATATTGAAGTGGGATTTAGGCCCATTTAACAATTGTAGAAAAATCCCTAAAGGCCCAAGCTTTCATGGCAAGAGGAGTGGTGGGAGTTTAGTCCCACATGGCTAGTTGGGAGAGATTTTCACCAACATATAAGGTGAGCTCTCCTTCCACTAGTATGATTTGGTGTGAAGTGAGGAGAGGTATTCCACACTCACGCTCCTCCTCCTCCGCCGCCCGCCTCGCCATACCACGCCACACCTCGTCACAACGCACACGCGCCGCGGGTTGCGGGAATCTCGGCAAGCCGATGTGTTCTTTTTGCTGCATAGGAATGGAATATGAGCGGTTGCAACTGAAACATTTTTGCATTGATAGAGAATGAATCCATGCTGAAATGTTTCGTCTTAACTATGTCTTAAGTATGTACGTTTCTGTATTAATGGCTGGCATTTCTATTTTCTCTCGTCTCCAACTCCGTGCCTATATAGGGGAGAGGTCGCTCCTCTCCAAAACACATGAGAACACTACTCTGCTCGTTTCTGCCTCTGTCGTTCCTTCCACTACTACTGCCACGGGTGATCCCGTCCCGTCCACGACATACAAAGCTGACAGGAGAGTAGGCCTTCGAAACCCCGCCCCTCGAGATCCTGTAAGGGAGAGAGGCCACCGACGCTGAGAGTTGCCTACTTGACTCCTCGCTCTCGATCAACTGCTTCCACGCCTTAGTCATCACCATGACCACCGATGCTGAGAGGGCCACTTCTGAATAGGTTGCCGCTGACAGGAGGGTGGCCGACGAGGCTGCCGCCGCTGCTGCTTCCACTGCTGCTACGTCCAACTGGCCTACCGAAGGGTATAATATGTTTATCCCTCTCCTTTTATTTCTATGTGCACTGTACTAGTGATTTGTGTAGATGATTCTACATGTATGATTTGTTTAGTACTGCATGCCTGTATTATCAAGTATCAATATGTGCACAGTATTATCATGATTTATTACTAGATTAATATAATCGAAGAATTGCCTAGACTCTTAACAATCCAAAAACCTAAATATTGTAGGCAATTTTCGATTCAAGGATTTGGTGTTACACTGGAACATGCCCCATTTACGGGTACGTACTTTAAGCGCTAGCAAACCAAAACCATCTTATGGCTCATAGCGATGAACGTGTTCTGGGTCGCCGGTGTAACTCCCACTGGAATGAGTGCTCCTGAACAGGAGAAGGCATTTAGGGAGGGCACCATCGTCTTTGTTGGAGTCGTTCTGAGCGTGATCAGAGATAAGTTGGTTGATACATATTTACATGTGTGGGTTTCCAAGGACTTGTGGGAGGTGCTCGAATCTAAATTTGGCGCTACCGATGCTGGTAGCGAGATGTATATTATTGAGAAGTTTCACAATTAAAAAATGTTGAAAACCATTCTATATTGGAAAAGTCTCATGAAATATAGTGCATAGCTAAGGAGCTTGAGCTTCTTAATTGTGAATTACCGGGAATTTTTTTCGCGGGATGCATAATCGCTAAGCTGCCAAATTCCTAGAGGAACTTTGCTACTACTATGAAACATCATCGGCATGAATTCTCAGTAGAGGATGTCATCCGCCATCTGAGTGTCGAGTAGAATTCTAGAGCAAAGGAGTCACATAGAAAAGGGGAAGGGACTTCTATTGCCAATGTGGTACATAAGAACTTCAACTCCTACAAGTCTAAAGGGAAGATGGGTGTCCAATAGAATACCAACTTCAATAAAAAGGGTAATAAGACTTTCAAGAAAGATAAGAAGAAACGTGGTTGTTTCACTTGTGGTTCAGAAGAACATTGGGCTAACAAGTTCCCAATCAAGTTTAAGAATCCAAGGCAGGACTCCAACACTGACAACATGATCAAGAGCAACAATGAATGTGGGGCATCTGGGTACGGTAATTTATTTACTGTATTTTTAGTTAGTCAGTCTACGGATTGGTGGATTGACACGGGTGCAGATATTCATGTGTGTGCTGACATCTCATTGTTTTCTTCTTATCAGGTCACGGGAAAAGGATCCATATTGATGGGGAATGGTGTGAGTGCTTCTGTTCATGGTGTTAGCATGGTTGATCAGAAGTTTACTTCGGCAAGGATCGTGTAGCTCAAGAATGTGCAGAATGTCCCGCCATCAAGAAGAACCTTGTTAGTGGCACCCTTATCTGCAGAGAAGGATTTATGTTGGTCTTTGACTCTAATAAGTAGTTGTTACAAAATATGGATTGTTTGTTGGAAAAGGTTATGAATTTCGAGGTATGTTCCGCTTTTACCTTTCGGATTTTTGTAATAAAGTCGTGAACAATATTCATTCAAATGTTAATGAAACAAAAGTATGTCATTCACGTCTTTGTCACATTGGTTTCGGTTCTATGAAGTGGCTAGCAAAATTGAATTTAATCCCGAGTTTCACTTTAGCCAAAGGTTCTAAGTGCCATTTGTGTGTGCAAGCAAAGCAACCTCGCAAGCCCCATAATGTTGCGAAGGAGAGACACTTGGTGTTGGGGATGTAACCCCAGGTACCCCAGAGTTGGTGTGTCAAGTGGTTTAATGGAGTATATATGAAGAGAGATGATATTTAATAGAGTAAAGAATAAGAGAGATAAAGAAAAAGGAATAAAACTAAGCTGGGCTGAATTTGGAAATAATCTGGCCTGGCTAGAACAGCTTCAGGCAGATTCAACCCTGGGAGGACCGAATTGCCTCAAGCCCCGGCTGGGCCGAAGCACCCCAGCCAGCCCGTCAACGTCTCCGCCACAACGCCAGCTCCTCCCGCCGGACTTCACGCTTGCTTCGGTTCCCGCCTTGGTCAACGCTGCATCACCGGGTCTCCTTCACCTCGATGTGCCCCTTTTCCCGGGTGGGACGACGGAGGAAGCTTGGCCCACCCCGGGTCTTCTTCACCCCCGACGCAAACCATCACCGGCGACCCGGGTGGGCCGACACCGCGGCCCACCCCGAGGTATCTTCATGTCAGCCAGCTCCTCCCGCCAGCACGACGCGGTCTCCACCAGGGAGGCTCCAACTCGCCCCAGGCCGGATCGCCAGCACCCCAGCTGGGCCAGTATCGCCCTGGCTGGGCTTTCCTGCTGTCCGTCACTAGGGTTGAAGGAGAAGTTGCCCCACCTGGGCCGAATAAACAGTAATCCGACTGGGCCGCATATGTCCTTCTCACGGGCCGAATCAAGCTGTTACTCGGCTGGGTAAAGGATAATTCGGCCTGGGCACTATTCACCATCCAGGTGGGCCCCATTACTCCCCCGAGCCGAGTTATTTCCTCCGTCGGCCGAATTTCACTTCCCCGGGCCAAATTACTTCATCCTGGACGTCATTCCTCTCATACTTGGACCCACCAGCAACCTCTACATCGACACACTACCAAGTCAAGTCAAGCCTACGTCAGGTGCCAGTCTTGGGACGCCCCTGGCTCAGACTGGCCCCTTTGGTCCAA
This sequence comes from Avena eriantha, assembly GCA_910589775.1. NCBI lineage: Eukaryota > Viridiplantae > Streptophyta > Magnoliopsida > Poales > Poaceae > Avena > Avena eriantha. The sequence continues at coordinate 211,302,750 of OU342741.1, read as the reverse complement.
GATGCTAAGGAATATGCTGGGCATCTTGGGAGATGCTAGGGAATATGCCAAGCATCTCCTAAAGATGCTAAGGAATATGCCGAAGGGATAAGACCTATGACTCAATAAAGGACAAGGTGACTAGGCAAGCCCCATAAGATAGCTCAAAGGAGTACATTAGATGGCATACCTTGTCCCCTGGGCTCCCCTTTATAAGGAGCACCAGGGGTAACGTTACATGAGAGGCTCCCAGGAGGGATCCTCTCCCTCTGCTCACTAGGAGCATGGTTTCTTCTTCCTCCGCTCTCTCCATGAGAGGCATAAGAGTATAGCTCAAGGAGCACCATTGTAGCCACAAGCATGACAAGATATATGAGATTTGATGCAGGAGTAGAGGTGTTATCTCACTAGGAGAACCTCGAACCTGGGTATATCGTGTCTCTCTGAGTTCTTCCATGTGAGGTCTTCACTTCATCATCCCTCCCCGGATTCCTCCATCGTCCATCGGCCCCAACTTTAGCCTATACCAGACATCTGCCGTGACACCACCACGACAGTTGGCGCCCACCGTGGGGTTGATAAGAGGCGCTGGTTGGGTTACCATCCGGACGGGAACGTCTTCATCAAGCTCTGCTTCACCATCGATCAAAGGTCTCTGCGTCCTCTTCCACAACGTACAGAGAGCAGGGGAGTTGGCATACAATCCTCCCTTGTTGAGGTGTCTCAAACTCTTCCTCAACCTCTTGACCAACAGTACAGTAAGTCGTAGTTGACCCATTGGGTGTGACTCAATTAGATAACTCAACCTCACCACCAAAGATACAGTGAGTAGTGAGTAACTGAACCAACATGCACATGAGATACCCTGGATGTCACTCGAGGACTATCACCTAGTTGTTCACCCTAGGGATGAGATAACTCAACCCGGGGACTAGCATGCATGCCTTTTGAGTCACCTAAGGGTAGAAAAAGTATCTTGGGGACTCGGTGTCTCCGTGCATAGGACAAACAACTCAGAAAAGACTTAAGATATGCCATGATCTTGTATGTATCCACTGCTTTGTGTCTTTAAGCTGCTTGGACTAAAAAGTAGCTCACCAAGTCATTTATAACTCGGATTTAGCTCAACTCACCAAGTTACATAGTAACTAGAGTTATACTTCAGCTTACCTAGTTGCCTTTTAACTCGGATTTGACTGAGTCAGCCGGATTACCTGGTAACTCAGATTTAACTTGTATTGCTGCTTTCAGCTTACCAGGTCATCCATAACTCGGATTGGTGTGTGCGTCACCATGCCAAGTTACATGGTAACTCGGATTTTACTTCAGTTTTCCTAATTATAGGTTTCCAGGTTACATGGTAACTCAGATTTTATCTCGGTTTTCCTAGTTACATGGTAACTCGGATTTTACCTCAGTTTGCCCAATTACAGGTTTCCATGTTACATGGTAACTCGGATTTTACTTCAGTTTGCCTAATTACAGGTTTCTAGGTTACATGGTAACTCGGATTTTATCTCGGTTTTCCTAGTTACACAGTAACTCAGATTTTACCTCAGTTTGCCTAATTACAGGTTTCCATGTTACATGGTAACTCGGATTTTACTTCAGTTTTCCTAATTACAGGTTTCCAGGTTACATGGTAACTCGGATTTTATCTCGGTTTTCCTAGTTACATGGTAACACGGATCTTACTTCAGTTTGCCTAACTACAGGTTTCCTAATTACATGTTAACTCGGATTTTTCTTCAGTTTGCCTAATTACAGGAGTAATTCAGATTCGTTTCAGTTTCCTAGTTATAGAGTAACTCGGATTTTGACCCAGCTTACCAGGTTATCTTATACCTCAAATCAGTTTGTTCCATATCTTGGATGGCATGTGCCAGCATATCAATCATTCATCATAGCAAATCTCAGATCTATATCTCGGATGCATATCTATGGAAATATGCCACGATATCATGAAATCATATCATAACTCGGATTAGTATCTCGGATCCAAATCTATGGCAGTTTGCTAGCCAATCGTAAGGACATATCATATCTCAACCAAATAACTCGGATCTAAGACTTATGTCAGATTCGAGTCAAGCAACTCAAACTTTCATCAGGTAACTCAGATTTGAGTCATGTAACCCGGATTTGAGTCAAGTAACTCGGATTTGAGTCATGTAACTCGGATTCTGAGTCAAGTAACTCTAAACAGAGGCTCACGTCAATTTTGAGTCATATAACTCAGCAATTATATCTCGTATGGGATAACTCTAATTACAATTCATAAGGCCAGAGCTAAATCAGGCTAGAAGCCAAAAGACTTACCCAAAAGTGTTAAGGCCATAGCCAAATTCGGCCAGAAGCCAAATGACTTACCCAAAAGGGTTAAGGCCAGAGCCAAATTCGGCCAGAAGGCAAAAGACTTACCCAAAAGGGTTAAGGCCAGAGCCGAATTCGGCCAGAAGCCAAAAGACATACCCAAAAGGGTTAAGGCCAGAGCCAAATTCGGCCAGAAGCCAAATGACTTACCCAAAAGGGTTAAGGCCAGAGCCAAAGTCGGCCAGAAGCCAAAAGACTTACCCAAAAGGGTTAAGGCCAGAGCCAAATTCGGCTAGAAGCCAAAAGACTTACCCAAAAGGGTTAAGGCCAGAGCCAAATTTGGCCAGAAGGCAAAAGACTTACCCAAAAGGGTTAAGGCTAGAGCCGAATCAGGCCAGAAGCCAAAAGACTTACCCAAAAGGGTTAAGGCCAGAGCCAAATTCGGCCAGAAGCCAAAAGACTTACCCAAAAGGGTCAAGGCCAGAGCCGAATCAGGCCAGAAGCCAAAAGATTTTCCCAAAAGGGTTAAGGCCAGAGCCAAATCAGGCCAGAAGCCAAAAGACTTACCCAAAAGGGTTAAGGCCAGAGCCAAATTCGGCCATAAGCCAAATGACTTACCCAAAGGGGTTAAGGCCAGAGCCGAATCAGGCCAGAAGCCAAATGACTTACCCAACTGGGTTAAGGCCAGAGCCAAATTTGGCCCGAAGCCAAATGACTTACCCAAGAGGGTTAAGACTAGAGCCAAAGCAGGCCAGAAGTCAAAAAACCTAACCAAAAAGGGTCAGATGGCGAATGCCAATGAAGCTATATGGCGATCTGAGTGAATTCTTGCCAAGGATATATTATGGAGAAAAAGGATTATAGGTCACAGACAACTCTAGAAGAATTTCTTTTAAAGCCTATGCACGATTCTAAAAATCCCACATAGCCTCGGGGACTAATGTTGGGGATGTAACCCCAGGTACCCCAGAGTTAGTGTGTCAAGTGGTTTAATGGAGTATATATGAAGAGAGAGGATATTTACTAGACTAAAGAATAAGAGAGATAAAGAAAAAGGAATAAAACTAAGCTCGGCCGAATTTGGAAATAATCCGGCCTGGCTAGAACATCTTCAGGCAGATTCAACCCTAGGAGGGCCGAATTGCCTTAGGCCCCGGCTGGGCCGCAGCCGGCCCGTCAACGTCTCCGCCACAACGCCATCTCCTCCCGTCGGACTTCACGCTTGCTTCGATTCCTGGCTCGGTCAACGCTGCATCGCCGGGTCTCCTTCACCTCGATGCGCCCCTTTTCCCGGGTGGGCTGACGGAGGAAGCTCGGCCCACCCTGGGTCTTCTTCACCCCGAACGCAAACCATCACCGGTGACCCGGGTGGGCCGACACTGCGGCCCACCCCGAGGTATCTTCATGTCAGCCAGCTCCTCCCGCCAGCACGACATGGTCTCCACTAGGCAGGCACCAACTTTCCCTAGGCCGGATCGCCAGCACACCGGTTGGGCCAGTATCGCCCTGGCTAGGCTTTCCTGCTGTCCGTCGCTGGGGTCGAAGGAGAAACTGCCCTGCCTGGGCCGAATCAATAGTAATTCGGCTGGGCTGCATATCTCCTTCTCACGGGCCGAATCAAGGTGTTACTCGGCTGGGTAAAGGATAATTCGGCCTGGGCACTATTCACCGTCCAGGTGGGCCCCATTACTCCCCCAGGCCGAGTTATTTCCTCCATCGGCCGAATTTCACTTCCCCGGGCCGAATTACTTTGTCCTAGACGTCATTCCTCTCATACCTGGACCCACCAACAACCTCTACATCGACACGCTACCAAGTCAAGTCAAGCCTATGTCAGGTGCCACTCTTGGGACGCCCCTAGCTCAGACTGGACCCTTTGGTCCAAGATGCTAAGGAATATGCTGGGAACTTGGGAGATGCTAGGGAATATGCCAAGCATCTCCTAAAGATGCTAAGGAATATGCCGAAGGGATAAGACCGGTGACTCAATAAAGGACAAGGTGACTAGGCAAGCCCCACAAGACAGCTCAAAGGAGTACATTAGATGACATACCTTGTCCCCTGGGCTCCCCTTTATAAGGAGCACCAGGGGTAACGTTACATGAGAGGCTCCCAGGAGGGCTCCTCTCCCTCTGCTCTCTAGGAGCATGGTTTCTTCTTCCTCTGCTCTCTCCATGAGAGGCATAAGAGTACAACTCAAGGAGCACTATTGTAGCCACAAGCATGGCAAGATATATGAGATTAGATGTAGGAGTAGAGGTCTTATCTCACTAGGAGAGCCTTGAACCTGGGTATATCGTGTCTCTCTGAGTTCTTCCGTGTGAGGTCTTCACTTCATCATCCCTCCCCGGATTCCTCCATCGTCCATCAACCCCAACTTTAGCCTATACCAGGCATCTGCTGTGACACCACCATGACACTTGGCGCCTTTAGAAGTCATACATCCTGATCTCTGTGAGATGAATGGTGTGTTGATTAAAGTTGGAAAAAGATACTTCATGACTCATATAGATGATTCCACTAGATACTTCTATGTATATCTGTTAAACACTAAAGATGAGGCTCTACACTACTTTAAAATCTATAAAGCAAAAGTTGAGAATCAACTTTCAAATAAAATTAAAAGAATCCGGTCAGATCATGGTGGAGAGTATTTCTCTAATGAGTTTGATTCTTTTTGTGCGGAGCATGGTATTATTCATGATAGAACGTCTACCTATTCACCTCAGTAAAATGGGGTTGCCGAACGGAAAAACTGTACTCTAACGGATTTGGTTAACGCCATGATGGATACATCGGGTTTATCCAAGGCATGGTGGGGGTTTGCTATATTGACATCATTTCATGTCTTGAATAAAGTTCCAACAAAAGACAATGAGATCACTCCTTGTGAGCAATGGGAGAAGAGAAGAACGACACTCTCATTGTTATCTACATGGGGCTGTTTGGCGAAAGTCAATGTGCTGATCCCCAAAAAGCGTAAGCCTGGATCAAAGACAGTGGATTGTTTTAATTTGGGATACGCTAAGAATAGCGTCAGATATAGATTTCTAGTAGTGAAATCTGAAGTACCTGACGTAATGGTCGGTAAAATTATAGAATCTAAAGATGCTACATTCTTTGAGGATATTTTTCCTATGGGAAATATGCCAAGCACTTCAATACAAGAATCAGAAGAAACTCATGAGCCTTCCATTTCTATGGAATATTATGAACAAACACATGATGAAAATCCTGATGAGGATGACGAGGAAACCCTTGGTAAGGGCAAGAGACAGAAGACTAATAATTCTTTTGGTGATGATTACCTTGTGTACCTTCTGGATGATACTCCCACTTATATTTCAGAAGCTTACACATCTTCATATGCTGACTACTAGAAAGAAGCAGTCAGTAGCAAGATGGACTCCATCATGGCTAACGGGACAAGGGAAATCACTTAACGTCCCTATGGATGTAAACCATTGCGATGTAAGTGGGTGGTAAAAAACAAGCTTAGGCCTGATGGTAGTATTGAAAAGTACAAGGATAAACATGTGGCCAAGGGTTATTCCCAAAAAGAAGAGGAAGATTTCTTTTATACTTATTCGCATGTGGCTAGACTGGCCACCATTTGAGTATTACTCTGGTTGGTAGCCTCGCATGGTCTTCTTGTCCACCAGATGGATGTTAAGACGGCTTTTCTTAACAGAGAGCTAGATGAGGAAATCTACATGCAACAGCAAGATGTCTTTGTGATAGATGGTCAGGAAGGAAAGGTGTGTAAATTACTTAAATATTTATATCACCTAAAACAAGCACCTAAGCAGTGGCATGAGAATTTCAATACAACTTTAACATCTGTTGGCTTTGTTGTTAATGAAGCCTAAAAATGTATATACTATCGCCATGGTGCGGGCGAGGGAGTTATACTATGCTTGTATGTTGATGACATACTGATACTTGGGACCAACCTCAAAGTCATTGAGGAGGTTAAGTCATTTCTATCTCAGAATTTTGAGATGAAGGACCGTGGTGTGGCTGATGTTATCTTGAACATCAAGCTATTGAGAGATAATGAGGGTGGGATTACGCTTCTGCAATCCCATTATGTTGAGAAAATTTTGAGTCGTTTTGGATATTCAGACTGCAAAATTTCTCCAACACCATATGATCCTAGTGTGCAGATTCAAAAGTTCAAATGCACAGCTAAGGACCAGCTGAGATACTCTCAATTCATTGGTTCACTCATGTACCTAGCTAGCGCTACAAGGCCTGACATCATGTTTGTTGTGTGCAAACTGAGTCGATTTGTTTCCAATCCGGGTCATGAGCATTGTCTTGATGTTGAAAGAGTTGTGCGCTATCTGAAAGGTACTATGAAGTATGGACTTCACTATACCAAAAAACCATCCGTACTTGAAGGATACTGTGATGCGAATTGGATCTCTGATGCTGATGAGATGAATGCCACAACGGATATGTGTTTACCCTTGGAGGTGGTGTTGTTTCCTGGAAGTATTGCAAGCAAACGATCCTAACGAGATCGACAATGGAAGTAGAACTAACAACATTAGACACATCTGGTGTTGAAGCAGGATGGCTTCAAGATCTTTTGGTGGACTTGCCAGTGGTTGAAAAGACAGTACCGACTATCCTTATGAATTGTGACAATCAAATTGTAATTGTCAACATAAAGAGTTCAAAGGACAATATGCAGTCCCACAAATACATAATAATGAGATTAAAAGTTGTCAGACATTTAAGAAACTCCGGAGTGATAGTGTTGGATTATATCCAGTCGGCTAAGAATCTGGAAGATCCCTTTACTAAAGGGTTATCACGTGTTGTGATAGAAAATGCATCAAGGGAGATAGGTATGAGACCCACATGAGTTGCCATGGTAGTAACCCAACCTATGTGATCGGCGATCCCATGAAGTAGGATTACCTGGGAAAACAAGCTACTGGTTAACAGAGGAGAGTACTTTACTAACCCACTCTATTGGAGATGCAATACTCTCGAAAACTATATGGCAGGTTGACTTTCATCTTAATGACTTCTAAAGATTTTATAAGAAGGATGCTATCCTAAAAAGTGATCTTTGGAGGAACACACCTATATGAGCCTGACTGCTGGTCATAGTCTATGAGATTGGGGTGATCTCTAGTAAGTTCATGAAAAGGCCAGGAGTGTGACTAATATGCTCCACCCGAGGGGTCATCCTTCGACAGTCTAGTACTGGTAAGACGTTTGGTGAAACTCCTTTACGCCAAACTGACAATTCAAGGCATAGTCCATTGTTCAGTTGTAAAGGAGTGTAGCCATCTATTCTAGGTGGATGTTCAACATTCACAGGTATCCACTTAAAACACCGGTATATCAAAACAGTGTTTGGAACAGAGGACAACATCTTGGGCCTTTGGGATCTGGTGGGGGTTGTTGAAATATTGAACTGGGCTTTAGGCCCATTTATTTTTTTTAGAAAAATCCATAAAGGCCCATGTTGTCATGGCAAGAGGAGTGGTGGGAGTTTAGTCCCACATTGCTAGTTGGGAGATATTTTCACCAACATATAAGGTGATCTCTCCTCCCACTAGTATGAGTTGGTGTGAAGTGAGGAGAGGTGTTCCACACGCGCGTTCCTACTCCTCCACCGCCCTCCTCCCCACACCACACCACGCCATGCCACGCCTCGCCTCACCATGACCTGTGCGCGCTGCTAGTTGCGGGAACCTTGTTGAGCTGATGTGTTCTTTTTGCTACATAGGAATGGAATACCAGGGGTTGCAACTGAAACGTTTTTTCATTAATGGAGAATGAATCCGCGCTGAAAAGTTTCGTCTTATGTACATACTATTTTCTCTCGTCTCCGACTTTGTGCCTATATAGGGGAGAGGTTTCTCCTCTCTAGAACACACTAGAACATTGCTCTGTCTCCACTCATTTCTACCTCTCTCATTCCTTCCACTGCTGCTGCCGCGGGTGATCCCGTCCCGTCCATTGCATACACTGCTGAAGGGAGAGCAGGCCTCCGAAACCCCACACCTCGAGGTCCTGTACGAGAGAGGGGTTTTAGGTTTTTGGGGAGCGTCTCCTACGCAACTGCTCGCTCTTGATAAACTTCTTCCACGCCTTTGTCATCACCATGGCCACCAACGCCGAGCGGGCCGCCATTGAACAGGACACTGCTGATAAGAGGGCGGCCGACGAGGCCACCGCTTCTTCTACCTCCGCTAATGCTACGGCACACTGGCCTACTAGAGGGTATAATATGTTTATCCCTCTCCTATTTATTTCTATGTGCATAGTACTAGTGATTTGTATAGATGATTCTATGTACGATTTTTTTAGTACTGCATGCCTGTATTATCAAGTATTAGTATGTGAACGGTCATGATTTATTCTTGGATTAATATAATCAAAAATTGCCTAGATTCTTAACATATATCACCTATATTGACTTGAAGCGCACGTGTAAGAACGATGACAACTCCTCCTCCACATATGGGGCCACGGGATTGCAGAGCTTGATGATTAAGATAGAACAATAGAAGGGCACCCAAATTTGGCATCAAATTACAGTTTGGAACAGTAGCTCTTGCAAGGATCATCATATCCTCCTCATTGACTCTGGTAAACTCACCGCGTTCCTACGAAGTGTTAGCAATAACATAGAACAAATAACTAACATCAGGGTGATCAATTTAGTTTCCCTTGGGAATGTTTCCATGGATTTTCATTCTACAAAAGTAGTCCAAGGGTAATGGATCAAGAACAAAGGTGGTCAAGCGTATGTCGGTGGTGTTGTTGGCAAACCAAAAATAATGAGCCCATTGGTCGAGTATCAAGGAATACTCACAGTTCATAAGGCAGAAGTTGATACAATCAACTCATAGCATATGCTCCTCGGAGTAGTAGTGTGAACTCACCGTATGCGTCAAGGTACTAAGGAACTCAAGTGTTAAGAACTGATATGTGGCGGCGTCCTGAAAAACAAAGTGATACAAACCAACATTGTTGGAAAGGAAACGAAAATTATGATGGATGCCCAGTTGGTTGAGGATGTAAGTACACACCCACTTGGTGGAGTTGATCTCTCGGTGCTTGAGATGGTTGAAATGAGTGAGCTAAAACTCCTTGGTGAACTTGATGCCAAATGAATTGGGGGTTAGTGTATCAAAGGGTGGTGCGGCTTGTTCCATAATCACTACACGTGTATAGCTCCTCATATTCATCTATAAAATAAAAAGTTAAGCCAATTAAATTTTTGTTCTAATAGAAACATAACATAACTGATCCTCTACACTTCTTACAAAAGAAACTCCTCCAAAAACAAAACTAAGCATGCTCATAATCAAGATTAGCTCAAAAACAAGACCTAAGTCTAGATGGATAATTGTGAAAGATTGAACAAGATTTTGACGGAAATAAGCTAGGGATCAGAGGAGAAACATACCTTAGATCAATTGGGTGTGAGAAATTGAAGAAATAACAAACATAATTGAAGATCCAATGGAGGTAGTTTGGAGTTTGGAGGTGATATGGGTATGATTACCCGGGTTATTGTAATTAGTTCCTGGTTATATAAAGGCTTGCTGCCTGGAAGGCCCAAGAAGAACCAAGGACGGTCCAAGAAGCATCTGACGGTAGGCATGTTTTGATAGATAAGGAAAGATTAGGAACCGGCATTATATTAGTGTTGTAATTGTAACTTGTAACCTATCTGTATATGGCCTCAGGACCCAGCCTATTATATAAAGGCTGGGAGGAGCCAGTGGAGAGGTACAAAAAAGCCTTGAGCGATCTGTAATCCTATTGTACACAGGTAATCAGACGACTTCCACTCCCTTGTTTGTCTGATCAGCCAACGAAATCCCCTGCATTCTCTTTTCCACGAAACCCTAAGTCCATCACCATGTGAATTGGCGAGGTTACCCCTTGTCAACTAGCACTGTTTGTGGGAAATCTGAATGCTGGAGTCATGGATTCGGTGGCCCCCTCTTCACCAAGCAAAAGCTCGACAACAGCAAATCCATGCCCACCCACCCCTGTTTTGGTTGTCGACAACTTCAACGGCAAATCCGATCTCATCATCGGAAGTTTCCACTTTCAGGTGGAGGAACCCGAAAATCTCCGCCCATCGGCCCCGATATCATCGGGTTCGTCAGTCATAACAGCAGCGCCTACGGCAATACCTGCATCTTCCATCAGCTCATCTGAAGAAGTCGTGCCCCAGCTAGCAAACGAGAAAGAAAACTTTGGAAACTTTGGAGATCTAGGGGATCTAGCTGATCTATATGATGGTCTCTCCTTTGGGTCATACTCCAAGCTAACGCCACCACGTGGCACAAGTCGAGCAAACATCAAACCTGAGGAAAGCGACCAAAACATCAACTTTGGAATCAGGATGGCTAAGATCTATCCTGAACAGAACCCACATGATTTCACTAGCTCTCTAGATAGTGTCTCTTGCAGATCCAATAATGATGGCAGCAACACGTACATGACGCAGCATCAAGTATGCGTGATCATCAACGAACTGACAACACTGCACGACTCCAACAGTAACCCGATCCTTGACCCCAATGATATTTTATCAGGTGATGATGCAAAAAACCTCGAAAACGAAGGAGATCCACCCAACAATCGGGTTGCACAAGGAAGAGACGGAACACATGATGGTGAACGGCTAACTCTTTGGCTATCAGCAGAAACATGGCAAAGAGCGAGAGACGCAGTATTGGGCGTAGTCCTGATGACGATAGAAGCCACGCGCGAGGATTTGATGGCATACCAATACTTGCTCCATCACAAAAAGAGGGACCTGCTCAGAATGCAGAGACAACTCGACGAAAGAAAAAAGGTTAGCCGACGAATCTAGCACACGGTAGGCACAACTAAGCTCGGTTTGGCAGCGTAACTGGATAGGCACCACAGAGAGGACCCTCACGGCTCCAGAATATCATGGAGGAAGAAAGAAACAAGATGACTCGAGATCTAGACATGTCCTTCATGTCACTAGATCTAGCAGGGCACATCAAAGCAAAAATAGCACAAGATGCAATTTTTGCCGCCCAGACTTACCTACTCACAACTCAATCTGCACCCAACAATCCTCGGGTGGCTCTCCATTGCTCCTCTCTCATGAACCTCGGCATGGTGGGAGCATCCCTCACACAGGGAGAACAAGGAACATCAATGAAAGCCAATAAATTGCCACGTCGTTGCAACAACCCTCGACATGCGAGACACACCCGATGATGACGATTGACACATCGGGTACACTTTCCGAACCCCGAACCACGAGACGATGCAATAAACAACATCACACATCACACAGTCGATCGATCAAGGGAAGAGCGTAGCAGCCGAAGATACTATGATGGTGAAAGAGAGGATGAGTATGAATTATGCAGGTCTAGTTGCTTTACCCAGCGGGTTCGCAAGACCCCAGTACCCAAGGACATCAAAATTCCTCACGATCTCCGAAAGTACAACAGTCTCTAGGAACCTGAGGCTTGGCTGGCAGACTAACTAGCAACCGTTAAACTCCAGGGTGGCTCCAAGGCTACCGCAATGCAAAGCTTGTAGTTACACCTAAGTGGCATCTGCTCGTGCCTTAGGCAACTACCCAAAGAATCTATCAGCAATTGGAACAACCTGGAAGGTAAGTTCATCCAAAATTTTACATCTACATTTAAGCGACCCGCATCCTTGGAGCAGTTACGGCCGTGCAAACAGAAAGTTGGATAATTGATACAAGCATTTATCCAGCGATGGAACATCATCAAAAACTCAGCCGAAGCTATATCTGATGAAATGGCAATTGACGCATTCAACGACGGCCTCGACCGAAGAGAATTCATTGAGGACCTAGGTTGGGTCAAGCCTAAAACAATCTCGCAATTTATGGACATGGCAAACCGCTGGGCAGATGGCGAGGACGCAGTAAACAACAAGCGAGAGTGCTCACTCGAATAAAACTAGGACATACACAATAATGACAGTAGAAGATGCATCAACGATAGATATAGCAGACCAAACTATGTTGAGGCTGGATTTTTAGGAGAGGACAACCGAAGAAATGACGATCATAATGGTGTATACTGCAACAACAGATATGACGCTGGCAGAAGCCAATCAGCACAACGGTACCAACCAAGATCTCGGGAGCCCCCAATGTATCCACTGTAGATGTGGGAAGGAGCCTACAATATGCACTTCTACGTCGAATCCGTGGGAAGGAGGCGATCAAACCACCTCATGAAGGACTGCCGCACTTTTCTAAAAATGCAGGAGGTATGCTATGCAAAGGCAGCCGAAGCAGAAAACCAAGAATACGCCACCACACCTGGAACCCTAGCTATTGGTGCGCCACCACTAGTACATTCACCAGTAGGGTAGCCGCAAGCCGCAACAAACATAAATCGGGAGGATGAGTACCCAAGGTCCAAAGGTGCAATGTAAATGATCCAAAAAGGGTGCCCGTCCAATAGAATTCATAAGCTAATCACTCAACAAGTTAACATCGCAGTAACGGCACCACCGTCTACACCCGAATATCTCCACTAGTCAGAACAACAAATTACATTTAGCAGGGAAGATCACCCACTACGAGTCCCACGACCGGGTGATTTGGCCCTGATAGTGGAATCCCAAATTAGTGGGTTCAATATGAGCAAGGTCTTCATGGACGCAGGAAGCAGTATCAACTAAATCTACGCCAAAACCCTATGAGCAATGAACTACTCTTTGACAAATTTGTCCCCAACGGGCACATCCTTCCACGGCATAGTCCTAGGTAAAGATGAAATTCCTTTAGGCTATATTATCTTGATGTTATCTTTGGATCAAGAGAAAATTTCAAGCGTGAGAAGCTCGAGTTTGAAGTCATGGGCTGACCATCACAATACCACGCGATCCTAGGGCGTCCAGCTTTCATCCAGTTCATGGCACTACCACACTATGGGTATCTGGTAATGAAAATGCTAGCACCAAAAGGAATAATATCCGTAAGAGGTAACTTCACCCGATCCGACAACTGTGATCAGGAATTCAATAAAATCTCTAAATCTTTTGGGATGGAAGCAGAATTCCAGCAATTAAAAATCTTAATGGACACAGAGCCTCTAACAACAGCACGGGTCAACCCCGATCAAGCTTTCGATGCTGCAAATGATACAAGGGAAGTCCAAGTCCACCCTATGGACCCAAAGAAGACGACCTGTGTGGCTTCCAACCTTGGTCCTGCATAGGAAAGTGTGCTCATCTAGTTCCTTCTTGAGCGCTCGGAGAGTTTTGCATGGTTACCAGCTGACATGACAGGAATCCCTGGGGAACTCGCTGAGCATGCACTTAACTTAAATCCCGAAGCCAAGCCGGTAAAACAGTCATTCCACCATTTTGCGGAGCCCAAACACAAGGCTATTAGAAAAGATCTCCATCGCCTAATGGATGCTAAATTCATAAAAGAAATCAAGAAAGCAAAATGGGTCGCCAATCCAGTATGCATCTCGAAGGAGAACACAAAAGAATTATGCATGATCATTGACTTCACCGTGCTAACAAAACATTGTCTAGAGGATCACTTCCCATTACCGCGAATCGATCAAATTATCGATGCAACCGCAGGGTGCGTATGTCTTTCCTTTTTAGATGCATACTCAGGGAATCATCAAATTTGGATGAAAGAGGAAGATCAGGATAAAACAACATTTATAACGCCTTATGGCGTATTCTGCTACACCACAATGCCCTTCAGACTAAAAAATGCAGGTGCCACGTATCAACGGATGATGGAGAATTGCATTGGAAGTCAAATCGGAAAAAATGTATAGGTATATATCGATGATGTCATCGTCACGACAAAGAAAGGGTTGACCCTTATCAATGATCTTCATGAAACATTCGATAACCTCGACAAATATTGCATTAAACTAAACCCGACAAAATTCTCCTTTGGAGTCCCTTCGGGGCAACTCCTTGGTTACTTAGTATCGGCAAGAGGAATAGAAGGAAATCTAGAGAAAATACAAGTAATCCTTATGATGATGAAGCCATCAAACCTTCATGGCGTACAACAATTGGCCGGACGAGTCGCGGCGCTCGGTGGATTTATCAATCGCTTAGGCGAGAAAGCACTACCATTCTATGCACTCATGAAAAACTCAGAGAAATTCGAGTGGACGGACAAAGCTCAACGAGCCTTCAAAAGCCTCAATAAAACACTCTTGACATCCCCTGTCATTGTGTCACCAAGATAAAAAGAACCACTACTACTCTACATCGCAGCTACTAATCAAGTGGTAAGCACAGTTCTGGTTGTTGAATGACAAGAAGAAGGAAAACCCCACGGAGTCTAGAGGCCAATTTATTTCTTAAGCAAGGTTCTATCCTGATCCAAGCAAAGGTATCCATACTACTAGAAGTTAGCATACAGGGTCTTTATGATAGCACGCAAGCTGCGCCACTATTTTTCGGAGCACCCAATCATAGTAGTCAATGAAGCACTTCTTTCCAACATACTCAACAATCTACAAGCCACCAGACACGTCTCTCTATGGGGCATCGAGTTATCCCCTCGAGACATCACGTACAAGAATAGTAAAACAATTAAGTCTTAGGTTTTTCCCGACTTTATCACCGAGTGGACAGAGTTACAATGCGCGGGTCCACCAGACCTCTCCAGTGCTTGGACAATGTACTTTGATGGCTCCAAGATAAAAGAAGGAGAAGGAGCAGACGTTATACTGGTATCACCAAAAGGCAAAAAAATGCGCTACGTACTTCGGATGAGCTTCACAAACGCGTCAAACAATGAAGCCAAATATGACGCCGTGTTGCACGGCATGCGTATGGACATAGCATGTGGTGCAACTCGCTAAAAATATTTCGCGAATCAAACCTTGTCGCCCAACAAGCAATGAACATGTGTGACGCCGTCAGCGATAACATGACGGCTTATCGGTATATGTATAGTATCATGGAAGACCAATTCGATGGATGCGAAGTATCACATATAGCAGGGCAAGCAATGAGAAGCTGGCAATTTGGCAAACATCGGATCCCTCTATTTACCGGTACCACCCGGCATTTTTTGAGAAGAAATAATGGTGCACTCCATCAAAGATAAAAGGGTCTTTGAGGTCATAGCATCGAAGACGCGCAACAATATCAAATCGAAAGATGACTCAGGGGCTTCTCCTCCGGTCGAAAATTAAGTAGACACCCTTGAAGAAGAACTGGAACCCAACGAGGTCTTGATAATAGAACCCACGTGGATGCAACTATACGTGGCATACATGATGAGAGGAGAACTACACGAGGATGTAATTTAAGCACGACAGGGATCACACGTTGACGAGGGTTAAACTCATCAATGCCCATTGTTATGGACTTGGGTTTTGGAGAAGAAAGGAGCGTTGGACACATCAATCGGCTAGCAAACAAGCACACAGG
Organism: Avena eriantha; assembly: GCA_910589775.1. NCBI lineage: Eukaryota > Viridiplantae > Streptophyta > Magnoliopsida > Poales > Poaceae > Avena > Avena eriantha. The sequence continues at coordinate 211,287,018 of OU342741.1, read as the reverse complement.
GACGCGATGTTTACCTAGGTTTAGGCCTCATAGAGTACCCTACTCCTACTTGTCTGCTCTTGGAATTATCAAGGGAGTCAAAAGTTACAGGGGGTGCGCAGATGCAATCTGGCAATAGTGTGGAAACTAGGGTTCTGATTGTCCTCCTCGCCGCCCCCTCCTAGCCTTTATATAGATAGGCTAGGTCCCAGGATAACAGGTTGAGTCGGTTACAAGTTAGGTTTTTTCCCTTTAAACTTTCTATATTCGAGCTTGCCGTGTGTTGCAAGTAGTCGGAGTCTCCTTCCGTCACCCGAATCTTTGATTGGTCCTTGGTAATGCCGTGGGCTTCAACCAGATTTGACCATATATGCCAAGCTCGAGTACCTGTATGGTATGCCCACTTCAGTAGCCCCCGAGTGTCCGATTGAATCACAGATTTGAGCAGAGACTAATGAAGTCTTTCGAGTGCACAGCCGAGGATGTTTTCGAGTGCTCAAATTTACATCATAGGGATTATTGATATATGTGCCTGATTCATCCGATGTATCGGGATCAGTTAATTGCCTTAGGGCAAAACAACGCAATCTACTCAAACTCGAGTCCCCGGACTCGAATTCGGAAAAGTGCTGGCTGATGCGCTCGACTTTTGACGTAGAGCTCGTTGGGAACCCCAAGAGGAAGGTATGATGAGCACAGTAGTAAGTTTTCCCTCAGTTATGATACCAAGGTTTAATCGAACCAATAGGAGCAAGGAAACACCCCAAAGGTGTTACTAGCTGAGCTTTGGCAGGGCGCACTACCGATGCTAGTAGCAATGTGGAGACCTGCACAACACAACCACCGAACTTTGTCCCCAACTTGCGATGAGGTTGTCAATCTCACCGTGTTTTGCGGAAAACAAAGGATTAAACGTATCGAATGGAAAGAAGTAAAAGTTTGCAGAAAGTAAACACAAAGAAGTAAACAGTTGTAGATTGTATGTAAAGAAAAAGGACCGGGATCCATAGTTCACTAGAGGTGGCTCTCCTTAGATAGATAACATGCTAGGTGAACAAATTACAGCGGGACAATTGACAAACACCGAGAAAGCAATACATGCATATACTAATCATCTTGACTCCTTTGAGACTTGATTGGGCATTACAACATAATACATAGACCGCCATCCAACTGCATCTATGACTAATAATCCACCTTCAGGTTATCATCCAAACCCCCTCCAGTATTAAGTTGCAAGCAACATATTATTGCTTTATGAACTGCGTGTAAAGTAAACAATACGATTGTTATATGAACAATGGATTGTTGTTTTCTCCCTAGTAGCAACAACACATCTAGTACCTTAGAGATTTCTATCACTTCCCCAGATTACCAGAGGCATGAACCCACTATCGAGCATAAATACTAACTCTTGGAGTTGCTAGCATCTACTTGGCCAAGATAGCTACTAGCAATGGAAAGCATGCAATATCACAAATAACAAAGACATGATAGAATCAATAATCATTCTGAAATAGCATCTCAATATCCATCGGATCCCCACAAACACAACATGTATGAATAACAAATAGATGATCTTGATCATGAACAGAGCTCACAAGATCTAAACATGAAAGTACAAAGGAGGAGAACCAGCCATCTAGCTACTACATGGATCCGTAGTCCAAGGATGAACTACTCACGCATCACACTGGAGGCTTGCATGGTGATGAAGAAGGCCTCCAGGGTGAATTCCCCTCTCCGGCAGGGTGCCGGGAAGAGCTTCAGATCCCTCCTGGTCTAGGGATGGAGATGACGGCAGCCACAGACTCTTTCGTGGATTTTTGATCAGGTACTTAGGGTTTTCGTCCCGAGGACAATATATAGGCGGAAGGAGAGGCCGAGGGGGTGCCGGGAGCGGCCACACCACCCCCTGGTGCGGGCTAGGCCTAGCCGCGTGGCCAGGTGGTGTGGTGGCTCCCTGGCCCTTCACCGTCTCGTATTCTGGCACTTGATCACTTCCGAAAAATAGGCACTTTGGCTTTTGTCCCGTCCAAATTGGAGAATATTCATTTTCTGACTTTCCTAGAACCAAAAACAGCAGAAAACAGGCAGTTGGCACTGTGGCTCTTGTTAATAGGTTAGTCCAAGAAATCATATGAAATGTACTCCAAAGTTGGAACAAAACACAAGAAAGTGGATAAAACTAAGCATGGAACATCAAAAATTATAGATACATTTGCAATGTATCAACATCCCCAAGCTTAACTCCTGCTCGTCCTCGAGTAGGTAAGTGATAAAAAGAAAGAATAATTTTTGAGGTGACATGCACCATCAAAGACTTGATCAAAGTATTTGCAAAACATTCAAAGCTGGGATCATAATACTTCAATCATAACATGAAAGACAAAGTTCTAGCAATAAGAAAACAAACTATGATGCAACATGAAAAGGCATAGACAAAAGATTCATGAATAACAATGCTTTGCAAGACATTTGTTTATTTCACATAAAGAAAACATAGCATAATAGTATTCAGCTTGTCCCTCAATAGAGTAGCAAATATAAATGCATAGGACACCTTCAAAGTTCATAAGAGTGACTAGATACAATAGTTTCAAACAAGCAATAACAAGTTATGCATGAATCAACTAGTCTTGGGACAATGCACATAGAACTAAGAATGGCCACTCTGCTCTCAAAGTAGGTGCATAAAGATAGAAGGTGGAGACTCAATATAATGGTGGAAGAAAAGCCTTTTGTAAAACGAAGTAGGGATTCCTTTTGTAAAAAGAGCTTCCAAAAATTATGGTACTTATAGCTTTCAGCTCTCATTGCCCCTATCATAAGCATCTTGAAGTGATTAAGGTTAAAGTGAACAAACTATGGTGTACATGCTTGACGAAGTATAAGTCAGAAATCTCATGTCCCTTGTATACGAGGGCCGCTCCTCATGCTACTCAAGTTTTGTCACCGATAAGTTCTTGTCATCGTAAGTACATGTGTATCATAGAGAACCACCAACGGGGTACCCCTTGCCCGATGATACGGAAGAATCCCCATATCAAAATGATAAGGCAAGCAGACAATGAGCATCTCAGCATTCTTCTTATTTACCATGGGAATATGGTGCTTTTTTCTCTCTTTCCTCTTTTCATAGTATCTCTTTTTTCTCTTTTTTTCTCAATATAGGACTCTTTTTTTAACAGAAGAATGCTTCATAGACAGCTCATTATGGTTACGCTACAGGTTTCCACCATGTCAGCATGGATTAGACCAGCGGCCCAGTCGTTTCTCTAACACATATACATAACTCCATGGACTTACAAGCTCCCCTTTCATTTCACACCGACGACATCCATATACAAAAGAGCATGATATCAACTAGGTGTAAGTACCAAGTGCAATGTTGAAAGTGTTCCCCATGAAAGCATGGTTCTGCTAATTCCCGACAAATAAGTGCAAGCATATACAACATAGAAGACACAATGGTTCAAGTTTATTAAGGGCAAGTAAAGTAAAGTGTGCCATCAAGTTCGTGAGAGCTTTAATCACTAGTTTTCTCATAACAAGTGGAAGGTAAACAAAAGCATGAATATACTTGGAATAGCATAAGCTAGTAGGTAGGTATGGTGGAATCTTTGGAATAACTTGGTTTAGGGAGTTGGATGCATGAGTGGAACTCATACTTTGTTGTGGAGGCTAGCAAAAGGCTGGGAGCGACAAACTAAGAGAGCAATAATGGCCATAATCATGCAGAGCGACAAAACATCATTGATAAAAGCATAAAGTGATACTACATGTTGAAAACTAAAGGATCATAAAGGCTATGGTGACTTGAGAAAGCCATAACATGGTGTGAGCATGTGCCAAGTCAACCCAAATAAAGCATCAAAGGAGAATACCACTATACTATGCTTTAATATGCTAAAACAACGCATGATTCATCCAAGGCACATTAACCAATCTCAATTGTTTATAACAAGTCATGCTACAGAAAATAATACTAATCATAAAGCCAAAACAATATCAAGCATGGCATGACAAAGCATAGGCCACAGTCAAAAATGAGCTCTTTTTACCACATAAGCATGAACTTTCCTACTCTTTTCGAAACCAAACCAAACTATTTGCAAATCAATGTATGAAAGAGGGGGTCCAACCAATTTATTTAGCAAACTAAGCAAACCAAGCAAACTAAAAACCAAAACAAAAACGAAAAATAAGACGCTTCAAGAAAAACACAACTGTGCATGAAACAATAAAAATGAAGCGTTTGGAAGAAACCTGGGATTTTTATTGATGAAGAAGGGGATGCCTTGGGCATCCCCAAGTTTTGAAGCTTGTACTTCTTGGATATTTCTTGGGGTAACACGTGTGGTATCCCCAAGCTTGAGATTTAGTCCATCCTTCATCTCATTACCCATTCCTTCCATACACCTGAAATTTTTTCCTTCATACAAAACTTCGCACAATCTCATTAACAACATTAGTGCACTTAAGATAAATAAGTCTCAAGGTTCAGTTCTAACACCAAATAAACTTCTATTAGAACACTAGCTACTGTAGTACTTCCCTTAAAAAGCTCAATTCTCCAAAAGAACTTAAGAAGGAACCAACAAGAAGCAAATGCAGAAAATGGCAGAAATCTGTCAAAACAGACCAGCAGGTAAAGACGAATTTTTTCGAAGATCTTCTGTTATTCAAATCAAAAAGTGTTGAACTAACGAAAGTTAGATAATAACCTGGGTCCGAAGCAAATAAAATTACAGCTCAATCCGACATACAGAGCTCTCATGAATATTTACGGTGAAGCACAAAAATCTGTTTTGGAACAGCAACTTTCCCAATCATTATTTCTCTCTCATTAGAGGTTACTCTTGGCACAAAAAGAAAATAAAAAGGATAAGAAGAGGTTATTATAGATGTAAGAACTTGCAAGACTCATCTAAAACTTTTGGGTTATCTCCCAATAATTACTTTTCTTTAACGCCTTTAAGTTAGGCATAAGAAGCAAAGAAAGAATCAAGTGTTCTCAAATGAAGAAGCATTAAGACCAAATTTTGTTTTCATAGGAGAAGCAAAAGAAATCTGTTCTCTATTTTTAGGTAAGTGTTCTATACCTTTCTTGAGTGGGAGTTGATATTTAATGGTGCCTTCTTTCATATCAATGATGGCACCAATAGTTCTAAGAAAAGGTCTTCCCAAAGTAATAGGACAAGAAGCATTGTATTCAACATCCAAAACATAGAAATCAACGGGGACATAGGAATAGTTAACCATAATAAGAACATCATTAAGACTCCCCATGAGTTTCTTTTTAGCATTAGCATCAAGTGGGATATTCAAATAACAATCTTCAAGAGGAGGCAAATCAAGCATATCATAAATCCTTCTAGGCATAATAGAAACACTACTATCAAGATCACAGAAAGCTTTGAAATCAAAGTCATTCACTTTCATATTAATTATGGGTTCCCAACCATCTTCTTGCTTTATAGGAATAGAAGCTTTATGTTTCATATTTTCTTCTTTAATCTTTATGAGAGCATCAGTAATGTGTTTTGTAAAAGCCATGTTCATAGCACTAGCATTAGGACTTTTAGCAAGCTTTTGTAGGAACTTAATAACTTCAGAGATATTGCAACCATCAAGATCAAAATCAATTTTATCATCTAAAGTAGTAGAACTGTTACTAGCCTCAACTCTAGTGGTGGTAATAGTAGAAACACTAATGTTTCTAGCAATTTCATCCTCTCTTTCCCACTTAGCATGTAATTCAGCTAATAGTCTAACATTTTCATCAATTCTTACTTGTATGGCATTAGTAGCTGCAAAGGGATTCTCATTAGTTTCAGGTTTAGCAGCCATTTTATTCAAAGTAGATTGATCTTCAGCCAAAGATGCTATATTTCTTTCAGCATTAGAGAGTTTTTCCTAAATATTTTTATTGAAAGCAGTTTGCTTACTAATAAACTCTTTAAGCATAACTTCAAGTTCAGAGGGAGCACTCTGATTATTGTTGTAAGAATTTCCATAAGCATTACCATTGTTGGGAGGATATGGCTTATAATTGTTGTTACCAAAATTGTTATTTCTTATGAAGTTCACATCAACTTGCTTTTCTTGAGCAACCAAAGAGGCTAAAGGAACATTATTTGGATCAATATGGGCTTTCCCATTAACAAGCATAGACATAATAATATCAATTTTATCACTCAAGGAGGAGGTTTCCTCAACAGAATTAACCTTCTTACCTTGTGGAGCTCTCTCAGTATGCCATTCAGAATAATTAACCATCATATTGTACAGATGGTCATAAAGGTACCTCTAGCAGCTGAGTCCAATAGGTTCCTTGAAGAATAGTTCAATCCTGCATAAAAAGTTTAGATGATCATCCAAGCAGTCAGTCCATGAGTGGGACAATTCTTTACCAAAGATTTCATTCTTTCCCAAGCTTGAGCAACATGCTCATTATCAAGTTGTTTAAACTTCATTATTTCACTTCTCATGGATATAATCTTAGCAGGAGGATAGTATTTTCCAATAAAAGCATCTTTGCACTTAGTCCAAGAATCAATACTATTCCTAGTTAAGGAATTCAACCATTCTTTAGCTTTTCCTCTCAAAGAGAAAGGAAACAATTTCAGCTTAATAATATCACCATCCATATCCCTATGCTTTTGCATCTCACAAAGTTCAACAAAGTTATTTAGATGGGAAGCAGCATCTTCATTACCAATACCAGAAAATTGCTCTCTCATAACAAGATTGAGTAAAGCAGGTTTTATCTCAAAGAAAGTATTTTTAGCCACAGGTGGAGCAATAGGTGTGCTCATAAAATCATTGTTGTTTGTGCTAGTGAAGTCACACAACTTAGTGTTTTCAAGAGTAGTCATTTTTTTGGGTTTTCAAATAAGAAAGCAAACTTTCAAAACTAATTTTTTTGTGTTTTTTGAAGAACAAAACAAGCAAACAAAGCAAAAAGAAAACTAAGCAAAACAAAAACAACAAAGTAAAGAGATTGGTTATGAGGGACTCCCCTTGTGAAGATGTCCTTGACTCCCCGGCAACGGCGCCAGAAAAGATCTTGATGCGCTCGAGTTTCGACGTAGAGCTCGTTGGGAACCCCAGGATGAAGGTATGATGAGCACATCAGTAAGTTTTCCCTCAGTTATGAGACTAAGGTTTAATCGAACCAGTAGGAGCAAGGAAACACCCCAAAGGTGTTACTAGCTGAGCTTTGGCAGGGCGCACTGCCGGTGCTAGTAGCAACGTGGTGACCTGCACAACACAACCACAGAACTTTGTCCCCAACTTGCGATGAGGTTGTCAATCTCACCGTGTTTTGCGGAAAACAAAGGATTAAATGTATCGAATGGAAAGAAGTAAAAGTTTGCAGAAAGTAAACACAAAGAAGTAAACAATTGTAGATTGTATGTAAAGAAAAAGGACCGGGATCCATAGTTCACTAGAGGTGGCTCTCCTTAGATAGATAACATGCTGGGTGAACAAATTACAGCGGGGCAATTAACAAACACCGAGAAAGCAATACATGCATATACTAATCATCTTGACTCCTTTGAGACTTGATTGGGCATTACAACATAATACATAGACGCCATCCAACTACATCTATGACTAATAATCCACCTTCAGGTTATCATCTGAACCCCCTCCTGTATTAAGTTGCAAGCAACAGATTATTGCTTTACGAACTGCGTGTAAAGTAAATAATATGATTGTTCTATGAACAAAGGATTGTTGTTTTCTCCCTAGTAGCAACAGCACATCTAGTACCTTAGAGATTTCTGTCACTTCCCCAGATTACCAGAGGCATGAACCCACTATCGAGCATAAATACTAACTCTTGGAGTTGCTAGCATCTACTTGGCCAAGATAGCTACTAACAATGGAAAGCATGCAAGATCACAAATAACAAAGACATGATAGAATCAATAATCAATCTGAAATAGCATCTCAATATCCATCAGATCCCCGCAAACACAACATGTATGAATTACAAATAGATGATCTTGATCATGAACGGAGCTCACAAGATCTAAACATGAAAGCACAAAGGAGGAGAACCAGCCATCTAGCTACTACATGGATCCGTAGTCCAAGGATGAACTACTCACGCATCACACCTGAGGCTTGCATGGTGATGAAGAAGGCCTCCTGGGTGAATTCCCCTCTTTGGCAAGGATCCAGGAAGAGCTTCATATCCCTCCCGATCTAGGGATGGAGATGACAGCGGCTACAGACTCTTTCATGGATTTTTGATGGGGTACTTAGGGTTTTCGTCCCGAGGGAAATATAGAGGCGGAAGGAGAGGCCGAGGGGGTGCCAGGAGCAACCACACCACCCCCTGGCGGAGGCCAGGCCTGGCCGTGTGGCCTGGTGGTGTGGTGGCTCCCTGGCCCTTCTCCGTCTCGTATTATGGCACTTGATCACTTCCGGAAAAATAGGCACTTTGGCTTTTGTCCCGTCCAATTCTGAGAATATTCATTTTCTGACTTTCCTGGAACCAAAAACAACAGAAAATAGGCAGCTGGCACTGTGGCTCTTGTTTATAGGTTAGTCTAAGAAATCATATGAAAAGTACTCCAAAGTTGGAACAAAACACAAGAAAGTGGATAAAACCAAGCATGGAACATCAAAAATTATAGATACATTTGCAATGTATCACTGGCGTAATCCGACTCAGCCACATTGGTCTTATAGAGTTTGAATCCCAGTGTATAAGTATGAGCACTCGACGCGTCCGTCAAGGCTTATTTCATCGTACCTACAGGCACGAATTGTTTTTGCTAGAGCACAACAGGTGTGTTGCCAAGCCTTATTCAGGTCTTATCTTCACATTGTAGACGTGGCATGCAAATTTTATCATCGCGGAGATGATTCGGGTGGCCTAGGAGACGTAATCTCTTTGCAGGGAAGATATGAGGCAGAGTCGCCAATGCTTTCGAGTGTGGACATAGTCAACACGCAGTTATGTGTAAGAAAAATCATAGGGTGTGTGACCAGCGCTCCCTATGGGAGTAGCCCCCGAGTGCTTATTCGAGTCGTAGACACGAGTGGGGACTATAAGTATTTTTGCGACTGATGTTGTATTTTGCTTGTTTCAGTCGAATGTGCTTTCAGCGCTCCCCATGGGCATAACCCGAAGTCCACAATCGAATCGTTGATCCAAGTGAAGGGTTTTTGTCAGAAAATATGCTCTCATAATGCTTGGATGTCTTGCAAAGTTTCTTGGGTGCGCGGCCAGCATTCCTATTAGGAGTAGCCCCCGAGTGCTTGGTCGAGTCGAAGACTCGAGTAAGGACTAGAGTAGTCAAAAGGTGCTCCTGCTGGAGTTAATGACGTCAGTGCTGACGATGAGATGACCTCAGTTGCCAGCATGAGTGTTTTTGACGGGACGTGACGAAGAGGTGGGTCCCATTTCCTGACTTGGATTTGATCAGGCATGCGTAATCTCCATTTTAACTGTGTCTCCTCGATTCTCGCGCATAATGGGAGGAGTGGAGCGACGGTTCGTGGTTTACCCTTGCCACGCGTCAACACTAATTTGTGCCACGTGTCCAGTTGATTTCCTTCTGGCCATTGGATGGCATCGTCGATGAGGTTAAGTAGAGGTCCACCGTGCGGTAATTCCCCATAGCTTCTTCTCGATCGCGCACTTCCTCCATTGTTGCTCATGCTATTCCATTACTCTCATCTTCCTTGTGGCACTGGACCAACTCCACACTTTCCCGAGCTACTTCCTGCGCTCCCACCGCAAGCGCCAGCTGGGGAAGCTCTGCCGCTGGATCTGCGGCGGCCACTGCTACGGCCAAGAAGAAAGGCGCCGCCACCGTGGGCACCAGCGCTGACGCCGGAGCTGGGAAGATGAAGGGCTCCGAAACCGGCATCACGAATGGGTCATGGAGCGCATCCTCCATCAAACCATCAGAGATCTTCACCCAGCGTCAGGATGGGACACTTCCCACCGTGGAAGATGACTGCCGCATTCCCGGCGATGAGGTAATCCCTAGTCATCCTGCGGGGTTTTGAGTGATGTTCCTTGCTTTCATAATTCGTAGTCTTTCTCTCCCCCTTCACCCTTTCGTGAGGGGGTTTCTTTGTTTCTACGGGCTCCAGCTGCACCAGCTGACCCCGAATTCTATTCTCCATGTCGCCCGCTTCATTACACTTTGCCAGTGCTGGCTCGGAATTGAGCCACACTTTGGCCTCTTCAAAAAACTCTTCAAGCTTAAACATCAGTCGGGTTCAGGTTCAGTAGTCTACGATATAGGAGGCTGCGGGATCCATGTTGACTCCACTGTCACCTATTTCTCCATCAAGCTCATTGCGTCTGTCCAAGGGTGGAGGGAGAAGTGGTTCTACATTCGCGACCAGAAGGTTGAGGGAGAGCACTACAGACTCGCGCCCTTTGTTGTGGTGGCATCTTGCAAGAGGAGGAGGTTGTGGAAGAACGTTGTGATGCCCGGTGAGGTGGAGGAAACAGAGATGCTGTACCAGTGTGTCTGTGACTTGGAGCGCCGCATAGGCAAGGAGATAGGAGGTGCTGATCTCATTCCCACTTGGATGCGCCATCGAGTGTAGCTGCTGCAGGCCAGGGCGCACCCCATGTGTTGCTGGACTGGTACTGGTGATGTAACTCGTATCTCTGCAGAGGGTATTTCTTCTCGCGAAGTAGACATGAGGTTTCGACTAGTGACCAAGTACACCACCAAGGAGGATCTCCCGGGTGACTCAGTCGTTGCTCCCTCTCTACAAGCCATCCTCCGCCTGAGGTGGATTTCCTTTAAAAGCTATTCTTATTTTTCGATTGCTTGCTCATTGTAGTTTATGCTGATGCTTCGTTCTAGTTTCAGGACTGGAAAGTGGCCGCCAACTTGCCTCCTCAGCCCGAGGGAATAATTTCGCGCAAAGCGGAAGAGGAAGATGAGTCGGGCTCCACCGTCCCTGTTGGGGAGGAGCAGGAATCCCCCGAGTCTAGCAGGCACGGGACTCGCAAGCTCTCACGAAGCGAGGACTCGGATGCCTCTTCATCGACGATGCCGGAGGGTCCTCCTACTGCAGCAGAGGAGTAAATCTCGGTCGTGCCTATACGCGCCATGGATCCTCCGTCACCGAAGAAATTGTGGTTGCCCAAGGAGTCATCTGGGATTCCTTCGACCTCAAATTTTTTGACGGGGTATGTAATCATATTCTGGTGAGTTTGTCTTGTCTTCCCAAAATATCTTCTTCTGAAGTAGTGTTGGATACTTTTGTAGTCAAATGGCATCGTCATCTTCCGATGACTGTCAATTTGTCAAGGATTCTGGAGTCGTAGACTCCAAAGACAAAGAGGTGGCGGCACTGTCTCCTTCTCCTCCGGTGGCGGCCCACTCTGGTGCCAACTCTTTGAGCTCCCCCCATGCTGGAGAGCATCAAATTGTTGCCCGAACATCGATTCTGAAAGAATCTTAGGAGTCCCTGGAGGAACATGTGGGTTTTCTCGTGCCGTTGAAAGTTGAATTTTGCGTTAATGCTGACACTTCTTTTCTTTGGTGTAGCCTATCTTGAAGAATTCTGCTCGCCTCGCTGAGCAGATCGTTTCCTTGGGTTGACAGCATGCTATGCTGGATAACCGCCATCGTGATGTTGAAGGTTAACTTTATACTTTTCTTTTCGTGCTTCTTGTCTAGAGGTTGGTGAGCTCAGGTTTTGCCATTTTTGTCTCTTGTAGGTGACCATAATGAGCTTCTTCGTCGTGTCACTTCCCTCGAGAAGGGACTTGCTGCAGCGGAGAAGAAACGCGACGACGCAGTCGAGGCTCTTAAGGAGTCGCAAAAGCACGAGGAAGATTTCCATTCTTCCACTACTAAGAGGGAAAAGGTGTTCGTAGAACAGCTCTTGTCTATCACGAAAGTGCTCGTAGGTATGCCACTGTTTTGCTTGTATTTGCCATGTACTTTTCCTTCATGTTATTGTGCTCATATGTGTATTCTGCAGATGTCGCCGGCGTGGATTTTGATGCCTAGGCTTTGGCCCGTCTGGATGCTTTGGCTGGCGCCATGGCTGCAGTCGAGGACCACAGTGTCTATGCCAAGGACTCACTCGGGAGAGCCAAAGGCATGCTGGGCCGTCTTCGAGAGGAGATGGTTCCCAAGGCTGAGCTGATCAAAAATCTCGATGACCTGGTGGAATCCTTCGCAGAAGGCATGCCAATGGACTTCAAGAACTCGCAGCGGTCAGTTGGAGCGACTATGGGACTTGTGATGGCGCAAGCCCACGTCGTGGAACTGGACCCAGCGAAATCTCCTCGGTGATGTCGGTTACTGCGTATGGCAAGTAGGTAGTATTTTCTCCTGTCGCCACTAGTTGCAATAAGTATGGGCCTCGGCTCATTGTAACACTCGCCGCTTATTCAGCGGAGCTACGATGGTTGAAGGATGCAAAAGCTGCGGCGTCTGGGTCTGTAGCTAGGAAGTCTGTGGCATCAAAGACCGATACAGATTCGAGGAAGCCCCCAAAGTCGAAAACGAAGCAGTAGAGCAATGCATGGCTACATTTTTGTAATATCCTAGCCTTCCTTATTAAATTGTGCTATTTCGGGAGTGTCCCTGTCGAAACTTATTGAACTTGGAATTGCTCTCCTTGTTTATCGATGAATGGTTGGTCTTATTTACATCTTTTCTTTGGCTGTAATAGGGTCCTTCGAGTGGTCCGCCTGACTCTCCTCCCACCAATGAAACTGTGGCGCGACCACATTTAGAAGTGGAGGACATGTCGTTGCTCGCATGACTACACGACCGCATAAAGCAGTTGGAGCGGGAGATGCCCATAATCCGCGCGGATGTGTGGAAGTCGAGGGCTGAAAAGGCTAGTGCGCGCAAGAAGTACCTTCTGGGCGAGGTGGCTGAGTTGAATGAGCAATATAAGTGTTAGTTCTCTACTCTCTTATCCTTTCTTGGCCATTCGCAGTGGCGCTTTATCCTTATGCTTTGTCTCTGCCTTTTGTAGTTGTTAACGCTCGTCACCCGTAGGATGAGAGGGACCGAGTTGACCCAGGAGCAACTGCAAACTAGTGGATATTTCTGGGTGGATCACGATCGTGCATTCATGTTGGCGACGCTACAAGATCGTGCATCTCGAGTGCTGCAGTGTTTGAAGAGGGCGTAGTCGTGCCTTAAGCACATTTTTAGGCAATGTTTCACCTAGACATGGTGCCTTCAAGCTTGCTAGATCTGCTGTCGAAGTTTCAAGATATCAGCGTGGTCCCCGAGTGTGTGCGCCAGCAGTTGGTCGCAGGTGCCAAGGCGGCATTGGCACTTGTTCGCTTGCACCCGCCGGATATGGATTTCGCAGCTATTGTTGCTGGTCCACCACCTCCGCCAGAAGGGATGACATGGAACATGGTGCCACACTATCGGGCGGTTGATCAACCAACTGAAGTTAATGTCGATTTCTTTGAGGAGCAGACGAATGTTCTTCTTTTGTAGCAATAGGATAGTATGGTCCTGCACATGAAATGCATAGGTGCTGTAAAGTTAATAGAATTGTGCCGAGTGTTTTTTATACCCGTTAATATGTAAAGAGCTTGCTAGCTTGTATATTTTTGAGTGTTTTTGTACTCTGCAGTTCCTTTTCGTTAGCCTGACGTATATTCATCTCAGCACCTTGTCAACCTGTCAGGTGCGTTGCAGCTGGGTTGATTTTGCTAAGGGTTCGATTGATAGTGCATGAGCTACTCGGGATACTATGTTATTCATGTAACGAGGTTAAAAGGGTGGCGTAGCCCCCAAGCAATATAATTTCAAGTAAAATAGAGACACAAAGTTTCGGGCACTTAGCTTTATTTATTCGCAGAATATCACGAGGTACAATGTGTCGCAAAGTAGCCCGGCTGAATAGCCTTATTTGTAAAGTAAAAACATCTAGGGGTAGAAACGACGTAGCTGCGCGACGTTCCAGGGGTTGGAGTATGCGAGTCCACTTTCTATGTCTTTAAGGCGGTAGGCGCCACCTAGGATTACTTCGGTAATCACATAAGGTCCTTCCCAAGGGGACTCGAATTTGAGGTGCCCTTGTTGCTTCAGTCGCAGGACCAAGTCTCTTTCGATGAAGAATATAGGGCGTAGCCGTCCGCTGTGGTAATTGCAGAAGTTCTGATGGTAGATCGTGGATCTCTCTGCTAGAATCTCGCGTGTCTCATCTAGGAGGTCAAGGTAATCTTCGAGAGCGAGGGTTGATTCCGCCTCGCTATATGCTACTCGCTTTGGGGCCTTGTAGCGCACCTCTGCGGGTAGTACCGCCTCGGCGCTATGTACCATGAAGAAAGGAGTGTAGCTTGTACTGCTGTTTGGAGTTGTGCGCATGATCCATAGTATCGATTGCAGCTCCATGGGCCAGCACCCGGCAGCTCTTTCGAGTGGCTTGATACGTCCAAAACGTATCTACTTTCCTGAACACTTTTGCTATTGTTTCTCCTCTAAACTTGTGTGATTTGGACACAAGTAACACAGACTAATGCTATTTTCAGTAGAATTACCTTGGTGTCTAGTTTTTGTGCAGAAAATCAACTATCAGGAAAAATCCCAAAAAATATGCCAAAAATCTTATTTCACCAGAAGATTCATGGAGCCAGAAGACGAGACGGAGGAGGGCCACGAGGGGCCCACACTACCTGGCCGTGCGGGCTAGGCCAAGCCATGCCTGAGGGTGGTGTGTCCGCCTTGGTCATCCCCTCAGCCTCCCTCTTTGCCTATAAGATGCCTCCTGACCTAAAAACCTAGGGGGATTTGACGTTTTTCTATAAAGAGTTCCGCTACGCCGCCACCACCAGATTCCACGATTCAGAACCAGAAACTCCGTTCTGCCACCCTGCTGGGACGGGGAATTGGAGGAGATCATCGACATCATTGTCACCATCGCTTCTCCATCAACCATCCATGATTCCCCCATCCATGAGTGAGTAATCCCCCGCTGTAGGCATTTTCAGATTTAATACCCTTTTCCTTAAGACATTTCTTAGCTTCCTTCATCATTTCTTAGTTTATGATAATATGCCCATATTGTGCATCCGCGTGCATATTGGGATGGCGAACAATGTTGCAGGAGGAAGTTTTCCATTTCGTCGTATGGAAAAAGCATTTTCCATTTGTTGAGTACCAAAAACAAGGCGTTTTGTGAAGCAACCACCAAATGATAGTTTCAAAATGGTACCACCATATTTAAAAAATACTACACCACCTTACATGAACAATGTCCCAACCGGGGTATCTAAAACCTTTCCATCCGCCCCTTACAAAAAATACAGATGTCTATCGAATCGACAGGAAGTGGGTCCGGTTTGAACTACATATACATGATCTAATGCTCATTATTTTTTAAAAACCTCATTTTTAGACTCGCAATATGATGTTTCTTCAGAGATACGATGCAAGTTTAGAGAGTCTTATCCCCTATCTTCATGCCCGCCGTTTTGACCATAGTTTGAAATAGGAAAATTTTAAAAAATGCACAAGAAATTAAAAAATGGTCTGAACAACGTAAATCCTTCGCGTGGTGTCATATAATGTGACATAGTTGCGAGGAAAAATACCAAACCTGGTATATTTGTTGCATCTCTAAAAAACCTTCATAGAAATGACCTATCATGTCCGAGGTTTCATGGCTTTCAGGCGAAACGACCAATGTTATGGCTAGAATCATGACATAGTTTGTGATAATATGCCCATATTGTGCACCCGCGTGCATATGGGGATGGCGAACAATGTTGCAGGAGGAAGTTTTCCACATCGTCGTACGGAAAAAGCATTTTCCATTTTCCGAGTAACAAAAATAGGGCGTTTTGTGAAGCAACCACCAAATGATAGTTTTAAAATGGTACCACCATATTTTTTTAAAATACTACACCACCTTACATGAACAATGTCCCAACCGGGGTATCTAAAACCTTTCCATCCGCCCTCGGCGAAAAAGACAAATGTCTGCCGAATCGGTAGGAAGTGGGTCCGGTTTGAACTACATGTACATGATCTAATGCTTATTATTTTTTCAAAAAATCATTTTTAGACTCGCAATATGATGTTTCTTCAGAAATCTGATGCAAGTTTTGCATGACCCAACCCCTAGACGAGGACGGTCACCCCTTCCGTTTTGACCATGTTTTGATACATTCACTTTATTTTGTGATGCAAGTACTAAAATTACGGTGCAGAGTGACACTACTATAATTTACACTCAAACTAGAAAAAATTTGATTGACAATTGATTTTGGGATCATCTCGATCTGAAGTTATATGCAAAATTGAGAGTGAAATTACATTTCTATAATTTCTGGATAGAAAATTGAGGTCTCTCTATTTGTGTGGGCTCAAACTTATAAAAGTCCATGAATTCACAGAAAAAGCAACCTTATAATAGCTTATGGGCCGGCCCAGCCGGTGGGAAAATGTCAAAAAAAGATTCAGTTTGTATGCCCGTTGAGGCCCAGCCTGTGGGAAAATGTCAAAAAAGGGTCGGAGGCCACCTACGCTTGAGGCCCAAGCCCACCAGCCGACCAAGTAACCTCCACTTATACGTCCCGTGTGCTTTTATTGCACGAACTGTGCAGTGGTGTAATGGTTAGAATCATGAGGAAGGGAGGGAGGGACGAGGTCAAGGGCGCGGGTTTGAGTCCCGTTGCCTGCTGCCTCTTTTTGGATCAAATCCTAACGAGCCTGACGAGCGGGGCCTGCATGGGTCCCGCGTGGGTCCTAGGTGTTAGTCTGAATGTTCTTCCTGGTTAGCATGGATACGTGGGTCCCGTATATCATACTGACATGTACATGACACGTAGACGAAAATTGACACATGGATATAATACGTAGGCAAACTTTGACATGTGGACATGACACATAGGTCAAACTGGTTAGCTGTCAGTCTTCTCATTTAAACGACTCATGTATTACCACAACCGACAATTTAAATTGGTCGTAGTCATCCAAAATGAAGGTCATAGACGAGTGCTGTCAATATTATGACCAATTGGTGTAATCAAGTTATGACCCTCCTAAATGGTCGTTGTTTTCAAGGTTTGGACCCTCCTAAATGGCCTACGACCATTTGGTTCATAATGGTCATAGTTCTACGACCAAAAAATCCATGGTCGTTAAGAAAAGGTCACTAGTTGACACATTTGTTGTAGTGGCAGTATTAAGAAAAGATCTCCCAAGAATAATAGACATATTATCATCTCCAGGCATTTCAAGCACAACAAAGTCAGTTAATATCAAGCAATTATGAGCCACTTGAACAAGTACATCCTCACATATACCAAGGAATAGTAGTAGATTTATCAGCCATTTGCAACAATATATCAGTTGGTATTAGTTTCTTCAACTGAAGTCTCTTATAGAGAGAAAAAGGCATAACACTAACTCTTGCTCCCAAATCACACAAAGCAGTTCTAACATAACTATTTTTAATAGAGCATGGAATAGTTGGAATCCCTAGGTCTTCAAGAAACTTTGGAACCTTACCATTAAAGGAATAATTAGCAAGCAAAGTAGAAATTTCTTCATTAGGGATGTTTTCTTTATTAGAGACAATATCCTTCATATACTTTGAATAAGGAGGTAATTTAATAGCATCAGCTAAAGGAATTTTCAAAAATAAAGGTTTCATCCACTCACAAAACTTATTATAGTGTTCGTCTTCCTTTGACTTGTGTTTCTTATCAGGAAAAGGCATAGGTTTTTGAACCCAGGGCTCTCTCTCACTACCATGTTTATTAGCAACAAAATATTCCTTAGTGTATTTAGTATTCTTAGTGTGTCTTTCTGGTTCTTCTTCAACTTTTTCTTTATCAAGAGCATCATTTTCCTCATTACCACTTTCAGTTTCAACATCAGAGACAGATATACTATTAGGATCTTTAGCTGGTTCAGAAGATTCTACAATAGTTTTATGTTTCTTTTTCCTTTTTCTTAGGAGGAGTACCACTATTTTCAATTCATTGAGAATCTTGCTCAATTCTTTTAGGATGCCTCTCAGGATATAGAGGATCCTGAGTGGCAGCACCACTTCTAGTTCTAATTTCATAAGCTTGTTTTTCCTTAGAAGCATTAACTAGCAAATCTTTTTGTACTTTAATAAGCTGATCAATTCTAGTTTGAACCATTTCGAAATGTTTAACAAGCATTTTAACATCATTAGAGGTTCTTTCCACAATATCCCTTAACTCAATAATAGCTCTATAGTTTTCCATTAGATTATTTTGCACCCTTTTATTAAAATTATCTTGCTTAACAATAAAAACATCAAATTCTTCTAAGCATTGATTAGGAGGTTTAGAATAAGGAATATCACCTTCATCAAAATGTTGGAGAGAGTGTACCTCAATAGTGGATGAGTGGGAGATTGGCTTACATATTTCTTCAATAGGAGGTAAATTCTTCACATCTTCAGATTTAATACCCTTTTCCTTAAGACATTTCTTAGCTTCCTTCATCACTTCATCATGATAATATGAAGATGAAGCTAAGAAATGATTATTTAGTGATTCCGATTTACCATTTTAGCTATTCGATTCAGTAGTATTCTTTTACTGGTGTATAGGTATGTGTTCCGTACATAGGTATTGTGTTTACAGCTGCAGCTTTAATCTTGTATATTTGTAGTGATTCCGCATAGCTCAATCTGTTAGTTTCCTTGTGTAACTTCTTTTCTTATGTGGTAGTAGTATGAATAGTTCATATTGTCTGTGTTGGTTTGTATACATGTGTTGGTATGTTGCTTTCTCATATACATTGTAGTAATCGAACACCACACATAATTTCTTTATGCTATTTATTTGCCACCTCTCTTTCTTGCATATTATTATACGGTTTATTTGGTTTATTAACACTAAAATCTGTATGCACACTTGTTTTTGCTAGTTGAATGACTAAAATGTGTCTTAATCTTGATGTACCTTCTAACCATGATTGCATTTCATGTATCGTGTTACTTTAGCACTGAAATCTTAGCAAGTATGTAAGCTGATTATTTTTGTTAATTGCATGCCTATAATCTCATGTAATCTTGATTTGTGTTGCAACCACGTCGGTCTTCTAAACTTTGGTAATAGGTTCAAATCCTATTGGATGTAATCTTATTTCTAGCTATGAAATCTCTGCAGGTAGCATGTGAGCTAGTTGTTTGTGTTAATAAGCATGCTTAAGATCTAGGGCAGTATTGCTTAGCTTATAACGCATGACTACCTTTGTGTTCTGTCCTGTTTACATTAGCAGTGCTTTGTTATTCCCTTTGGTGTGTTTACACTGTCTAGTATTTGTTGTAACAGGATACCATCTATTACTGCTACTCATGGTGGCTCAGTGCATTCCTTTGCTACAACTCTGTATAAATTAATGCTATGGATTGGAGGTGGGACAGTCCATGCATTTGATGAATAATGGTATTTCCAAGTTCCACGGAATGGTAATCATTGCCATCTTTGTATTCTGTAGCTGAAACTCGAAACAAATGCATAATAAGTGGTGCTAAATCATAATTATTTTTGGAATACTTGGTATTTTGGGATCTGATTCTAGTCCAATTTGCAATACTTACTAGTATTTTGGAATGTGCTCTACATGGTACCAAGTAAACAATGCCATGATATGATTTTATTAGCACTAGGTGCCTCAATGATTTGTGTCACGACCCGAACCCGGTAAGGTTTGAAGCCCTGTGTTTATAGTGCTAGTCCCTGGATCGAATATCTAGCACCCACAGTTTAAGATGTAATATCAAGAAACAAAGGTCATATTACATTTCATATCCAGGAATAAAAATAGTTCATTACAACTAACATAGCTCATATGGCTATCTTATTACAAAGTAGCAGATATAACTATAAAGCATGGAGTCCTTCATCTTCATGTGCCACAGGCAAACATGTTGGGTGCAGACTCGTAATATCTACTCATCGAACTTCACTATCATCAAGTAATCCTGCAACATGATAAGTTACAACCACAAAGGGTCAATACATTTTGAATTGTATTGGCAAGTATCACTAGTATGTGGATATAAAGTGAAACCTATTACTACATGCATATCTGGCCAGGTAGAGCTTTGGCTAGTTTGCAGCAAGAAAGTTTTTCCCTATCTTTTTATAAATAGTTTGCAACACTTATTATCAACTAAATTACACTAGATACCCTCCAGGTAATATTTCCAATCACAACATAGTGGTACCACTGATAGAAATCGGTGAACCTAGGTTCCATTGTTAGAAATCAATGAACCAACAACCCTTGTTCACCCATCAAATTTTAACTTAGAGAAATTAGAATGATGAGATTCTTGATTCTGCTTCCTTGTCTTGAGGCTCAGAAGTTGTGTGTAACCGGGGACACGGCTAAGTACTTAGTTTTACCCTCTCGAGAGGTGGTGCACTTTTCCCACAAGACTCGACATGCATCAATACGAGACTTCTCAGAAGCAATCCCTCAGACCACCACGGACGCGTTCTATCCTATCATCACTACCACCCTCTGTCTGTCTGTCTGACTGAGTTCTAACAACTTAGTCGGACAAGGCATAGCCGATATGCCTTGTGGCTGCACTCGAAGCTTCACGACAAGAACGTCTCCAATCTCTTTGTTCCTGGGTGGCCGTCCACAAGTGCGATACACCAGCCGACCATAGACATGGCCCCTGAGTAACCACTCAACATAATCCAAGCAAGTCCCATTTCCACCCAGGTGTTTCATTAAGAACTTATTTTATTATAGAAAACATATATTTCCCAATACTCCATATAATCATAATATGATATTCCACCCCGAAAACTATAGCAGAGCTAAGCATTTCTAATCTTACGATGTTTCATCTACTAAGTGGAAACTACCATTCCCTATTCTACATAGGAGATATAACATAGCATAATAATATAGTCTATCATGCATATACTACAAAAATCCACTAAGTATAATGAAAACAGTAGGGCATGATGATAGTACCACTTGCCTTGTTAGTAGAATATTTACGTACCCTCCTTGATCTTGCAAAATATCACACTCCTCAAAATCTACAACAATACAATCAAACAAAATCACACTCTCAAACTACAACACAAGAATATAAAGGAATGTATGCAAGCATGCAACAAGATCAAATCATGGGATAAGTCATTAAAACAAGGGTTCTGAATAATAAAAACACCTACTGGTCCTTCTATATAAGTGGGATTCCAAATGTAATTGTTTTAGTACAAATGGATTATTTAAATGCATTTTCTATTATTAGAAAAGCATATGATATTTGCTACTAGCATCGAAATATATGTTCAATTTTATTTTCTAGTCAGAGGGTACAATTTTCAACTAAATACATAGGAATCACTTAAAAATTACATAACTATTTTTACAGTTAAATGTACTCGATTAAAGTTTATGTGTAAATTGTTGCTTTACCAGATATAAATGTGCAAAAGAAATTGCACTATAATCTACTCATTATTCTGAATCCAAGGATACTGAATTTGCTAAATCTACATTACCAAAGCTTAAGTTATGAAGTTCAGAAGTTTTTGACTAAAATAGACATAAACTGTCATGGTTACGTGATGGATTTCTACTTGTGAATATCGATTCCATAACTAAATCAATATGGGCATCTAGATCCTAGGGTCACTTGCTAGTTTGGTTCAGCTCTAGTTCCATCCGTGTATGAGAGAATGAAATTTCTTGAGATGACAGCAGTAGAATACTATGGCGCAAATAATTCTGTCGTGATACATCAGTATACATGCTACACCATGTAACGATCATCTAGATCGTGAGAGCACATGCAGCGTGGGCATGCAAGAAATTGACTAGGCTACTCCTAGCTACAAGGATCGATAGTTTATAGAGAGTGCAACAGAAAATCTTGGTTGAACAACAGCGACCATACCTGTAGTGGCACTTTTGGTTGATGGTGATATTAGGGACGGTATAGCACCAATGATAGTGTATAACGGGAGACGTCGTAATAGGAGTCGTATCCAATATGATGGGTCCTTCCCGGTGCTCCTCGCAGCAACGAAGTACAGCCAGAGCGGAACTCACTTTGGCCTTCGTCGTCCAGGGTCGCAGGATAAACAATAAGACGATTTTCTGATCAGAATCAATGCTACCAGTCTAGAGAAGATGAAAGAAAGAAGAAACATGGTCTTAGTCCCTCTGTACCGGACGGAATCGACGACTGCGTTGCCGCGGACGCCGGAACTTTGATGGAGAAATCCGGCCGTGAATCCAGCAGTAATTTTATGTGGATTGGAGGATAGACGAAGTTAATCAAGGGGACTCTCTCGGCTGAATATATTGCGAGGAGAGAGAGAGCCAGTGACGGGATGCCTAGGTGCAGTCTAGGAGTGTTTCGGCTCTGACGTACGGGAGATTTTTTTATGCCGCGAAGTGAAGTTTTAATAGCCTGAATGGGACCGTGGTTGAATGGGCAATAAATTTGGTTTTCATGGCATGCACTATTGAGGTCTAAATCGTGTCATAGGAGTAGGGGAAGAGATGTGTCATGGCGTTTCAGTTATGTACATGTGTTTCTCGTAGAGGTAAACTGAAGGAGAAAGACAATTCGATCATGTCGGTTGGGCTGGGAAAATAGACCAAGGATTTCGGCCCAACAAAAAATAGAAGAAGTGAAAAAAAACAGAAAAAATAGAAGGGAAAGAAGGGCTGACCGGTTGCTGATCTTGGCCACTTTCAGCAGGGCTGGTCCACCGAGGTTGGTTCTTTCTTTTTGTCTTTTCTTTTGTGATTTCTTTTCTAGTCTTCAGTTTGTCTATCCAAATTGATTCAAAGATTCTCATAAATTTTAGAATAAAATATATGTGGATGGCTGATTTGAAATTGAACATTTCGGCACTATTTTTATATATAATAATTTAAATAAAATATGAGTATGTCACAAAGTCTATATAGTTTTATTGTATTTTTGTAATTCTTTTTATTTATCTTATATATGTTATAACTTTTGATTTAGAGCTCCAAAATGGTTCAGTCTAATTTCTATAGTTGGTTATAAATTATTTTCCGCATTATAGACTATTAAAGAACACTTCCTTACAACTTAAATATTGAATATAGCCATATACTTGAATTGTACTTGATGTGAATATTTTCTTATTAGGGTTTAGGTTTTGGTTTTATTCTTTTTTCCATTGGTTTAAAAAGCAAGTGCTTAATGATC
The DNA here is from genome assembly GCA_910589775.1 of Avena eriantha. Lineage (NCBI taxonomy): Eukaryota > Viridiplantae > Streptophyta > Magnoliopsida > Poales > Poaceae > Avena > Avena eriantha. The sequence goes on along the minus strand of OU342741.1, from coordinate 211,263,843 downwards.
AAGATACGTGCCAGCATGAATGCATTTGATCTTTTTGAAAATTTGTTTGTTACTTTCTGTTTCAAAATTCATTTTTTTAAGTAAGGTTTTTGATATTTCCAATAGAGGAATAAAAAGTTTCTTTTCCCTCCTAAATTTCATCCTTTAATTATTTTCTTTGTTTGATTTTTTCATATTTCAAAATTTGGAAAATTTTGGGATGTGACAGGCTACCACCCTTAAAAGGAATCTCGCCCGAGATTCGGGAAGGCTAGAAACAATAGGTTGGGTGTTAAGAAAACTAGGGTACTACCACCCTTAAAAGGAATTTAGATAGGTTCCATCTTGAGGTTCGACTATTGCTTCGACCTTCATCCTGGATCTTGGATCTTCATGGGTCTTCCTGAAGGCTTGATATATTCCATCCTTGACTTGATGTTTCATCTATTGGACTACATGATAGATTTGGCATTAGACAGGGACATGATCGATTCCTTTACACAAGAAATGATTAACTTAAGAGGGGCATTTTCAGCTAGATGGCTATGTATGCGCTTTATAAGTGTCCTATTTCTCCATAGATTTTGCAGGATCGTGGCCTTTATCCTTGGATTCATTGTTGTCATGGTCTCTCTAGAAAGGGTTGTTGATCATGTTGACCATCTGATTGGTCATCCTTTGCAATAATTGGGATTGGGATCCCAAGAACTTTCGCATTTCTCGGTCTAACTTAGTGTTGTTGCGGTTGTTGGCTAAAAACAAGGTTTTCACTTGAGTCAACTATGTTTGTGCTGCTAGTAGTTGCATTGCATTGGCATTTCATGGTTGTTGGTGTCACCATCATTGATGTTGGAGTTGTGGTCTCTTGGATAAGTTATTTGCTTGGGTTGGGATGGGATTAGAATTGGGAAAAGATTCCTAGGGAAAGTATTCTATTCAGACACAACAGACCACACAAAGGAATATGCAAGCAATATCAATCATACATACACAACAAAGTTCAAGCATTGCTTAGGCAAACAAAATATTATTGTCATACCAGATAAGTTGGTATGACCCATAAATAATCATGAAGTCGATTATTTAAACGAATAACTAATGTGGTGGTACAACTACAGGGTTCTACTCGATATTATTCCCTTGAGATTATCCATCCTTCTCCATAGCTAATGCATTAGGAATGAGGTTAAGGTGTCCTTATGTCATCTTGTCACAAGGTCCTCCTAAGTTGAGTTTCCTTAGTCTCTAGGTCTTGAGTATTCTTCTTCTCTTACTTGAAGTCCTTCCAAGTGTTGTGTAGTCTATGCCTAAGTCTTTCTCCAAGTTCTTCAATAGTTTTCCATGCAACACTTCTTGTAGAGTCGAAGAATGACGTATGAGGTTCTTGAGTTGGTGAACATCGAAAGTACCGTTTGCTTGTACTTGTCTTCCTTTTTAGATTAGTTGATGCTTGTGAAATGATAGTTCTACGAGAGACAAAAGCGAATATAACCTAGTGAAACCATAATATATAAGTTTCTCATCCTAAGGTCTTCCCTAATTTATCTCTCATATTCTTATCTACTAAACTTGAACTTCCCTTCTTGTCCTTATTTATTGAGTTTGAACTTCTCTTCTTAATCCTGGAATTCCTTGTCCTTCTCCTTGAGTTGGGCATGTAGCTCATCATTTCCTAAGTAGTTGGTTTCTCCTATTATCAACAAAATCCTATATAAAATTTCTAAGTCCTAGAACTATTGAAGATAAAATCTTCCTTCTGAAACTTCACTTGACTTCCTTTGGTGATGGAGATAGGTAGATCCAGTATGTTGACGATGTCGAGAGGTCCAAATCCAAAGTAGGTGGTCTTGAAGTCCTTATTTATCCTAAAGCGGAACTCCTTTGAGGTGCTGAGACTAAAGTCCTTAGTGATGTCAAACCTGAAGTCCTTAGCGACGATGAAGCATAAGTCCTTTGTGATGTTGAAGTCCTTTGTGATGTTGATGTTGAAGTCCTTGGCCATCAAGTTGAAAAGGGGAGAGATGTAGAAACAAAACAGAATACTAAGGAGAGAGTTTACAAGATTCTTTGTAAATAACTTCAAGTAAATTCAACTCCTATTTTTCTAAAGGGGTTGTCCAGATCCTAGGGTTACGAACCTATAGGCAACACAATGCTCTGATACCATCTATCACGACCCGAACGCCGTAAGGTTCGAAGCCCTGTGCTTATAGTGCTAGTCCCTGGATAGAATATCTAGCACCCACAGTTTAAGATGTAATATCAATAAACAAAGGTCATATTACATCGCATATCCAGGAATAAAAATAGTTCATTACAACTTACATAGCTCATATAGATATCTTATTACAAAGCAGCAGATATAACTATAAAGCATGGAGTCCTTCATCTTCATGTGCCATCGACAAACATGTTGGGTGCAGACTCGTAATCCCTACTCATCGAACTTCACTATCATCAAGTAATCCTGCAACATGATAAGTTACAGCCACAAAGGGTCAATACATTTTGAATTGTATTGGCAAATGTCACTAGTATGTGGATATAAAGTGGAACCTATTACTACATGCATATCTGGCCAGGTAGAGCTTTGGCTAGTTTGCAGCAAGAAAGTTTTTCCCTATCTTTTTATAAATAGTTTGCAACACTTATTATCAACTAAGTTACACTAGATACCCTCCAGGTAATATTTCCAATCACAACATAGTGGTACCACTGATAGAAATCAATGAACTAACAACCCTTGTTCACCCATCAAATTTTAACTTAGAGAAATTAGAAAGATGAGATTCTTGATTCTTCTTCATTGTCTTGAGGCTCAGAAGTTGTCCATAACCGGGGACATGGCTAAGTACTTAGTTTTACCCTCTCGAGAGGTGGTGCACTTTCCCCACAAGACTCAACATGCATCAAGACGAGAATTTTCAGAAGCAATCCCTCAGACCACCATGGACGCGTTCCATCCTATCATCACTACCACCCTCTGTCCGTCTGGCTGAGTTCTCGCAACTTAGTCGGTCAAGGCAGAGCCCATATGCCATGTGGCTGCACTGGAAGCTTCACGACAAGAACGTCTCCAATCTCTTTGATCCTGTGTGGCCATCCATAAGTGCGATACACCAGCCGACCATAGACATGGCCCCTAAGTAACCACTCAACATAATCCAAGCTAGTCCCATTTCCACCTAGGTGTTTCATTAAGAACTTATTTTATTATAGAAAACATATATTTCCCAATACTCCATATAATCATAATATGATATTCCACCCCGAGAACTATAGCAGGGATAAGCATTTCTAATCTTACGATGTTTCACCTACTAAGTAGAAACTACCGTTCTCTATTCTACATAGGAGATATAGCATAGCATAATAATATAGTCTATCATGCATATACTACAAAAATCCACTAAGTATAATGAAAATAGTAGGACTTGATGATAGTGCCACTTGCCTTGTTAGTAGAATATTTAGGTACTCTCCTTGATCTTGAAAAATATCACACTCCTTAAAGTCTACAACAATACAATCAAACAAAAGCACACTCTCAAACTACAACACAAAACAACACAAGAATATAACGCAATGTATGCAAGCATGCAACAAGATCAAATCATGGGATAAGTCATTAAAACAAGGGTTATGAATAATAAAAACACCTACTGGTCCTTCTATACCTGTGGGATTCCAGATGTAATTGTTTTAGTACAAATGGATTATTTAAAAGCATTTTCTATTATTAGAAAAGCATATGATATTTGCTACTAGCATCGAAATATATGTTCAATTTTATTTTCTGGTCAGAGGGTACAATTTTCAACTAAATACATAGGAATCACTTAAAAATTACATAACTATTTTTACAGTTAAAAGTACTCGATTAAAGTTTATGTGTAAATTGTTGCTTTACCAGATATAAATGTGCAAAAGAAATTGCACTATAATCTACTCATTATTATGAATCCAAGGATACTGAATTTGCTAAATCTGCATTACCAAAGCTTAAGTTATGAAGTTCAGAAGTTTTTGACTAAAATAGACATAAACTGTCATGGTTACGTGATGGATTTCTACTTGTGAATATCGATTCCATAACTAAATCAATATGGGCATCTAGATCCTAGGGTCACTTGCTAGTTTGGTTCATCTCTAGTTCCATCCGTGTATGAGAGAATGAAATTTCTGGAGATGACAGCAGTAGAATACTAAGGCGCAAATAATTCTGTCGTGATACATCAGTATACATGCTACACCATGTAACGATCATCTAGATCGTGAGAGCACATGCAGCGTGGGCATGCAAGAAATTGACTAGGCCACTCCTAGCTACTAGGATCGATAGTTTACAGAGAGTGCAACATAAAATCTTGGTTGAACAACAACGACCATACCTATAGTGGCACTTCTGGTTGATGGTGATATTAGGGACGGTATAGCACCAATGATAGTGCATAACGGGAGACGTCGTAATAGGAGTCATATCCAATATGATGGGTCCTTCCCGGTGCTCCTCGCAGCAACGAAGTACAGCCAGAGCGGAACTCACTTTGGCCTTCGTCGTCCAGGGTCGCAGGATAAACAATAAGACGGTTTTCTGATCAGAATTGATGCTACCAATCCAGAGAAGATGAAAGAAAGAAGAAACATGGTCTTAGTCCCTCTGTACCGGACGGAATCGACGACTGCGTTGCCACGGACGCCGGAACTTTGATGGAGAAATCTGGCCGCGAATCCAGCAGTAATTGGATGTGGATTGGAGGATAGACGAAGTTAATCAAGGGGGCTCTCTAGGCTGAATATATTGCAAGGGGAGAGAGAGCCACTGACGAGATGCCTAGGTCCTGTCTATGAGCGTTTTGGCTCCGACGTACAGGAGAATTTTTTATGCCGCAAAGTGGAGTTTTAATAGCCTGAATGGGACCGTGGTTGAATGGGCAATAAATTTTGTTTTCATGGCATGCACTATCGAGGTCTAAATCGTGTCATAGGAGTAGGGGAAGAGACGTGCCATGGCGTTCAGTTATGTATGTGTGTTTCTCGTAGAGGTGAAGTGAAGGAGAAAGACGATTCGATCGTGTCGGTTGTGCTGGAAAAATGGACCAAGGATTTCGGCCCAACAAAAAATAGAAGAAGTGAAAAAAAACAGAAACAAATAGAAGGGGAAGAAGGGCTGACCAGTTGGGCTGATCTTGGCCACTTTCGGCAGGTTTGGTCCACTGAGGTTGGTTCTTTCTTTTCATCTTTTTTTTTGTGATTTCTTTTCTAGTCTTCAATTTGTCTATCCAAATTGATTCAAAGATTTTCATAAATTTTAGAATAAAATATATGTGGATGGCTGATTTGAAATAGAACATTTTAGCACTATTTTTATATATAATAATTTAAATAAAATTTGAGTATGTCACAAAGGCTATATAGTTTTATTGTATTTTTGTAATTCTTTTTATTTATCTTATATATGTTATAACTTTTGATTTAGAGCTCCAAAATGGTTCAGTCTAATTTCTATAGTTGGTTATAAATTATTTTCCGCATTATAGACTATTAAAGAACACTTTCTTACAACTTAAATATTGAATATAGCCATATACTTGAATTGTACTTGATGTGAATATTTTCTTATTAGGGTTTAGGTTTTGGTTTTATTCTTCCTTTTCCATTGGTTTAAAAAGCAAGTGCTTAATGATCAAGATACGTGTCATGCATGAATGCATTTGATCTTTTTGAAAATTTGTTTGTTACTTTCTGTTTCAATCATTTTTTTAAGTAAGGTTTTTGATATTTCCAATAGAGGAACAAAAAGTTTCTTTCCCCCCTAAATTTCATCCTTTAATTATTTTCTTTGATTGATTTTTTCACATTTCAAAATTTGGAAATTTTTGGGATGTGAAAATTTGTGTGTGGTTCATCTATATGATTCTGTATGGAATAGTCGCATATTCTTATTTAGTTTGCTTTAGTTTGGTTTTCTATCATTTAGCTATATGTTTAGAGATGCTAATTTTGGTCATCCAACATGTTGCTTATACCATATGTATGTAAATCTGTGTATATGTATGCAACGGTCAATGGATATGTTCCATCCTAGGTCACCGCTTGTCTTCTGATAATAGAAAGGCATGTGACATTTAACTAGCTATTTTATGTGTGTATAATATAATTGTGGAAGTGTACTCAAATAAGTAATTAACTCTAGATATACGGCTCTCAATTTCTATAATTAGTAGTACTTAGTACATAGCTACTATCTATTTCTTTATGATTCAGGTTGTAACGCTGGCTTTATTTGTATAGTTGTGAGTGGCTCGCCATCGCGCATGGATGGCTCCACGAAGGAATGGGCTTATGGTTTCTTACCTTGGCTTCTGTTGCCGGTAGTCCATCCGGAGTTGCTGCCTGGGACACCATATGTCAGAGCTGCTGCTGCCCGCCACTTCCCTGAGCTTCTTGTGCTGCTTCCTGTCACCACTCCAAGCGAGCTAATGAGCCACTCTAACATCAGCAGGACTTTTTTGTAAATTTTAATTGTATAGGACATGAGACATACTTTCTAGGATGGATCGAGTATTTTGATTGCCGAGTACTTAATGACATGGTTGTAATCTATCTTGTATTGCTGCTATATGAAATATTATAATTTTATTGGCTCTGTTTGAATCAAATTGCTGGTTATTGCACAAGTGAAAATTGATGAGTGTGACATGTGTGGATTTTATACATAATCTATGGGACCAGAAGGAAATTAGTACTGACAAGTGGGACCCATCTGAATTGTGGGACCTGCTGTGAAATAAAATTTAAAGAACAAAATTGTTGGGCCAAGGAAAATGCCAGAAGTTAAAAAATATATGGGCTTAAGTTTTGGGCTTGGCCCATGAAATAAAAGGGCTGTAAAAGCTAGGTTTAGAAACAAAGAGGCTACAATTGTTGGGCTTGACCCATGTAATTCACTAAACTGGACTAGGCTGAAACTGCTGCCACATCATGTTCCATGTCAGATTGGCTTGCGTGGACAGGCTAGAATGCCATGACCAAAATTTTGGTCATGGACACTATGACCATCTATTTTGGTCATAGTAGTCCATGAACAATTCAAAAAAGGTCGTTAGCTATCTATAGTGACCCTCGCTATGTGACCTACTGTTTTTGGTCATAGAAAGGTCATAGATCAATTACTATGACCTTTCTATGACCAATATTTGGGGTCACAAGTTAGCACATTCCTTGTAGTGTGCAGGAGCTGTTATTAATTGTAATCAAGGAAATGTGACTTTTAATGTTAATGACAAGGAGCATACTGTCTATTTCCCCAAGAAGATTGATAGGACTTATGGTTTAAATTCAATTGAACATGTTGAGGGCATCCAAGTTGGAGAAATATATTGTCCCATACCACGAGAAAAATATGAAACTATTATGATTAGGACCATTGTTATCAATGTTGAGGTAACATAATCATTAGTGGAATACAAAGTTTTGTTTCATATAAAATTGTTTTGGTAACAAGACCTGATCAACCTTGTTAACAAAGGGATTTTTATGAAAAAAATAATGTTTTCACCACGATTATCTTTGCTTACTTTTATTTTTATCCATTTTAGTTTTTGTTTTCACTTAGTTTACTTTTCTATTGCTAGTTGCTTGCATATTAGAGTGTCCTAGAACTTTTTAAGTTTTAGTTTTGTTTTATTATTACATCATCCCAAAATCATCTTTCTGTCAGAAATTCATTAATCAATACCTGAAAATCACTAAAAAATAAAGTGTCTCGAAAAATTCCAGAAAATTCATATTAAAATTTTACGTGAAAAAAGGGGCAGAGGAGTACCTAGAGTTACCCAGGGGACCCACCAGGCAGGCACACCACCTGGTGGTGCGGCCACACCAGGGGCGCGCCTGGCCATGGTGTGGGCCACCCCTGGCCCTCCACTTACTCTCTCACTTGCCACTTCTTTTCTCTCCCGAGAAAACACCAGTTCATTGCTCAAACTAGCGTTCCTGCTGTTCTTGCTCGTGATTTTCGAACTCCTTGCTTAGCCCATCTTTGCTGCTGAAATTTGGAGCAATTGTTCTCTGGTATGTGACTCCTCCACTTGTCCAAGTAGATTTGTGTTTAGTGGATTATATCTTGAGTATTCTGCTACTGTAGGTGACAGGTTTTGTGATCTTGTAAGCTTGTTCAATGCTTAGAGAAGTTGTTTTGATGCATGTTTAGGCCTCTTACAAGTCCCTATGAGTAGTTTCCTTCATTATGTATTCACTTTGCAATCACTTGTATAATGGATGTTTAAATTTCAGAAAGAAGATGAATGAACACCAACTCAACCAACATGAATTGAGGGTGCCTGCAGTTATGAAGGTTCACCGTGAGGAGGAAGTCTTTCCCTCTGCCTATCCATGTCCCAAATTCATGAGGGCTGTAGGGATTTCTCAAGATTTCCATACTTTGATTACTAATATAGGATTGGAGCCTTTTGTGGGAGACGAACCTACCCAATATGTGAAACTAACTATGCCTGTGGTGCAGGATTTCTGGTTTAGCTACTCCTTGCCTAACCCCATGGTACACTATAAAATTTACAATGTAGATGTCGATCTCCATCTTGATGACTTTTGTGCAGCTATTAAAGTACCATAGTGGGGTTTGTGTGGAAGGATTAGAGAGCGACCTACACCACTCATGGACTTGTACGCAGAAATTTGCCAGGGGAGCATCTTCTCGAATGAGAGTGGTAAAATTCGTAATATTCATCTCCCGTCTATTCGATACTTTGCCTACTTTATTGCCAAGTGTGTCCTCGCTAGGAAAACTGCTAATAAATTATCCTCATATGATCTAGCCTTCATCTCAGTTGCATTAAAACGAGATAGGACTTATAATTTGGATGCGTTGATAGCGTTCCGTCTTGCTGCTAACCGCGAGAAAGGTGGAATTTGTGGAGGCCTCATCGCCTCTCGTTTACTAGATTTGTATGGTGTAGTGCCTCGTCATTTAGACTTATAGTTTCCTATAGAGAGGCTTGACTTTAATTCCATGATACAACATAAATTCATTTCTTCTTGGGCTAATTTGAGTGATTTATCCTATGAAATAACCTTCCTCAAGGCAGGATGGAGAAGGGGTAAGTCCGAGCGTGTTGTTCATTTGCCTGCACCTGCTTTGTTTAACCTTGATACCAGGGTAGGATGGTCACTCACTGAGGAAGAGCTCGACACATATCTAGGGGAGCTCACCTAGCAGGAGCAGGATACCGGAAGGGAGGTTATAGATGATTCGGTCCAGCCCTCGAATGAGGGGGAGTCTTCATAGCAGCAGCCTACCTATGATTAGGGAGCTTCTTCTTCTACACAAGGGCCTAACTACGATCATTCTTATGATGACCCGCCGGCTTGGAGTTCCTACCCGCATTGGGGTTGATACCCACTTAGGCCAAAATACTAAGCTTGGGGGGAGGTACACCGACATCACACTCATATACAGATCCTGGCTAGTCGGTACTTTGTATATCCATGTTTCGTTCTCTTTTTAGTTTTCTTTCTTTACTTTTGCTTTCCAAAACACAAAAAGACTAAAAATATTTTTGTTATTTCTCTTTGCTTGCTTATTTTTATTTTTGCATTGGTTTGCCTCTTTCTTTTAGCTTTGTCTTAATTATTCAAAAAACCGAAAAAGATTTTTCTTTGCTTGATTTTCCTTTTCGTTCTTGCCTTTAAAAATCAAAAACACCAAAAATATTTTATGTTCTTCTTTGGTTTTGTGAATTTCGTTGCAGGGTTCAGCAGTCCTTAGTGGAGTTTGGTTTCATGTTATTATTCGAGCCACACAAGTGAAGGGCAATAATGAAGATTAATGACAAATCGAGGTGTGGTAAGAGGTTGGTAATGAACTCTATTTGTTTTAATTTTTGTACATATACTCATCATTGTGGGCATGCTTAGTCTGTTCATGTAAGGTGTATGTTATTTATGGATGCTTAGTAGTTCTTGCTTTCTTATGATTAGCTCCAGCTTGCTAATGGTTTGTAGCATGTCATATGAATGTTTGCTTGCATTGTTCTATTCATAACTTGGTATGACACTATGGTATCCTCCTCTGAATGTTTCACTTGAATTGACTTAGCACATGCTCATGCATGCATATGACTGAAACAATCAGTTAAGCCTCGATGAATTATTTTTCCTCAGGGGTCTAGAATCACTTTCATGCCATGATTAGTCCTGTTTTGTTGCAAGCATGATTATGACAGTTATTGCTCTCTCGTTTGTCGCTCCCTTACTATTGCTAGCATTCACTTTCACTGATTTGAGCTCTACTCGTATTTCCAACTCCCCTAAACCAATATTGCCAAAAGTGTCCACCATACCTACCTATTAGCATCATTTTCTATTCCGTGCATACTTAGTATGCCTTGTTTTCTTCCGAATAAAATGTTTGCTTATTATGAGAAAGTTAGTTATAAAGCTCTCACGAACTTGATGGCACACTTTATTTCTTGCACTTAATAAACCTGAACTATTGTGATTGTCCATGAAAGTTATATGCTTGCAAATTATAGGCTGGGGATTAGCAGAACCGTGCTGTCACGGGGGACGCTTTCAACACATGTAAATATATACCCAGTTGATATCATGCTCTCTTGTTTACAGATGTCGTCGGTGTGAAATAAAAGGGGAGCTTGTAAGTCCATGGAGTTATGTATGTGTGTTAGAAAAACACCTGGGCGGCTAGTCTAATCCATGCCTAATCATGGTAGAAACCTGCAGCATAACCATAATGAGCAATCTATGAAGCATTCTTCTTATAAAAAAGAGATAGAGATTGAGAAAAAGGAAAAAAAGATGAGTAAAGAGGAAAGAGAGAAAAAAGCACCATTTTCCCATGGTAAATAAGATGTTGAGATGCTTATTGTCTGCTTGCCTTGTCATTTTGATATGGGGATTCTTCTGTATCATCGGGCAAGGGGTACCCCGTTGGCGGTTCTCTATGGTACGCATGTATTTACTATGACAAGAACTTACCGGTAACTAGAGTTGAGTAGCATGAGGAGCGACCCTCGTACTCAAGGGACATGAGATTTCCAGTTTATGGTCTGTCAAGCATATAACTCGTATTGGACCTCACTTTCACCTTAACCATTTAAAGATGCTTATGATAGGGGCAATGAGAGCTCAAATCTAATGAGTACCATACTTTCAGCATTTGGAAGCCTTTCAAACTTTTCAAAACGTTTTCACTTCCTTGTTGAGTCACCACTTATTCTATGAGCACTTTCTTTAGAGCATAGTTGTCATTCTTAGTGTAATGTGCTTGTCTCAAAACTTGGTTAATTTAGTCATGACTTGGATGCTTGTATTTTTGATATCTTTACTTCTAGTCTTCACTTGAACTTCATAGGTGCCTTGGCATTTATGTTTGTTCTACAATCAAAGGCAAGCGAGATACCACTCTATCATACCTTTTTATGAGCATTGCAATGTTGCTTATGTTTATGCCTCATGCTACTTATTATTTTTGAGTTGGAATCTCTTCATAGCTTGCAATGACTATTAAGTACACTTATTTGCATACTGTTTATTATGAATTGCCTAAGAAGTTGATCATATGATGAGAATATATACATCCTATGAAGCAAATGTGTTCGTGAAAGCTCTTTTATCGCACTCAGTTTTCAACTGAATTTCTTGAGGACAAGCAATAAGCTAAGCTTGGGGGGAGTTGATACGTCCAAAACGTATCTATTTTCCCGAACACTTTTGCTATTGTTTCTCCTCTAAACTTGTGTGATTTGGACACAACTAACACAGACTAACGTTGTTTTTAGCAGAATTACCTTGGTGTCTAGTTTTTGTGCAGAAAATAAACTATTAGGAAAAATCCCGGAAAATATGCCAAAAATCCTATTTCACCAGAAGACTCACGGATCCAGAAGACGAGACGGAGGAGGGCCAAAAATCCCGCAAAATCCTATTCCATCCCTATGCCTACCGCGCTTTAATCCTACTATTTACTACAATTGTTACTACTGTCTTTACTTTTACTACTGCTATTACTTTGCTATTGCTACTACAAAACTGTTGCTACTGATAAACTGCTGTGAGCAAGACTGTTTCTAGGTGCAGCTGAATTGACAACTCAGTTGTTAAGGCTTATAAATATTCTTTGGCTCCCCTTGTGTCGAATCAATAAATTGGGTTTTACTTCCCTCGAAAATACTGCGATACACCCCCTATACTTGTGGGTAATCGTGGCCGGAGGAGCCTTTTCTTGATCCCACCACAGACGAGGCCATCAGCCTTTTCGACTTGACGGTTGGTATGGAGATGTGCCACTGAGGCGTAGCTAATGTTGATTCCTAGGTTTTCGCTGAAATCCTGGAACTCCTTGGAAGTGAAGTTCGTCCCATTATCCGTGATGATGCTATGTGGCACCCCGAAGCGGAAGACGATGGCCTCGAAGAATTTGACAGCGCTGGCTCCTGATTGGTTTGCCACCGGCATGGCCTCAATCCACTTGGTGAATTTGTTGACCGTGACTAGGAGGTAGATGTATCCTCCTCGCGAAGATTTTTGGAGCTTGCTGACCATGTCGAGTCTCCATTGCGCGAAGGGCCAAGCCACAGGTATTGGCCTGAGTTCTGCGCCAGGTGCATGCGATTTATTCGCGAATCATTGGCAGGCGTGCATCGCTGGACGATGCCCTTAGCATCACGCATTGCCATTGGCCAGCAGAATCCAGCTCGCAGAGCTTTGGCGACAAGGGTGCGACTACCAGCATGGTGGCCGAAAGTGCCCTCATGTATGTCAAGGAGGATGGCTCTTTCGTCTCTGTTGGAGATGCATCATTGAAGGACTCATGTGATGATGCGCTTGTACAATTCTCCATTTATAAGGGCGAATGTCTTAGATCGTCGTGCTATATGACGCGCATCAGTCGAGTCATTTGGCAACCTTTTGCTGAGCAAGTATGTGATGTATGGTTGCGTCTAGGATGGATCGATCATCATGACCTCCATGGGGCCTTCGAATCTTGTATCTGGCTCCGTGTCGTCGTGCGTCGTTGGCTCGTTGGGTGGCGTAGCCCTCGAGTCCTTCGACATGCTGGTTTTATGCTCTAGAGCCTTAGGCTTAATGGAGCGCTCGCAGATGCACTCTAAGAATACTCCGGGTGGCACTGAGGCACAAGTGGAGCCGATGTTGGCGAGTGTGTCTTCTTCCTCGTTTCTCTCGTGGCCAACGTGCCACAGCTCACAGCCATCGAAGTCTCCTTCGAGTGCGTCGTAGAGGTTGCGGTAGGCGATCATGTTGTCGCACAGAGCATCGCACTCGTTCATTGTTTGGTTGACTACCAGTTTGGAGTCGTCGTAGATGACGAGTCGCTTTGCGCCGCAGGATTTTGCCATACACATCCTATGGAGTAATGCTTCGTATTCAGCTTCATTACTGGAGGCGGTGAATTGCATTCGCAGACCATACCTCATCTTGTCGCCTTGCGGTGATGTCAGGATGACGCCTGCGCCAGCTCCCTCCTTACGCTTGGACCCATCGAAGTGCATTGTCCATAGATAGGACATATCTGGCTTGTCGGGGAGCTGGTTTTCCATCTAGTGCACGAGGAAGTCCAGGAGAACTTGCGACTTGATTGTGTCTCACTTCTCGTACATGATGTCTCGTAGAGACAGTTCAATTCCCCAAAGTGCGACTCATCCACTAGCGTCGCGGTTATTGAGTATGTTCCCTAGCGGGGCATCGTTCATCATGATTATTGGATGCTCCTGGAAGTAGTGGCGCGGTTGCCTGACTGTCATGAGTACGCCATATGCCAGCTTCTGGTAGTGAGGGTACCGCTATTTTGTTGGCGTGAGGACCTCGCTGAGGTAGTAGACTGGGCGCTGCACCCCGTGGACATTATTTTGTTAGGCCCGTTTCACTACGAGCACAGTGCTAACCACCTAGTTGGAGGCGGAGATGTATAGAAATAGCGGCTCCTTTTCGTGAGGTGTTACCAACACCAGCGAGGTGGACAGTATACGCTTGAGGTCTTCGAATGCTTCTTGTGCTTCGTTTGTCCACTCGAATTTGTCAGCCTTATGGAGAAGTTGGTAGAAAGGCAGTGCCTTTTCGCCCATCCAACTGATGAATCGAATGAGCGCCACGATTCGCCTAGCCAGCTGCTGGACGCCTTTTACGTTCTTCGGCTTCTCCATACCCAGTATGGATTTTATTTTCTTTGGGTTGGCCTCGATCCCCCTCGTAGAGATGAGGTACCCGAGTAATTTCCTAGATGGTACGCTGAAGGCGCATTTTTCCGGATTCATCTTGATCCGGTAGCGGTCGAGGTTATTAAAGGTCTCACATAGATCTTCGAGTAACGAGGCTTCCTCCTTGGTTTGATGACGATGGTGTCGACGTAGACTTGGATGTTGCGACCAAGATGGCTCTTAAGGCAGGCATGCATACACCACTAGTAGGTGGATCCTGCGTTTTCAGCCAAAAGGGCATCGTTTTCTAGCAGAAGACACCAAATGGCGTAATGAATGCCGTTTTCTCCTGATCCTCCTCCTTCATTCGAATCTGATGATAGCCTAGGTAGGTGTCGAGGAAACAGAGACGCTCGGATCTCGCGGTGGAGTCGATTATCTAATTGATCTGAGGCAATAGGAAGTGGTCGTTTGGGCAATGCTTGTTCAGGGAGGTGAAGTCCACGCACATCATAGGATATCCGTGTCTTTTTTAGGAACAAGCACGGGGTTTTCTACCCAGGTGCTTTCCTTGATCTCGCGTATGAAATTAGCATCGAGGAGTCTGTTTACTTTCATACCGACCGCTTTTGCCCTTGGTTCAGACAATCGCCGTATTGTTTGTTTGACTGGCCTTGCTTCGGGATTTATGTTGAGTGAGTGCTCGGCGAATTCCCTGGGAACTCCTGGCATGTCCGCTGGACACCAGGCGAATATTTCCCAGCGCTCATGGAGGAATTCGACGAGCACAAGGTTCCTATGCGGGACTCAAATAGTTGGCGATGAGGGTCGTCTTGGTTGGGTCTATTGGATGGACCTGGGCTTTCTTGGTGTGCACCGACGTGTCGAAGGATTGGTCGAGTGATCTTGGCTTGCTCGGGGGAGGCAAACTGTTGTCTGTTGACTCCTTCAACCGCGCCAGCTCCTCTTGCATGCCGAAAGACTGGGAGATTCTGTTGAATTCCCTATCATAGCTGTCAGATCTTTCGAAACTTCTATTGACTGATAATTCTGTGTGGGCCCGGCATCTTCATATGCAGGTAGCCATAGCGTGGCACCGCCACACGTCCGAGGATGCAGTGGTATTGTGAGGGCCGGTCGACGACTTCGAATTCAATGCGCTCTCGCCGAAAGTTTAATGGCATGCCAAAGATGACGTCGAGGCTTATCTTACCCAAGGGGTATACGCCTTTCCCTGGGACGATTCTATGGAAGGTCGTGTCTGAAACTTCTAGACATGTCAGAGGGATCCACATTGCACACAAGTTACTTGCGATCATGAGATTAATGCTGCTTCCACCATCCATAAAGACACGGCTCATCTCGAAGCCTCCGATCTGTGCCTCGAGCACCAGGGGACATTGTCCTAGGCAAGGTACTTGGCATGGATGATCGCGCTTGTTGAAGTTTATGCAGGACTCGCTTCCACTGGGGTACTCACTGGTGGAGGGCAGAGAGTTCGTCGCCAGATTGACTTGGCGAGTGATTGCTTTTTGCACTCGATTTGGGAGGCATCCTTTTTGGATCATCCCCATGTTCCCCAGTGGTCGAGGGTATGACTCGCCTCCATGGTTCTGGACTGGCACAACCGCACGTAGTGGTGGCCCGGGTGGTGGTGGAGGTGCTCCATGAGCCACAGCACCTAGGGCAGCTCTGTAGCCCTAGTTTATCGCGTCACGATTCATCTGGGCCAGTCCTTCGTGGAGCTTGAGGAACTCGCGGCAGTCCTTCAAAAGGTGGCTGTACATTTTCTTGCCATCGTGCTTGTCGATGTAGAAGTGTACTTTGCATAGTCCGGAAAGTTTGTCCTGGATAGATGTTCCAGGTGCCTCATCGCGAGTCCGACGCTGCCATACTTGCGTGATTTTCCTGCTGTCGTGGTATCCACCACTGCAGTATCCGATGTTGCGGTTGTCGTCACGTTTGTCGGCGTAGCCAGCCACAACCATGTCGACCTCCTCATGGTCATCTTAACCGTGCATTCGACGCTTTCCTCGGCAATCACGTTTGTGGCCGAGGTCATCATCATCATTGGAGTGGACACGGTTTTTTACCAAGTCCTCCCCATCAGTCCACTTGTTCGCGATCTCCATCAGGTGGTCGATTGTCTTGGTCTTTGAGCGGCCCAGCTCCCCCCTGAGCTCTCTACGGCATACGCCTCCATTGAATGCGTCGATTGCTCGGTCTTTAGAGATGTCTTCTACAAAGTTTTTGATGATGGACCATCTTTGGATGTACGAGCGGAGCGACTCGCCAGTCTTCTGGTAGCAGTCTCTCAATTCTTTGATTGATGCGGGCCTTTTGTAAGTGCCCTTGAAATTTCAGACGAAGTTGTAGACTAGCTCTTCCCAGCTGCGAATTGATCCGCGCGGGAGGTTGTTAAGCCACGCACGAGCGGCGCCTTGCAGCTGTAGATGGAGGCATTACATTGCCTTGCTCATGGTTCCGCCACGGAGCCTGATGGAGGAGATGTGATCCTCCAGCCAGATCTTCGGGTCCTGCAGGCCGTCGAATTTCAGGTTCTCCTATGGGAGTTTGAACCCCTTTGGCATTCGCTTTTGTCGAATGGCTCAGCTGAAGCAGCTGGCGCCGCAGAGCTCTATCCCGTCGTCTTCCAAGTCAGTCGAACGGGCACGTCTTGCGTGCATCTTGTCGACCTTGCGTTGTGTGATGTCATCAAGCGCGTCGTAGTTGTAGTCGTGCCGCTGTGAGCGGCGTCGCCGTGATAGGTCGTGGTTGTCATCGCTGGAGGAGGGTGAATACTAGCGTTTGGCCAGAGCTTTATTTTTCTTTGGCTTCAATGTTGGCTCCTTGATGAGGGCAGCTTCGACTAGCCCCGGGCCTGCGATCGTAGATCGGTGCATGGGGTGCATGGCAGCCCGCTGGTCCCCAGCCGGTGGCTGGTTGTTGAGGAGGTTCATGGTGGTTGTTGTCACTGCTGCTTGCAGCATCTTCGGGAGCACATTACCTCGTGTATCCACTGTCATCGATGAGAAGTCGAGGACTCACGCGGCCTCTTCTCGCTCCTCATCGGTGAGGTGATCCAGTCGAGAGCGTCTCTTGTCGGTCATATGCTTGTTGCCCTTGGAGGACGATCCTCCCATGGAGGAGAGTTGAGCTTGCCGAAGGCTCGACTGATCTGCCGCCATTCTGCGCTCCTCGAGCTGGGCGATTACCTGCTGTTGGCAATTGAATTCTTCCTTCAGCAGCCAGTGATAACCCATCAGCATGTCTTGTGATGAGTTTGGTGGCAGGGGTTACCCGGCAAGGCCTCTCGGCAACGAGCTTACTCAACGGCATCGAGCTTGATCAGCACGCGCTCCTAGGTGTACTCATTCGCAGTAAGGGTCGGGTGATACTCCGGCCCGTTGTTCGTGGGTGCTCCGTTGGTAGGACCACCATTCGTTACTAGTATACCTCCGTTGGAGGGACCAGTACCAGTGTTGTCGCGATTGCCAGCGGTGTCGCCTATATTGACGACGGTGCACATGTAGTGATTAGGGAAGCTGTTGCTTCCGCATCTTTCAGATCCGGAGCCATAGGCTCCATCTTCTGTGGCCAGATCACGCAGATCGGATTCGCGACTGCTGTCGATGTCTGTGTTCCCGACTATTGCCGGGGCGTTGAGTTTGCTTAGGGTGCCGATCAGCGGTGGAAACCACGATGCTGGAGCAATCGCTGGGAACGTTGGCTGATCAGGGAGAAGAAGTGTGCCTTGCTGACCAACTTGGAAGCATAAGCTTCCGATCGCCAGGCCGATCCCATCGCCTACGGACTCGAAATCCGGGCGAGTGGCCGGTGTGTATACGGTGAAGTAGAAGGCACCGAAGAGGAGGCGAATCTCCACTGTTGTAGAGTAGTAGATTGCACTTGACGGGGCCGAAGAGGCCGCAACATCAGCACTCCCATTTCCCACATATGGCGCCAATTGACGAGGGTTAAACTCATCAATGCTTTTGGGGATATACTTTCCGGGTATCCTTACAGTTCCTCACTGACCAGGGTGGCCCACTTCGGGTTAGAGCTTTGCTTCACGGGCGGCCCAGTCAGGGAGAAAGACGGAGTCCAATCCGGCTACGGGAAGGCCCAGAAGACTTACCGACTTAGGCCCATAATGTTACTTGTAGTTCAAGATGTACTTTGTAACCAACTCTTAGTCGTAGCCGGATTGATCTCTCCTGTAAACCCTAGGCCGGATATCTATATAAGCCGTCCTAGGGAGAGCCTTTAGGGAAACACTCTAGACACCTCAATAGTCTACATTCTCAACTCGCATAGGCGATACCCTTGTAACCCATATCCCGGCTCTGCCATATTACTGGATTGCTAGCAGGAGTAGGATTCGTCCAAAGCTGGCGGATTCGAACCTGGGTAAACTTGTGTGTTCACTGTCCCGGAACACCGTACGTATCACACCCCTCTCTTCCGCATGCCTTGAGGACCCCCTCATGGCGTACTTGTCCTCAATCCAACGACAATTGGCGCCCACCGTGGGGCAAGTGAGCTTCGGATCTGCGTTCCGAGCAGAATCTGCGAAAATCGGAATCGGCGAGACTATCGCCGTCAGTCGCATCCTCTATGCCAGTGATATCCCTCTCATCGTTCTCGACGAGACTTGGATTCCGGCTAAGGAGGCCGTGACTGCCTACACAATCATGTCTTTTGGTGAGATCAATGTTTACATCGGTTTCGCTGAACCTGCCCAACCCACCCTAGCGGTGATGATAGAGGCAGAAGAATTTTCTGGGCCCCCTTTGTCCGCGGAGGCGGCAGAGTTCCGGATCTCAGAAAACCCTAATCCCACCCAGCCCGCACCAGTTGCGGAGATAGTGGAGAAATCCGAGCCTGAAGAAGACCAAGCGGACCAAGTCGAATCTGGAGTGGATCTCCCTGGAGAAGCCGAATCCTAGATCGACCCACCCGTGGAAGTCGAAATCCAGGAGGAGCATATCAACAACACTGATTCCGGCTCTGACGACGCCAGGATAGACAGGCCTTTCCTAAGGTACACACTAAGACGTATGATACTGCAAGGCGAAAGCGCAGATGCAATCCTCGAAACCATCAAAAGTTTTGACATGGCTGATAGCGAAAGCCGCAGGTACCTCAGGAAGCACACGTCGCACTTCGTCGGGTACGTAGGATCCGGATCCAGCTCTACCGATGCTAGAGAAAACACTGACTCTGTGCTGGAGGCAATTGGAACAAACGCCGACATACCCACATCCTCGGATGAATCGATGACGTCAGCGGATTTCCGAAAGTTCTCCACGGAATATGAAGAGGAGTATAACTCCAAAGCTGTAGAAGAAGGAGAAGCCATGGATGAAGGATCCAGGGAACACTCTCCCAAAGCGCACGATGACATGGACGTCGGAGATAATCCCGAGGTCCAGGTGTCCGAAAGTACCGATTAGAGCTTGACTCAGGGAAACAGACCCAAAGCCGTCTTTGCTACCGGCGCTGCCAAGAAGGCAAAGAAGAAGAACAAGACAACGGCAAAAGACCCTCTCACAGAGGAGGTGATTGCCGAGGAATACGAGGAAGACTCGGATGGAGCACTTATCCCAGATGAGCCGAAAAAAGAAACATCGGTGGATGGACACGTGATCACCGAAGGTGCGCGTAAACTCATCGATGCCGCATTAACCACACCTATCCCTACAGCTGCAGAACTTACTACGGATGAGTTGGACGAAAGGGCGCAAGCCCTAGAAGCGCGTCGTCAACAACTCCTCGATGAAGCCAAAAACATCGAGGTGGAGAAGAAACGCATGTCAACTAAGGACTACATGTCTCGGTTGCATTAGAAGACACGGAAGCGTCACACCAATGATGACCAATTCCCACGTGTCCGTGCCGTCCTTTTTGGGATGAGATGGGGAAGCCACGAAAATATAGCAACGGAGATTGGGTATACCCAACCCCAGTACAGAATACCGTGGCAGCCCGAGAAATTCTATCGGCTAATCCCGGACCAGAGGAGATCCGTTTGGGTATCAAGCTACTCAATAAGGGACTGGAGCAGCAAAAGGTCGCACTGTTCGGAAGTCAAAAACTGGTCTCGGATTCTGACCAGTGTCGCACAAATCCGGCATGGGCTGGCATAAGATCCCATTATGTCCGGGCGCAGTACCATCACCCCGAACGCAGGGAAGACAATTATTCAAGAACTGGATCATCAGGACAGCATCACAGAACTACGCATAATTGGAGCAATGTCGCTCCAGCGGCCGAGAAAGATGCCATCGCTGCACTGAATCCGAGGAACCCTCCCCGACGAGAGTCTAACGATCTAAGGGGAGAAGATAAAGAGAAACGTCGGGAGGAGGATCGTCAAAAAATGCCACCTCCTAGACATGAAATCCGTCCGGCTGAGCCTCACCATGGTGGGAACGACGGACGAAGGGACCACGGCAACCATGCCGGGACAAGCCGGCAGGGGGCTCGTCGTAGTCAAGATCCTCCCCGGAACCGGAATGATGACGCTCTGGACGGAGGTCGGCGATCAGCCGGAAACAATTCAGCTGCCCCACCCCCTCCACCAGGCAGTCTTCACAACGGCCCCCAAGGAGGGCAAGGAGGACGACATGGCGGAGGAGGTGGTGGCAGAAGCCGAAGTCCGGCTCCAAGGCACCGCAGCCACAACCGGCATTCGGGACGATCTCTATCCCCGAACGACGCAAGGCACAGGATCAACTCCAATATAGAGGCGCGACGCTACGAAAACGATGATATCTACGTGGGCCCAAAGTGCTACAAGATTCCCGGAAGGATTTGCTATCTCAAGACACATCCAAGCCTACGACGGCATTGCTCGGCCAGATACCTGGCTTCAAGATTTTTTCCAAGCTTGCTGCATCGCCAAAGCCGGAAACAGCCTGGTCGCAACCCGATATCTCCCACTTATGTTGCGGAAGACGGCACGATCATGGCTCAATGAACTTCCAAAGAACACCATCCATAACTGGTATGACATGCAAAGTGCGTTCTTTCGGAATTTCGAAGGCACATATCGGAGGCCCTGTACGGTTGGAGACCTACAGTGTTGCACCCAGAAAGCCGAAGAAACTTGCCGGGATTACCTCGGACGATGGATCGACACCAAGAACACCTGTGAAGGAGTAAACAATCAAACCGCGATTAAAGCTTTGATCGCAGGGCTCCCAATTGGTCTACTACGACATCGCTTTGAAGTGTGCCAAGGTCACTGATCTGGGAGAGATGATAGAAACAGCGAGCAGGTATGCATATGCTGATGACGATGCAGAAGGATTACTGAACATCCTGGCTGTACCTCAGTCAGCAAAGACAAAGCAACAAGCTCAGAAGCGCAAAAATACCTCGGAAGAAAAACCCAACACGGAAACAACGGTGGTTACTACTGTTTCCGGGTCTAGACGATGAGGAGGACGTGGCGGAGGCCGTGGGCGTGGCCGTGGGACATCAAGGGTCCAAGGTAGAGGAGAGCAACAACTAGGCAAAACCTACACTTGGGCCGACATTGCCAATAACCCATGTGTGCATCACCTAGACGCCGATGGGGGCTCGTCCCACACCAACGCTGAATGTCGTTTTAATGACGACATCAAGAGAGATGATACCGTGGGCTACAAAGTTAAGCAGAAGAAGGGAAAGAAAAATCCCGAAAATGACAAGGAGACCAAGGAAGATTCCGACATGGAGGAAGCTGATGCTTCAAATCCCAAGTCGGAAGGGAAGAAGACTTTTCCCACCAAGAAGGACACTTACGTCACTTTCCTCGGATCTCAACCAGCAAAGGTCAAGAAAGCAGCTCTCCACGAGCTCAATGCAACAGTTCTGGATGTCCCCCAATATCTGGACTGGTCAGAAGTGGCAATCACATTTGACCGCGCTGATCATCCGCCTAAGTTGCACAGGCGAGGAAAATACGCCTTAATCGTCAATCCACTTATTCACGGTTATGGTTTCTCCAAGACCCTCATGGACGGTGGTAGCAACATCAATATTCTCTATGTCGAGACGCTACGCCGGATGAAGATCTCGGAAACACAACTGAACCATAGCTCTGTGATCTTTCACGGAGTTGTCCCAGGAAGACAAGCTAATTCCTTGGGAGAGATTACTTTCAATGTTACCTTTGGAACTCCAAAGAATTATCGCACGGAGGCACTTTCCTTCGAAGTGGCCCCATTCAAGAGCGCATACCACGCTATATTCGGGCGTCCGGCTTACTGGGCTTTTATAGCTCGTCCGTGTTACATTTACAATATGATGAAAATTCCAGGTCCCAACGGCGTGATCACCATCAGGGGAGACCCGAAGAAAGCGCGAGAGTGCGAGGATGGAAATGCCGCCTTTGTCGAAGCCGTGCTACACGCCTAGGAGTACCAGGAGATCAAGAAGAGCATAGATCCGTCTGAGATGCGCGCAACGAAGAAGGAGGTGACAAAGCCAAATCCGAAGTTCAAGGCATCAGAAGAGACGAAGAAGACGCCGTTGAAGGATGATGACCCCTCCAAGGTGACCCAAATAGGCGTAGGCCTAAGTATCGCATAGGAAAGCGCGCTCGTCAAGTTCCTCCAAGCAAATCAAGATATCTTCGCATGGCAGCCATCTGTCATGACCAGAGTACCTAGGTAACTTGCCGAGCACTCTCTAAATGTAAAACCAAACGCTAAACCCGTCAAACAGTCCCTACGACGGTTTGGCGACGAAATGCGTAAGGCAATAGCTAAGGAACTAGCACGGCTCGAGTTAGCCGGATTCATAGAAGAGGTCATCCACACTTAGTGGTCGGCCAATCCTGTAATGGTCCCTAAAAAGGACACCACTGATTTAAGGATGTGTGTTGATTATACTTCCTTGAACAAGGCTTGTCCAAAAGATCCGTTCTCTCTACCTAGAATTGATCAAGTCATCGATTCTACGGCAGGCTCGGAACTCCTCTATTTTCTCGACGCATTTTCCGGTTATCACCAAATCCGGATGAAGGAATCTGACAAAGTCAAAACTTCAGTCATAACCCCCTTCGGAACTTTCTGTTTTGTTATGATGCCATTTGGGCTGAAGAACGTAGGAGCTACGTACCAGCGCACGATGCAGTGTTGCCTCCACGACCAACTCGGACGCAATGTACATGCATACGTGGATGATATCGCGGTGATGTCCAAAAAGAAGGAAACACTGATTTCCAACTTGGAGGAGACGTTCGCCAATCTACGAAAATACAACATCATGCTAAACCCGAAGAAATGCTTCTTTGGAATACCAGCCGGAAAATTGTTAGGTTTCATCGTGTCTCAAAGAGGCATGGAGGTGAACCGAGACAAAATCAAGGCTATACTCAATATTTCCAGGCCAACTCGCCTGAAGGACGTACAAAGATTAACTGGTTGCATTGCTGTGGTTAGTCGATTTGTAAGCCGGCTTGGTGAAAGAGCCGCACCATTATATAAACTGCTGAAAAAGACCAAGGATTTTGTATGGACTGACGAAGTTGAAGCTGCACTACAAGATCTGAAGAGAGTACTCTCATTTGCTCCTATCCTTGCAGCGCCGGAACCTCAGGAACCGATGTTGCTTTACATTGCTGCGACAAATAAGGTTGTCAGTATCATCATGGTGGTGGAGAGACCAGAGGAAAATCAGGAACACCTAGTGCAGCGTCCGACTTACTTTGTCAGCGAGGTCCTGACAGAGTCCAAACAACGGTATCCGCATTATCAAAAGTTGGCTTACGGTGTTTTTCTAGCATCTCGTAAGCTACGACATTATTTTCAGGAGCATCCAATTACCGTGGTGAGCAAAGCTCCCATGAGAGACATAATCAATAATAGTGACGCCACAGGACGCGTCGCCAAATGGGGAATAGAGCTTTCAGCTTTCGATATTGAGTATAAACCTCAGACAGCAATCAAATCCCAGATCCTTGCTGACTTTGTCGCTGACTAGACAGAGACGAAGGAGAACATGATCCTCCCTGAGTCAGAATATTGGACCCTCTTTTTTGATGGGTCTAAGGCTCAAGGGGGCTCGGGGGTTGGCGTGGTGCTCAAATCACCCCAAGGAGATAAACTTTTATACGTGTTGCAGACCCACTTCACAGCGACAAACAACATTGCCGAGTATGAAGCACTGCTGCATGGAATCCGGATTGCTAAGGATATTGGCATCCGACGATTGATGTGTTATGGAGATTCGGATCTTGTTGCTCAGCAAGTGTCGGATATTTGTAATGCAAATAAACACATGGCAGCATATAAAGCTGTCGTGGATGATCTATCTAAATCGTTCGAAGGGTTTGAAGTTCAACACATCCCTCGAGCAGAAAATGAGGAAGCAGATGCACTATCTCG
This sequence comes from Avena eriantha, assembly GCA_910589775.1. Classification (NCBI taxonomy): domain Eukaryota; kingdom Viridiplantae; phylum Streptophyta; class Magnoliopsida; order Poales; family Poaceae; genus Avena; species Avena eriantha. The sequence continues at coordinate 211,239,287 of OU342741.1, read as the reverse complement.
TATAGGCTCTGCGCGGAAAGAGGTCTCGGATGGCGCTTTTATAGAGCACCTCAAAGTTCCCTCAATAAAGGGAGTAGATGAGGAATATCTGACCAAATCCGACTCACCTTTGATAGCAGTTCTGGCTGTAATTCCCAGCTAGACTCAACCCTACCTCGATTATTTGGTAGATGGCAAATTACCCGAAGACGAGGTGCTGAGCCGGCAGATTATCCGACGAGAAAAAGCCTATACTATTGTTAAAGGTGAGCTCCATAAACGTAGTGTTTCTGGGGGTTTTCAGCGCTGCGTATCTCCGGAAGAAGGAGTGGAAATCATAAGAGAAATCCATGAAGGCGAGTGTGGTCACCACGCTGCAGCCAAATCTTTAGTGGCAAAAGCTTTTAGACATGGATTTTTCTGGCATACAGCTCATGCAGATGTCGAACGATTAGTCAAGATGTGCAAAGGCTGCCAAAAGTACGCCAAGCAAGCTCATGTTCCAGCTGATCAGCTGTGAACAATACCTATTACATGGCCCTTTGCGGTCTGGGGGCTTGATATGGTAGGACCATTTAAACGAGCTCCAAGTGGATTTACTCACCTCTTAGTAATGGTGGATAAATTCACCAAATGGATTGAGGCTAAACCTATCACTAGTTATGATGGAGCAACTGCCAAAAGATTTGTCGATGATGTTATAATCCGGTATGGTTATCCGCATAGCATTATCATGGACAACGGGAGTAAATTTTCTATGGGAGAACTGGCTGAATTCTGCAATGAGCAAAATATCTGTCTTGACATTGCGTCAGTCGCACATCCACACGCTAACGGACAAGTCAAAAGAGCAAATGGTTTAATTCTACAAGGCCTAAAACCGAGACTCGAAGCACCACTACTACGTGCTGTGCGGGCTTGGGCAGAGGAACTACCCTCTGTAATTTGGAGTTTACGAACAACTCCGAACAGGTCAACAGCATACACACCTTTCTTCTTGGTCTATAGCACAGAAGCAGTTCTTCCTAGTGATTTAATTCATACTTCTCCTAGAGTGGCCACGTATATCGAAGAGGATGCCGAGATTTCTCAGCAGAAGTTATGCAAGTATCATAGCCAGAGAGTCCGAAATAGATCTTTCAATCAAGGTGATTTGGTTCTCCGGCTTGTGCAACAAAGAAAGCACAAACTTTCCCCAGTATGGGAAGGGCCCTTTTTAGTTAGTAGAGTATTGCACAATGGATCGTACTACTTAACTAACATGAGGCCAGTCAAAGAAAGACCTGCTACTAAGAAGAGAAAGAGAGATGGAGGCAGTACAAATCCGGATGAGTTAGACAGACCATAGAATATTGCTCAGCTACGTCCCTTTTATTCTTAGTTTATCCTTCTTTGTAATCATACATATGTACATGTTCTCTGAGAAATAAAAGTTTTGGTTGCCTCAAGTTTTTTCTGAGAAGTTTTTTACCCTCTTATTTCCCAATGATCATGTCATAGTCGAAAATCCCAGAATGCTTGAAACTACTTTATGCTCATGTTCGTTCTGGTTTAGATTTCCGATTCTAAAATTGCTATCTTCGGGTATAACTCTAAAATTTCTAGTCTTTACTTTGGTTATTTGTCTGATTGCTGGATGCGGGCATTTTATGAGTAGTGAATTGTTGGTACTGGAAGCCGGCTTTGTTTCCGAGTTTAAACTGGTTTAGCAATTGAGCTCCGTTGCTCAGCAAAGTTTCCGACGGAAGGTTTAGCCGGCTCACGAAAGGGACGAGGCGGAAAGCCAGATAAACGATAAGTAGAGACGAAAAAGTACAAGTGCTTATGTAAACATTTCAGGCACACAAAAAAAATTTAAGACGAAAAGTGCTGAATAAGGCCAAGTAATTCCTGGTGGTGCATATCGGCTTCAAGATAACAAAACCTGAGTCAAGTACTCCAACCCATGGAACGTTGTGCACCTGCGATGTTTCTATGCTTAATGCTTTTATTTTTTTGCAATTTACATCGAATAAGGCCAATGGTCAGGCGACTATGCCAAAATATGTACTTTTGTTTTTTAGTATTGAATAAAAAGTATTAACGTGGCAGATATGAAGGAAGAAATTGGACTTAAATTATGAGCCTATGTCCCGATGCAAGCATTTGATCATAGCCTCAGGGGCTACTCCAATCGGGAGCGCTATCGTGCACCCGATATAAACAACATGGTCCAGCAAGACCCGAAAAAATATTATCCTCGTGCGTTGGAAGCATACGTAATAAAACAAAAACTCCAACATAGTGGAAATACATATGAACCTATGGGTATTACATATTTTTATCCTCATATGGTTACTCCCATCGGGAGCGACTATGCAAATTCGAGAAAACTTACAACTTCAGTTATTGCAACAGCCAAACAAGGCAGTCGATGAAAATCAAAGAATCCTCAGACCGCGACCGACACGATAAAAAGTCTGAATGGCATGTCCATGACATGAAGGTAAGACTCCAGAATCTGTCCTATGTGGCATGGTAACCATACATGGATGCACTCTGCTAGTAAATTATCCGTATCAATGATATGATGAGAAATCCCGATGGACGTGTTGGGTACCCGAAATAATAGTACTAGAATTCTGTATTCGATAAGACCTCAAAAGGATCAAACTGGATTACGCTAGCAAATACCAAGTTTAGGCCTAGGGATTTGAATTTGATGTAGGTTCATGGTATTTTTTCCTAGGAGCAATTAACTAATTCTTGATCCATCGGATGAATCAGACCCATTGTACCATATCCCTACGAGTATTAAAAAAAGTGTATTAAGAATAATTTATAAAACTTTTGCTCACATTGTCATTGAGACTCAAACAGAATCTATGATTCGGATGGAGTCTCAGGGGGATACTGACATAGGTATGATTACCGGATTATTGTAATTAGTTACCACAGTTATATAAAGGCTTACAACCCGAAAGGCCTAAGAAGAACCAAGGAAGGCCCAAAAAGCATCCGACGGAAGGCATGTTTTGATAGATAAGGAAAGAGTAGGAACCGACATTGTATTAGTGTTGTAATTGTAACTTGTAACCTATCCGTATATGGATGGGAGGATCCAACGGAGAGGTATCGAAAAAGCCTTGAGCAATCTATAATCATATTGTACACAGGTAATCAGACGACTTCGACTCCCTTGTTTGTCTGATCAGCCGATGAAATCCCCAGCGTTCTCTTTTCCACAAAACCCTAAGTCCATCACCATGGGCATTGTCGAGGTTACCCCTCGTCAGGAGAAAAAATAAAGAGAAATTTGTGAATTAGGGATTTTAGGTTTACTACCCCTTGGGTTGATGTCGTGGCCGAGTACGCGGTACGGGCGGGCGGTACGGCGGATCCCTCTCGTACCAAGTGACTTACCGTGGGGTCAAAGGATCCCTCCGGCGGTGCACTCAGTACGGACGCGCGGTACAGTCACTCGCGCCCATACTACTGGTCGTTAACAGCTCTGTATATTTACCTCAAACTTGATGTTTTACTCGCATGTACTGTACGGGCGAACAATATGGTCCACTTCAATCGTACCAGTGCTCGTTATGACCTATGTGTCCATCAGCAAAAATCAAAGTTTGCATTTTTCTATGCCATGATCTGGTACGGGAACGCGGTATGGTTGCCTCTGGTTGTACCAGTGCTCATTAAGTTGACTATAAACTTCAAAAACTTAGGGAATCAAGTTTGTATCTTCACACGCCTTTGCACATCTTAGCAACAACAAAATGACAGCAAATAAACTTCATAAAAACAACTGTTAGCAAATATAATAGATCGAGGATTACCTTGATTTCTTGTCCTCCCTTCAAAGGACCTTCTTGAACACTCTTTACTAAAAAGAAGAAGACAAAACTAACAAAAGATTAAAACTTTATTTCACATGGGTTGCCTCCCATGAAGAGCTTCTAGTTAAGATCAATTAGCTTGACCCAAGATGGTGATTATTTAGGCTTTGAAAGTGGGACACCCACTCCAAAGTAATTAGATTTTAAAGTGATTATACCATCATCGTCATTAGGCTTTGCGTTCTTCTTTCTTGGGAAGTGGACTATAAAAGGATCTCTATATGGTAGTCCTATTATCACATTCCCTTCATGTAGATTAATCAGAGCTTTAATGGTTCTAAAGAATGATCTACCTAAAATTATAGGTGCTATGGGATCTGTAGGCATGTCCACTATAACAAGATCAATAAGAGCAGGACATCCTTTAATTTCAACAACTATATTTTTTTTATCCCAACAACTTGTTTATAGTTTGAATTAGCAACATGGAGTCTCATTTCAGTAGTTGTAAATGACCCTAAGTTCAACTTATCAAACAGACTCTTGGAAATTGTTAAGACGCTTGCACCAAGATCATAGAGAGCAGCTATTTCATTAACCCTAATTTTAATTTTAATAGTAGGCTCAAATATATCATCTAGCTTAGCTGGAAGCGTATCAGTTTCTTATACTACATTTCTAGTTCACAAACTTTAGATGCTACTTATTTTATAAAATTTTGATATGTAGCATCATTACCTTGTTCTATATCAGGATTCCTCATGGTGATCATCTTCAACAAATCTTTCACGGTATAATCTGGTGATGGCGCATTGCTATAATATAGCTCTTTAGGCTTCTCATCATTATTTTTGGCCCTCATCATTTTGAGGTCTTCCACTGGGTTTGGCTCATGCTTTCTAGGGAATTTTGCAAGTATGAGAGCTTGGCTCTCAGCTACATTACCCAATTGTTCCTCTACGGTCTTGGTTCTTTCCTATAGATCCTGCACATCATTTCTAATTGCAATGGTATGGTTAGATAATTTTACAATAGTAGTCTCATGGTTCTCCGTGATTTTAATAAGCATACTATTTTTCTCGGTTTGATCTTGCGTGAAAGTTCTAATACTATTTTTAAAAGAGAGATTGCCATGATTTGCTCCACTATGGTTGTCGTAATTGTTATTATAAGGAACACGTGCGGGATTAGAATATTGTTTTTGAACATTTGAGCCAAGGTTTTAACTCTTCCAAGAAGGATTATAACGATTACGAGCTATAAAATTAACTTCATTAGCATCAGTAGTGATAGCATTAATTTGGGTATTTTCCTTACCCTTCACAATATTAAGTAACTCATCTACCTTTGTAGTAAGATCTTCATTATGTTCCTCGGTGATGGAATTCACCCTTTTTGAGGATCTTTCTACATTCCATTGGGCATGGTTATTTTGCATATCATCAAGTAATTTCTTTGCAACAATCACTTGCTTTCGCATGATGGTTCCTCCTGTGGCAATATCTAGCATAAACTTATACATTGGGTTAAGACCATTGTAAAGTAAATGTAATATAAGCCATTCTTCCATCCCATGACTAGGAAAGTTCATTAAGTCTTCTTTCATCCTTTCCCAAGAAATCGCTAGTGGCTCGCAGTCCTCTTGTCTAAAGCTTGTAATGTTGGACCTTAGATGCATAGTCTTAGCTAGAGGAAAAAAATAGTCATAAAAAGATTAGTGCATTCCTCCCAAGATTTAATAGTGCCTTTAGGCAAAGCTAGCAACCAGTCCTTAGGCTTTTCACTTATAGAAAAAAGCAAATAAATGTAATTTATCCGTGTTTGGATCAACATATTTTATGTGCATCATGTCGCAAATCTTAGTAAAAGTATTTAGGTGCAAACCTGAGTGCTCAGCAGATGAGCCTCCAAATTTATTTTGTTGAACCAAACTCAAAAGGTTAGGCTTAATTTTATAAGTTTCCGCATCAACAGCAGGCTTAGTAATAGGTGCAAGAATAAATTCATCAGTGGGAGTAGCATACTCCCCAAGTTTCTTTTGAGCCATGGCTCTTTTCTTTTTGGTGTTTTTGAATAATAGAAACAAATAAATAAGTAACTAATATTTTGGTGTTTTCAATAGATAAAAAAGTAAACTACAAACAAGAAATAAACTAAAAACAAGGTCTCTAGTGACCTCACCAGGATAGCGGATTGCTTCCCCAACAATAGTGCTAGAAAAAGGGTTGATACCTTCGATCCGGATTTAAGGATGCAGTATAGTATATTTTTCCCTAGTAGACTTGGGTTTAGTTGAATCCTTAGGAAACAATGCTAAAAAGAAATAAATAAGGCACATCTACAAGACTTGTTTCTTCATTTTACCTTCGTTCACTAGACCTTTCTAGTTTACTTTGGATCATGGGTTGTTTCAATGGATGGAGATAGGCCAGGGTTGAAGAATCACCTGCAGCTACACATCATATGGGATAAAGATAGTAATATGCATATTCATGTGTAATGATTTAACTAAGATAAAAAAATTGGGCAACACATATCGATATACTAGAGCCCCTGCGAGTCACAGGCACCGCAACTAGTATTTTGATCCAACCATTGTAACCGCGAAGCACCAGCTTACAACAATTATTAAGTGAAAGGACAAATGAAAGCCTTAAGAAGTGATGTTGATATTGTTCCAAATAGACCGCTAAACGAAGACTGTACTACCCTTTATGTCACTGGGTTTCCTACGAGATCGCCGCTCACCAAGTATCTCACCTCAATCGTTTATCAATCTCTAAGATCTTGGGTACCTACAAGTCCATAGATCGAGACAAGATACAAAGAAACAAGGGTTAATTGGATTTATGCCATTGCAAGTTTTTCCACTTGGAGAAATGCCATTATAAAACAAGAGTGGGAGATATGCCCCTCTAGCTTCTTCATACCTATATTTATGCCATTGTGGACATTACCAAACCAAATACAGCCAATTATACCCCGTGTGTACCTTATACTCACGTATGGAGAGGAAAAAGGAAAAAAAGAAAACTTTTTATGACTTGCCCCCGCATCTGCGACCAACTTGGTCTTCTCTGCTGTGCTAGCTCTCCCGCCTGGAGAAACCCTAGCAGCAGCAGCCAATGGATCCGGCCATGTCTGGAAGCCCACGCGCAATGCCACGATTGTAGGAGTCAGCGGTGGGTGGTGCCCCTCACGCGATGCGGTTGTTAGTGGATAGGCCATAAGGGCTACCAGAGACGGGAGCTGCCTGAGATGCGGGTGTAGCTGGAGGAGGGCATGGAGTTGCAGGTTCCTTGGTTGCCATGCGCGCGCGAGTTCACTAGTCCCCAACCTCCTCCAAACCAATCTCTCCGTGATTGTACAGAGGCGGCTGTAGCTAGACTGCTAGAGGAGGGCACGAATGGTTCCTTGACGTGGGGGCTGAGTCGACCTAGTCATGACTTTTTTCTTGTCCATACGTGAGTATAAAGCATACACAGGAGTATAATTGGCCGTATTTTATTTGGTAATGACTACAATGGCATAGATATAGGTATGAAGAAGTTAGGCATATATCCAACTCTTGTTTTTGTAATGGCATTTATCGAAGTGGTAAAAGTTGCAATGGCATAAATCCAATCAATCAAAGAAACAAAGATACAAATCTCTATTCAATCAATACACAGTACTCCCATGGATTAGATGCACATAATCGCTGCAAGGTTTCACCCCAACCCGTAGCCCATGAGGACTACTTACTCATAACAATAAGATCAAGAATAGAAAACATTTGCAAAATACTTAGATTGAAATCAAATATTCTTACAATGGTCGTTGGATCACTAGGAGATCTCAAGTACAAGCTAATGGCTATGGATATGGAGAGAATGGAGGGTGGAGAGGATGAACTATGGTGGTGGATCTCCTTTGGTGGTGTTGTGATGCAATATGACAATGGAGACCCTCAATGCGGTGGCTGGGACCTCAAAATATATAGGTGCCTTCACGAAAGTCATAGGGTTTGACGAGACGAAGCCAATGCCACATGGTATGGGTGGGCCTTGCCCGTCGTAGTGCTTGTTAAAGCCTCTGTCGATTGGTCTTGGCACCATTATTGCTTGGTCGTGTAGACTTCGTCAAAATCTTCATTAATGGCTCCTGATTTCGCCTTAATAGCATGATTTCCTGCACAACACAATTCAAAACAATGGATTGCACATCTTTGCAATAGTTAGTCATTAGTAGCTAGGCTAGAGAGATTCTTGGTCAATTACTTGACTAAAAAACAATGTTGAAATGCGGAGAAATATGGCTATTTTGAAAGCCATCATTTACCTAGGTTTAGATCCGATTGCGGTGGCCGGATACTACCCCTGCTAGCAATCCAGTATATATTGGCAGAGTCAGATGTTACAAAGGATTAAAAGAGAGGTTTCACCTATGCGAGTAAGTTATGGTTGTGCCCTAAAATATGGCACGACGGCTTATATAGTCATCCAACCTAGGGTTTACAGGAGAAACCAATCCGGCTATGATACAAAGTCGATACAAAGTACAACTTTGACTACAAGTAAATCTACAGGCATAAGCTAGTGAGTCTTCTACGCCTTCCTGTATCCATATGGGCATCCGTATTCTTTCTCTAACTGGGCTACCAATGGAGCAAAGTTCTAACCCATAGGTGGGTCACCCTGGTCAGTGAGTACCTATGGGTATACCCAGAAAGTATATCACCAACAGACGTAACAAAGTCAGAATAGAGAAAGGCAGAAGGAGAAACCAAAAAATAAAAGAAAAAGAACAAGAAATAAAATAGGGAGAAGCAAGAAAAAGTAGAGTAGCAAACTAAAACGGCAGAAATAAAAATTAAAATGTGAAGTAAGGCAAACAAAATCGAAGATGATACTTACCTAGGGCTCATGGCATCATCTGGAGTTGCTCGGACCACCTCCACCCGCGAGGTTGTCCAACATTGCAACACTCTAAAACACGCACTGGTCAAAAGCTTGACTAGCACCGAAATGAAGCTAAACCATACAGAAACCGCTAGAGCTCTCCCAAGACTACTACGACCACACCAGAGTGCGGGAGGCCAAGTGCTTGCTTCATGTGTTCCGTCGTTTGCGCGCTCTCTCCTCTACCAAGCACACCGCCGTGGGAAGTCGCATCACCGGCACCTGTGTTTACCGGACCGACGCATACAACTGAAGATGGGAGCGAGCTAGAAGAGGAAGAGGTGACAGAAGAGAAGGGCTACATCCGACAGCCACCCATGGTGCGTGTTTTATACCACGGCTACGCTGCGAGATCCCGCACACATCTAGTGTCCATGATGCCAGCTCCCCTGTCATAGCCTCGCCACGAGAACCTACACATACCTAGCATTTACGATGCTAGCTCCCGTGTTAGTACCTTGCCACGAGAACCCCCATACATGTACCGTCTATGATGCCAGCTCCCATGCTAGGCGAGGTATCGTGCTGCCAGCTTGTTTTTGCGTGGACCCCCTGCATAGCCTCGCCGCGAGACCTCACGGATGTCTACGGTCTATGACACCAACTGCGATGTCCCCCCATGATCAACCACGTCACGTGTGGTCTAGACTAACATACGCTATGGGTTTTCGTCGACACATTGGCTCTAGATGGGAGCGATGTCTGTGAGAAGAGCTGGTCGAATTGGTCTTATGATGCCATGTAGACCATAGGAGGGACCCATGTCCATGGAAACACACTTTCAAAGAAAGGACACAACACGACATCAAAACAAATGGACCCTGTGTTCGTGAGAATACGCGGTCGACTACGGTCCACGCTGCCACGTAGGATCTAGTCAGGGCCCGTGTGCACGAGAGTCCATGGGCTGCACGGTCCACCATCCAGCGACGCGTGGTACAACGATGCATGATACACCCGTCCGTGGTAAGGAATCTTTCGCCCTAGCTCGCAGCAGGTCCCTTCTCACGGGGATAGAAGGGCTCCCTTGCGACATTGCCGCGTGTCCTCCTCGGTGTCCATCCCACAGCCGAAAACAATCAAGATGACATGGATAGTAGTTTAAGCTGAAATAATCTAGCGTTGTTATTTACTCCTGATGTTTCTACTTCATACTGAAACCTTTGAACATTTTTCAAAATGTATCATACTTATTTCTCATAGATAGCTTTGTACTTTTGCTCCTAAATAAAATAAAAGTACTAATCTGGTTCCCATGGGATCACGTTGACTTGCCTTTTCCCTTCTTTCTTTGGCTTACTATCTGGTGACAACAAGTTATCCCTAAGCCACCTGTAAAAAGGCACAACTTATGCATTGGTGAATGATCACAAAAATGAGGGCGTGAAAAAACCACTTCAGTTTTATTCATCAACAGGGGTAGCCCCAGAGACACTGCTTGTGCCGTTGGATCCAGCCGGTGCACAAGGCTTTTTAGTGCTCGGGGGCAGCCCCAGCGTTTCTGCTCCTTTGGTGGCTCAACCACCATTGGAGACCAACCGTAGGCAAGCACGGCTAAGCCCACTGCTCTGATGGCGCGTCCATCGGGTCAGTAAGCGAGACATGCGGGATGATACCAGTTGGACTAACGCGCTACGCGGCTAACTCGACAGCACACAACCTTATTATGGAATGTGCTCGGTAGCAGCCCCCGATCATTTCTGCTCCTTTGGTGGCTCGACCACCATTGGAGACCAACCACGGGCAAGCCCGGTTGTCCCCACTGCTCTAATGGCACGTCTATCAGGGTAGTAGGCAAGACACGCGGGGTGATCCTGCCTGGACTCATGCGCTGCACAGCTAACTCGGCAACATGCGGCCTTATTCTAGAGCACCTTACGGGTAGAATTTGCGAAGATGGTACTCATCCAAGTGCTCGATATTCCACGAGTTCTCTGCGGCGATACCATCCTCTGTCTCCAAGCAGACCGCTCTAGGCCTGGAGACTTCTACTACCCGGTAAGGGCCCTCCCACTTTTGTTGCAACTTGTTGCTACCCTTCCTGGGACGTGCCCGGCAAAGGACTAAGTCGCCTTCTTTCATGGTTCGTGATCGAACCCGGCGGCTGTGGTAGCAGCCCAGGCACTACTGATAGTGAGCGGCGCGCACAGAAGCTAGGTTCCAAACCTCTTTGAGAAAGTTGATGTCATCGATTCTTCATTCCCTCCATAAGATCGCACCTGAGGGATCTGTGTTGGGGTTTAGTGGACAGGACAGCCTCGGCTCCATAGACCATGGAGAAAGGAGTCTCTACCGTGGCCCTGATCAAGGAGGTCCGTATCAACCAAAGGATGGCCAGGACCTGCTCAATCTAGTTTTGTCCGTTGGTTTTGAGTCGGTCGAAGGTCTAGGTTTTGAGCCAGCATAGCACCTCTGCCTTGAGGCGCTCAGCTTGCCCATTACTCCGAGGGTGGGCCACCGAAGCGAAGCAGACCTTGGTGTCGAGCCAATCGTAGTAGGCGATGGCGGTGACAATGGTGAACTATGAGCCGTTGTTCGTGATGATCCGGTTGGGCACTCGAAAATAGTATACAATTCCTCGGATAAACTTGATGGTGGCCTGCGAGGTGAAAGCCCGTACTGGCTCCACCTCCGGCCACTTGGTGAATTTGTCAATGGCGACGAATAGGTACTAGTACCCTCCCACCACCCGTGGTTGGTGCCCAACGATGTCGAACCCACAGACGGCGAATGGCCATGACAAGGGAATGGTTCGAAGAACCTGAGCCGGCTGGTTCTGACCAAATACTCGGTTTCCGATAACACCATTGGCCCGTAGATCCCTTGATGGAATTCCTTCTCTGCCAAAGTCTGTGAGACGAGGTGACTCAAGCATTCCCCATCGTGGATTTCAGCGAGGAGCTTGCGCCCTTCTTATTGAGATTTGCAACGGAGCTTGACATCAGATTCGCATTTCTGGTAGAGGTCTCCATCTATTAGGGCATACATCTTGGATTAGTGAAACACACTCTCGGTCTCAGCGCAGTGGGCGGGGAGCTTCTGGTCCCAAAGGTACCTTAGTATGTCAGTGGCCTAGGGTAGCCTAAGTGTCTCCTCTGCTTGGACGGCGTGCTCGCAAGGAAGTGTTTGTTTGTCTTCGTCCCTGGGGGCACACGGCTCCGCAACCATCACTTCACATACAATGATCGACACCAAGGGCTCGCCACAGGGTATTTGGGTGGAGGGCCCGAGTAACTGCTTCCATATTTTGTCTTTGTCCCCGAGGGCATACGGCTCCGCAACCATCACTTTGCATATAACGGTCGGCGCTGAGGGCTCGCCCCGGAGTGTCTGGACAAAGGGCCTGAGTAGCTACTTCCATCATTTTTCTTTGTCCCCGAGAGCACATGGCCCCGCAACAAACGATGGTTGGAGTCGAGGGCTCGCATCGAGGTATCTAGATGGAGGGCCTGAGTAGCCACTCCAATTTTTTGTCTTCGTCCCTAGGGGCACATGGCTTCGTAGCCATCGCTTCACATACGATGGTCGACACTAAGGGCTCACCCTTGGGTATCTAGATGGAGGGCCCGATTAGCCACTCCAATCTTTTTCCTTCATCCCTGGCGGCACACGGCTCCGTAGCCATCGCTTCACATATGATGGTCAACGTTGAGGGCTCGCCCCAGGGTTCTATGCTTGATTGATCGCAGGGTACCTTCACAGCCTGAGTAGCCATTCCATAGCGACTTTCGAGGGTATGCATCCCCGGGAAGATGCGATCTTCAGTAACTCAATGATGTTAGAGCTGTGGGGACGTGCTCCATCCGTATCCCGTCTAAGTGTTGCTCCAACTTTCAGACTTCTTCGACATAGGGGGCCATCCGTGGGGAGTCGGAGTATTTTTTGATCTAGTTGATGACCAAATGTGAATCCCAATGGACAACTATGCGCTTTATCCCCAGGTCCTTCTCGATCCCAAGGCCAGCGAGTAGGCCTTCGTACTCGGTGGTGTTGTTGGTCGAATGCTCTCCGTGATAGAGCATCTAGACCACGTACTTTAGTTGGTCTCTAGTCAAAGACACCAGGAGCACGCCAGCCCCTGAGGCTTCGATGGACTAAGAACAACTGGAGTACAAGGTCCAGTTGCATGGATCGGCTCTCTAGGGAAGGGAGGATGTAGGTTCCTCCTTGTCCTCCGGTGTGGGAGTCTGGCGACTAACTCAGCCAAAGCCAATCTCTTGATGGTTTGGGTATGGGTGAAATGAAGGTTGAAGCCAGATAGCTCCATGGCACATTCCTCCACGCGCCCCATGGCTTCCCTATTGCGCAACATGCTCTCCAAGGAATGCTTGGTCACCATGGTGGCACGATGGGCCTTGAAGTAGTGCTAAAGTTTCCTCAGTGCGACGAGGATACTGAGCAGGAGCTTCTAGAGCATAGGGTAACGGACCAGAGAATCACGCAACACGGGGCTAACAAAATACATAGGGTGTTGCGCCTTTTGCTATTTTGGGGGATCATGCTGCACCTCAATGCTCGAGTTGCCGTGCTCGAGAGGGGTAATTTCGAGCATCCAAGGTTGCTTCCTGACTTCGAGAATTTAGGAGGTGTGACTGGCTTGGTCCTTGGATCAGGGCCATTAGCGATGCCGTCTGTGTCATCTCCCTCCACGGGCTCCACCTTGTCAGGATTGGGAAGAGGCAATTCCAGGCATTTAGGTTCGCTTCCTGACTCATCGAGTTCAGGAGGTGTACCTAGCTCAGTCCACTGACCAGGGCCCTTGGCGACGACTCTCGAGTCATCTTCTTTCCTTTCCACAACAAGCACTATGATCACCAAAGCTGTGGAAGTGACATACAGTAACAGGGCCTCCCAGGCTTGGGAGCCACCAATACCGGAGGGGAAGTGAGGGCATGTCAACTAGTGGTACTGTAGGGAGTACCCCACTAGATCCACGAGTCGGACAAGCCAAGATCCCACACTGCGGCCATTTCTGATGGCCTCCGGCGGTATTAGCATGAGGACATCAACATCTGCTAGCACAACCCCCTGGCCAAAGAAGCTCTAGGAACAAGGTGATAGCTCACTAGCCGCGTCGGTCGCTCCATCTTTGGTCACCCCTCCTAGGTGGGTTGCATCTACCTCTTCCTGGGCAAAGAACGCGGTCGGGGCCCCGCCGCCTATGAGGACACCACACCTCATTCTGTGGAGGATGTGGGCGATCCTTCATGCCCGTTCTATCGTGCCCGTTCTGCCGCGCCGATCGCCCTCCACCGGAGCCTGCTATGATCTCGTTCCACCATACACAAAGAGAGCAACGAGCCTCCGACGAAAGTTTGTTGCTGGTGTGCGCCCCCTACCTAGCATGCCGGATGTCATGTCTTGATTTTCGATACCGGTGATGGGGCATCCCCTTTGTTAGTTTGGCCAGGGGCGTAGCGGCCAGCAAGCTTGATCTATGAGCTAGACGAACACACACACACACAAGTTCTTTTTACCCAGGTTTAGGTCCACAATATGCGGAGCCCTACATCCTGCAACTATCCACTATCTGGTGTATGATAATAATTACAACGGTTCCTTCTCCGGGAAGGTTGTAGCAAAAGAATCCTCCCCCTTTCGTCCGACTTGGGCCTCCTTTTATAAAGGCAAGGGGACAGCATAGGGGGCGGCAAACACGAGGCATTGGGGCAACATGCATTCTTACAACATGGTGGTGCACTCCTGCCACCATTCTGCGTGTCTCTTACCACCTGCACCGTGTAGTCTAGCGCTGGGCTTTGTCCATCGGTCTTATTCTTATCGGAGGTCGGCTCTCCGGGTGCATGTCTCCGGGCTCCCGGTCAGGGTCCCGAAAGAAATCCCAACAAGGACCCTACGAGCCTTACGGCCTGCTAGTTGCAACATGGCGCGTTGGTGCTGCTTGTGGGCACAACATGGATTGATGATGATGTCAACTCCCCAGGTGGGCCAGATGAAGCACGGGGGCAGTTTGTCCCCTGAGTCAGGCATCTTTAGCCACCTATCCTTCCTTCTTCTTCGGGGTAGCCACTAGATCCCCACCCCCGGGATCTATGCCCAAGATACTTCTTGGCCCTGCTCTCCGAGTCCCTAGCACCGCGCTCTGATACGTCCACTTTGCATCACTATTCTATGTCATAATTCACTATTATTCATTGATATATTTCGTATTGAGAGGTGATACTTATGTTATTTCATCTGTTTTTGCATGGTTGATGACTTTTGGAGCACGGACCGCTGCAGTCAGGATTCTGATGGAAAAGGGTTGTTTGGAGGCAAAATTCACGAAGATCAGAAAATCCGGGAAAATATACGGAAAATCCTATTTTCCAGAAGACGAAGGAAGCCAGAAGGGGGCTGGAGATGGGCCATAGGGGGCCCACACCACCCCCTGACGAGGGCCAGCCTAGGCCGCGCCACCAGGTGGTGTGGCCGCCCTGGTCCACCCCTGGCACTCCCCTCTGGCGTATATTATCCTCCCGAAACCCTAAGACTCGGGGAGCGACCACAGAAAGATTCTGCCGCCTCTACGGGGCGGAAAACACCGAGAGAGAAAGATCTCTCCGGAAGACAGATTTATAATGGGGGAATTCCTTCCCAAAGAGGCGAGATCGTCGCCATCAACACCACCATCAAGCTGGACTTCATCGGGATCATCATCATCACCACCATCATCACCATCAGCACCCTCATCACCATCTCCATATTGCTGTAACAATTGGGTCGAATCTTGCATAGTTCATAGGGGAAACTTTCCCGGTGTTGATTACTCTTTGTAGTTGATGCTATTGAGTGAACCTTTGAATTATTGTTTATGTTCAGATTGTTATACATCATTATTCCATCTCTGATCATGATCCATATGATGTCTTGTGAGTAGTTCGTTTTGTTCTTGAGGACATGGGAGAAGTCATGTTGTTAGTAGTGGAGTTGTGTTGAGAAAGATTCAATAGTTTGATATTTAAGTTGTGGTGTACTTCTTCTAGTGGTGTCATGTGAACGTCGACTACATGACACTTCACCTATATGGGCCCAGGGGAATGCATTGTGTATTTGTCTACTAATCGTAGGGGTTGCCGGAGTGATAGAAACCTGAACCCCCGTTAGGAAACCATTACACAAGGGACGTAAGGGTCTTAGAGTTTAAAGCTGTGGTTAGGTTTCTACCTTAATTACTTTCTTGTACTTACGGATGTTTGCAAGGGGTATAATCACACGTATGTATTAGTCCTTGGAAGGTCGATACATTAGCACAGGTTCACCCACACAATACTTAGCAAGCTAAAGAAGATTAATCAACTATATGAAGCGAAAGCACTTGACAGTCTTCCCATGTGTCCTCGAGAATGTTTGGTCATCTTAAGTAATACAACCGCCTTGTCCTTTGCTACATAAAGGATTGGGCCATTGCTGCATTTATTCCTACTGTCTTTTATTTACTCGTACTTTGTTTACTTGCTTTATCAAAAACCCTAAAAATCCGTTTGCTAAGTATTTGCAGAGAATTCCTGATCGATACCACTAGCCAACACCTTCTGCTCCTCGTTGGGTTCGACACTCTTACTTATCGAAAATACTGCGATACATCCCCTATACTTGTGGGTCATCAAGACTATTTTCTGGCGCCGTTGCAGGGGAGTGAAGCGCTATTGGTGAGTGGAACTGGTAAAGGAAACTTCTACTGTGAGTATTGTTTACTTATGCTAGTTGCTTTATTTTTATTATGGATAATTTGCTGTGTTCCTTATTTGGTAATGCTACGACCACTGCTAAGGTAGTAGATAAGCCACCACCTATTGAGAATGATGCTTTTAAAATACCTACAAGAATTATTGATCGTGTTATGGATAACTACTATGTTGGGGATGGAACTGTCCATCCCGGTGATCATTTACTCTTTATACACGAATTATGCGGGTTGTTCAAGTGTGCAGGTATTACTACAGATCAAGTTAAGAAGAAGTTATTTTCATTATCGCCTAAAATAAGAGCTGAGGAATGGTATAAGCTACTGAAGAATGGTCAAGCTCTTGAATGGGAGGAAATAGTGCCTCTCTTTTATTCAAAGTTTTATCCTCCTAGTGATATTCATAAAGATCAGAATCAAATATACAACGTTTGGCCTCTTGATGGAGAGAGTACAACTCAAGCTTGGGGGATATTGAAGTTACTAATGCTCAAATGTCCCATTCATGAGCTCCCCAACAATATTATTATCAATAACTTTTATGCAAGGCTCCCTCTACATGAGAAGGATTTATTGGATGCTTCTTGTGCTAGATCATTCAGTCGTATGGAAGAAGAAGCTAAATGGAATCTTCTGGACCGTATTCAAGACAATGCTGAAGCATGGTAGAATGACAAAGGTAGAAAGTCAGGTATAAATTATGATTATGAATGAATTGAATCTTTTATGGGAACTGGTGACTTTCAAAATATTAAAAATGCTTATGGTCTAGACTCTCAAGCTATTGCTTCTTATTTCAAGGCTTTTGCTTCCTACATTGAAGTGCCTAAAAAGAAGTGGAATAAGTATCATGAACCTTATAAAGATATTGCTAAGAGTGTTCCTGCAAGAAATACTGAAGTTTATACTGCTAATCATGTTTTACCTAAACCTTACATTGAGAAAATGCCTTTCCTAGTTAAGATCAGGGAACATGCTATGATAGCTAGTATGGTTAATGAAAGTACAAATAAAGCTATTGGACCTAATAACAAAAGGTTGATGAACCTATTATAGCAAACATGAAAGACTTTGTTACTAAACATGAAGAAGAGGGACACACTATCTTTTGTAAGGATACCTCTAATATTGTTTCACAAAGTAGTGTTATGAGAGCCAGTATTCCTGTGTTTTCTGTTAGAATAAGTGATCATTTTTACGATGGTCCTTGTGATAGTTATATTGTTAAGTTTATGCATGATATTGAAAGTTACTATGAAAGAGGAGAAATTGTTCTTATGCATCTCAATAATATCAAGTTTCCTCGTTTTATGCTGAAAGTTTTTATGTTGCATTTCTTTTGCCTTCCTATGCTTGTAGCCTCTGATTTCAACAACCTGTTTGTTTACAAAGTTCCTTTGCATAGGAAGTGGTTTAGACTTAAACTTGTTTATTTTTGCTTCTTAATGCTCTCTTTCGCTTCAATTCATATTCCTATGAGAGCGTCTTCAAAATTATCATGCCCATCTTAATGGCTATAAAGAAAGAGCTTTTTGGGAGACAACCCAATTTGTTTTTTCTTTCAGTTTGTTTTTGTTTGTTTGAGTATTGGAAGTTATTACTTTGGTAATAACCGCTCCTTATCCGTTTTGTTTGGTTTTTGTCTCAAGATCAACCTCTAATGAGAGAGAAGTAAGATTTGGGGAAGTTGCTGTCCCGAAACAGATTTTTGTGCTTCACCGTAAACATTCATGAGAGATATCTGTATGTAGGATTGAGCTGTAATTTTTTTTGCTTCTGCCCCAGGTTGTTATTTAACTTTCTCTAGTTTTGCACTTTTTTATTTGAGTAATAGAAGATTTTCTAAAAAATTTATCTTTACCTGCTGGTCTGTTTTGACAGATTTTGCCACTCTTGCATTTGCTTCTTTAATCGATTTCCTTTTTGAATTCTTTTTTTGGGTTTTCGAAAGGAGTTGCTACAGTAGCTTATCTTTTGATGGTTTTCAGTTTAAGTTGGACTAAAAAGGTTTTATCACTTCATATATACTAATGTTGCTAATGAGAACTGTGTGGAGGTTTGTGTGAAAGAAATTTCCAAGAAGTGGAGATAATGGTGTAATAAGAAAGAGAAGGATTTTATGACTCAAGTAATAAGTGTATGAAGATGAAGATATTAATGATATTCAAGTGATGACTTCGGAAGAATCTACTAGATACCAAATTCAGAGACCTGTAGAGTCCGTTTCCAAATAGGTAACAGTTCTGGTAAGAAAAGTTCCGCGAAAATACAATCCAACTATATTTTTGCAGTTTTCAGTCAATAAGGAAAGCTACGAAGCGAAAGAGGGACGGAGACGGAGCCAGGGTGGCTCACACCACCCTGTGGCACGGTCCCTCCCCTGGCCGCGCCACTAGGTGGCGAGTCCACCCCAGACTCCGCCTCCGACTCGTTTTCTCCTAGTACCTTCCTTTTGATATGAAACTTCGTAATATATAATCCCCCGGATCTCCCGAGGTTCTTATATCGTGTTTTAGTTTCGATCTGTTTCTTCAAGGACATACTCTTTGAAGGTTTAGAAGCACAATGGTGTCCGCCAAGGATAAAGGGAAGGAGCCTATGGAGGAAGATCCCCAAGACCCCAAGCAGGGGCTGGTACCTTTAGTCAGTTGCCCTGCATCAATGGAAGCCCTACGAGTCACTAAGGAGTTCTGTGATAAGTACCGAGGCTTGAGGAGGAAGGTGGACATGCTTCAATGGGACAATAATAAGCTTTGCAAGATGCTAGAAGATTTCCTCACGTCAACTAAGAAGATACCACCACCACCGAAAGAGTAATTCGTCATCAGGTTTGGCATCCCCTTGGTTTGTTCCAGCTTGGGGGAGTGTCGCAGTATCATATCACTATCTTCTCTCTTTTTACCTTATTAGTAGAGTCATATCATGAATAGAGAAGTTATTACGTAGTATGGTTTGCGTTATAGAAGTGTCCCCCCTCTCGTTAGATATGTATCCCTTGGAGTGGATTGCCGTTATGGAATATTAATGAGAAGTTCTATCGTTCACCCTTTTTCATAGCTTATATTAGTTTTCAATTCGTGGTTATATGATTAATCTTGTTGTTAGTATTGGTATCACTTTGGGATCATTGAGTTAATTTAGTTGGTTTTGGCAAACCTGGCTCGGTCAGTAGCACATTATTTTTGAGAGTTGAAAGAAAAGATAAAAGTACTCTAAAAAGAAAAATAATTTCATTATCTTTCTTTCTTGATTTGCTCATAATTCTAGTATTCTCTAGTTAAGATCTTTTGTGCTTCCAAGGAAGATTGCATGTTTGTCTTTATCACTTGTATGTTTGTTTGTTTCCTTCAACTCTTATACTTGCTACCCAGCCTTGCTAGCCAAAACCTGTACTGAGAGGGAATTCTTCTCGTGCATCCACTCCTTAAAACCAAAACCTTTGCCATTTGTGTCCACCATACCTACCTATTAGCATTATTGCTATTCCAAGTAAATTCTTGTTTTGTCTACCTCCCAAATTAAACTTGTTATGTGAAAAGTAGTGATTAAAGCTCTCACGAACTTGATGGCACACTTTACTTTCTTGCATTTAATAAACTTGAACCATTGTGCTCACCTATGTTGCGTATATGCTTGCGCTTTGTAAGTTGTGAATTAGCAGAACCATGCTGTCGTGGGGAACGCTTTCAAAATTGCACTGGTACTTTGAACCTAGTTGATATCATGTTCTTTTGTCTATGGATGTCGTCGGTGTGAAATGAAAGGGGAGCTTGTAAGTCCATGGAGTTATGCATGTGTGTTAGAGAAACGCATGGGCCGCTGGTCTAATCCATGCTAACATGGTGGAAACCTGCAGCGTAACCATAACGGACATCTATGAAGCATTCTTCTTATAAAAAAAGAGTCCGGTATTGAGAAAAAAAAAGAGAAAAAGAAAAAAGAGATTATGTAAAGAGGAAAGAGAGAAAAAAGCACCATATTCCCATGGTAAATAAGAAGATTGCTGAGATGCTTTTTGTCTGCTTGCCTTGTCATTTTGATATGGGGATTCTTCCGTATCATCGGGCAAGGGGTACCTCGTTGGCGGTTCTCTATGATACACATATGCTTACGATGACAAGAACTTACCGGTGACTAAACTTGAGTAGCATGAGGAGCGGCCCTCGTATTCAAGGGACATGGGATTCTCAATTTACAACTTGTCAATGCATATCCTCATATTTGATCACTTTAATCTTAATCACCTAAAGATGCCTATGATAGGGGCAATGAGAGCTGACAGCTAGTAAGTATCATAATTTTTGGGAGCTCTTTATGAAACTTCCAATCCCTGCTTCCCTCTTTGAAGGGCCTTTCTTTTACTTTTTAGTTGAGTCAGTAAACCTACTCCCTTCTACCTCAGCAAGTATTTTGAGTTGTTGTGTTTCATTCATTCGTATGATGATTTATTCAATCATATTTTATGTTCCTTGTTTTGCACTTTGCTCTTATCTTGATGTTTACTACTTTGAAAGCTATCATTGAAAACCAGTTATTTGTGAACTCCAGCAAATTATCAACTATTCTTCGACCAAGAGCTAAGTTTGCCATTACCAATTATGATTTACTTTATGTATCTTTATTGTGTTTCCTTTGCTTATTGCAAATTGAGTTATATAATAGTGAGTTGTCTTATATTATGATCTATGTATTGATGAATGTGATGCTTCTTGTCCGTATTCTTTTATCGACTCTTCACTCCATAAACCTGAGGCCATGTTTATTGAGCTCAGTTTCGCTTGGGGACCAGCGAAGTCTAAGCTTGGGGGAGTTGATACGTCCATTTTGCATCACTATTCTATGTCATAATTCACTATTATTCATTGATATATTTCGTATTGAGAGGTGATACTTATGTTATTTCATCTATTTTTGCATGGTTGATGACTTTTGGAGAATGGACCGCTGCAGTCAGGATTCTGATGGAAAAGGTGATGTTTGGAGGCAAAATTCGCGAAGATCAGAAAATCCGGGAAAATATACGGAAAATCCTATTTTTCCAGAAGACGAAGGAAGCCAGAAGGGGGGCTGGAGATGGGCCACAAGGGGGCCACACAACCCCCTGGCGCGGGCTAGCCTAGGCCGCGCCACCAGGTGGTGTGGCCGCCCTGGTCCACCCCTGGCACTCCCCTTTGGCGTATATTATCCTCCCGAAACCCTAAGACTCAGGGAGCGACCATAGAAATATTCCGCCGCCTCTACGGGGCGAAAAACACTAAGAGAGAAAGATCTCTCCGGTAGACAGATTTCTGCCGAGCGAATTCCTTCCCGGAGAGGGGAGATCGTCGCCAGCAACACCACCATCAAGCTGGACTTCATCGAGATCATCATCATCATCACCACCATCATCACCATCAGCACCCTCATCACCATCTCCATATTGCTGTAACAATTGGGTTGAATCTTGCATAGTTCATAGGGGAAACTTTCCCGGTGTTGATTACTCTTTGTAGTTGATGCTATTGAGTGAACCTTTGAATTATTGTTTATGTTCAGATTGTTATACATCATTATTCCATCTCTGATCATGATCCATATGATGTCTTGTGAGTAGTTCGTTTTGTTCTTGAGGACATGGGAGAAGTCATGTTGTTAGTAGTGGAGTTGTGTTGAGAAAGATTCAATAGTTTGATATTTAAGTTGTGGTGTACTTCTTCTAGTGGTGTCATGTGAACGTCGACTACATGACACTTCACCTATATGGGCCCAGGGGAATGCATTGTGTATTTGGCTACTAATCGTAGGGGTTGCCGGAGTGACAGAAACCATAATTACTTTCTTGTACTTACGGATGTTTGCAAGAGGTATAATCACAAGTATGTATTAGTCCTAGGAAGGTCAGTACATTAGCACAGGTTCACCCACACAACACTTAGAAAGCTAAAGAAGATTAATCAACTATATGA
Source organism: Avena eriantha (assembly GCA_910589775.1). Classification (NCBI taxonomy): domain Eukaryota; kingdom Viridiplantae; phylum Streptophyta; class Magnoliopsida; order Poales; family Poaceae; genus Avena; species Avena eriantha. The sequence goes on along the minus strand of OU342741.1, from coordinate 211,216,915 downwards.
AGAAAAAGCACTTGACAGTCTTCCCATGTGTCTTCGAGAACGTTTGGTCATCTTAAGTAATGCAACCGGCTTGTCCTTTGCTGCATAAAGGATTGGGCCACTTGCTGCATTTATTCCTACTGTCTTTTATTTACTCGTACTTTGTTTACTTGCTTTATCAAAAACCCCTAAAAATCCGTTTGCTAAGTATTTGCAGAGAATTCCTGATCCATACCACTAGCCAGCACCTTCTGCTCCTCGTTGGGTTCGACACTCTTACTTATCGAAAATACTGCGATACACCCCCTATACTTGTGGGTCATCACGCTCCCGCGGAGCACCCGGTCTGAAACCCGTCGAACCGCGTACCCTTGAATCCCATGCGATTGGCATCCACAAAGTATTCCTCTAATACCAGGGAGTAACACAATCTCATGGTCTAAGTAAACGATACTTGACATATACAAAAGCAATAGCAATCAAACTAAGTGACGTGATCGACAACTATGCTTATTATTGGTTCTATCCATCACACCATTCTCCTAATGATGTGATGCCGTTATCAAGTAACATTACATGTCCATGGTTAGGAAACCTTAACCATCACTTTACTAACAAACTAGTCAGAAGAGGCTTGCTAGGGAGTAGGGACACTATGTTGTTTATATATCCACACATGTATCTAGTTTACGATAATACAATTATAGCATGGAGAATAAACAATTATCGTGAAGAAGGAACATGATTATAACAAATTTATTGTTGCCTCTAGGGCATATTTCCAACACCTAGTACACATCCCCTCTCCTCCTTGTGCCAGAACACTCCCCCCTCTCACTATCATACACATACTCCGAGAGGATACAAGACTACCACCGTCGAAATCGAGCTCTAGACAGCAGAACGCTGACAGATTGGCGAACCAGACACGTGCAAACTGCGGATAGATCGTCGTTCAATACTTGCATCGAGTGGATCCAATATCCTCATGGATGGGAGGGATACACCCTCTGTAGGGATCTACATGCTCTTCATCAACATCTTCATCGATGTATTCGTCCGCACCGATGTCGGTGAGTTCTAGGTCAATATTGTTAGTATCTTCATATATGGATCTTGGTTGTTCCTGTATGCAATTTTTTGTTTTGCATGCGTGAACCCCAATAGTGGTATCAGAGCCGATATTTTGCTAGATCCTTTATATCTAGAGTTTTTATGTTGATGATTTGATGTTCTCTTTGTTTCCCTTGATATCTCACTTCCAACTCTAGCTGCATGGTGTTGATTTGTTACAAACTTTTGGCTATCTGCGATCCCTCGGGTTGCTCCTGAGCATATTCCAGCTGTCATTATAGATCAAAGATGTGCTTTAGTAGGTTTGGTTACACCATTCTCATGATCGAGGAGGTTATGAGAAGGGCTTTGCGGTTCATCCGCACGGGGTCATGCATAGTACGTAGTTTAGATGGGGCAGTGAGATTTTGAATGTTATCTCGTTCCTCCATCATATCGCATGTTAATCTAGCAACTTGAACATATTATCATGTTTTGTGTAGTTATGCTGGATGGTTTAGTGAAACCCATAATCACATGAAATTGCAAAGATAACGATTAGATTCGTCTATTTACAGGATGTGCATGTGCTGTGGTATAGTATTTGTCATCAATGAGATTTTGTATGAGATGCTATACTATGTAAGATTCGTTCACGATCTGCGTATCATGGTACGGTATGATGGCGGGATCCATGTGATTGTCTTTCATGACTTGTGTCGCCATTTGTAATGAATTTACTTTACTAGATATAGTTGATAGCTTTAGTAGTTCCTGTGCAGTGCAAAAGGATGATGATCACTCGACGGAGATCCATGTGTCTTGCCAAGCACGAAGGAGTTCGATGTGTGTGCACAAGGAGTTCTGCACGTGGGTGGAAAGAGCTTTCCATGCCAACAATGAAGACGAAAAAATGACTATACCACATCACAAATATTATGATTTGCCTAAGATGATTTTATCCTTCTTTCTTTATTGCACTTTATTTGCGCTTTAGTCGTTTATAAGGTGTGTCCTCACTAAAATATCAAGTAGTGGTATCCTTCCTATGTGTAGCTCTGTTTCCCTACTTTCCATATCTAGGTACGCCGGGTCACCTGAGTGCTATGGATTTGTCATGTTTTCAACAGATACGAATTAGAGCTTCGTGTGGCTAGAACACTAGGTTGTGTTGACATTTAGGCATGATAGTCATGAGCTCGGAACACACACACCAAAAAATGAACAAGAGTTGCATGCATGACAATTGGCAAGGTGGTCTACCATGTGAAGGATTATGTCATGAGTGATCTCACATCAATGGCATAGTTCTTTCTAGGATCTTAAATCACTTTTTTGCATTAAATTAGGTTGATCCCACTACTAGAGAAAGGCTTATGGATAGATTTATTATCAGTGGAGCATTTGTTTGAATATTCTCCACTAAAACAAATGCTGAACTGATAATTATCAGTGGCGCATTTAAAAATATGCTCCACTGATATTTTGTTTAACCAATGGCGCACATCAACAATAATGCGCCACTGATAATGTGGGCCCAGCACCCTGGAGGACTGTGCACCAAACTTCAATGGCGCATATATCCATATGTGCCATTGATATATGCTCATCAATGGCGCATATGCCATATGCGCCATTGATATTATCCTCACCAATGGCGCATCTTGTTCTACATGCGCTATTGATAATTATGTGGGCCTCACTTGGACGCCACCACTCGGAAAGGTGGCAGGATTATCAGTGGCGCATTTAGGAGATGCACCACAGATACTTTTTTCCCAATGGTGCATGTAATGAACAATGCGCCACTGATAAGTCTTGGGGCCCACCACCTGAAAAGGTGGCAGACTTATGAGTGGCGCATATATAGCAATATACGCCACTGATAACTTCGCCCAGATCTACAACTTGGCAGCCACCCCCACCCACCACCACCATTCCATTCTTCTCCACCCACCACCCCAAACTAGATCTATAACTCGCCCTCCTCCTCCCCACCACCTCAATTTCTCCATTCTTTTCTCTATTCTTGGTTGTTGAACCTACCTTGCTTCATAGTTTTGTGAAGGGAAGCCTCTCCAATTGTTATAGATCTACTAAATCAACTAGTTTTCCTCCTCCAACATCCATCTTGTTCTCGAACAACCACACTATCTCGTCGCGGACTTGGCTCGGTAACGATTCTACTAGGTGAGTTGTTGGAGGACATGCATGTGGATGTTTTGTGTGGTGGGTGGACATCGGTGCGGTGTGTATGTGTGTGCATGCTTATGCATGTGAAGCCTTCTTATTGTGAGAGGGATGATGTTTGCATGATATACGTGAAGCTAGCTCGTGTGGTGCATGAATGTTTGCAGGTGACGAAGAAGCAAGCATGTTGCTTGCTCTGGCGTCATGCATGGATGTTTGCCGAAATATCGATTAATTTCCATTTCGGCAAATGTTTGCACTATCCATATGTCCCATTTTAGGAGAGGTCATGTCAAAATTTTCCAGCGACCATGCATGCATGTGTGTATGTGCATGATGGTGTTGTGGTTCTAAGGTACTCTCTTTTTTTGCTCTATACCACGCAGACAACCATGGTTAGACACATGAGCGAAGGTCGAGCAGCTAGATACAAGAAACGCACGGTGGCCGACATGATTCTGAACAAGATGACCTACATAAGATATCCGTGTCAAACATGCAATCTCCGGAGCATGGCTGTCCCTAATTCCAGAGACCTGGAGAATCACCTGCTCACGCGTGGTTTCATGAGCGGCTATGATTCTGAAGATGATGAGGACGTCAACGATCCTGAAGGCGAGGGCGAGCATGATGATCATCACGAAGGAGATGCCGGTGGCGGACATGATCATGATCATGAAGGAGATACCGGCGGCAGACATGATGATCAACACGAAGGAGAGGATGGTGATGACGGACAAGATGATCATCACGAAGGAGGTGCCGGTGGAGAAGACACGGACACACAGACGACGCGGCTAACCTCAGCCTTGCAGGACCCCCATGTTCAAGAACTACTTCTTAGGGAGACTAGTAACACCAAAGCTGCTACCAGGGAGAAAGCCAAGCTGGCGCAGATGGAGATAGACGGGAAAACTCCATTGTATCCTGGGTACTGGCCCAAGGATACCCGCTTGAATGTAACGCTCAAGGCTCTGGAGATGAAGGCGGAAATAAAATGGACCGACATAAGCTTCAACAAAAACATGAGATTCTAGTAAGAACATATTCCCAAGGGGAACACGTGTCCAACTAATATCGAGGAGGCCAAGAAAATTGTGTGTCCTCTCTACCTTACGTACGTTAAGTACCATGCTTGCATTAATGACTGCGCACTTTATCAGGACGAGTACAAGGATAGAACCACATGTCCAGTGTGTGGCCAAGGACAATACAAGAGAGGGAACAAGAAAGTTCTGTAGCAGTATTTCCTATCACTCCCCGTCTGTAGCAGTATTTCATGGACCCTAAGGAAGCAAAGCTCATGCAATGGCACGCAGAAAGGAAGAAGCCGGCCGAAGATGATCCGCATATAGGCAAGATCCTCACACACCCTTTGGACGCTAGCTAGTGGAACGCACTGGACATTGAATTTCCAGACTTCGGGGGCAATCCAAGGAACGTCAGGCTTGGTATGAGCACCTATGGACTCAATCCATTTGGCAACCAGAGTAGCACACATAGCACATGGCCCGTGTTTGTATGGCCGTACAACCTCCCTCCCTGGTTGTGCACCAAGCAGAGATATGTACGTGTGTATTCTGATTCAGGGTCCGAAAAAACTAGGTATCGACATGCATCTGTATCTCGGGCTGCTGAAAGAAGAGTTAGCCACGCTGTGGGAGACGCCAGCCCGTACGTGGGACGCATACACAGGAGATTATTTTCCTATGAGAGTCACGTTGCTCACGACGGTGCAGGACTATCCAGGTTACGCATACGTGTTTGCCCAGGTGAACCACGGACACAAATCATATGTCAAGTGAATGGATAAGACCCCACATCTCCAGCTACCAAGTGATCTTGGGACATCGAAGATCGTGTTCCAACGGACTCGAATGTGGCTTCCAAAGGATCACGCGTGGAGAAAGCATAGAGATCTATTCGATGGAAAAGTAGATCTCAAAAAAGCCCCACATCCGAGGAGCAAGGAAGTAATCCAAGATATGTTGGACAACTGGAAAGAGTGCCCTTTGCTGGGAAAGAAGTGTCCGAGGATGAATCCGCCACTGCATGGTGTGTGGAAAGCTAGGCCTGTTTTCTAGGACCTGCCATACTGGAAATACCTCCACATGTCCCATAGCCTTGATGTCATGCACATCACGAAGAACGTGTGTGAGAGTCTGCTTGCCACTATCATCAACATGCCGGATAGGACCAAAGACGGGCCGAAAGCAAGGAACGACCTGATGGAACTTGGCATCAAGGAAGAACTTCATGAGATGCCGCCCGATGATGATGAGACGGATGAAGATACTCAATTATTTTATTATTCTCTGTTAACAAATGAGCCGTATATACCCACATATTTATGTCCTCTTACTCTCTGTTAACACTGTTTTAGCATTTCTAAAGTCAATTATATCACACGAAGAGCGCTATACTTGACTACTAGGAGTTCTCAATTCACTTATGTATTGTATGTGCCCTCTGCCTAGATGTTCTCTTTGTCAGGTTTAGAGACCCAGTATTTTTTACTACTAGATGCTTAATTCTGCTTCAAAAAGTAATACACTAGGAAGCACATAACCAGTTTTTTTGGAAAATATAATGATTTTTTTGACTCATACTTTGCATGGTTCATAGAACATATTCCTCCTTTGATAATGTTTTATGTGTTTGGCATTGTGTAACTAAATTTATTATTCCCCGATGGCATGTCTGGCTGATGTCATGAGCTTCGAAACTCTAGTTGATCCAAAAAGAAGTTCCAAAAGTTTTGATACTAAATTTACTTTTCCTGAGCATATTCCTCCTTTGATAGAACATATTCCTCCTCTGATACTAAATTAGGTTGTGTTGATACTAAACTCTAGGACTACTATTGTTTTCTAGGTATATAGATTATTTGCAGCCAAGTGAATTGATAAAATGATGCTCATATATATTCTAATGCATGTACTATAGAGTACAGACTGATCATTGATGTGTATTGTCACATACTCACGTGGTGGTAGATTGACCAGATCCCTTTGAAAAGCTTCGACAGCGTGCTAATAAAATCAATTATCGTATAACTAATATTGTATGTTCATTCCCCAATCAACGGTCTTCATTTTAATATATTGCATTTTTTATGGTTAAGACCAGCTAAAGATTACAACAATTGCTAAAATCCAGGCGCCTGGAACTTTTTGAAGTTCTTGTCACTTTTTTTAGTGGTGGTTTTGTCGCTTAGTGTTAAGTTTAGTCACTTTTTGTTAAGTTTTAGCCACTCTTATAAAATTATTGTACTGCTGACAATAAATTGCATATTTTTGGTTTATGCTAGTTGTATCTTGAGCAAATTAGTTTTAGCAATAGTCTTGGCAGCATGTACTCCCAAGAATATCGAGTACAGTTCATTGTAATGTGTATCGTCACATACTCACATTGTAAGCATGTGCCTGGACCAGAGAGTAGATGGATCAGAATTCTTTAAACATTAAGCCTGTGTCTGTGTTTTGTTTCAAAGGAGGAAAAAGAAGTTCCAACATTTTGTTGCTAGGGCTCACTCTCTCTAGCAGCTAAATCTTGTTTTCATGGCTATCTTGGGTTTGGTTTTCTCTTGTTGGCTAGTATCAATCCCTTAACTATACTCCAACCATCACGCTGGTTTTAATTCTTCCAGGAGACACAGTTGATAGCAAATAAGACATCTTTATGCTAACTGTAAGATTAGGAGAATTCTAGCATTACTATTGTGTTCTAGGAATATATATTATTTGCAGCCAAGTGGATCGATAAAATGATGCTCATATATATTCTAATGCATGTACTACACAGTACAGAATTTGTATCAGGTCACCCCTATTCTTTTTTGTTTAATTTTTAAAGTTTCTTTGCCACTATTTCTTGTACCGGTGTTACTGCTTGTTGTGCTGCTACTTGCTGTGATGTTGCTGCTGTTGTTACTGCTACTGCTTGTTGTGCTGGTGCTACTGCTGCTACTGCTTGTCGTGCTGCTACTACTTGATGTGATGGTGCTGCTGCTGGTTCTTGCTGGTGTTGTTGTGGCGCTTGCTGGTGCTGCTCTTTGTAGGAAATTCATTTGAGTTTCCCGTTTCTCCCGAAGTGTTGATTCACTTCCGTTTCGGTTGAGAAATGGGCACTCCTAGATTAAAAAACAGCAAAGGTCATGCCGGATTTTTTGATCGACTCTAGCTGGTACTAATTAAAATTTTGCATTTTTTCTATGAAGTGCAAACATGTGGAGCGGAGACAAAGACATCGGGGCTGGCCCTTCTCAGCCCATGAGCATTGAACAACAAGCAAAAAGAGCCAACCTCAAGTTTTGGTGGTTTGGCGATGACTTAAGCGGGTCCGACAAGGAGGCCGAAGCTACGGATGATGAAGTTGACGAGGAGACCCAAGCTGCGGATCATGAAGATGACGAGGAGTCTGAATATGAGGAGGAGGCTGAAGATGGTGATGACGACGGAAGCAGTAATGGCGACGAGGAGGCCAAAGCAAGTCATGGCGGTGAACGTGTGGACGACGATGGCGCCTCCCTTCTCGCTAGGAAGAAGAATAAGGCAGAAAGGCAGGAGCAGACGCTGCCGAAACTCGGCACCAACCGCGAAGAGTTCACCCTTGTGAAACCGGGTGGCCAACCCGTGGAGCCTGCGAAGCTTGCCGCTGGGTACGGCCTACAAATCGGGTGCATCGTGCGGGAGAGCATGAGCATCAACCATAAGAACGTAAGAAAGAACAAACGGTTGCAAGAGCTCCTCATTGGGAAGCTTCACAAATGGTACAAGTTCCCAGATGACTATGATAACCAAAAACTCAAAGGGAACAAGGTAAACAAGTTATCCCTTATGAGGATGAGCACCGCCTTGAGCAGCTGGAAAAGCCAATTGAAGAGGATGATTAATGAGGGTAAAAGTTGGGAGGAGATAAAGAAGTCCGAGCCGATGCTTGACGAAGATGAGTTCATCAAGTTCAAGGCGGACTGCACTTCTCCGGAAGGCCAGGAATGGACCGAGTGTGGGAGGAGTATGCAGGAGCTGAACATAGGTAACCAACGTTGTGGAAGCGGCGGTTACCGAGGAAAAAAGGCCGTTTGGGCAAAGGAGGACGCCGAGTATGCCTATCTAGGGAAAGATAACCCGTGGCACAAATTCACGGACGAGCAGGTGATGCAGTTTGTCCATGCCCGCTACTATCTCTACCCCGAACTCAAGGAATTCGTTACCGACGACGACGATATGAGGAAGTTCTAGAAAAGGCTGGTAAGGAATTTATCTCGGAGTTGATCTGCATTTCTAATTAAGTAATGAAGCCAAATTTCTAAATGGGATCACTTTCCATCTCTTCAGAGATCCGAAGAAAAGTCTTATCCATCAAGTGCGAGCTCGTCCCAAGGGTCGATGGTGGACCCATGGTGGGACACACCCTTTTTTTTGAGGTGAAACAGTAGGGAAAGTCCCTACTGCAAAAAAAATTATTATAGGGGTATGAGTATGTTACAATGAGAAAATTACAGATGAGTCGATTGATGTGGGAGACACCCTTGAACAGGGTGACAAACATGTTCAAGGGGAGGGCCAAGTCCGCGCCGCCGACTTCATTTGGCCGCGTGTCTGGCTATGGTACATACGAAAAGGTTGGCAACTTCAGGAAAGAGGACCCAAAGGCGAAGAAAGAGAGGAAGGCTACGGCGGCACAAGTGAAAAACACGAGGTTGAAGTCCTCCGGGAATAGACGCAACAGATGTCGAGGCTGATCGACGAGAAAGTGCAAGAGAAGATCCGCGAGATGTTTACCAATCAGTTGTGGGAGGGGATCGCTACTTGGAATGCGGCAGGTCGACGAGGGCCGCTCGTGGTGCCAAGCCTCTCCGGCTGCAACTCGATCCAGCACATGTCGCAGAACGTGGTGACGCCCGAGTCCGCCAATGTTGAGACGCACCCGGTCCCTCCGGTGCCCCCTCCCGCCGGTGCCAATACCAACGTGCAGCCGGAGGTCGCTCTAGTGACACCTCCCGCCGGTGCCAACATAGAGTCGTAGGTCACACCGATGCCCCCTCCCGCCAAAACTAAGGCGCAACCAACGGCGCTTCGTAAGGCATCTCAGCGGGAGGATGATACCGGTGTCTTGACATTAGCCAAGCTCAAGGCCATCTCCAAGGTAATGACGCCGGCCAACACATGCATGTTGATCACATTTCATCTCTTTTGCCTTTGATGACTAGCTAGCGCCATCTCACGATGCTTGTTCTTCTGCAGGACACTCCTTGTACGCTCTTGCATTACGTGGACGGTGATCTAAAGGATGTTGGCAAGGGCACAATTATTCAACCAAATAGCCACACGATGCACCACAAGTCCATGGAGGATGACGTGTTCAAGGTCCGGCTGGCTCTGGTGTTACCGGGGTGCGAAGACATGGACCCCCAGCCAACCTCGAGGCATCGATGATCATAAGAACCTTCAAGATTGCTGTGGCTGGGTCTTGACATGGCCAAAGACCTAGATTCGGCTTGTGAAGGAACAACAAGTAACTCAGCGGCCACATGTGCCCTTGCCGTGGCAGCCACAACAACTAGTCGCCGCCACCACCTCTCGTCACCAACAATTGTTGGCCGCCGCTGCACCGCCGCCTCCACATGGCAAGACCGCCGCTGCGCCGCCACTGCTCAAGGATGCACCTAGGGACAACATTAATGATGATGATGATGACAACCCAGATAAGTGGATCAACACTGGCGTCACCGACTCTTTGTTCATGCCAAACATGGACGAGCCCTACAGCGTTTGCGACGACCCAAATGCTCGTACCAGAACATGCACGCGTCTGGACTTCCATGGTAACCTAGAGGAGACACCTCCGAATGCTGGTGTCGCTGATCCTTATAAAAGCACCCAAGGGATCATTTTCAGCCCCACCACACTCCATAAGGCGGCGGATGAGAAGTTGGCTGCTAAAGTCGAGACGAAGAAGCCGTGCAAGAGAACCAAGAAGAATAAGCAGTCTTTGAGCCAGCCGGGTCCGAATAGGCCCCGGGATCAGGACGACTCGTTAACACAGCCCCCTCAGAGCACCTGGACCAGGGTTCACATAGTTGGTCAACCGATTCTGAGTGAGGAGCTGATCAAACACGCAAGTGGAGCGATGACTAACTTGCAGCATGGTATTCTATATCTAGAGGAGTGCGTTCTTAAAGTAGCAAATCCATCGTACTGTGTTTTCACGGTCAATGTTCCAATGGTCATGGGCTTCATTGATAATGCCCCTGCGGATATCTTCTTCATATCATATGAGGACATCTTCAAGCTTTTCCACGGCAAGCGGATGAACTATAACTTGGTCCGCCTATATGCGCTCCATCGGGCGATGAAGGTCAACAGAGAGAAGACCCCTGGCGTCGTGATAGTGGACCCCTACTTCATGCGTGATAGCCAGTTGTTGGATCCAGTGACCCGGGCCAGCGCAAGGAACTACCTCCAAAATTTCATGGTGGATAACGAGAGTGGAAAAGAGCTTATTTGGACTTTCTTTCCCGAGTAAGTGCACACACTCGCTCGTCGCCGTAACTTGTCCTTTCTTAGTTTTCGGTTGCTCTTTTTCCAGCATTGTTTTGTTTCAATTGTTTTGCGCAGAGACAAATACTACATACTGCTTCTCATCCACCTTAGTTATTCGCTAGCCACGTACTTGGACTCGGGGAGCGAGAGAAAGAAGAAAGACTACACCAACATAAGGAGTCTTCTAGATGATGCTCTCGAGGTATACGTCGAAAATGGAGGCGAATTCAAGAAGGGGCGGAAAATTTTAGGGATGGCAGACACGTGTTCAAACACGTATTGAAGTTCGCCTACGTCAAGCAGCCAGATAACAGTGTCAAGGAGGCCTACTACTCCCTCCATCACTTGCGGGCGATCGTTCGGGATGCACACATCATTACGTTGCCATCTAGTCTCCAAGCATGGGCCAAAGCTGACGCAAGAACGGACGATGATGAACTTAAGAACAACTTCTTACGCATCCAGACTCAGATTGAGACCATCATGCAAAAAGATGTCATCACAAGAGGGGCCTTCTCCTGCAGAAGACCGTTCAGTAAGCGAGATCGAAACAACGCTCGTGGCGAAGGGTGATCGTAGGACATGGACAACGACGGCTACAAACCGTTCCCGGTGCCGTGTAAAACAAAGTCTTCATGATGTAGTGTTCCTAGCTAGCTAGTGCTCAGCCGGTTTGTGTATCTCGCGTGTGTGTGTCATAAACTTTAACTTGCCTTAGCTCGAAACCGTCGTTGTTGGACTTCATTTACTTATTACCATATGTATAAAATTTAATAGCTTGCCTTAGATTGAATCCTTCTTTTTTGTGGAGATGCATGTGAACCTTTTAATTCTTTCTGTTGCATGATATAGTACTTATATGCCCTGTGTATAGAGATGATGTGCTACGTGGTGTTCAGAGGGAGGGTCCTAGCAGTCTACGATGAGTGGGAGGATTGTCACAAGCAAGTGAACAAGTTCAGTGGCAACAGATACAAATGGTATCTGACGAGAGAGCAGGCAGAAACTAGGTGGAGGAACTACCTCCTTGGAGAGCAGAGAGACAGGAACCAGATGAAGACCTTGATGATCGTGCTCCCTGTCTTGCTCATCACCGCCATTGCGGTTGTACTCTACTCGGTCCTTTAGTAGTTTAGGACTTGGCTAATGATGATGATCAACTTATTGTAATGTGTAATGTATGAGAAGATGAGATCAACTTGTTCTAAACTTGTATAATATTCGGACACTTGTCACTATGTCGGGTTCTAATTGATGTGATGATGTATAGTTCTATTTGTACTATTATCTCTGTTTCTATAATGTTGTGTACCTGTATAAATACTTGTATATGTACCTGTATAAATATCTATATATGTACATGTATAAATACCTGAGAGCCTTGTATTCTATATACATGTACGAATCATCAGTGGAGCATCATATATACATCTACTGGCGCATTTCTAAATATGCTCCACTAGTAAAACATCAATGGCACATATTATATATGCGCCACTGGTTGTCGCACTATCAATGGCGCATATTTGATATGCACCATTGATATCTAATTATCAGTGGCGCAACACTAGTGGCGCATTCAATATGCGCCATTGATAACAAAAAATATGCTCCACTGATAAGAAATTCTCCACTAGTGTTCACTTGGTGGAAGTTCACTTTAGAATTAAAATGTTTAGTTCACATATTATATTTTAAATAGTTGTCTCATGAACTTTGATGGAAACTTAAACTAACTTCCAAAAATCCAATAAAAATAGCGAGGGGGCTAACTTTCAAATTTCTGAAATCACATTTCTTGCTTTTCTGAAAGCTCATCCAAAATTCCTTACATGTTTTGAAATTTTAGTGAAAGCCTAGTAGAGATCCCCTAGTAATATTTGAAAGTTTTGAAATACAACTATAAGTTTATGTTTTTTGTTAAAAAACATGAATGTATAATGCACACCCATCCATTTTTTATGATGGTATCCCTGAGTTGAGACAAAAGGGGGAAACAAAGTAGACTGAAAACCCAAGGGGGAAGTGACATCGGTCGAGGCGTCTCCTAGTTGCTTAGTCATTTCAACCAAAAAGTTGTTGAAAAGTGATCGTGCATATTCTACTAGAGGGTGAACACTAGTTAGACATCCCCGTGATGCATTTATTTTTGTTTACTTGCCAAAAGTTGAGTCGATAGTCCGAAGTGAACACTAACTACAAAGGATATAAACAAAAATTACATGAAATCGATATGAATTCTCCCTTAGCCATATAGGTGTTAGTATATGGTTGGTATTATATATTTCTACTACAACTTAATATTATATATGTCGGCTAGGAGCCCATGGTTTCCATATGGTGATTCCACTTAACTAGTAGTTAATAACTAATATTACTATTTATGGAAAATATTATAGGGTTCAATTATATGTTGACTAGTGTGTACAATTTCAAAGGTAATCACATCTACTAATTTCCTATCCCAATCAAACATCAAAAAATGTTGTCATAAAAAGGAGAAAATGTTTACCATTGATGCAATTTGTTTTGTTGAACTATTACTGTGGTGATCTCAAGCATGAACATCATTGTTCTCAAATCAGAAGGTCATGTTAAACAGATTAACTAAGTCATCCAACTAATGTAGTAGAAGTATTCCAGGTGGTACAATCTATGGTCATTCCTGTGATTATGTTACTCATTCCATTTAGATTAGCAAAAAAGTTGTCCCCACATGAGATTGACAAACTAAATAGATTGATTGAAGCAACCATCGTGAGATATTTTTGCAAATTGTACTATCTATTGTCAAAATTTTAACTATTTTCAACGGTGTTTGTTAATATGTTCAAACTAACCATCTCATGCCAGAATGATCATTCTTCGTATGAGATGGACAATGCTAAATGAGTGAATTGACCAAACCGACTAATGTGATACTTACAAGCATTGCATAGCAAAAATTGTGATTCTTTTGAAGGATTAGGCCAATAAAAACGGTTCAAAGTATATTAAACCCTTGTATATTCTAGAATACGTGATACCAATGAGTGTTTTAAATATAATTACCTCCTTTAGCTCATAAGTATCCTAATTTTTTTCCTTTTGCTTTTTTCCTAAAAGCGAATAATTAAGAATAAATAAGGCTCTTGTACCGAGGTTCAATCTTAGTATGAGACAATAAATTCAATCGCACTTATTTCGTATATAGGAATCTAACTAACTAAAAGGTCAAGCATAGAACTAAAGTATGTAACATATGATAACAAGTAGAGTCCTATGAAAATAGATAAATACATTTATTTTTGTGCTTTGTTTATTTGAAAGACTAGGACTTATTCTGGGGATACAAGTGGGATATGTTCACTAGGGCAAAACAAAAAATTATGTCGCATAAGCCAACAACACGATATCAATATAGATCATGAGATTACCACTAGACGTGCATGGAGTGTATAGTGAATGTATCCTACTTTATTAGTCCATGGTCCACCTTATACTCTCACAAAGTGTGTGAGAGCACAGCTGCATCTAGCTATCGCATGAGAGCCCACTTCTCTTCTCTCTCCTCCACCTGATCCAAAATATATTATTTAAAGTTTTATAGCCTTCTTTCATAAACTTATTGTACTTGCTCTAATATACACTATGGAGATAGTAACATAGAGTATTATCATTTGCATATGCATGATACTACTTTATGTTCCTCTCTATTATGAATAGTCTAAGGGATGACTCTTGTTAAGATATACTCCTTTTGTTAGGGATTATAAGAACAAAGATTTTTCAGAATATTAGGGATTATAAGACCTCTCTTATTTATTATCCTCTCTCCTCCAATGCATGTCCTTATTTTTTATTTTCATTCTCTCATGCATGTGCAACTATTGGTGCATGAACTAACTAAGAGCGGGAGTAACATAAGGTAGTGTCATGCATAATATTACTACTCCATGTTAGTACATCCATATTGCATAATGTCATAATGGTACACATGCCTCATTTATTAATTTGTAGAGTCATCCGTTCTTAAGAAGTATAATATTAGGATAACATAGCTAGTTACCATAATCATCTCTCTACTTATTTAATAAAATGTCGTGTCATTAAAACGTGGGTGCATGTTACCACCTAAATTACTCCCATCGTGAGTCTAACAAAGTGACATGGGCATATCCTACATGTACTCGAGATCAGCATATACGTTCCAGCCCAGAAGAAGCCTACGACGTTGTTAAGGCCCAATCGAGTTTCAGGTGACTTACGAGACTTTGACTCCTTGTAGAATACAACAAATACAAGATAGAAGTTTAAAGGGGAAACCCTAATTTGTAATCTACTCGGCGTGCTATCCCGAGACCTAGCCTATCTATATAAAGGCCAGGAGGGGGCGGCGAGGAGGATATCCACAACCCTAGTTTCAACACCATCACCAGATTGCATCTACGTATCCCTATAACTTTCGACTCCTCAATAATTCCAAGAGCAGACAAGCAGGAGTAGGGACCTCTGCGAGGCTTGAACCTGGGTAAACCTCATGTCACCTGTATGCTTGTTTGCTAGCCGATCGATGCCTCCGGTGCTCCCCACTTCCTCGAACCTAAGTCCATCTATGATGGACATTGATGAGTTAACCCCACGTCAATTGGCGCCGTCTGTGGGAACCGGGAGTGCTGATGTTGCGGCTTCCTCGGCCCCATCAACCAAGATCTACGATTCCGTAGTAGCGGTTATGGGGATATGCCAAAGGGGGTATGCCGAGAGGAACGTTCCGAGTGGGCCGAAAGGCCTGCGAGTTCGTCTGGAGGACAGCGACTGGACCATGAAGGAAGGGAAGGCCCATCGACTAGCGAGTGGAAGCCCATAAGCGTAGCAGAAGCCCAGTCGGATTAGGTCAAAAGCCCCCGGATCCTTATCCTGTTCGGGGACAGCTTGTAAACCCTAGCGAGGTGATTCATATATAAACCTCCCTAGGGTATCTAGGAACCTTACGTTCCATCATACACCCCCTCAAGCGACTCACTGCCTAGCCGCCGAGATCGCCACCCCGGTAACTCGCTCTCTCATAATCCAACCTAGCAGGAGTAAGTCTTTACCCTCCGGGGGGCCGAACCTGGTCGGTTGGTCCACCATAGTGCTTCGTGGCTAGTACGTCCTAGGAGACCGCTCCTGCTCCCGTGAGAAAAAAGGCGGCGGCTAGGGTTTTCTGCTTCATCTTCGCCGGCTTCGATCGAGAATTGACGGGTCTCGTCTTCTCTGCTTGTCTTTTTGGTGACGGGAGGAGGTGGGGACCTTGGACCTGTGCTCGGTGTTATAGAAGGGTCCTTAAAGTTAGAGTTTGCTCAACCAACATCTTTGCTATGGTGGCTATGGCGGTGTTGTGCGAGATAAGAATAAGTTATACTCGTCTCTTCTTCCACCTCGTCGGTGACGATCTTGTTGGTTGAGGATGACGAGGATCCGTCTGGTCACCACTTCCATAGAGTGGTGGATCTCGTCCAGCATACGTGTGTTTTAGGTTTGGTGCTACAAGCTCCGGATCAATTCAAGGGTTCAACGGCGACACTTTCAGCTTTGGGATGCTAGTCCTTAGGGGCACGTGTAGTGGCGGAGCTTCGAAGAAAATCATGGGCGGCCAAGCAAAAGCAAAGGAGAAAAATTGCAATTGTAAGTCATATATTACCTCCGTTCCAAGCTTACGGTCTATATTTTTTTTAAAGTCAAACTATATAAAGTTTGACTATTTTTTTCGAATTTTCTTTTTAATATTTACAATATGAATATATCCTTTGATACATCACGAGACATATTTGCACATAATATTTATATAATATCATAGGCTTTTGTAGTTTTTTCAAAAAATTTGGTTAAACTTTCCGTAACTTGATTTTTAAAAAAAATTATAGGCCTTAAAATCAAAAAAATTACCGGCTTTAAAATCTAGGGAACTACTCCCTCCGTTTCAAAATATAAAATGTTTTATCTTTATAAAAGGAATGTATCTAGATCTTTTTTAGTATGTAGCTTCACTCCAAACCTATATGAACCCTTTCACAAAACTAAAACATTTTATATTTTGAAACGGAGGGAGTAGGTATTAGTCAATTGCATATCTTTCACCTCTGTGGTGCACTTTATCTGTCAATTGCAATTATATTTCGCTTCTGGCATGCACTTTGCCTAGGGAGAATTCAGAATTAGATAGCTACGTCCTTGTACTTGCAGGTTGCACCGTCAAAAAAGACATATGACTCGGGAACTGAGCCACTGAGGCGAGCCTGCGGACTGGTTCGTCAACTCGCCGCAGGCGCTGCTAGCCATATGCCGCCTATGTCTGCTTTGTACTGATCGCTGGATCGCGGTCGCTTGGAGATACTTGGGACTTTGGGATGGGGCCTGGGAGTCCTCGCTCGATCACCGTCGCTATTCGCTCCCGGGCGGTCGCCGCTCAATAGATCGAGTTTGTCCAGTAGTTCAGCTGCTACCTAAATTAGCGCCTGATGCGCAGCCATGGAGCAGAAACAAGGAAGCGAGCTGAATCGGAAAAAACTCACTCGCCTCTCCCATCTGTCATGTGAAATGGGCTGGGTTGGTGGACTTTACACATAGCAGCATAGGTGCATAATTTATTTTCTGTCCTGGGCAGGGCGGGCCACAGCCCGGTTTTGCTTGCACAAAGCCCCGTCAGTCGGCACGTGCACGAATCCCGACTGTCATCAACAACGGTAAGAGAGTAATGACAACGGCGTGTCAGCGGCTTGTTCTAGCGGCAGTAGTGGTCGTTAGGTGGTTTAATGTTAGCATCCACTTGGTCCAGCCCAGCACTCAGCCTACGTTCTGGATGTTTATGTGCTCACGACCCAACTATAAAAAAAGAGCCCACTCCATCCCAAAAGCCCAGACTGAAAGGAGAAAGTAATCTCTCCCTTATAAGCTAGGTGTGGCCCCCTTCGGTAGACGAGGTGGGCCTAAACTAGTGTAGCCTTCACCGGTCAACAATAACCTAACATCTCATCCCCCTGAGAAGCCCTTCAGAAAGACATGGCGATCCTAGCTCTGATACCAGATATTAGCGTCCACTTGGTCCAGCCCAGCACTTAGCCTACGTTCTTGGCGTTCATGCGCCTCAGCCTAGGCTACACTAGTTTAGTCAGGCTACACTAGTTTAGTCCCACCTCGCCTACGGAAGGGGGCCACACCCAGCTTATAAGGGAGAGATTCCTTCCTCCTTTCAGTCCGGGCTTTTGGGATGGAATAAGCTCTCTTCTTATAGTTGGGCCGTGAGCGCATGAACGTCCAGAACGTAGGCTGAGTGCTGGGCTGAGCCAAGTGGACGCTAACATCTGGTATCAGAGATATGATCGTCATGCCTTCCTGAGGGGCTTCTCAGGGGGATGGGATGTTAGGCTACTGTTGATCGATGAATGCTACAATAGTTTAGTCCCACCTCGCCTACGGAAGGGGGCCACACCCAGCTTATAAGGGAGAGATTTATTCCTCCTTTTAGTCTGGGTTTTGGGATGGAGTGGGGGCTCTCTTTTTATAGTTGGGTCGTGAGCGCATGAATGTCCAGAACGTAGGCTGAGTGTTGGGCTGGACCAAGTGGACGCTAACATTCAAAGATCTCGATGTAATTTTTATTATATTTTGGGATGCTCTATATTTCTTATGAACTCATGAAATAGATCCGGATCTTTTCCACACAAAAAAATAGTGATTCGTGGCTCTCATCTTTAATACACATTTTATTTGGAAACATTTACTCTCTCAGCATCGCATTTGTAATGCGAGGGTCACCGGTTCAAATCCGGAGATTTTTCGATAGTCATCTTGTGGCTCTCATCTTTAATAATGCTTCGTGGCTCTCATCTTTAATACACCTTTTATTTGGAAACATCTACTCTCTCAGCATCGCATTTGTAATGCGAGGGTCATCGGTTCAAATCTAGAGATTTTTCGATAATCCGGTTCAAATCCGGAGATCTACTCTCTCAGCATCACTCAAATCCGATAGTCGCTTTTTTCTCTATCGATTTAAATTAATGGAGATTTGCTTAGATTCGGATGTATCTAGCACTAAAACATGTCTAGGCATATCCGAATCTAGCTAAATCTCGGGCCATTAATTTGGATTGGAGGGATAAAAAACAGTGTACTATTGTACTCTCTCTGTTCCATTTGACCTTGCACATAAGTTTTTATCAGATTTTTCATATTAGTATGCGTTTAGCGGTGGTTCCTCAAAATACCCCTATACTAGCTAGGCAGCATACATGTCGTTTGGGGAGGAAACGAGGAGTCTGACGGCCGCGTTCAATGCATTTTCCGGTAGCTTTGCAGGGGTAAAATTGACCAATAGCAGCGAAAAATAGCCCTCCAGCTAGTCTCTTTGGTACTATCTGTGTTTGCATTAGCACGCAGACTAAAATGAAACAAAAGGAGTATTAATTAAGAAGAAAAATATAATTAATTAGTGAAGAACCCGGTGAAAATCATGCTCATAAATCTATTTTCATGGTACATAACGTGACATTTCATGAAAGTATCTATCGTTCACCAACCATATTAAATTTGGGCGTTAATTGATCATTTCTAGGTAATCGCATCTGTATTTTATAAGGCCTTTCGCAATGCATCGTATCTTAGCTCGTTATCATAAGGATAATAAATAAATAAGAGCCAACCTCTACAATAGGGTGTCTCTTAAGAGTGTTTCTATATTTAATGAATTTGGTGACATGTAGACGTGGGATTGGGGCTAGCCATTATTTTTGCCTATGATTTTGTGCAAGGTTGTACAACACCATTAATTTTCTTCATTAACTATAGTGCTATAGGAAAAATGACTATGATACCGCGCTAAGATACTACCATTATTAAAGGCCTAAGATGTATAATAGCCGGTACAATCTCTAGAATACACTTGTGCAGAAGAAACAAATGTGGCGTGAGCTATATAAGAGCAAGTACAATAGTCCCAGTCAGCTGGCTATAAGGATTAAAATATTATTTCCTTACCTAGTTGGAAGAGAGAGTAGAGGAGAGAGAAAAAGAGTGGCTCTCATGCAAGAGTCAGCTTAGCACGTGCTCCTAGACACTTTAAGAGAGTAAAAGGTAGGTCATGTAGTGTTAAAATAGTATATTTTTATAGATCACTATTATACATGTTAGCTCTAAGTTAGCTATAGATAAAATGACACTTGCTTATAGCGCAGCTGGCTATACTATTGTTCTTGCTCTAACATGTACATGGGGTCATGTCCTACATAATCATATCGTTGTGCCGTGCACTTCACTCTCAGTAGCATGATCCCCCTATAAGAGCAGGTCACACTAGTGGAAACGAGGCCTTTGGTTGAGTCTGGAAATGGGCTCTAACACCGGTTCTTCTACGAACCGGTGTTAAAGGGGGGGCCTGTACCAGCGTGGCCCGTGCAGCAAAAAGGAGCCCCCCTTTAACACCGGTTCGTGGCCCCTGCACCAGTGGCCCGCGCAGCCCCCCCTTTAACACCGGTTTGTGGCTTGAACCGGTGTTAAAGGGGGGGCTATATAAGACACGGCAGCCCACACCCCACTCTTCCATTTTTTCACTATCTCATTTTGGAGCCTAGCAAGAGGGTGTGAAGTGTGCTAGTTTGTGTTTTTTCGTATGCACAAGAGGTGTTCGGTGAAATGCCCGAGAGCTCAAAATAAGTTTTCTCGTTGCTCTTTCCTTCTCGGTCGAGGTCGGCAACTATCCTTTCATGTGTCATTGATGTACTATATATATAAATGGTCATCTCCCTATTATTTTTTGATATATACTATATATTAATGCAGATGAACCCGCAATGGATGTACGGTGACCGCCGCACTTCCGAGTACATTACGGGCCTCCAAAATTTCATCATTGTGGCTAATGCAAACCATGGTCACAATGGTTTTATGTGTTGTATGTGTGTTCACTGTCAGAACAAGAAAGACTACTCAAATACCAGAACCATTCACGCCCACCTGCTTCGATCCGGTTTCATGCCCAGCTATAATTGTTGGACCAAGCACGGAGAAAAAGGGGTTGTGATGAAAGACAACGAAGAAGAAGAGGATGATGACAACTATCATAATATGTATCCTGAATATGATGATACTGCAACAGGGGTAGATAATGAAGATAAAGAGGCAGCAAATGGGCCCGCTGATGACGATCTTGGTCGGGCCATTACTGATGCAAAGGAAGAATGTGAAACTGAAAAGGAGAAGGAGAAGCTAGAGCAGATGTTAAAGGATCACAAAACATTGTTGTACCCAACTTGCGAAGATGGCCACAAAAAGCTAGGTACCACACTGGATTTGCTGCAATGGAAGGCAGAGAACGGTGTGACTGACAGCGCATTGGTAAAAATGAAGAATCTTCTTCCAAGAAATAATGAGTTGCCCGACAGTACATACCAAGCAAAGAAGGTTGTCTGCCCTCTAGGATTAGACGTGCAGAAGATACATGCCTGCATTAATGACTGCATCCTCTACCGCGGTGAGAAGTATGAGAATTTGGATGCATGCCCGGTATGCACTGCACTGCGGTATAAGATCAGACGAGACGATCCTGGCGATGTTGAGGGCGAGGCCCCTAGGAAGAAGGTTCCTGCCAAGGTTATGTGGTATGCTCCTATAATACCACGGTTAAAACGTCTCTTCAGAAATAAAGAGCATGCCAAGTTGTTGCGATGGCACATGGAAGACCGTAAGAAAGACGCGATGTTGAGACACCCCGCTGATGGGTCACAGTGGAGAAAAGTCGAGCGAGAGTACCCGGACTTCGCACGTGACGCAAGGAACTTAAGGTTTGGTCTAAGTACAGATGGCATGAATCCTTTTGGTGAGCAGAGCTGCAGTCACAGCACCTGGCCTGTGACTCTATGTATCTATAACCTTCCTCCTTGGTTGTGTATGAAGAGGAAGTTCATTATGATGCCAGTGCTCATCCAAGGCCCGAGGCAACCCGGCAACGACATTGATGTGTACCTAAGGCCATTAGTTAAAGAACTTTTATAGCTGTGGGCCAAACCAGGTGTACGTATGTGGGATGAGCACAAAGGGGAGCCATTTTACCTACGAGCATTTCTTTTCGTAACCATCAATGATTGGCCTACTCTTAGTAACATTTTAGGGCAGACAAACAAGGGATACAATGCATGCACACACTGTTTAGATGAGACTGAAAGTGTATATTTGGATAAATGTAAGAAGGTTGTGTACCTAGGGTATCGTCGATTTCTTCCGAACCTACATCCAGTAAGAAAGAAAGGCAAGCATTTCAAACGTCTGGCAGAACCCCGGAGGAAGCCTGTCCTCCGTACCGGTGAGGAGGTATTTGGTATGGTCAAGGACCTAGAAGTAATCTTTGGAAAAGGTCCTAGCAGTCTATCTGTTCTGAATGACGATGTCGGACACGCGCCCATGTGGAAAAAGCAATCTATATTTTGGGACCTACCCTATTGGAAAGTCTTAGAGGTCCGCTCTTCAATCGACGTGATGCACGTGACGAAGAATTTTTGTGTGAACCTGCTAGGCTTCCTAGGAGTGTATGGGAAGACAAAAGATACACCGGAAGCACGGCAGGACCAGCAACGTCTAAAAGACCCTGAAGAGCCTATGCATCCTGAGAACGAGAAGGGTAAACGATGCCACTTAACTCCTGCCAGCTACGCTCTTACCAAAGCAGAGAAGGAAATCTTTTTTGAATGCCTGAGCAGTATGAAGGTCCCGTCTGGCTTCTCGTCGAATATAAAGGGAATAATAAATATGGCAGAGAAAAAATTCCAAAACCTGAAGTCTCATGACTGCCACGTGATTATGACACAATTGCTTCCGATTGCATTGAGGGGGCTTCTACCTGAAAATGTTCGAGTACCCATTGTGAAACTATGTGCATTCCTCAATGCAATATCTTAGAAGGTAATCGATCCAAAAAGCCTACCAGGGTTACAGACAGATGTGGCCCAATGTCTTGTCAGCTTTGAGTTGGTGTTCCCACCATCCTTCTTCAATATTATGACGCATCTCCTGGTTCACCTAGTAGAAGAGATTGCCATTCTCGGTTCTGTATTTCTACACAATATGTTCCCCTTTGAGAGGTACATGGGAGTCTTAAAGAAATATGTTCATAACCGTGCTAGGCCAGAAGGAAGCATCTCCAAGGGCTATGTAACAGAGGAGGTCATTGAGTTCTGTGTTGATTTTATTCCTGACCTTAAGGCGATTGGTGTTCCAGAATCACGACATGAGGGGAGACTGCGTGGAAAAGGCACCCTAGGATGTAAAGCAATGATATGTAGGGACGGGCATTCTCTCAATCAAGCACACTACACAGTTTTACAAAGATCTATCTTGGTTGCCCCGTATATCAATGAACACAAGAATTTAATACGCCTCAAACACCCGGGGCAGTCTGATGAATGGATTATAAGTGAACACATGGCGAGTTTTGGCGGCTGGCTGCAAAGACTTCTCACGAATAACACCACTGTTGGGGATCAGTTGTACTTGTTGGCCAGGACACCATCTTCGACTGTATGTACTTTCCAAGCGTACGAGATAAATGGGAATACATTTTACACGATAGGCCAAGATAAAAAGAGCACCAACCAAAATAGTGGTGTCCGCTTCGATGCAGCAGAAGACAATGGGCAAAAGACCACGTATTATGGGTTCATAGAGGAGATATGAGAACTTGACTATGGACCTAATTTTAAGGTCCCCTTGTTTCGATGCAAATGGGTCAAGCTAACAGGAGGGGGGGTTGAGGTAGACAAGAAGTACGGAATGACAACGGTGGATCTCAACGATCTTATGAAGGTAGACAAGAACTTAGACGAACCATTCGTCTTAGCCAATGAGGTAGCTCAGGTTTTCTATGTGAAGGACATGTCTACCAAACCGAAAAAAAGAAAAAATAAGCAAACAGATACATCACACGATGAGCCAAAGCGTCACATAGTTCTTTCAGGAAAAAGAAACATCGTGGGAGTGGAGGACAAGACAGACATGTCAGAAGATTATAATAAGTTTGATGAAATTCCGCCCTTCAGAGTGAAGACTGACCCAACCATCCTGTTAAACGGTGTTGATACTCCATGGTTACGGCCGACGCGATCATAAGATTGACTATATGTATTAATTGAGCCATTTTTGGCACACATATGTATCTCAACATGGAAATCAATGTCATATTTCTTCTGTTAACAGTATATGTATTAAATGAGCCATTTTTCTTCCTTCTATTTCTTCCCTCCATTTTTCTTCCCGCCATTTTTCTTCCCGCCATTTTTCTTCCCGCCATTTTTTCCCGCCAGTTCTTCCCGCCAGTTCTTCCCTCCAGTTCTTCCCGCCAGTTCTTCACTATATATATATATGTAGGGTTGGCCTCCATTGTCATTGCACATATCTAGACTCATATCTGAAACCTCATCACTCTTTCCCATGGCTTCCACCGTAGCACTAACCCCTAGGGAGGCGGAGGCGCTTTGCGCCTCGAACTACCCCTGCCCGCCGGGCTACTGTGTCCCCGTCGGCTGGATGCTGAGCGCCGGAGGCGTGCCGGTTCCTCCTGTCCCTCTAGGTGTGGTGCGCCGGATGGCCATCACGAACCACTACTACTTCGAGCTCACGCCGGAGCAGCGGAGGAATCCCAGATGGCATCCCGACTATTTCCCTACTTGGGAAGCCTTCTTCGTGGATCGGCGTGAGAGGGCGCTCGCCAGGCACGAGGAGGATGGCCCACCTCCCCCGAACTTCAACGAGGCCGGCCGTCGGCTATGGTGGCGCGGTCGGACTCTCCAGAGCGTCATGGCCTATGACACTGCCGACGACTCTAACCCCCGTCTGCGCTACCCTCAAGTCCAGCCCACGCGTACTCAGCCTTCAAGGTTCAATTACGGCGACCTCGATGACGACAGCGATGACGGCGGCGGCGAGTACGACGACTACAGTGGCGAGTATTACAGGTGTAGGCAGGAGCATGACTGAATCACTCCAACATTCCGAAACAAGTTCAGCCGATTGTTACTTAATCTGGCCATGTATCTTAATTTTCAGTTCTTTTATGTATCTTAATTTTCAGTCGTGCTTTATGTAACTTACTATTAGTTGCATTCTGTATTTTAATTCCAGTTCTATCTCCTTCACAAAATGACCAATCTCATTCGAGGTTTCTTGGCTTTCGGGTCAAATGACCAATGTTATGGCTAGAATCAAGGCATAGTTTGTGATAATATGGCCATATTGTGCATACATGTGCATCATGGCATGGCAAACAATGTTGCAAGAGGAAGTTTTCCTTTTTATCGCACCAAAAAGGCATTTTCCATTTTCCGAGCATAAAAACGGACGGTTTTGTGAAGCAACCACCAAATGGCTAATTCAAAAAACCACCACCACATTTTACAAAAATACTAGACCACCTTATATGGACAATGTACCAACAGGGGGATCTGAAATCTTTCCGTCCACCTCTGGTGAAAAAGACAAATTCCTGCCGAATCGGCAGGAAGTGGGTCAGATATGAACTACAGGTACATGATACGATGCTCATGATTTTTTACAAAAATCATTTTTAGGTTCACAATATGCTATTTTATCAAAAATCCAATGCAAGTTGAGCGAGGCTTTGTCAGATTCAAGTGTATACAAAAGATGCGGCATTTAAATATCCAATCAATTCAAAAATGTTAATACAAAATAAAATATGATTTGCTCTAATAAAATAGGGTTAGATTCCTTTTTAGATGCTTAATATTTCTTATGTTCAAAGTTTTAGGATTTGACAATTTATTTTTGTTTGAATTGAATAATAAAAAAATTTAAGTAGGTGTTTTAATCATTTTGAAAATTTTCATCTAAAGTAAATATAAAATGTTTTTACATGAATGGATAGATATTATTTTTCTGAAAATTATGATATATTATTTATATTTTTCTGAGTTGAAATGTATAAGATATGAATTTTCTAAATTCATATCCTATTTTTTGAATTATAAATGCCCCCACCCCTTTAATGCATGAAATAAATGCCCCCCCTTTAACACTGGTTCCAGCCACGAACCGGTGTTAAAGGGGGGGCGCATTTATTTCGTTTCGCGCGCGCACACCCCCCCTTTAACACCGGTTCGTGGCTGGAACCGGTGTTAAAGGGGGTGCGGGCGCGAAACAAATTCCCCCCTCTTTAACACCGGTTCCAGCCACGAACCGGTGTTAAAGGGGGGGGGGGTTATAACGCGCGTCTTCCCCTTCCTTCTTCCCCCCAGCCAGATCGAAAGCGCGCGCGCAGAGAAAAGCAGAGGAGAGCCGGTGCCGTCCAGCCGTCGCCGTCCAGCCCTCGCTGTCGCCATCCCGCGGGAGCGCCGTCGCCCCCTCCCTGCGCGCGAGCCGTCGCCGTCGCAGTCGACGCCCCCCGCTGCGCCAGCACCGTCCGCCACCGCGCGCGCCCGCGTCGGCCGCCACCCCCGTCGCCGCCGCTCGGATCTGCCGTGCGCCAACACCGAAGCCTCCGCCAACTCGGAGCCGCCGCCGCCAACCCCGCGTCCACGACCGCTGCCGCCGACCCCGTTCGCGAGAGTTGCCGCCACCGGCGGTGAGAGCTCTCTGTTTGTGTTTTGGAGATATTGGATATTGGTGATAAATGTTATTTGTGTGTATATTGGATAAATGTTGCATATATGTATATATATTGTTGTGTATGAATAATTTTATTTGTGTGTAATTGCATATATATATTGTTGCATATATGTTGTATATATTGTTACATATATGTATATAATTAGTTATTAGTATTTTATAAGTGTGTACTTTTGTGTGTATTATTAGTAGTTTAGTGTTAGTATTAGTTTAGGGTTTATTTAGTTTAGGGTTATTAGTTTATGGTTTATTTAGTTTAGGGTTATTTATTTAGTTTAGGGTTATTTAGTTTAGGGTTATTTATTTAGTGTAGTTTAGTGTATTTAGTTTAGGGTTATTTAGTGTATTTTATAGTTAGTATTAGTTTAGGGTCGTCACCTCGCTGCTCTGCAAGCGCCGCCGCTGGCCGTCGTCGTTAACGTCGCTCCAGTGACCCCTAGGTAGTGGCGCCGCCCATTTTAGGTAGGCCGCATCACGCTGAGGCGAACCCGCTACCTCGCGCGCCCTAGGTCGCTCTCCAGCGCCGCCAGCCGCCGCTTTCTGGAGCATCCTCCGGTCAGCCACTGTAGCTAGCCCCTCTCATATGCATCCGGGATTTCTCCGAATTAGGGTTTGGACCCCTCAGAACTCGTTTAAAATGACCAAGCATCCTTAGGGTTTTAATTTCATTTGTGTATTTATTTATGTATTTTTGTATGAATAATATGTATATTTGTGTATGAATCCAAGTCCACTTGAATGTTTACTCTCTTACTCTAGATAATATTATTGTTTTGGAAACTATGGATCCACTTAGTAGAAACCTTGAAGAAGAAGAAATAATGGAGAACATTATCGATGAGGACACCTCACAATATCTGAACTTGGAGGGACATGATGACAGCTCAAGTAGTCATGGAGAAGATGAAGACTCCGGTGAACGCAATTTAGTGATTACAAAGTCCAGCGAGGTATATGCATTGATTAAGCCTCTGCTAACTTCCACCAACAATCTTCTTCTACATGTATTAATTAACGCTTCTTTCTTCTTTTAGCCCTCTGGATCGACCAGCCAGCAACCATCTTCTTCTACGAAAAAGAGCAAGCGAGGCGCGAGCCATCGGTTGAAAGATCGTGCAAAGTTCACGATCGAAGCAGTCCGTGTTGATGGCAGGCCGATGGAGCCCAAGAAGGCTGCAGACAAATTTGTACGTCAAGCTGGAGTTCTTGTTAGGGACCAAATCCCAATCATAATTGAATATTGGAATAAGCCAAAGAAGGGCGACGGTACCTTTGTCGATGAAAGATCCAAAGAAACGCTTTGGAATTCGCTGTTGGTAAATTTCACCCTTCCGCCAGAGGAGGATGAAAACAAACCGGTTATAAAGGAAAAGGTCAAAGAGTGGACTCTAAAGAAGATGGCTGACGCTTTCCGCAACTGGAAGACAAAATTGAACAAATTTTTCAAAGCTCGCGAGACTCCAGATTTCGAAGACGCATATTATGCGAAGATAAGACCTCACTAGCGCGAATTTGTGGCATACAAGGAAGGTGCTATAGCTACAAAGAGGTCAGAAACCAATACGCTAAATGCCCAGAAGAAGGAATATCACCAGAGGACAGGGTCAGGTGGCTACATATCTCAGAGGCCTAAGTGGGAGGAAGCTGAGAAGGCCCTGCGCGACAGAGGGATCACACCCCAGACACATGGGTGGGACCTACGTGCAAAGACTTGGTTCTACGGAATCGGGGCAAGGTTGGACCCAGAAACAGGATTGTGTATCTTCCCAACCCTCCTTGCCAAACCCGTCACTGAACACATCACGGCATACGAGGAAACAGCCGCCAGGACCTTCCATCCCGACAGAGAGAATGACCAGCTCACACGTGCCATCGGTAAAAAAGAACACCCTGGACATGCACGAGGCACAGGGGGTATGACGTGGAAGGATGGGTTTGCCGAGTGGAGCGACTCTTACAGATGGCGTGGCAGAAAAGAAAAAGAGCGTACAGAGCGGATGACACGGATAGAACATGCACTTGTGGTGCTGCAGGCGCAAGTGAATGCACAACAGAGCCATCAAGCTACCGACCCATCTCAGTGGCACGAAGAGCCTGCATTGGAAGCTGCCGGCGGCCCAGACTCTGCGTGGAAAAGCAGCGTGGCTTCCACGGAGAACGTGCAGCCCACGCTTGAAATGGCGGGTCCTCGATACCCCGTGGATGAGATCACGGAGAGCGAACACGCTGAGCTGCATGTGAGATTAATGGGCTTATCTATTAAGGTGGCTGTCGGCTATGCCTTACCTCCTGTAGCTGGTGGAACTTACCACTGCCGACCGATTCCAGATGGCTATGCTATTGTCGGGGTGGATGAGGTTGTGAAGGAATATGAGGAAGCACAGCTTGACCATGCTACATGTGAAGGGGAAACTCAACTCAAATTTGCAGTGAAAACAACCATTCTTTGGAAGAAGGAACACATCGTGCTTCCAAATTGGAGGCCACTGGCACCCCCGCCGTCTCCGCAGCGTCAGCAGTCTGAGCCGCTTCAGCCATCTCCTGCGCGGCAGCCATCTCCGGCGCGCCATCCATCTCCGGCGCGCTAGCCATCTCCTGCCCGTCAGCCATCTCCGGCGCTTCAGCCATCTCCTCAGCGT
Source organism: Avena eriantha (assembly GCA_910589775.1). Lineage (NCBI taxonomy): Eukaryota > Viridiplantae > Streptophyta > Magnoliopsida > Poales > Poaceae > Avena > Avena eriantha. The sequence continues at coordinate 211,187,874 of OU342741.1, read as the reverse complement.
AAGCGGAAGAGCACTGCCACGAAGAGCATCACTAGCACTGCCACAAAGAAATCCGCAGGAAACCGTATGCCAAAGAGTTCAAAAAACTACGTCCCGCAGCCTTCTGCCAAGCCATTGCCGGTTTTACCGTGGAATCGCAGCGACGAGGAGACCAATAGGATCTCGGAAGAAGAGGTCAAGAAATTCTTTGCACCTAGACGGGCCGAGCCAAAGGAGAAAATAGATCCGCGGTGGTGGAGAAGTTTTACAAAAATCTTTTGAAACCTGAAACCCCACTTGTGCCGGACTACGAGCGCCAGATTTTAAAGGCGGATGCAAGGCGCCGTAGGGAGACTGAAAGTAGCAGTCGTGCGGCACCCCAGAAAATAGTTCCCATGCTCGGAGAGCAGGAAAACCAATCATGCTCCCCGCTCCAAGTGTTCGACACACGGGATGCTCCTCCCGTAAATGATTACGAGGCAGAGCTACAGAGAAAGGCCAACGAGATGGGGATAACTTACATTGCATACTTGAACATCATGGTAGACAACTTGCCCAAATGCGATGCCAACCCCATACAGCCATGGAAGTATGGGAAGAATCTCGTCAAGAAAGAGGAGCTCAAGAATCTACCAACAAAGATGCGAAGATTGCACAAGTGGTACCTTGATTTCTGTAAGACGAGAAAGGAAGAATGGATCACAGCGCATATAAGAGATGAGATTTTCTTGTGCGGAGACGATGAGATCGACTTCAACATTCAAGACTTGCATTTTCTATTCAATCAGAAGGAACTCGACAAAGCTGCCATTAGCCTTTATTGTGTGTAAGTACTATTTCTGTATTTTCTATCTCATCTCATTCACTTTATTAATTGCATGTATATATATATGCTCACCATATATGTATATACTATTATGCAGGAAAAAGGTTATGGAATGCATGAAAGGAGGACCTTTTGACATTGGGTTTGTTGACCCAAATAGAGTTCATGAAGAAGTGGTAAGAACCAAACCCGGGCAAACAAAAGATTTATTGCTAAGGTCTTTACTAAGACAACAAACCAAAAGGGAAATACTATTGCCTTACAACTTCTCGTGAGTACTGTTACCCTCTCTTGTACACATTTTGTTTCGGCTTGCTCGATGTTAAGTGTAACTGATGATGAGTTATGCGTGCGTAGGTTCCACTTTATTCTGCTAGTCATTCAACCTGACTCAGGAAAAGTCCTTGTCATGGACTCATTATGAAAAGAAAAAGAGCTATGGGCAGACTTTAGAGAGATGCTCCAGGGGTAATTTCAATCATATTATCACACTAGATCGGCAACTTTCGTGACAACAAGTAATTAATTACTCCTTTATCCATTTTCTTTGCCGGACAGGGTTTGGAAAAGGTTCACGGGCAGGGCCGTGGGTGAATGGTCAGAAGAACTAAAATTTGTAGACCAAAATGTAAGTAATACTAGCTAGCTAGGTCTGCGTATCTCTTTGATTCTGCTTCCAATTCCATTATATCATGCTTTATTGATTATTATTTTGATTGAACTCTCTATTCTCGTAAAGTGCGCGCATCAGGGACACGGCAATAACTTATGTGGGTACTATGTTTGCGAGTTCATTCGCAACACGATATGTGCGACGGGCCAAGTGGCACTAGAACAACTTAGAGTAAGTAAACAAAGTACACAACATTATTTTATTACCATCAATTGTGTTGAGTTTTATTCTTATTTATATATTGACCCCATTCTTCATATATATTCAGATCGAACGGATGCGGGACCAACTCCTACCATTTGACCGCACACAAGCCATTTAAGAGGAATTGGCGGGGTTCATACTTGATGAGGTCGTCACGCCTGGCGGAGAACTCTTTAGATATCCACCAAAATGAACGTTGTATATATGCTTGAACATGTTTGTCTTGTACTTGATGCTTCAACGTTTACGGAGAATACCACACAATGACGATGTTGTGTATAATAATAGTTGCTTAATTATTCATGTACTCGTATGTACCGATGACGATGTATGTGTATACCGCTCCCGATCGATTCCCCCTCCCCCCCTCCCCGTCCCCGCCGCGCCGTAGAAATACGCCCAGAACGGGGCAGGGGCAGAACTCTGCCGCGGCAGAGATTTAGACCGTTTTCCTGCCACGGCAGAACTTTGCCGCGGCAGAGATTTATCTCTTTTTCCTGCCGCGGGACAGAACCTTTAACACTAGTTCGTGTTACGAACCGGTGTTAAAGGGGGGGCTGAGCCCTGCAGCAGCCCCACGTGCGCCACCCTTTAACACCGGTTCGTATAAGAACCGGTGTTAAAGGGGGGGCCCCTCTAACACCGAACCCTCAACAGCGGTTCTACAACCGCTGTTAGAGGTCCCTCCAAACCGGTGTTAGAGGGGGGTGTGCACTAGTGTCACTTCCCTGAAAAAAAAAGAAGAGCAGGTCACTTGCCTAGCCGCCGGACACAGAATGATGGCAAAAGAGGTCTGGGAGAGATATCGTGACAACACATTTACCCAGAAATCAAAGGTGCTATGAGCCTATGAGGGAGGCTTGCGAGTGTGACGTTTCTTTTTCCCCGAACAATATTTAACAATTTTATGTTTCGTAAGTATTTTCTTATAATTACTTTTCATGATGGATGTTTTTCATCCACTAAGAGCGAGTACAACAGGTGAGTCAGCTGGCTATAAGAGTTTAAATATTATATTTATGTTGTGTAGAGAGAAGAGGAAAAAGAAGGTAAGAGGGTTGTTAACTAAGAGCTGGCTTTAGCACATGCTCCTAGGTACTTTATGAGAGTGAAAGGTGGACCATATAATGATCAAACATTATTTTTATGACTAACTATTGTATGTGCTAACTTTATAACCGACTATAGATGAACTAGCACTTATAGCCAGCAGTTGGCTATATTATTGAACTTGCTCTGATCAGACTAGTATCATGTACACAACTTTTATCACTAACATGTACTACCGAATTATAAATTCGGCTGAAGATACATACTGTTGATAGGATTTTTTTAAGAATTGGATAAAAGGTAAACGTGGGGAGCATTAACGTGGAAAAACCAAAACCGAAAGCCCAAAACGGAAGCCTTGCCGGTATGGCAGGGATCTGTGCTATACGTCGTCTCCGGTTCCGTTGGCGCCAAATGCACCAAGAAACTAACAGCGAAAATTGAAATGAGGCAAAAAGCTTTGTCTTTTATATTGATAAAGAAAGAGCAAACATTGTAGGCCTAAGCCCAAATACAAACCCCCATGAAAAGGGGGGGGACACACTAGCCTGTAATCTCTTGAAGATGTTTAGCACCAGCTAAAATCTATCTTCTTCCTTCGTCTTTTATCTTCTGAATGATGTCTGTGGGCATTGCAAACTTGTTGCTGAAAACCCTGGTATTCCGCTCCTTCCATATTTCCCAGGTGATGAGAGTGATCGCAGCAGCCCTTGTGGACAGGAGGAAGGGGCCCGAGAGGCAGCCTCCCAGTATTGAAGTATAGTGGGACGACCTGTTCCGATGCTCTGGATAAGGGTAGGGCATCCAAGCCAGGAAGTCGCGGCCATCCAGACGCGTCTGGAATATCGGCACTCAAAAAGGATGTGCCTCGCCGTCTCAACATGGCACCTACAAAGCTGGCAGGTTGGCTGATGAGGCCAACCCCGCTTGGCCAGACGATCCGACGTCCACAACCTATTTTGCACGGCCAATCAAGAGAAGAAGCGACACTTGGGCGGGGCCCAAGTCTTCCAGATAAGCTTGTCGAAAGAGCAAGGGGTGGAGCCAAGGAACTGGGCTTTGTATGCTGAGGCCGATGTGTAAGATCCAGAGGCCATGAGGGTCCAAATGATTGTGTCGTTAATACCCGGCAATAGCGTAATGTCTTGCAACATGCCCCATAGGTTGACGTACTGGGAGAGATGCTGAATAGTGAATTCGTCCATGCGGATATCCGCGATCCATTGGGAGTTCTGTAGGGCGTCATATACAAGACGTTTTTTCCTTTTTGACGTAGCAAAAACTAGGAGGGCCACAGGCCGTGGGGAGGATCCATTGAGCCAGGATGAGTTCGAGAAGGAAGCCTTCTTGACATCGCTGATGTAGACCTTTGTGGCTGCATTGAATAGCTCCCTATACGTGTCGTCATTTGGTGTTTCTAAACCCACCCAATGCTTTTCTGGTGTAGTCCATTCGAGCCAAAGCCACCGCAGCCTAAGGGCCCTAGCGAATTTTTCCAAATCCAGGATCCCAAGCCCACCAAGGTTCATTGGTCGGCACACCTTTGCCCAGCTCACTTTGCACTTACCACCACTAACTGAGGCTTTGCAAACCTAGAGCATTCCCCTGCGAATCTTGTCTAGAGCTTTCAAAGTTGCCTTATCCGCTTTGATGGCAGTTAGCAGAAAAATCAGAAGGGCCATAAGAACTGATTTGACCAAGGCTGAACAACCTGCGACATTGAGGTATCTTGCCTTCCAGGGATTAAGCCTGGCGATGGCCTTGTCTATGTAAGGCTGAAGGTCAATGCGATGCAACCTTCCAAGGACCAGAGGTAGCCCAAGGTACTTAATTGGAAATTGAGCCATGGTTGCGGGGAAGTCTTGTAAAATAGTGGTGAGGTCGATCTCATCACAACGAATAGGAACCACTGAACTCTTCTCCACATTAGTCATCAATCCGGTGACATCTCCAAATTCTATAGAATGGATCCTAGGTTCGAGATGTCCTGCTCCACAGGTGCCAGGAAAATCACGGCGTCATCAGCATATAGCAAAATGCGGTATTTCATGAAATCCCCCGGCAGCTTCTGTAGAGTGCCCGCCTCAGTGGCCAGCTCCAAAATTTTCTGCAAGGGGTCAATTGCCAAGTCAAACAGCAACGGTGATAGCGGATCACCCTGCCTCAGCCCACGGTCGTGGTAAATGTCGCTGCCAGGCAGACCATTGAGTAGTACACGAGAAGTTGAAGTAGAGAAGATCAAGGCGACCCAGTCGCGCCACCTTGGAGGGAAACCCATGCGCCGCATGAGGTCGAGGATGTGATCCCAACGCACTGAGTCAAAAGCTTTAGCAATGTCAAGCTTGATGAGGAGAGCCGGGGTGCACTTCTTATGTAGCCAACGAGCGACATTTCTGACAAACATGAAATTGTCATGGATGCTACGGGTTTTGATGAAGGCACTTTGGCTGCAGGAGATATGTTAGCTAGCCAGAAAACCGCCACACATGCTAAAGCATTAACTCTTTCCACACCGCTCTCCCGGATCATTTCTCCTCCATGGCTCCAAGTTGTTGCCCAAATCCTTGATAGATCTCTCACGCACGCACACGAGGGTTGGAGAGAGAGGGAGGTTCAAAGGAAGATGATGAACACACGATTTTGTGCAGTGTGCAACTTGCTATGTTTTCTTGTTCTGCTTTCCTTTTATTCAGCAAAGACAAACGTACCATGGTGATCGCTAGATCCCTGACTAGGTCGTGCCATCCCAGGTCCTGGAACCTGCCCACGGTGATCCTAAAACAATAGATCAGAGTGTACATGCACAACTATGTCTAGGAATTGACCAAACCCTGAAACGACTAAGTCCTAAACTCTGACGAAACTGTCAGACTGAAAAACTGTAAACTCCTAGACTCCTACGATCAAACATCTAGATTATTCCAACAAACTCCCCCTAAACTAGATGTGATCCTACTAGACAATCACCATGCCAAGACGAGTGCGAAGCTCCTGATATCGAACACGTGCCAATGGCTTAGTAAGAATGTCGGCGAGTTGCCCGCCGGTGCTAATGTGCTCGACACAGATGTAGTGGTATCACACCTCAATGTGCTTGCTCCGATCATGAAACACCGAGTTCTTGCACAGTTGAATGGCCGATTTGTTATTGATGAAGATTTTCGTGACGCTGCCCTCGCTGCCGGTCATGTCTACAACTAGACGTTGCAGCCAGATAGCTTGGCAAGAAGTTGTTGCAACAGCGACGTACTCCGCCTCATACGATGACAGGGCGACGATGCTATGCTTCGGTGACTGCCAGGTGATAGGGCTGGAACCTAATGCAAAGAAAACCCCAGTGGTGCTCTTGGTCGTCCACGTCATCGTCCATGTCCGAATCTTGAAGCCTGTTAGCTCACGGTCATCGCCACGCGTGTACCTGCAGCCGAGGTTACGCGTGCCGGCGATGTACCACAGGAGGTGTTTGACGGCAGCATGTGCTCCGTCGTGGGCGAATCCATGAACCGGCTCACATAGCCAACAACAAAGGAGATGTCAGGATGGGTGTGCACCAGATAGCGTAGACACCCGACGATGCTGCGATGGAATGTCACGTCTATGGCCGGTGCCTTCCTCTCCTTGCTCATCTTGAGCCGCGGTTCCATTGGGATGAGGACGGGGTTGCACTCCAACATGCCCGCACGCTCTTGCAACTTGGAAGCGTAGGCGCTCACGGACAGCACAATGCCGCTCCCGCTCTGCCTAACCTCGATGCCAAGGTAGTAGTGCAGGCGACCAAGATCGCTCATGCGAAATTTCTCCATCATCTCCTTATTGAATCTTGAGATCTCCTCAGTGTCTGTACTGGTGATGATCAGATCGTCCACGTACACACCGAGAAGGAGCCTCACTCGACCTTGTCCATGGGCGTACATAGAAGGCTCTGACGGTGAGCTGTGAAGCCAAGCTGCTGAACTGTGGCATACAGCTTCGTGTTCCAGGCATGCGGTGCCTGGCGTAGGCCATACAGATCCTTGTGGAGGCGAAAGAGCTTTCCCTCCTTTCTATCGCGAGAAAATCTGGGTGGCTGCGCAATGTACACTTCCTCCTGAAGATCGCCATTTAAGAATGTCGATTTCACATCGAGGTGATGCACTTGCCAACCCTCGTGCGAAGAAATGGAGACAAGACTCGCACGAAGTTTAGGAGTGCGACAGGTGTGAACACCTCGTCGAAGTCCACGCCCTCCCGCGGCACTCTAGTCTTTAGCGACCACCCATGCTTTGTGCTTGACGATGGCACCGGTGGCGTCGCGCTTTGTCTTGAACACCCATTTCACTCCTATGGGACGGTGTCCTACGGGAAGCTCGGTGAGTGTCCACGTGTTGTCCTCCTCGATCGAGGCCAGCTCCTCCAGCATTGCTCTACGTCAGCACTCATGAGGCTCAGCGTCCGCGAATGAACTGGGCTCATCGATGAAGAAGAGCGACTCTACTTCCTGTGGCTCATCTTCTACTTGGTCCGAAAGGCCGGAGACGAGCCAAAAACGATGAGGGAGCGCTAGGTTATCCTCAGTGTCAAGAGTGTCGGATGTGGAGCTTGGCGGTGTGACAAACTTGACGGAGCCTGGTGGATCCGCTGCTGCCGCCCCTGCCGCAGTAGAATTTTGGGCTGAATTCTCTGCCACGGCAGAGCTTTCCCTGCTATATCCTGCTGCGGCGGCAGAGATCGGTGTGTCGCCAACAGCCTCGCTCGCACAGGCCGTTGCGCCTTGCGTAGGATCTCCCCCGCACACCATGTACTCGATGATGAGCGGATCAGCTTCCCCACCTCCATGCTCATTGCTCCAGTCCCAGCCGGAGGCCTCGTCGAACACCACGTCTCTCAAGATGATCATGCAGTTCGCCACTGGATCATAAAGCCTATAGGCGTTGGAGCTGGGCTCGTAGCCGATGAAGACAATCTTCACGCTACGGTCTTCCAGTTTCTTCAAGCCTAGTCGTGTTATCTTGGCGTGTGCGACGCAGCCAAAGGCGCGGAGGTGCTCCACATCTGGCTTGCGCCTATGCCAACACTTGAATGGCATATTTCCATCCAGTGCCCTCATGTAGGAATGGTTGAGGATGTACACAACCGTGAGTACTGCCTCTCCCCAGAAACGATTTGGCATTCCTTTCTCCTTCAACATGCTCCTCGCCATCCCCATCACAGTCTGGTTTCGGTGTTCCACAACTCCGTTTTGCTGCGGAGAGTAAGGGGTTGTCAGGTGGCGCTGAATGCCGTGGTCTGAGAAGAACTTGCCGAGCGTAGTGGAGGTTAACTCTCCTCCTGAGGTCCGTGTGGAACGTGAAGAGCGAGTGTTTTGACTCGAGCTCAGTTGAAGACTGGAAGTGCTTGACTGCATCTGCGGCGGCGTCCTTCGAGAGAAGCAGGAGTGCCCACATATATCTTCTGTTGTCATCAATAAGGAGCATGGAGTATTTATTCCCACCCAGTGTGGGCGGCGAGATGGGTCCACACAGATCTGCGTGCACCAGTTTGAGCACCTCCTTGGCTTGGTACTTGGAAGTCTGAGGGAACGCAGCTCGAGGCTACTTGTCAGCAAGGCAGGCTTCACACAGTTGGTTGACATGGCCAATGGTAGGGAGGCTGTGGACCATGCCGATGCATGCCATGGTCTTTAGAGATGGGATGTTTGGATATCCCAGCCGCTCATGCCAGACCCAAGCCCTATCAGTCCAGTGTGCTGAAAGATATATGGGATGTGCAATTTGTAGCACCACCTTGTACAGGCGGTTCGACGATCGAGGGACCTTGGCCAGGAGATGGTTGTCACGATGCCAGACAAACATGAACCTGCCACGGACCGCTATAGGGCAGCCAGTTTCATCCAGTTACCCCATACCGACTGTGCTTGTCTTCAGCTTTGGGATGTAATACACATCCGCCAGTGCATGGTGCTAGCCGCCATGGATCATCATTAGGACAACTCCCCTGCCCTTGATGTCGATGATGGAGTTGTCTCCGAGCGGACCAACCTTGTCACCGTCATGTCCATCACTGCAAACATGGACTGGTTGCCTATCATGTGGTTGGACGCACCTATATCAAGGTACCAGGGCTCCTCCACTAGCTCAGCCTCCTCACCGAGCCCGACACATGCGCGCTCCTCATTTAGGAACACATTACCGCCGACACGTTCTGGCTCATCGTGGGCGAGGCAAACTTGCGCCATGTGTAGGGTGGGCTGCTCGTCATTGTCAGTGCCCTCCTTTGACGAGGTGAGCCTCCTATCTTTTCTTATTGCGACAGTCATGAGCCTAGTGGCCCAACTAGCTGCAGTAGCAGCACTCGTCATCATGAGCGGTGCCGCTGCCGGTGGCCTTGCCCTTGTCATGTCCATCTCTGCCACGGCCCCTTGTTCTGTCTCTGTTTGCCAGAACCGCTTCCTCCACCACCACAGGAGGAGCCTTCACCCTTCATGCGGGCGCGCCATTGCTCCTCGGTGAGCAGTAGCTTGTCGCCACCAGCCTCGCCAACGACGTCTTCCTCATCATCTTCCTCCTCGCAGAATTTGAGCCGGCCGGTGAGCTCCTCAATAGAAATTTTCTTTCTGTCGGGGAGACTCTCGATTGACCGCGCCATATGTTTGTACAGCTTGGGAACGGATTGGAGAAACTTGTGGATCACCATGGTGTCGTCGAACAGATCGCCCAACACCTCTAGCTAGTGCACGATCTCCTGCAGGCACATGCCAAACTCATCGACGGTCTCACCCGCCTTGAAACAGATCGCCTCGTACTCCTTGCGCATATTCTGCGCCTTGGAGATGCGCACCCGGTTGGACCCGACGCGGATCATGCCGATCACGTCCCAGGCCTATTTCGCCGTCTTCTTGATGGCCAGCGAGGGAATCATCTCTGTCGGCACCAATAGAAGGATTCCCTCTAGAGCTGCACGATCGTCATCATGCTCACCTTCTCCTATTTTGATCATGTCCCATGTGTGCCTAGCTTGCAGGATCACACGCGTGAGGAGAGACCAGGAATTATAGTTGGAGCGGGTCAGCATTGGCCAGGCGATGCCTGACACACCCCCGCCTCATGCCCAGAGTGCGGGAGGACGATTTGACGCCCCTTCGATGCTGATGGCGGCAAGCCAAGGCTAGGACTAGCCGCGCTCGCATCCGATGTCTCGTCGGCCTTCTTGGACGCATCTCTAGTCTCCTTCGGCAACCCTCCCTTCGGCATGATTCAATGTGGCTCTGATACCACGTGTTTCCCAAATCCTTGATAGATCTCTCACACATGCAAACGAGAGTTGGAGAGAGTGGTAGGTTCAGAGGAATATGATGAACACACGATTTTGTGCAGCGTGCAACGTGGTGATTGCTAGATCCTGACTAGGTCGTGCCATCCCACGACCTGAACCTGCTGACGGCTCTAAAATATAGCCATCCACGTCCACATTTAAACTAGATATTATTAAGATTTTTGATGAAATATCTTTCTAAACCCTACCACTAATGCCTAATAGTCAAATGGGTATGCAATCTTTTCTTTCTATTTTTTCCTGCGCAGATAATGAAGTTTGATGATGGGAATCACTATATTAATGTCAAAGATACGAGGTTTCCAACAACCAGAAGAAACCCGGAGTCGTGGGTCGGAGGCAAACACTTTAATGACCAACTATATGACCGAAATAAAATTCTAGCCGTATAGTTCCGGCCCTATAGTTCCGGCCGTATAGTTGCGAATGACGCTGCTAGGTTAAACAGAACAACTTTCGTCAAGGTACCCCTATATAAAGAAGCCTCAGGCGACGAGAAAAGGGAGCTCCAGAAAACCATTAGCCACCCCCCCAGATCTCCATCGACAACACCGACGAGCCGCCGGAGGAATAGACTTAGATCTAATCTCTCCACCACCATAGCCATATTCTATCACTTGTAATATTAGATCTCTTCTTCGATTGTCGACATTGTAATACTATTTGCTATCAATCTCATGATTTCCACTACAATGTTTATGATCTTTGATCTCATCTCTATGTGTGAGTAATTCTCCTTGGGCTAAGGGCTTCGGCCTAGCCATGTAGCTTTTTGTGCATGTTATTTATCATAGATGGGATCATGTATTATTTTGTATGACATGCTGATTATTGTACCCTCTTTTGCCTCAATTTAAGGACTTGTCAGGTACCCAAGACCCCGAGGATTGAGCCAAGTATAGGGAGTATGAATAATGACTAATCTGCAGGTTGGGAACCCCAGTGACAGAAAGGGTAGTACGGCTGTATGTGAGGGATTTACTTGGGGTTAACGGTGACATCACTATGCATATCATTAGTTCTCTTTATTCTATGGATGAGACTAGTAGGTTATTGCTATAAGAGGTTGCGGAGGCAATAGCAATTATGGATGCACTGCCCACCTATAATTTATCTTGCTCTCACAATTACATGCACACTTTATTTTTATCTTTTATTCCCATAAGATGTTTTGCACAGCTACAGGTGAAACCGAACGCCCTAGGCCCTCTCTCCATCATAGACAACAACAAAAAGACTCAAACTCTAGGTCCAGTAAAAACACAAAAGGAATTCTAAAACTCTCAAAGGTCCGTTAAAGTAACTTCATTATGCACCTGCTTCCCGAGGATTCGATAAACCTAGGTCTACTAGGGAAAAAGAAGCTATACTACATCCGTAATCCATATCGAAGGTATCAACCCTTTTTCTGGCACCATTGTCGGAGAAGCAATAGCTACCCTAGTAAGGTTAGTAGGAACTTTGCTAGTTTTAATTCTTGTTTTTAATTTTTAGTTTGCTTTCACTCTTTATTTGAAAAAACAAAAAAATTAGTTAGTCTTTAAATTCTAGTTTTTACTATTATAAGTCTTTGTTTAAGAAAAACCAAAAACATAGGAACTATGGCTGAAAAGAAGCTTGGGGAGTTTGCTACTCCCAACAATGACTATTTGCATACTCCTATTACTCAGCCAACAATTGCTGGTGATGATTATGAAATTAAGCCCCATTATTTAAGTTTGGTTCAACATAATCAATTTGGAGGCTCTACTATTGAGGACGTAGGTACGCACTTGAATACTTTCACTGAAATATGTGATATGGTGCACATAAAATATGTTGACCCCGATGCGGTCAAATTGCATTTATTTCCTTTCTCTCTTAGAGGAAGAGCAAAAGAATGGTTGCTAGATTTGCCTAAAAATACTATTACATCATGGGTGGGATATGCTTCTTTATTTATGACAAAAAATTCCCACCTGCAAAGACTATGCAACTAAGATCTAATATCATTGGTTTTAGACAGGAAGAGCGTGAGCCACTAGCGCTTGCATGGGAGAGGATGAAAGAATGCTTAAGAAACTGTCCCAACCATGGGATGGAAGATTGGTTAATCCTCCATTTATTTTATAATGCCCTTAATCCTGTGTCTTTGTCTATGCTTGATACTGCAGCTAGAGGAACATTCATGGGTAAACATATTACCGAAGCAAAGCAGCTGCTAGACAATATGCAAGACAACCATGCCCAATGGCATATGGAAAGGTCAAACACGAAGAAGGTGAATACCGTCTCACCACAAGAAAATGAAGAACTCAATGCTAAGTTGGATGGTCTCATATTAGCTGTAAAAGGTAAGGAAACTCATGTAAGAGCTATCCCAGAAACAAATATTGAAGAAATAGACTTCATAGATTGTAATGATTATAACCCTGCTTGGAAGAAGAATTATAATCCTAATTTTCAGAAACATTATTCTAATCATGTAGGTAACTCTAATAATAATATGGGAACTAGTAATGGCAGTCTCCAAGAAACACTTAACTCTTTTATAGACTCACAAAATAAACAAAACAATATTCTTGTTAAAATAACGGAGAACCATGATGCTATGCTTGGTAAATTATCTAACCAAGTTGTAAGTTTGAGGAATGATTTGCAGGCCCTCCAAGAAAGAATGAGGATCGTTGAGGCACAACTAGGTAAGATAACCGAGAGTCAAACTCTCATTCTAGCTAAATTTACAGGTAAACCTGAGCCCAATCTTGTTGAAGACCTCAAGATGATGAAGATCCAAAGAGAGGAGCCTGAAGAACTTGATTATAGTAATGCCCCTTCACCAAGCTACACTGTTAAAGATCTCGTAAAAAGATCAACGTTAAGATTCTGGTAAGTGAAGGTAATGAGGAAGCTATGTACCAATACTTCGTTAATCAGGTAGCAATAAAGGTACATGATCTTGAGGAAGAATATAAGAAAATAGCTGAAAAATTACCTGTGAAGCTTGATGATATATTTGAGCCTACTATTAAGATTAAGATTGGGACCAATGAGATAGCTGCACTTTGTGATCTAGGTGCAAGCGTCTCAACAATTCCAAATGTCTTTTTAACAAGTTAAATCTTGGCTCTTTTGAGATCACTGAGTTAAAATTGCATCTAGCAGATTCTACCTACAAACAAGCTGTAGGAGTTAAGGAGAATACTTTAGTATACATTAAAGGTTGTCCTGCTCTTATTGATTTTGTTATTGTTGACATGCCTGGAGATGCTACTGCTCCTATTATACTAGGCTGTCCTTTCTTAAGAACTATTAAGGCTTTTATTAATCTCCATGAAGGAAACATGAAGCTTCAATTGCCTTCGTGGGATCATTTTGTTATTCATTTCCACAGGAAGAAGAAAGTGAAACATGATGAAAAGGAGGCCATCACTTTGAAGGCCAACTACTTTGGAGTGGGTGGTCCACTCATCTGGTCCCAGTGAGCAACATTGAGGTCAAGCTATTTACCATAAAAGTGCGCTCTATGGGAGGCAACCCATGTGAAATAAAGGTTTGAGTTAAGTTTTAAGTTTTAGTATAAGTTTATGTTTAATAAAGAGTCCTAGAAAACTCTATTTGAGGAGAAGAAGTTCGATAGTACTTAAAATCCTGCTTTATACATGCTGTTGTTCATCGACAATATTTACTATCATTTTTCTATCAAAAATAAGGTATATCACTAAGTCACAGGATAAGAAACAATTTTTAAAGAAACATAATTTTTTTGATACATACAGAGAGTTCAACGACCAACTATATGACGGGAATAAAAATTCCGGCCGTATAGTTCCGGTCGTATAGATATTTTTGCCATCAATTTTTTTCTTTCATATGTACTGACGGTTTAACGACCAACTATATGACGGGAATAAAAATTCCGGCCGTATAGCTCCGGTCGTATAGATATCAGTGCTTTTGTACAAATTCTTTTCCACGTACTAACGGTTTAACGACCAACTATATGGCGGGAATAAAAACTCCAGCCGTATAGTTCCGGTTGTATAGATATCGATGCCTTGGTACAATTTCTTTCCCAGGTACAGACGATTTGATGACCAACTATACGGCGGGAATGTATTGTTTCAGCCGTATAGTTCCGGCAGTATAGCTGTGCCGTCAGGTGGAAACCCTAAAATTTTGATAACATGCCAACTATACGGTGGGAACGCATTGTTTCGGCTATATAGTTCTGCCCGTATAGTTGCGTCCGACCATAAAATCACACGGGAAGGTACCTTCAACTCCAATCCTTTTTCTCTCTTATACTGCCAAACTCTCTCAAAACCTCAAGAGATCTTCACCTCTACTCAATTTCATTCGATTTCCTCGCACACAAGTGATATACGGTATGTTTCTCCTCCGATCCTCCAATTACTTTTTGCAAATTCATTTTCCATCTATTGTCATTATCAATCTAGGGTGAGACCTACTATGAACTAATTTCCATGATTCTCTTGCCTATATTATTATTTTGAGAGGATTCTCTAGTGTGCTATGATGAGGAATATGTTATACTTATTATTGTTGGATCAAAAAGTTTTATTGTGTCTTCCTGATTGTTTCAGATGATGAACACAAGGAGCCAAACTCGTGCTCGTGCCTCCGCTAGCGCTTCTCAGGCTGTCACTCAAGAACGCATGGGGATACGGTTTAGGAATGAGCTCCAACGCGATCGCTTCAATAAGATCAAGAACTGCGAAGTGAAGGCCACCAAGTGGGCTTACCCCATTATATTGAACCAACTCGCTATTTCTGATGACTTCAATTTATTTTGCAATAGAGCTGGCCTGAAAAACTTTGTGTATAATGATGTGCCTACTTATCACCGGTTAACCATTGAATTCCTAAGTTCGTTGCAAAGCATTGTTAAACAAAGGCAAGGAGAGGACACGATTTGTTTTCGACTTATGAACAACAACTACACTTTAACACTAGATGAATGGTGAGCATGTTTTAATTTCCCAAACAATAATGTTAATGCCTTACGCACATCCTTTACTGGCTTAAATCCTTCCCATGAACAATATTATAATGGAATGAGTTTCAGAACTAGAGTAAGCAAGGGGAAGAATATTCAACATCCTGCAATTCGCTATTTGTTCTATGTTATTGCTAACACCTTGCAGGCAAGAAACGAGTTCACAAGACTTAATGAGGAGGAGGTGTCATCATTGTGCTTGCCACTACCCTAGGCATCAACCTAGGTGAGTTGCAACCTATGCTAGGTGAGCGACGTGTTGGTTTCTCTACTTTAAAGGCTTGTGGAATCCTCACTAGGAGAGGCAAAAAGGCTAGAAAAAGGGCGCGTGCCTGGGAGGTTGCGCCGCGTCGCTGCTGCTGCCTACACGTGGCGGGCGCGGAGTGCCTCACGCGTTGTACCAGCTGATACATTGCAAATGTATCTATAATTTTTTATGTTCCATGCTTGGTTTTATCTACTTTCTTGTGTTTTGTTCACACTTTGGAATACTTTTCATATGATTTCTTAGACTAACCTATTAACAAGAGCCACAGTGCTAGCTGCCTGTTTTCTGCTGTTTTTGGTTCCAGGAAGTCAGAAAATGAATATTCTCGGAATTGGACGTGACAAAAGCCAAAGTCGCTATTTTTCCGGAAGACACTTGGAGCCAGAATACGAGACGGAGAGGAGCCAGGGGGCCACCACACCACCTGGTCGCGCAGGCCAGGCCTAGCCACGCCAAGGGGTGGTGTGGCCAACCCAGGCACCCCCTCGGCCTCTTCTTCCGCCCATAAGATGCCTCCGATACCAAAACCCTAAGTACCCGATCAAAAATCCACGAAAGAGTCTATAGTCGCCGTCGTCTCTGTCCCTAGATCTGGGGGGATCTGAAGCTCTTCCCGGCACCCTATCGGAGAGGGGAATTCACCAAGGAGGCCATCTTCATCATCATGGAAGCCTCCGGTGTGATGCGTGAGTAGTTCATCTCTGGACTACCAGTCCATGTAGTAGCTATATGGCTGGTTCTCTTCCTTTGTGCTTTCATGCCTAGATCTTGTGAGCTCCGTTCATGATCAAGATCATCTATTTGTAATTCTGCATGTTGTGTTTGCGGGGATCCGATGGATATTGAGATGCTATTTCAGCTTGATTATTGATTCAATCATGTCTTTGTTTTTTGTGATCTTGCATGCTTTCCGTTGTTAGTAGCTATCTTGGCCAAGTAGATGCTAGCAACTGCAAGAGTTAGTATTTATGCTCGATAGTGGGTTCATGCCTCTAGTAATCTTGGGAAGTGACAGAAATCTCTAAGGTACTAGATGTGTTGTTGCTAGTAGGGAGAAAAACCCAATCCTTTGTTCATAGAACAATCATATTGTTTACATTACACGCAATTCGTAAAGCAATAATTTGTTGCTTGCAACTTAATACTGGAGGGGGTTCGGATGATAACTTGAAGGTGGATTATTAGTCATAGATGCAGTTGGATGGCGGTCTATGTATAATGTTGTAATGCCCAATCAAGTCTCAATGGATTCAAGATGATTAGTATATGCTTGTATGCTTTCTCGATGTTTGTCAATTGCCCCGCTGTAATTTGTTCACCCAGCATGTTATCTATCTTAAGGAGAGCCACCTCTAGTGAACTATGGACCCCGGTCCTTTGTTTTACATACAATCTACAAACTGTTTACTGCTTTGTGTTTACTTTCTGCAAACTATTACTTCCTTCCATTCGATATGTTTAATCCTTTGTTTTCAGCAAAACCGGTGAGATTGACAACCTCATCGCAAGTTGGGGACAGAGTTCTGTAGTTGTGTTGTGCAGGTCTCCACGTTGCTACTAGCACCGGTAGTGCGCCCTGCCAAGGCTCTGCTAGCAACACCTTTGGGGTGTTTCCTTGCCCCTACTGGTTTGATAACCTTGGTTTCATAACTAATGGAAACTCACTTCTATGCTCATCATACCTTCCTCTTGGGGTTCCCCAACGTGCTCATCATTCACAAGCCATCAAAGTATTTTTCTGGGCTGTTGCCGGGGAGTGAATGACATCTTCACAAGCGGAGTCCCTCATAACCAATCTCTTTACTTTGTTATTTTTGTTTTGCTTTGTTTTCTTGTTTCTTTATCAAAAACCAAAAAATTTAGTTTTACTAGTTTGCTTTCTTTATTGAAAACACAAAAAAATTATGTCTCCTTTAGTTGTTACCTCTTCCTTAGCTCACCATGTTGATCCCTAAATTCACCCGGAAAGACCTTTCAATAGGTAGTGGTTCTATAATTGGGAAAGATAATATTGAAGAATTCTTTAATCATGCTAGTAAACATGAGGATATTGAGGATAGATCCCTTGTAGAACTTGCTCAAAATTATGAGATTGTTGCAGCTTCTTTAGTTCACATGTTGGAAGCTAGGTTTGTTAACCTCAACCCCTTAATGCAAGTAATGTTTCTTAAACTTAAAGAAATTGAGGACCCTGAAAAGAGGGATTTTATTCTAAAAACTTTGTTTAAGGAATTCTATGATGTTGCCAAGGAAGCTAGAAAAGTCTTTGAACGTTTCAATATGCTAGTCTCATGCATAGATATTGTTGGTACACGAGAGAATATGAACAAAACTGAACCTAATGGGGAGGAAACTAAGATACCAATACCCTTTAATCTGGTAGCAATACATGAAGCCATAGAATAGAATCTTGATTGGATTATTCCTGAAAACCCTTTTGATGAAAATAGTGAACCTAAGAGCATTGAGAGAGGATCCTCTAGAACTTATTTGGATGATATACCTTGCCTTGTTGAAGATATTTATGGTATTAATCTTAATGCTTCTTCATTTGAGAACACTTGATTCTTCTTTTTGCTTCTTATGCCTAACTTAAAGGCGTTAAAGAAAAGTACTTATTGGGAGATAACCCAAAAGTTTTAGATGAGTCTTGGAAGTTATTACTTCAGTAATAACCGCTCCTTATCCTTTTTATTTGTTTATTGTGCCAAGAGTAACCTCTAATGAGAGAGAAGTAATGACTGGGAAAGTTGTTGTCTAGAAACAGATTTCTGTGCTTCACCATAAACATTTGTGTACAATCTCTGTATGTCCTTTTGAGGCGTGAATGTTTGTGCTTCTGCCCCAGGTTGTTATCTAACTTTCGTTAGTTCAACACATTTTGATTTGAGCAACATAAGGTCTTCGAAAAAATTCGTCTTTACCTGCTGGTATGTTTTGACAGATTTCTGCCATTTTCTGCATTTGCTTCTTGTTGGTTCCTTTTTTAGTTATTTTGGGGAATTGAGCTTTTTGAGGGAAGTACTACAGTAGCTAGTGTTTTAATAGAAGTTTATTGGTGTTAGAACGGATCCTAAAGACCTATTATCTTGAGTGCACTAATGTTGCTAATAAAGATTGTGTGATGTTTTGTATGAAGGGAAAATTTCGGGTGTATGGAAGGAATGAGTAATGAGATGAAGGATGGACTAAAGCTCAAGCTTGGGGATTCCACGCGTGTCACCCCAAGAAATATCCAAGAAGTAAAAGCGTCAAATCTTGGGGATGCCCAAGCATCCCCTTCTTCATCAATAAAAATCCTAGGTTTCTTCCAAATGATTCATTTTTATTGTTTCATGCACAGTTGTGTTGTTCTTGGAGCGTCTTCGTTTTCATTTTTGTTTTGGTTTTTCGTTTGCTTAGTTTGCTGAATAAATTGGTTGGACCCCCTCTTTCATGCATTGGTTTTCAAATAGTTTGGTTTGGTTTGGAAAAGAGTAGGAAAGCTCATGCTTAAGTGGTAAAGAGAGCTTGTTTTTTGACTGTGGCCTATGCTTTGTCATGCCATGCTTGATATTTTTTTGGCTTTATGCTTAGTATTCTTGATGTAGCATGACTTGTTATAAACAATTGAGATTGCTTAATGTGCCTTGGATGAATCATGCGTTTTTTTAGCATATTAAAGCATAGTATAGTTGTATTCTCCTTTGATGCTTTATTTGGGTTGACTTGGCACATGCTCACACCATGTTATGACTATCTCAAGTCACCATAGCCTTTACGATCCTTTATTTTTCAACTTGTAGTATCACTTTATGCTTTGATCAATGATGTTTTGTTGCTCTGCATGATTATGGCCATTATTGCTCTCTTAGTGTGTCACTCCTAGTCTTTTGCTAGCCTCCACAACCAAGTATGAGTTCCACTCATGCATCCAACTCCCTAAACCAAGTTATTCCAAAGAGTCCACCATACCTACCTACTAGCTTATGCTATTCCAAGTATATTCATGCTTTTCTTTACCTTCCAAATTAAACTTGGTATGAGAAATCTAGTGATTAAAGCTCTCACGAACTTGATGGCACACTTTACTTTTCTTGCCCTTAATAAACTTGAACCATTGTGTGGTCTATGTTGTATATGCTTGCACTTATTTGTTGGGAATTAGCAGAACCATGCTGTCATGGGGAACGCTTTCAACATTGCACGGGTACTTTGTACCTAGTTGATATCATGCTCTTTTGTCTATGGATGTCGTCGGTGTGAAATGAAAGGGGAGCTTGTAAGTCCATGGAGTTATGTATATGTGTTAGAGAAACGCCTGGGCCGCTGGTCTATTCCATGCTGACATGGTGGAAACCTGCAGCGTAACCATAATGAGCTGTCTATGAAGCATTCTTCTTATAAAAAAAGAGTCCTATATTGATAAAAAGAGGAAAAGAGAAAAAATGAGATTATGAAAAGAGGAAAGAGAGAAAAAATCACCATATTCCCATGGTAAATAAGAAGATTGCTGAGATGCTCGTTGTCTGCTTGCCTTGTCATTTTGATATGGGGATTCTTCCGTATCATCGGGCAAGGGGTACCCCGTTGGCGGTTCTCTATGATACACATGTACTTACAATGACAAGAACTTATCGGTGACTAAACTTGAGTAGCATGAGGAGCGGCCCTCGTATTCAAGGGACATGACATTTCTAACTTATACCTCGTCAAGCATGTACACCATAGTTTGTTCACTTTAACCTTAATCACTTCAAGATGCTTATGATAGGGGCAATGAGAGCTGAAAGCTATTAAGTACCATAATTTTTGGAAGCTCTTTATGAAACTTGAATCTCTGCTTCCTTCTATGAAGGCATTTCTTCCTCCATTATATTGAGTCTCCACCTTCTACCTTTATGCACCTACTTTGAGAGCATAGTGGCCATTCTTAGTTCTATGTGCATTGTCCCAAGACTAGTTGATTGATGCATAACTTGATATTGCTTGTTTTAAACTATTTGTATCTAGTCACTCTTATGAACTTTGAAGGTGTCCTATGCACTTATATTTGCTACTCTATGAGGGACAAGCTGAATACTATTATGCTATGTTTTCTTTATGTGAAACAAACAAACGTCTTGCAAAGCATTGTTATTCATGAATCTTTTGTTTGTGCCTTTTCATGTTGCATCATAGTTTCTTTGTCTTATTGCTAGAACTTTGTCTTTCATGTTATGATTGAAGTACTATGATCCCAGCTTTGAATGTTTTACAAATACTTTGATCAAGTTTATGATGGTGCATGTCACCTCAAAAATTATTCTTTCTTTTTATCACTTACCTACTCGAGGACGAGCAGGAGTTAATGGAGATGTTGATACATTGCAAATGTATCTATAATTTTTGATCTTCCATGCTTGGTTTTATCTACTTTCTTTTGTTTTGTCCACACTTTGGAGTACTTTTCATATGATTTTTTGAGCTAACCTATTAACAAGAGCCACAGTGCCAGCTGCCTATTTTCTGCTGTTTTTGGTTCCAGGAAGTCAGAAAATGAATATTCTCGGAATTGGACGGGACAAAAGCCAAAGTCGCTATTTTTTCGGAAGACACTTGGAGCCAGAATACGAGACGGATAGGAGCCAGGGGGGCACCACACCACCTGGCCGCGCGGGCCAGGCCTAGCCGCGCCCGGGGACGGTGTGGCTAGCCCAGGCACTCCCTCGGCCTCTCCTTCCGCCTATAAGATGCCTCCGATACCAAAACCCTAAGTACCCGATCAAAAATCCATGAAAGAGTCTGTAGCCGCCGTCGTCTCTGTCCCTAGATCAGGAGGGATCTAAAGCTCTTCCCGGCACCCTGCCGGAGAGGGGAATTCACCCCGGAGGCCATCTTCATCATCATGGAAGCCTCCGGTGTGATGCGTGAGTAGTTCATCTCTGGACTACGGGTCCATGTAGTAGCTAGATGGCTGGTTCTCCTCCTTTGTGCTTTCTTGTCTAGATCTTGTGAGCTCCGTTCATGATCAAGATTATCTATTTGTAATTCTACATGTTGTGTTTGCGGGGATCCGATGGATATTGAGATGCTATTTTAGATTGATTATTGATTCTATCATGTCTTTGTTTTTTGTGATCTGGCATGCTTTCCGTTGTTAGTAGCTATCTTGGCCAAGTAGATGCTAGAAACTCCAAGAGTTAGTATTTATGCTCGATAGTGGGTTCATGCCTCTGGTAATCTGGGGAAGTGACAGAAATCTCTAAGGTACTAGATGTGTTGTTGCTAGTAGGGAGAAAACAACAATCCTTTGTTCATAGAACAATCGTATTTTTTACATTACACGCAATTCATAAAGCAATAATCTGTTGCTTGCAACTTAATACTGGAGGGGGTTCGGATGATAGTCTGAAGGTGGATTATTAGTCATAGATGTAGTTGGATGGCGGTCTATGTATAATGTTGTAATGCCCAATCAAGTCTCAAAGGAGTCAAGATGATTAGTATATGCTTGTATGGATGTTTGTCAATTGCCCCGCTGTAATTTGTTCACCCAGCATGTTATCTATCTTAAGGAGAGCCACCTCTAGTGAACTATGGACCCCGGTCCTTTCTTTTACATACAATCTACAAACTGTTTACTGCTTTGTGTTTACTTTCTGCAAACTATTACTTCCTTCCATTCGATATGTTTAATCCTTTATTTTCAGCAAACCGGTGTGATTGACAACCTCATCGCAAGTTGGGGACAGAGTTCTATGGTTGTGTTGTGCAGGTCTCCACGTTGCTACTAGCACCGGTAGTGCGCCCTCCCAAGGCTCAGCTAGCAATACCTTTGGGGTGTTTCCTTGCTCCTACTGGTTCGATAACCTTGGTTTCATAACTGAGGGAAACTTACTCACCATACCTTCCTCTTGGGGTTCCCCAACGAGCTCATCATTCACGAGCCATCAAAGTATTTTTCTGGGCCGTTGCCAGGGAGTCAAGGACATCTTCACAAGGTTAGTCCCTCATAACCAATCTCTTTACTTGTAACATCCCAAATTTTTACGATTTCAGATGTTACTAGAAGCATGCATCATATCCTTGCATCATGGCATCACATAACTAAAGCCGCATCAAATACTTTCCCTAAACCCTACAGTCATATAAAGACTAAATAGGGTAAAACGAAATCTAACCTACTAAAACAAAATCTAAACATTTGGTGAAACAGAAAAAAATAAAAAGAATATAAAAAAAAAAGAGATCCTAGCCTAACGGTCCGGCTAAACCAGCCCAGGGCCTATCTACCGCCCCGCCTGGCAGAGCGGCCAATGCGTAGCGCGTGGGCCGGCCCAACAAACGCCAACCGACGCCGCCAGCAGCCCGCACAGTCCATCCGCGGCCGCCGAGAGGCAGGCCCTACCGCATCGTCATCTCTGACGATATCGGAACGAACTCCATCGCTGCCACCGCGTCTGGAACGACTTCCCGGCCGATTCGGAGAGGAACTCCACGACCCCTGCCCCAAGTCTCTGCCCCTTTTAATCACCACGATGAACCCCACCCAAAACCCTAGCCCCTTTCGCTCGCTGTACCACCGCCCGCGACCTTGCCGCCGACCTCGCCGGAGCAACGCCGCCGCCGCCCGACGGTGACCCTTCCGAAGACCTCCACTGCTCTTTTCCTCCCCTTGCGGTACCAGTTCGTCTCACGCCTCTTTTCCTCTCTGTCGTGCACCACAGCCACCGCAATTCCTCGCCGGGGTCTCGCTGGAATCCGCGAAGACTAGCCACCATTGGACACTGCTCGAGGGGGAGATAGGCGACGTCACCCCCGGGAACGGAACCGCAACGGAGAGGCGGTCGTCGTCATCTACTTCATCGAGTCAGGGGACATCCGCATCGCCGCCACCGACCACCGCCGACGCGCCACCAACGTTCACCGTCGCCAACGAGCACGCTGCCGTCGCCGCCTCAGGTAAGCCGCTGCGCTTCCCTATGTCTGTTAGATCGCGAAGGAACGACCCAGATTAGATAGGACTACCGAATCGGTACCGACGAACCGCATCGCGCCGTGTGGCACGCCCACGTCAGCCGCCGCGTGGAAGCACCGTCAGCGCGCTGAGTCGGCCCGCTGGACCAACCCGGTGCGGCCACTTGGCGCTGCACAGCTGGCCGCCGTCCTGTTTTTCTTTTATATAGGCAGAAAACACTTTAATCTTGTAAAATTCATAGTAAATCGAGTTTTTGTCCAAAAATTGCGTATAATATACCGTTGGATTCACAAAATTGAGTAGAACACAGATCTACATTAATATTGCTGGTTTACTGCAGTCATCTTGCAGTAGTATTTAAAGTTTAGATTAGAGTATTTTAATTCTAGAAAAATATCCGTAGATCCGTTTTAGTTGATTCTTGTTGCTTTGGCTTTGTATATACGAGACCTTCTATGGGAAATTGTTATAACTTGCTTAGACTATTCAGATCTGTTTCGAGGTAGATTGGAGTTGTAGATCTATTTATGAGCTTGTTTATTTAGGTATTAACCCAAAGTACTTAAAATCTGTGGGGAATCGATTCTAATGACATCCCCAACTCAACAATACCCCAGAATAAAACCCTTGGTCGAAATTGAATCCATCCTTGCATATTACCATGTTGCATGCATGCATATTCACCTTCGTGACATTGTTTTGTGCAAAATGTGATTGGATCTATGTTTGTGTTTCGTTAGATTGTTCGGAGTGCGTTGAGGAGTACTGTTGTGTAGAGTGCTGCGCGGATCAAGGCAAGTTACACCACTTGTACATATTATGTCCCAGTTTTTGACTATGCATGTTTTACTCTTCAAATCTTGTAGTATGCATGTGTAGGTCTTTAGTAGATTTTCTTATCACTATTTTCGCAAGTGCGGTTTTGTAGTATGCCATGAGTAGCTTTATACTTAGGAATTTCCATCCTATTAGGTTTCCCTGTTTTTGCTAAGTATTGCTTGTTATGCTATCTATATACTAAGTACCGTTGGGGGGTTCGAAAGACTCAAAAAATTTCTAAGTATGAGAGCTCTCTCGAGCGAACGTTTCTTCTCCAAAACCCCTTCAAAATAAAACTAAGTTTTCTTCTGGGAGAAATGGTTGTCGGGTCAAGGAGTGGATATTTGGTGGAGGACTGCCACCCAGGAATCAAAGAAGTCTGCCATGTTTCAGAATTCAGAAGCTTCTAGTGCAACCACAATACATATGGGCTCTGTCTTGGCTTAGTACTTAGTGGGAAACCTCACCGGGGTACCAACAGTTGGAGGTTCTTGGCACGGTTGGATCCAGCTAGTAGAGGGGCTACTAAGGGAAGGTTTCGCCATGGTCTTGTCTGTAAAAGGACTTGATCGTGGATTGTGGGGAAAGTGCACAACCTCTCGAGAGTATTGCAATCTGATCGATCAGCCGTGTTCACGGAAACAGAATAACATTGAGCATCTGAAGGATGGAGCCTCTGAAAGTTCTTCCTCTCTCTTTTCCAAACTTAAAGTTTTATAAACCCCAAGGCGTGAGTAATATCGCCATTGGGTGGGATTTTGGGAACTTGGTGCGTAATATCCAAGTGCTAGGTTGATTGAGCACTTGGTGAGTAACATCCACGTGTTCCATTCGACTCTATACTACTTATCAAAGTTTACAAAGTAGGGAAATCTCTTCCTCTTTTCTTATTACATAGAGAAAATTGGCTTTATGCAAATGAACCCCAAAGCCTACACTTAGCCTTGCATGTAGAGATAGTCTTATTCTTTCCTTGGTGTAATTTGCCAATACATTCAAAGTATTGACCCAACTTGTTGGTTGCACGTCTTATGTGCAGAATCCGAAGACTGAAAGGTGCGTAGGGATCGCGGGTCTTCACGCAACCAGCCTGAGGCGTTGATGGACTCAAGTTTTACTTAGTTTCTGTTGTTTTATTTGAGCTAGCTATAAGCTATGCAAGTTGTAATAATTATACTCTGGATTATTCATGTAATAATGACTTGTGTTTTACATGATATTCATCAACTGTGAAGTGCTAGCTATTGATCCAGGGACTAGCATGTTAATCATAGGGACTTAGGATCCTTAACGATCCGAGGTCGCAACAGATGGTATCAGAGTACAAAGTTGCCTGTAGGACGTGACCCCTAGGATTGGAAACCACCTTTACCATTGTGTGTTTTTGCCTTCCATATTCTTCTAAGTTATTTATGGTCTTCTAGTAATTATCTTCCTTATTAATTTGTGCCTAATTTTCTTTCTCCTAACCCAAAGATGACGGCCTTCTACTACGACGCCGCCGAAGACATCAAGTGCATGCGCTTTGGGGAATGCCTTCTGGACATCATCAAGACGTTGCAGTTGCCCATGCCGTCAATCAAGTCGAGCGAGTTGAGGAAGATGCACAAGGAAGGATGCTGGGCGATTGAAGTCATCCAACCAGGGCGCGGCAAGTGTGAACCCAAGATAGAGGCAATTGTACTCAACGTCACCAGCGACTCCAAGGAGAAAGGACTTAGCATCAGCATGCAGGATCTCATTGGACGCCTTTGTGGACGCCACCATGAAGAGGTTGAAGGCCACTACATCAAACTCTTTGGAAGGCGTGATGAGAAGGGAGTTCCAATCGAGTTAACCCCGGAGGAAAGGAAGACATGCAAGCGTCGAAGGATCCAATATCAAGACTTGGAGTCCCACATCAACGATCTTGAGAAGGGGAGCTGCCTTGAGATCATGAGGAATGACGAGCTATGTGCCCTAGTCAAGCAGAAGGATGAGAAGATCGAAGAGCTGGAAGAGAAGATCAAGTCCCTAGGAGGGGAGCTCACGGCCCAAGACAAGAAGTTCGCTAATCAAGAGAAGAGGGTGCAAGATAAGAACAAGAGGATTAGGGAACAAAGTCTTGTGCTCGCAAAAAACGAGATGGAGTTCAAGAACTTTGCCACCATGTTGAAGGACCTGCGAGCATCCAAGAGGAGCTTGGAGGAGAAGATCACGCCCGTGACTATGGGGTCAAGCTTGATCAAGAAGCTGCAGAAGGAGAAGAAGGAACTTCAAGAGAAGCTCGAAGCTGCTACCCAGGAGCTGCAAGAGGTGAAGGAACTTCAAGAGAAGCTCGAAGCTACTACCATGTACTGCAAGAGGTGAAGGAACTTCAAGAGAGGCTCGAAGCTGCTACACCGGAGCCGCGTGAGGTGAAGGAACTTCAGGAGAAGCTTGAAGCCACGACGAAGGACATGGAGTTATACAAGTCACTGCTGGAGAAGGAAGGCTTCGTTATTGAGGATGAGGAAGTGGATGATGAGTACAGTAGATAGTTGGACCACCTTTATTTCTATAGTCAAACGTTGTTCGCGATTGTAATGAGTACCAAAACTATTTTGGTTTAGTTAAACTTGGTTGAGTTGTATTAAACTATGTGCTATGTGTGCCTTGCTTTTCTCGTGTTCTTTCTCATGTTTACATAAGGGTAGGAGTTTATTCCTTAGGCTTTCTATCTATTTCTTAACGTGTTTCCCAAACCCCACAGATGGCGAGACGTGGAAACAACAACAACAACATGACCCTAGAGATAGCACAACTTCTGAACTCCCAGAATCAGCTGATCCAACTCCTCACTCAAAACATGCAAAACAACAACAACAACAACCCGCCGCCTCCACCACCTCCACCGCCCCAACAGGATCGCCTGACTCGGTTCTTGAGGTTGAACCCTCCAATTTTCTCAAGTAGTTCTGAGCCAATTGTGGCAGATGACTGGCTCCGCACCACCAACAAGAAGTTAGACACCGTCCAAGTTGTTGGAGCTGACAGGGTGCGCTTTGCCGCGCACCAACTTGATGGACCAGCTACTGAATGGTGGGATAATTACCAGGTCACCCACCCCGATATTGAAGCTATCACCTGGAACCAGTTTGAGGCGACCTTTCGTACTCATCACGTAGCCGCGGGAGTCATGTCACTAAAGAGACGTGAGTTCCGCGACTTGAAACAACTGCACCGCCCTGTCTCCGAGTATGGGGACCTCTTCAGCAAGCTGGCACGTTATGCACCTGATGATGTTTCCACCGATGCCAAGAGACAGGAGGAGTTCCTAAGGGGACTTAAGGATGAGATATCCATTCAGCTTGTGGCTCTGAAGTTTCATAACTATCACGAACTTCTGGACAAGGCAGTTGTGGTTGAAGCAAAGCAAAGGAGTATAGAGAACCGCAAGAGAAAGTCCACCTCACACAAGCACAACTCAGCCCCATATCAGAACCAACGCACTTCGTCGCCACCACCCCACAACCACAATGGTCATCGTCATGGAGGACATAACCACAATGGCCATAAACACTGCAGTGGAAATGGCAATGGGAAGGATCTGAGTGAAGTGACATGCTTCAAGTGTAACAAGACAGGGCATTATGCAACTACTTGCCCTGAAAAGATGAAGAATGGGAATGGTAATGGAAACGGCAACGGGCACAACCATGGAAATGGTAATGGAAATGGGAAGAAGCCGAATCCATTCTTCAAAGCCACGGTGAATCATGTCTCCGTGGAGGATGCTCGTGAGGCACCTGACTCCGTGATTGGTAAGTTCAAGCTTAACTCCACCCCTGCAGTTGTTCTTTTTGATACTGGTGCATCGCATTCATTCATATCAAGGGTATTTGTGGATAGAGTCAAGATACCTACGAAGACTATTAGTACTCTCCTGGAGGGGAAATAGTGGCAAACCCTGGATGTCGTGGGTTATAATTAAGGATTGGGGCACACATCTTTCCCACAAGCCTAGTCGTTCTAGAATCACAAGGATTAGACATAATTTTGGGCATGAATTGGATGACCGAATATGAGGGAGTCATAGATTGTGCCAAAAGGACTATCGCACTCACAACTCCGGATAAGAAAAGGATCCGCTTTAAGTCAGCTTTCACACTCAAAGGAAGTATGGTGAACTCTCTTAAGGGGGTTAGCTTGGAGGATGTGCCAATTGTGAAGGAGTATCCAGATGTGTTTCCGGAAGAATTGCCAGGGATGCCTCCTGACCGAGACAACGAGTTTCTCATTGACCTGATGCCTGGTACAGGACCGATAGCAAAGAGACCGTACAAGATGGATGCGGATGAGTTGAAGGAACTTAAGAAACACCTTAGAGAGTAATTGGACAAAGGCTTCATTCAACCAAGTGCGTCATCTTAGGGAGCGCCTGTCTTATTCGTGGAGAAGAAGGATAAAACCAAGAGACTAGTCGTGGACTACCGGTCGTTGAATGAAGTGACAATCAAGAACAAGTATCCTCTACCCAATATCAACGACCTGTTCGATCAATTAAAGGGAGCTAGTGTGTTATCTAAGATTGATCTCCGATCAGGTTATTTCCAGTTGAAGATCCGGGAACAGGATGTACCCAAGACAGCCTTCACCACAAGATACGGATTGTATGAGTACACCGTGATGTTGTTTGGCTTAACTAATGCCCCAGCAAACTTCATGACTATGATGAACAAGGTTTTCATGGAGCACTTGGATAAGTTTATTGTGGTATTCATTGATGACATACTTATATATTCCAAGGATGAGAAGGAACATGAGAGACATCTGCGCCTAATTATGGAAAAGTTAAGGGAACACAAGTTGTATGCCAAGTTTAGCAAATGTAAGTTCTGGTTGAAAGAAGTGGGATTCCTTGGTCATATTGTGTCAACTAAAGGAGTTGCCGTGGACCCAAGTAAGGTAGTATCCGTGATAGAATGGGAGTCCCCTAAGAATGTGGGCGATATCAGGAGTTTCCTGGGCCTTGCAGGATATTACCGAAGTGTCATTGAAAACTTTTCCAAGATAGCAAAGCCTATGACAGAATTGTTGAAGAAGGAAAAGAAGTTCCAATGGACCGAGGCATGTGAAGCAAGCTTTCAAGAATTGAAGAAGCGCCTAGTAACAACACCTGTTTTATGTCTCCCTGACATCCAAAAAGATTTCCAAGTCTATTACGACGCTTCTCGACAAGGACTTGGTAGTGTACTAATGCAAGATGGAAAAGTAGTGTCTTACGCCTCTCGACAACTTAAGAACCATGAGAATAACTACCCCACACACGATTTGGAACTAGCATCTGTTGTGCATGCGCTCAAGGTATGGAGACACTACCTCATGGGCAAACATTGTGGTGTGTTCACGGATCACAAGAGTCTTAAGTATATCTTCACTCAAAAGGAGTTAAATATGAGGCAAAGGAGATAGCTTGAGCTCATCAAGGACTATGACTTGGACCTGCAGTACCATCCTGGAAAGGCCAATGTTGTGGCTGACGCCTTAAGCCGGAAGGTCTATGTAAATGGACTTACTCTGGGAGAACTTCCAAATGATTTATGTGAGCAATTCAAGGATCTCAGGTTGGAAATAGTTCCGGAGGGATACTTAGAAACTATGGAGATAGTGCCAACGCTTCTGGACCAAATCAAAGAGGCCCAGAAGGGGAACAAAGAGTAGGAAGAGATAAGAGCTAATATAAGCAAGGGTAAAGCAAAAGGGTTTCATACGGATGAACAAGGGACACTTTGGTATGAGAAGCATTTGTGCGTTCCCAATGATCCCGATATCAAGAAGTTAATTCTTTAGGAAGCTCATGATTCGCCTTACTCAATTCATCCTGGTAATACGAAGATGTACATGCATGTGAAGGATAGATTCTGGTGGAATAACTTGAAAAGAGAAATTGCTGAATACATCTCCTTGTGTGACGTGTGCAACAGAGTCAAGGCTGAACATCAAAAACTAGCAGGGCTGCTGCAGCCATTACCTATGCCCGATTGGAAGTGGGACAAGGTAGGCATGGATTTTATCACCGGACTACCCCGGACTCGTTCTGGGTATGACTCCATCTGGGTAGTGGTCGATCACTTCACAAAGGTGGCCCACTTTATTCCCGTAAAGACCACCTATACAAGTGCTAAGCTTGCCAAGATTTATATGTCAAGGATCGTAAGTATTCATGGTGTACCCAAGGGGATTGTCTCTGATAGAGGTACCCAATTCACCTCAAAGTTCTGGCGACAGCTACACGAGTCTCTAGGAAAACGACTGGAGTTTAGTACTGCTTTCCATCCGCAAACAGATGGACAAACGGAAAGAGTTAACCAGATCTTGCAGGACATGTTAAGAGCCTATGCGCTAGACTATGGGTCTAGTTGGGACGATAATTTGCCATTTGCGGAATTCTCATACAATAACAGTTACCAAACTAGTATCAAGATGGCTCCATTTGAAGTTCTATATGGCAGAAAGTGTAGACCTCCGCTGCTATGGAGTGGAGTTGGAGAACGGAGTTTGTTTGGACCTGAACTGATCAAGGATGCCGAAGAAAAAGTGAGACAGATTCAAGACAGGTTAAAAGTAGCCCAATCCAGGCAAAAGAGTTATGCTGATTCCAAGCGCAGGGATGTGACTTATGAAGTGGGAGACCGTGCGTATCTCCGAGTTTCACCACTACGAGGAGTTAAGAGATTTGGAATCAAGGGTAAGTTAGCACCCCAATTCATAGGGCCCTACAAGATCTTGGGTCGTAGAGGGGAGGTTGCCTATCAGTTGGAATTGCCCGAAGTGTTAACTGTTCATGATGTGTTCCATGTGTCATAACTAAAGAAGTGTCACCCGGAAATGGCTGAAACACCACTAAAGGATACGGTTCCATTGCGCGAGGTTCAACTGGAAAACGATCTCACCTATGAGGAAAAACCCACCAGGATTCTGGAAACAGCTGAGATAATTACTCTTACCAAGACTATCAGGTTTTGCAAAGTTCAATGGAATCACCATTCCGAGGAAGAGGCCACGTGGGAACATGAAGAAGACCTGAAGAAAGAACACCCACACCTATTTGCTAACCAACCTGAATCTCGGGGACGAGATTCTTCTTAAGGGGGGGTAGGTTTGTAACATCCCAAATTTTTACGATTGCAGATGTTACTAGAAGCATGCATCATATCCTTGCATCATGGCATCACACAACTAAAGCCGCATCGAATACTTTCCCTAAACCCTATAGTCATATAAAGACTAAATAGGGTAAAACAAAATCTAACCTACTAAACCTTTGCAAAAGTGTTATTTTATAATCCCATTCTAATCCTCTTCTTTTTACAAAATTTTAGAGACTGTTCTCACTTAATTCGGAGTCTGTTTGCAAAAGTTATGAAACATTTGGTGAAACAGAAAAAAATAAAAAGAATATAAAAAAAGAGAGACCCTAGCCTAACGGGCCGGCTAAACCAGCCCATGGCTTATCTACCGCCCCGCCTGGCAGAGCGGCCAGAGCGTAGCGCGTGGGCCGGCCCAATAGACGCTAGCAGACGCCGACAGCAACCCGCACAGCGCGTCCGCGGCCGCCCACAGGCGGGCCCCACCGCATCGTCATCTCTAACGAGATCGAAACGAACTCCATCACTGCCACTGCGTCTGGAACGACTTCCCGGCTGATTCGGAGAGGAACTCCTCGACCCCTGCCCCAAGTCTCTGCCCCTTTTAATCCCCGCGACGAACCCCACGCAAAACCCTAGCCCCTTTCGCTCGCTGTACCTCCGCCCGCGAGCTCGCCGCCGACCTCGCCGGAGCAATGCCGCCGCCGCCTGACGGTGACCCTTCCGAAGACCTCCACTGCTCTTTTCCTCCCCTTGTAGTACTAGTTCTTGTCACGCCTCTTTTCCTCTCTGTCGTGCACCACAGCCACCGCAATTCCTCGCCGGGGTCTCGCCGGAATCCGCGAAGACCAGCCACCATTGGACACTGCTCGAGGGGGAGATAGGCGACGTCACCCCCGGGAACGAAACCGCAATGGAGAGGCGGTCGTCGTCATCTACTTCGTCGAGTCAGGGGCCATCCGCATCGCCGCCACCGACCACCGCGGATGCGCCACCGCCGTTCACCGTCGCCGTCGAGCACGCTGCCGTCGCTGCCTCAGGTAAGCCGTTGCACTTCCCTTTGTCTGTTAGATCGCGAAGGAACGACCCAAATTAGGTAGGACTACGGAACCGGTAGCGACGAACCGCATCGTGCCGCGTGGCACGCCCACATCAGCCGCCGCGTGGCAGCACCTTCAGCGCGCTGAGTCGGCCCGCGTCAGCCCGCTGGACCAACCCGGTGCGGCCACTTGGCGCTGCACAGCTGGCCGCCGTCCTGTTTTTCTTTTAAATAGGCAGAAAACACTTTAATCTTGTAAAATTCATAGTAAATCGAGTTTTTGTCCAAAAATTGCGTATAATATACCGTTGGATTCACAAAATTGAGTAGAACACAAATCTACATTAATATTGCTGGTTTACTGCAATAATCTTGCATTAGGATTTAAATTTTAGATGAGAGTATTTTAATTCTAGAAAAATATCCGTAGATCCGTTTTAGTTGATTCTTGTTGCGTTGGCTTTGTATCTACGAGACCTTCTGGGGGAAATTGTTATAACTTGCTTAGAGTGTTCAGATCTGTTTCGAGGTAAATTGGAGTTCTACATCTATTTATGAGCTTGTTTATTTAGGTATTAACCCAAAGTACTTCAAATATCTGGGGAATCGATTCTAATGACATCCCCAACTCAACAACACCCCAGAATAAAACCCTTGGTCGAAATTGAATCCGTCCTTGCATATTACCATGTTGCATGCATGCATATTCACCTTCGTGACATTGTTTTGTGCAAAATGTGATTGGATCTATGTTTGTGTTTTGTTAGATTGTTCGGAGTCTGCTGAGGAGTACTGTTGTGTACAGTGCTGCTCGGATCAAGGCAAGTTACACCACTTGTACATATTATGTCCCAGTTTTTGACTATGCATGTTTTACTCTTCAAATCTTGTAGTATGCATGTGTAGGTCTTTAGTAGATTTTCTTATCACTATTTTCACAAGTGCGGTTTTGTAGTATGCCATGAGTAGCTTTATACTTAGGAATTTCCGTCCTATTAGGTTTCCCTCTTTTTGCTAAGTATTGCTTGCTATGCTATCTATATACTAAGTACCGTTGGGGGGTTCGAAAGACTCAAAAAATTTCTAAGTATGAGAGCTCTCTCGAGCGAACCTTTCTTCTCCAAAACCCCTTCAAAATAAAACTAAGTTTTCTTCTGGGCGGAATGGTTGTCGGGTCAACGGGTGGATATTTGGTGGAGGACGGTCGCCCAGGAATCAAAGAAGTCTGCCATGTTTCAGAATTCAGAAGCTTCCAGTGCAACCACAATACATATGGGCTCTGTCTTGGCTTAGTACTTGAGCATCTGAAGGATGGAGCCTCGGAAAGATCTTCCTCTCTCTTTTCCAAACTTAAAGTTTTATAAACCCCAAGGCCTGAGTAATATCGCCATTGGGTGGGATTTTGGGAACTTGGTGCGTAATATCCAAGTGCTAGGTTGATTGGGCACTTGTTGAGTAATATCCACGTGTTCCATTCGACTCTATACTACTTATCAAAGTTTACAAAGTAGGGAAATCTCTTCCTCTTTTCTTATTATATAGAGAAAATTGTCTTTATGCAAATGAACCCCAAAGCCTACACTTAGCCTTGCATGTAGAGATAGTCGTATTCTTTCCTTGGTGTAATTTGCCAATACATTCAAAGTATTGACCCAACTTGTTGGCTGCACGTCTTATGTGCAGAATCCGAAGACTGAAAGGTGCGTAGGGATCGCGGGTCTTCACGCAACTAGCCTGAGGCATTGATGGACTCAAGTTTTACTTAGTTTCCGCTGTTTTATTTGAGCTAGCTATAAGCTATGCAAGTTGTAATAATTATACTCTGGTTTATTTGTGTAATAATGACTTATGTTTTACATGATATTCATCGACTGTGAAGTGCTAGCTATTAATCCAGGGACTAGCATAATAATCACAGGGACTTAGGATCCTTAACGATCCGAGGTCACAACATTACTTTGTTATTTTTGTTTTTCTTAGTTTAGTTTTTGTTTGTTTGCTTGTTTCTTTATAAAAACACACAAAAATTAGTTTTACTAGTTTGCTTTGTTTATTGAAAACACAAAAAAATTAAGTCTCCTTTAGTTGTTACCTCTTCCTTAGCTCACCATGTTGATCCCTAAATTCACCCTGAAAGACCTTTCAATAGGTAGTGGTTCTATAATTGGGAAAGATAATATTGAAGAATTCTTTAATCATGCTAGTAAACATGAGGATATTGAGGATATATCCCTTGTAGAACTTGCTCCAAATTATGAGATTGCTGCAGCTTCTTTAGTTCACATGTTGGAAGCTAGGTTCGTTAACCTCAACCCCTTAATGCAAGTAATGTTTCTTAAACTTAAAGAAATTGAGGACCCTGAAAAGATGGATTTTATTCTAGAAACTTTGTTTAAGGAATTCTATGATGTTGCCAAGGAAGCTAGAAAAGTCTTTGAACATTTCAATATGATAGGCTCATGCGTAGATGTTGTTGGTACACGAGAGAAGATGCACAAAACTAAACCTAATGGGGAGGAAACTAAGATACAAATACCCTTTAAACTGGTAGCAATACATGAAGCCATAGAATAGAATCTTGATTGGATTATTCCTGAAAACCCTTTTGATGAAAATAGTGAACCTAAGAGCATTGAGAGAGGATCCTCTAGAACTTATTTGGATGATATACATTGCCTTGTTGAAGATATTTCTGGTATTAATCTTAATGCTTCTTCATTTGAGAACACTTGATTCTTCTTTTTGCTTCTTATACCTAACTTAAAGGCGTTAAAGAAAAGTACTTATTGGGAGATAACACAAAAGTTTTAGATGAGTCTTGGAAGTTATTACTTCAGTAATAACCGCTCCTTATCCTTTTTATTTGTTTATTGTGCCAAGAGTAACCTCTAATGAGAGAGAAGTAATTATTGGGAAAGTTGCTATCCCAAAACAAATTTATGTGCCTCACCGTAAACATTCATGTAAAGTCTCTGTACGTCTTTTTGAGGCGTGAGTTTTTGTGCTTCTGCCCCAGGTTGTGATGTAACTTTCATTAGTTCAACACCTTTTGATTTGAGCAACAGAAGGTCTTCGAAAAAATTCGTCTTTACCTGCTGGTCTGTTTTGACAGATTTCTGCCATTTTCTGCATTTGCTTCTTGTTGGTTCCTTTTTGAGTTCTTTTGGGGAATTGAGCTTTTTGAGGGAAGTGTTACAGTAGCTAGTGTTTTAATGGAAGTTTATTGGTGTTAGAACTGAACCTAAATACCTATTATCTTGAGTCCACTAATGTTGCTAATAAAGACTGTGTGAAGTTTTGTATGAAGGAAAAATTTCAGGTGTATGGAAGAAATGAGTAATGAGATGAAGGATGGTCTAAAGCTCAAGCTTGGGGATGCCACGCATGTCACCACAAGAAATATCCAAGAAGTATAAGCGTCAAAGCTTGGGGATGCCCAAGGCATCCGCCTCTTCATCAATAAAAATCCCAGGTTTCTTCCAAACACTTCATTTTTATTGTTTCATGCACAATTGTGTTGTTCTTGGAGCGTCTTCTTTTTCTTTTTGTTTTGGTTTTTCGTTTGCTTAGTTTCCTGAATAAATTGGTTGGACCCCCTCTTTCATGCGTTGGTTTTCAAATAGTTTGGTTTGGTTTGGAAAAGAGTAGGAAAGCTCATGCGTAAGTGGTAAAGAGAGCTTGTTTTTTGACTGTGGCCTATGCTTTGTCATGCCATGCTTGATATTGTTTTGGCTTTATGCTTAGTATTCTTTGTTGTAGCATAACTTGTTATAAACAATTGAGATTGCTTAATGTGCCTTGGATGAATCATGCGTTGTTTTAGCATATCAAAGCATAGTATAGTGGTATTCTCCTTTGATGCTTTATTTAGGTTAACTTGGCACATGCTCACACCATGTTATGACTATCTCAAGTCACCATAGCCTTTATGATCCTTTAGTTTTCAACTTATAGTATCCCTTGATGCTTTGATCAATGATGTTTTGCCACTCTGCATGATTATGGCCATTATTGCTCTCATAGTTTGTCGCTCCTAGTCTTTTGCTAGCCTCCACAACCAAGTATGAGTTCCACTCATGCATCCAACTCCCTAAACCAAGTTATTCCAAAGAGTCCACCATACCTACCTACTAGCTTATGCTATTCCAAGTATATTCATGCTTTTGTTTACCTTCCAAATTAAACTTGTTATGAGAAAACTAGTGATTAAAGCTCTCACGAACTTGATGGCACACTTTCCTTTTCTTGCCCTAAATAAAATTGAATCATTGTGTGGTATATGTTGTATATGCTTGCACTTATTTGTTGGGAATTAGCAGAACCATGCTGTAATGGGGAACACTTTCAACATTGCACGGGTACTTTGTACCTAGTTGATATCATGATCTTTTGTCTATGGATGTCGTCGGTGTGAAATAAAAGGGGAGTTTGTAAGTCCACTAGTCTAATCCATGCTGACATGGTGGAAACCTGCAGCGTAACCATAATGAGATATCTATGAAGCATTCTTCTTATAAAAAAAGAGTCCTATATTGAGATAAAGAGAAAAAAATGAGATTATGAAAAGAGGAAAGAGAGAAAAAAGCACCATATTCCCATGATAAATAAGAAGATTGCTGAGATGCTCGTTGTCTGCTTGCCTTGTCATTTTGATATGGGGATTCTTCCGTATCATCGGGCAAGGGGTACCCCGTTGGTGGTTCTCTATGATACACATGTACTTACAATGATAAGAACTTACCGATGACTAAACTTGAGTAGCATGACGAGCGGCCCTCGTATTCAAGGGACATGAGATTTCTAACTTATACTTCGTCAAGCATGTATACCATAGTTTGTTCACTTTAACCTTAATCACTTCAAGATGCTTATGATAGGGGCAATAAGAGCTGAAAGCTATTAAGTACCATAATTTTTGGAAGCTCTTTATGAAACTTGAATCTCTTCTTCCTTCTATGAAGGCCTTTCTTCCACCATTATATTGAGTCTCCACCTTCTACCTTTATGCACCTACTTTGTGAGCATAGTGGCCATTCTTAGTTTTATGTGCATTGTCCCAAGACTAGTTGATTGATGCATAACTTGATATTTCTTGTTTTAAACTATTTGTATCTAGTCACTCTTATGAACTTTGAAGGTGTCCTATGCACTTATATTTTCTACTCTATGAGGGACAAGCTGAATACTATTATGCTATGTTTTCTTTATGTGAAACAAACAAACGTCTTGCAAACAATTGTTATTCATGAATCTTTTCCTTGTGCCTTTCCATATTGCATCATAGTTTGTTTGTCTTATTGCTAGAACTTTGTCTTTCATGTTATGATTGAAGTACTATGATCCTATCTTTGAATGTTTTACAAATACTTTGATCAAGTTTATGATGGTGCATGTCACCTTAAAAATTATTCTTTCTTTTTATCACTTACCTACTCGAGGACGAGCAGGAGTTAAGCTTGGGGATGTTGATACATTGCAAATGTATCTATAATTTTTGATGTTCCATGCTTGGTTTTATCTACTTTCTTTTGTTTTGTCCACACTTTGGAGTACTTTTCATATGATTTTTTGAGCTAACCTATTAACAAGAGCCACAGTGCCAGCTGCCTATTTTCTGCTGTTTTTGGTTCCAGGAAGTCAGAAAATGAATATTCTCGGAATTGGACGGGACAAAAGCCAAAGTCGCTATTTTTTCGGAAGACACTTGGAGCCAGAATACGAGACGGATAGGAGCCAGGGGGCACCACACCACCTGGCCGCGCGGGCCAGGCCTGGCCGTGCCATGGGTGGTGTGCCCAGCCCAGACACCGCCTCGGCCTCTCCTTCTGCCTATAAGATGCCTCTGATACCAAACCCCTAAGTACACGATCAAAAATCCATGAAAGAGTCTATAGTCGCCGTCGTCTCTGTCCCTAGATCGAGAGGGATCTGAAGCTCTTCTCGACACCCTTCTAGAGAGGGGAGTTCACCCTAGAGGCCTTCTTCATCATCATGCAAGCCTCCGGTGTGATGTGTGAGTAGGTCATCTCTGGACTATGGGTCCTTGTAGTAGCTAGATGACTGGTTCTCCTTTTTTGTGCTTTCATGTCTAGATCTTGTGAGCTCCGTTCATGATCAAGATCATCTATTTGTAATTCTGCATGTTGTGTTTGCGGGGATCCGATGGATATTGAGATGCTATTTCAGATTGATTATTGATTCTATCATGGCTTTGTTATTTGTGATCTTGCATGTTTTCTGTTGTTAGTAGCTTTCTTTGCCAAGTAGATGCTAGCAACTCCAAGAGTTAGTATTTGTGCTCGATAGTGGGTTCATGTCTCTGGTAATCTGGGGAAGTGACAAAAATCTCTAAGGTACTAGATGTGCTATTGCTACTAGGGAGAAAACAACAATCCTTTGTTCATAGAAGAATCATATTGTTTACATTACACGTAATTCGTAAAGCAATAATCTGTTGCTTGCAACTTAATACTGGAGGGGGTTCGGATGATAACCTGAAGGTGGATTATTTGTCACTAGTCATTAACCCGTGCACCTTCACGGGCTAGCTATTTTCTAGAACACGTGGATATATTAAGAAATTTTGAGATTTCTTGAGATATAATTTTTCAATTTTTCCAATAAAAGAATAGACAAATTCAAACATCAGGAAATCTATAGATATATGTTTGCATATCATAACCTCTTGCAGTGCACCCATATGGCCAACATATTCTTGATTAGAATATATATATTTATTAGTCTTGTTATTGCAAGGAGACTTCACGTTTGTAGGCAATTGTCTAAATTTTCGATTTTAAGTAGTGGCAATACATTCATTCGCTGTAATGACCCGTTTCCCTTATCAGAATCCTTAGTGCATCCACTGGATTAGAAGAAAAAACATTAGTTACTTATTGATCCACAGAGGATCGAGTATGATATTATGAGAATACTCCAATACAATATGTACTACCTAGTTGTTAATTAAGAAAATAGTTTTTTGGACATTTTATAACTTTTTATCATCTAAGGATCTAGTATCGGAAAGATCATTCTAAACTTACGCCAAAATCATATTTACTATTAAGTCGGTGAATAACATCATGTTACACTCATAATTCATTGGGATTTTTGGCACGTGAGTTAAGGGCCAGCAGGTCGAACGAAATAGGTCTGGCTAATGAGAATAAATCAGGAGGAAAAAAGTCCATGTGAAGTAGATGACGCTGACCTGGTAGGCTGGTATAGCTAAGAAATTAGAAAATTGTGTAAATATTAAACCGGCAATGCAACACCGAATACATACAGTCCTAGATTCTGAAAATACAATGGTGCAAGAAAATACATTCTCAATGTCCCTAAGGTACTTTTTATTAGCTAGAAAGTTCATTCAGATGTTGATATCATACATGGATTTCACCTCGTTACATTACTGTTGAAGAAAAAAGTGCATGAGAAAGAGGAGGTATTAAGTGCGGTTTATGTGAATCCGAAGGCTAGATTTTACATACATTAGAGAACATCGATGAATGAATTCATTAGACCATTCATAAACTTCTCTAAGTAGATAGTACAGTTCATCTCTAGGACACATGAAACGTTGTATGTACCCAGAACACCCGCATGACATAAGTAACCATGGATTAAATCGTTGCATATATAAAAATAAAAGAGAAAAAACATGGAAAAAGTATGTTCCAGTAAATACGACCTACAAACCTCATTTTTAAACCGCCAATGCCCATGAATTCTCAATTATCACACACAGCGATACATGAGTCATCAGCAAGCATCCTTTGGCAAGAACTCAAAACACAAAGAGCTTGCAAAATAAGAGAAATCATATATTGTATCTCCTATAAAAAGAGAAAATATAGAAAATCTAATTTTCAGTAAATTTGACATGCAAATATCATAATTCAAATTGAATCTTTTTCCTGTAGTATTCCGTTAGTACTCAGAGCATTAGAGGGATCATTATGAAGGATCCTATGCCTAGAAAACAAATATCCACAGAGCCTGTAAATAATACATAGCATGAATCTTAGTGAAATCTAAATACCAATTTTGTTACTTCATATTTCCATTCATGTTTTACCAATAGCAGCAAACAGATTCCTATTCAGCTATACTCCCCCCGTCATGAAGGAATACTTTACTATATACGAAGACATGCTGAGTGGATGGTTACTAGGCCCTTACTCAACACCAGATGATTTTTCCATCCGCCTCGCCATGCTTTGTTGCCACTCAAATCCTCCTTGCCGTAACACTTAATTAGTTCACTGAAATTCTCCAATGATAACACTTATCCTATCTCTTTTAAACTGCCTTTGGAACAGCTGACCATCCACTGCATGAATCATCACGAAATTTGACTGGACTAAAAGGAGAAGCTAGACTGCAGCATACTCACAATTTGAAAGCTAAAGGAGATTGAAAGTTTGCACGGGAATAGGTTCATCGAGAGGCCAGATTGGATCGTGGCTTTTCTTGATCAATCTGCACCATCACTGGATCACAACAGTTTACGACGTGATCTTCAAATTTTCATGGAGACACGACCATCGATGCATCAATGATCTGTGATTGCAAAAATTGCAAGATGATGAGATTTAGGACCAGAGAGGAACGAGATTACAGAGAGACTGGATTTTGTGAAGCTCTTCTTCATGGATGCAAAACGGACATAGCCGTGAAGTCAAGAAGGGGAAATGGAGAAGAGATTGCTCGATTACGGGTCAATGGAACAAAAAAAGCTGGCGACGGAGTTTCGTAGCGTGTGCGTGGGATAGTTTGCAAGGACTCTCAAGAACTCCATCCGATGGCTGTAGATATATAATGGCGTAGATCCTACCGATAATTTGTTAAGTTTCTAGGATTGACGTGGTGCTTCCTACGGTGCGTCCAATTAGTAAATATAAGATAGATGCAGTTGGATGGCGGTCTATGTATAATGTTGTAATGCCCAACCAAGTCTCAAAAGAGTCAAGATGATTAGTATATGCTTGTATGCTTTCTCGATGTTTGTCAATTGCCCCGCTATAATACCCAGCATGTTATCTATCTTAAGGAGAGCCACCTCTAGTGAACTATGGATTCCGGTCCTTTCTTTTACATACAATCTACAAATTGTTTACTGCTTTGTGTTTACTTTCTGCAAACTATTACTTCCTTCCATTCGATAAGTTTAATCCTTTGCTTTTAGCAAAACCGGTGAGATTGACAACCTCATCGCAAGTTGGGGACAGAGTTCTGTGGTTGTGTTGTGCAGGTCTCCACGTTGCTACTAGCACCGGTAGTGCGTCCTGCCAAGGCTCAGCTAGCAACATCTTTGGGGTGTTTCCTTGCTCCTACTGGTTCGATAACCTTGGTTTTATAACTGAGGGAAACTTACTTCTGTGCTCATCATACCTTCCTCTTGGGGTTCCCCAACGAGCTCATCATTCACGAGCCATCACCAGCCTTATCTCGTGCGACAGGTGGTGGATGCGGAGAGGGTCGCAGGTCCTTTTTCCTTTTCTTTTCGTAGATTTGAACATGAAAACTGTGACATCTTTTAAACAGAGAGTCTAAATCGATATCCGTTTTCACAGCCTTACTAGTCACGTCTAGATCTTCAAAATTAGACCCATTGTTGATATTTTTGACGAACTTTTTCTCGTACTACCTTTGATGCGTATGTTGCATTGCCTTTTGGTCTAGTACATGGTGCCTTCGGTTGCAATGCACGGCACAGTGTCCAGGCAGTGTACTACGCACTGTCTAGGCAGTGCACCGTCCATGCACTGCCTTGTTGTTCTGTGTTGTACTGCCTTAGCTCGCGTTGCACTGCACGGTGTCCAGTTAGTGTACTACGTACTGTTTAGGCAGTGCACCGTCCATGCACTATCTTGTTGTTCTGTGTTGCACTGCCTTAGTTCGCAGTGCACTGCGCGGCGTCCAGGCAGTGTACTATGCACTATCCAGGCAGTGCACCGTCCATGCACTGCCTTGTTGTTCTGTGTTGCGCTGCCTTAGTTCGCAGTGCACTGCGCGGTGTCCAGGCAGTGTACTATGCACTGTCCAGGCAGTGCACCGTCCATGCACTGTCTTGTTGTTCTGTGTTGCACTGCCTTAGTGCGTAGTGCACTGCGCGGTGTCCTGGCAGTGCACTATGCACTGTCCAGGCAGTGCACCGTCCATGCACTTCCTTGTTTTTCTGTGTTACACTGCCTTAGTGCGCAGTGCACTGCGCGGTGTCCTGACAGTGTAGTACACACTGTCCATGCAGTGCACCGTCCATGCACTGTCTTGTTGTTCTGTGTTGCACTTCCTTAGTTCGCAGTGCACTGCGCGGTGTCCTGGCAGTGTACTAC
Source organism: Avena eriantha (assembly GCA_910589775.1). NCBI lineage: Eukaryota > Viridiplantae > Streptophyta > Magnoliopsida > Poales > Poaceae > Avena > Avena eriantha. The sequence continues at coordinate 211,145,318 of OU342741.1, read as the reverse complement.
GCACTGTTCAGGTAGTGCACCATCCATGCACTGCCTTGTTATACTGTGTTGCGCTGCCTAAGGTCGTAGTGCACTGCGCGATGTTCTTGGAGTGCACGGTCCATGTATTGCCTTGTTGTACTGCTGCACAGCTTTCGGTCGACAGTAAACGAGTTGCACCGCTCGTGCACTGCCTTATTGCACTGCGTGGAAACTGCCTTTCGTCGTGTGCACTACATGAGAAGCTAGCCACGTGTCGAGCTGCCATGTGGCTGGAAATACACGCACTAAGTGGTCAGAAATACGCACGGGTGAACTTCCACACGCCACATGCCGGGCTGTCGGGCGGCCGGAAATACGCGCACTGCCGAGCGGCCAAAAATGTGCGCGGGGCCAAAATGTGCGCTTCCTGAAGAGCGTGCTCACGCTAGTCATCCTCCTAGGAGAGGTGGTGTTTATTATCTGCATATTGCTGGAGCTGGGTGTATCTATCCCGTTATTATGCCTAATGGTCTTTTCTCTATCAAGAAAGGACGTTTGCTATATGACTTTCAGGTTGAGCAACACCAACCCGAGGAGGAGATTCTGGATGAGGATGAAGACCAAGAAGAGGAGAAAGAAGTTCCTCATCAAGAGGAGCAGCTATCAACCCGGTTCGCTACATACCAAGACTTCCAAGAACTTGGATGGACTGTGGAGAGGATGCATAGCCTCTCTTTGAACCTCCGAGGAAGAACTAGTAATTTATCAACTCAATTTACAAACTGGAGTAACAACTTTTTCCCGCCACCACAATGATTTGAATGGCTTGCAAAAGCCTAAGCTTGGGGAAATTTCCTCATGTATCTTTATTTGGCATTCATTTGCTTTTATTTATTTCACGGTTATGTTTTTAATTTGAGTTTATAAGCACTCGTGTTGGTTTCCCAACACTTTATCTTTAGTTATTTCTATTTGCTTTCGAGATTTTCTAGCCGAGATTTGCCGCCAATTTTCTATTCTTTAAATTCCCTCTCTTAAAACAACAAAAAGATTTCTCCATTTTTCTTTATTTCCCCTCTTTCTTTTCTTTCCACCTCGAGGTTCTCATGTGTTTGCAGGAGAGTAATCAACTTGGAGTTCCAAGAAACAAATAAAAAAGAAAGAGAGAAGTGGAACCAAACATGAGAGGTATGCCTTATGACTCCCCACTTTTGAAGTTTGAGAAACCCATGCTAGTTAGTAGTAAATGTTGAGATGTTATATTGGTGGAGTGAGTCTTGGTGTTGTAGTAAGATTTTCGTTTACATGGGTATTTAGTTGGGTATGTTTTATTCCAGCTCTCGTAATTAATCAAGTCTTGCCTAAACATTTGCTAAACAATTGTAATAAGAAAACATCTCACAATTGAAGGCTTGGGTCTTGTAGTGTTTAGTCTTGAAGGCTTATTTCTAGAGACACTCAACACCACTAAAGATGTTGATTGACTTGACATCTCTCATTAAAAGGATTTGTTCAATTAAATTAATGTTTAGCGGTTTTTGTGAGCATGCCAAAGTTTGACATGTTAATCATCAGAATGATATAGCTTTACGCGTGTCAAACTTCATGGGACGCCAATAACTCCACTAGCCTACGAACGATCTTCATGGAGAAAACTCCTAGATTTCGGCTATGAGTTGATTAAACACATGTATCAGCAATGCTATAGTGGGTAAGATTCTTGGCACTCCAGGGTAGCTGCGTTTATGATGGAATCACTCCTCTGGCTATTATGAGTAATCATTATGCAAAAGGAACAAAAACCTTGGTAATGCCACGATTGTCCATCACAACACGATAAACTGAAACAATTTTTTGCATGCTCTAAATTACTCAAGAACTGAAATTCTTGAAGGAAAATGAATAGAAAAGTAGTGCTTGAAAAGTCTTGATTTATTAATGTGGGAGAATTGAGATACTCTAGTGCATATGCTTTTTATGACAACTCTCACACTCTCAATTTACATGATTATACTTTATTGTTCAAAGGCAAGCCTATGAGTTGATTACATGACATGGAATAAAGTTTACTCATTTGAATCATCCATGTTAACAATAATTTTGCTGCGCTATAAGGATGTATAAAACCCATATGATATGCTTGCCATTACTCTATCTATGCTAAAGTGTTTCAGATTTATGAAGTGGTGGAAATATGAGACTACCAATCATGAGTAAGATCATCATCTCGTTATTTCAGTTTAAATGCTGAGTTCCTTTTTGATTTTGGTTTTATTGGTTGAGGACGATCAAGTTTAAGCTTGGGGAGGTTGATGGCTCTGAAATATAGCCATCCACGTCCACATTTAAACTGGATATTATTCATATTTTTGATGAAATATCTCTCTAAACCCTGCCACTAATGCCCAATAATCAAAGGGGTATGCAATCCTTTCTTTTTATTCCTTCCTACGCGGATAATGACGTTTGATGATGGGAATTACAACATTAAATTCAAAGATATGAGATTTCCAACCACCAGAAGAAACCTAGAGTCGTGGGTCAGAGGCAGACGCTTTAGCGACCAACTATACGACCGGGATAAAATTCTGGCTGTATAGTTCTGGCTGTATAGTTGCCAATGACGCTGCTAGGTCAAGTAGAACAACTTTCATGAAGGTACACCTATATAAAGAATCCTCGAGCGACGAGAAAAGGGCGCTCCAGAAAACCATTAGCCACCCCCAGATCTCCATCCACAACACCGACAAGCCGCTGGAGGAATAGACTTAGATCTAATCTCTCCATCACCATAGCCATATTCCACCAGTTGTAATAGTAGATCTCTTCTTCGATTGGCGACATTGTAAGACTATTTGCTATCAATCTCATGATTTCCACAACAATGATTATGATCTTTGATCTCATCTCTATGTGTGAATAATTCTCCTTGGGCTAAGGGCTTCGGCCTAGCCATGTAGCTTTTTGTGCATGTTATTTATCATAGATGGTATCATGTATTAGTTTGTATGACATGATGATTATTGTACCCTCTTTTGCCTCAATTTAAGGACTTTCAGGTACCCAAGACCCCGAGGATTGAGCCAGGTATAGGGAGTATGAGTAATGACTAATCTGCAGGTTGGGACCCTAGTGACAGAAAGGGTAGTATGGCTGTATGTGAGGGATTTACTTGGGGTTAACGGTGACATCACTATGCATATCATTAGTTCTCTTTCTTCTATGGATGAGACTAGTAGTTTATTGCTATAAGCAGTTGTGGAGGCAATAACAATTATGGATGCACTGCCCATATATAATTTATCTTGCTCTAACAATTACATGCATACTTTATTTCTATCTTTTATTTCCATCAGATGTTTTACATAGCTACAGGTGAAACCAAATGCCCTACGCCCTCCCTCTCCATCATCGACAACAACAAAAATACACAAACTCTAGGTCTGGTAAAAACACAAAAGGAATTATAAAACCCTCGAAGGTCCGTTAAAGTAACTTCCCTATGCATCTACTTCTCGAGGATTCGATAAACCTAGGTCTACCAGGGAAATAGAAGCTATACTACATCTATAATCCGGATCGAAGGTGTCACCTACCCACGGTGATCCTAAGGGCGTGTTTGGTTGCTCGTGGATTTTAGTCGCACCTGGAGATCATGGATCCACGGAAGCTACGGGCGGCAATGCAACCTCTCATGCCAAAATGACCATTCATTTGGCTCAATGTAATCTCATTTCCCTAGGGGTTTGGAAGCCAAGGCCCAGTTATTTAGTTCCATTCATTATTGGTTTTCACCAAATTGCTACTTGTTTGGCTACTTGCATTGTCCCTAATAGCCTTACCTCCTCACTGCTCAGGTGAGCTTACCCAACAACAGCAAGGCAGATAACAAAGTTCATACAATTGTAATTCAGAGAACTGCCAGATTATATAAGACCAATTCGACATAATTAGTCATGGCGTGTGTGTTGCAACGAGTTCACGAACAACTGCTCGTGATGCAGCACAAGTTCATCACAAACGGAGGGGTTATAACTGAATACCACCTCCAAAATATACAGACCAAAGTTCAGGGGTTACCGCAACCAAAGATCATCAGCCTAGCTACTACAAAATACACATCACAATCACCATCATCAACACCGCTACCAGCACCTCCTCAAACATCTCAATCCGCTGCTCAGAGGTAGTGCTTGTTCAGGAAGTCCGTGAACCAGCTCATCCTTCGCTCAGGGATCATGGCAAGGTACCTGGTCGCCTGTCCACTGTGCTCCATTAGGTGGCTAAGAGCACGATGTATCGCGGTCACAGAGACGGGCGCAACAGAAATACAAGGACCGTCGATGATCTTCATCTGAGCATAGTTCTCAATTGGCTTGTTGATCAACTCGGTGTCTGATGGCTGAGCCTACATGAGAATTGCAGTTAGTTTAAGACATGTAGTTCATATGTGAGCTTTACAGCTACTGATGCAAGTGCAAATATATCAAACCTTGATGTGCACATAGTAGTTAACATCGTCCATGATGAAAGAAGAGGTCTTCTCTACCCAACACACGCTCTCTAGCCTCTTGATCCTCAGCACCCGAATCCACCTAACTCTCTAGTGCCTCTTGTGGTAGTACACCTGGTTCGCAGAGACTGGCCGGCCACAGAAATTGAATACATCCTATGCAGTCAAGCGCATGTCCGCTTGTATGAACCCCCGAACTATTGAACCACCTTTCCCAATCAAACGGACGACCCGATTTAGAGCGAAGGTGGACAGAGATGCTGGCCATGACATGGCCAACTTCTTCCTGGTCACCGTATTAGGCATGAATACTAACTATCAAAATGGACCGCACATGGCAATCCTCATAGTACAACATGAATACTAACTACCAAAATGGACCACGGTCTACTAGAATGGAGAAGAGACGAACACATGTGAGCCAGAACATGGCAACAGATCTAAGCTGCGACAGCTAGGGTTAGCCATTTCTTACCACGATCTCAATCTCGAGTGATGAGGAGGACATGTCCGAGATAGCCGAGGATGAAGGCTTGCCGGAGATGAGCTAGACCCACCGGAGTAGGAGGCGCTGCTTACCTGCCCGTAGGTGAGGAAGAGGATTTGGAGGAAGAGCTCGAAATTGTGGGACATGGTGACATGGATTTTGGAGGCGGAGGAGCGACGGTGTTTATAGCCATCGTGAATCGGTGGGCGGTAACCTAGTTTCTCCCGTCGGATTTTGCGAGCTCCCGCCATCCCTCCCTTGCACACGCGCGTGCATCTTCTTCCCCGCGAGCGAGAGAAGGATTTGGCTCCGTGGAAACGCCCGATTTGGACGTTCCTCCAGGGCCAGGCTGAGGGACGCTTTAAAACTCATGCGGTGCAAAGATTCCTTCTAGTACGCGGAACCAAATGCGTTTATTTTGTCCCGCGCCATGCGAAAAATGCGGATCGGGGCAACCAAACATGCCCTAAAACAACAGATCGTGTAAATGCACAACTCCATCCACCGAACTGACCAAACCCTGAAATGGCTAAGGCCCAAAACTGTCAGACTAAAAAACTGTAAACTCCTAGACTCCTACGATCAAACATCTACTCCCTTTGTTCAGAAATATAAGACATTTTAGCTTTGTGAAATGAATGAATCTAGCGTCTTTTAGTGTATAGGTTCACTTTGAACCTCTAAGAACCTATGCACTAAAAGATGTCTAGATACATTCGATTCATGAAGATAAAAGATTAACGGAGGGAGTAGTAGATTATTCCAACACAAGTCTCCAAGCATGGGCAGCGACCGGATCCTCAGCGCTCCGGGCAACGGAAGAGGAGGAGGAGGAGCAGGAGGAGCAGGCGCTGAAGGTGACGGAGCACTTCACGGACGCGGCGTCGATCGGGAACGGCAGCCTCGGCGCCATGATCTGGGGAGGCGTCGCCTCCGAGAAGCTCCCGCTCAACCGTACTTACTAGCCTCACTGTTGCTTGCGCTTTGCACTAATCTCCGAGTTATGTTCCTCATTCTTGGTCGCGATTCTTGGTCGCGATGGATGTTCAAATGGGGCACGTACCGATGCACCAGTTACAGTGAGGGTGCTGACTCGTGAGGGTTGCTCCAAGAACGGGATCTGGACTGGAGGGCGTTCGACCAAATGCCACAACCAAACTATGCATATGCACCTCCCGTTTGATTATGAAGGAAAGCGAAGCTAGTAGCCATGATGTGACCCCCCTTCTAATGTTCTTGCAGTTGATACTCTATGGACCGGCGTGCTGGGAGATTACACCGATCCAAAAGCGTCGGCTGCCCTCCCTGCGGTCAGGAAGCTCGTTGATGACGAAAGGTTTCTTGATGCCACCAGCGCGGCATCGGGCCTTTACAGTGGCCCGACAGAGGTATATATGATGTGAGCTTCCCATGGTGCTCTGTTTTGCATACCAGACCAGAGCATGCTATTTGTTGTTGTTATTAGACTAATATGTCGCGTATCGTGACATATCTCTTGCTTGCCATATATCGTGGAGTTATTATTAACATATCTCCCGTTATGGCTAGGCTTAATTGTAATCGATTTAGGCTTAACTAGCACGGAGCCCATGCGTTGCTACAGCTTCACATTAAATAAAATGAACAACAGTATTTCTTATTTCTTATGTTTAAAAATATTTAAACAATCGAATATAAATTGCATGAAGTTCTTAATTTACCTATCTTTTATACTATGCAATAGTAATTATCCCCAAACAGAGACTTCTGACATATTATACTGAAAGACACATGATGATTTAAGGTATGTAGTCTGAAAATCACATGATATTAGTTTAATGATGTTAAAGCCACAACAATCTAAAGCCATATATAATTGACCAATGCATAAAAAACGACATGACATTTTTAGAACATCGGTAGCTTTAATTGTTTGGAAAGCTTTGTCCATTTTTTAAGCTCTAACACTTTTGTTCCTTCTCACAAGCCGACCCAAAAAAATTCCTAAATTACTACCCTGTTCGCTGCTTGAAGATGATGGCTGACCAAACCCGATTCCCACACCACCGCCGCCACGCCTTCATTTTATCCACCACCGTCGTTGAGCCGGCTCGCCTCACATGGCCAGCGACCATGTTGAGGGCATTGGATATGTCCCTAGAGTCCAGGCCTAAAGCCTTCCCTAGCGCCACCTTCTCTAGCAGGCACATTCGCCTGTCAGCGCTACTATGCCTAGACTATGCCATATCTGATGTCCATCCCCAAGTTACGCCATCACGTTCACACTCCGTACTTCTCGAGGCTAGCTCCAGCGACGCTCGTCGCGGCTTTGGGTCTACATCGCGTCATGCTAGACTTCCCTGGTAGTGTCAGTCTCAGCCACCTTGGCGCTGAGCGCCATGAACCTCTATGAAGCACTGTAGTTCTTGTCGGTGAGTGGTAGTAGACTTTTGGCTTGAAAGATCTTAAATCTCCTGTTTTATTGAAACTAATATTGTTGTTCTCTGTCATCTCCATGTTGTGCAGCCAAGTTGCAAGATGAAAGGGCATTTATGTCCTTCCTATTATTTTGATGTTTGGTGACAATACTTGTATAAGTTTAATCGTCTGTTAAATGTTTCAGGAGATTCCAGCTGCACTCGTGTATGTTGCAATAAAGGAAAAAGAGCTCCCTAGGGTCTTGTCTGTGCAGGGAACAAGTCTCAGTCGAACTGTCTGGCTGATCCAGGCCGGAGTGTCCGCCTCTGTCAGACTGTCGGTTGGATCCTACCGGACAAACCGCCCATGGGAAGTGGGCAACTTCGCTGGACATTCATAACAGCTTTTCGGACACTCCCCGGACACGTACTGGATTCTGGCTGGAATGTTTGATGGCCGAAGTGTCCGGTGTGTTCGGACCAGAGTATCCAGCCCTGGGGTGTGTTGACCAGCGTGGACATTCAGAACAACATATCGGATACCTCCCGGATACAATCCGGACCCTGGCCGGAACACTTTGCCAGGCGGGAGTGTCCGGTCGGTCTCACCCGGAGTATCCGCTTGGGCCAGATTGTCCGGCTGATGTTGGTCGGACTGTCCGGGGTTAGTGACTTCCTACAGCTCTAAATTCAGGGGGCCTATATAAAGGCCCCTTCTTCTACCTTGGAAGCTTCTCTTCCAGCTCAAGAACTCCAGCACCATTTGAGCCACCAAATCTACAAGATCTCCTCAATCAACCATCCAAAGTCATTGATCTTTGGAGAATCGAAGGAGGAGGCCTTGATCTACATCTCCACCAAGAGAGATCTTCATTTCCCTCTCATTCACTTGAGGGCCCCTTGCTCTAGTGTTTCATTGGAAACTCTAGCTTGTGATTTGGTTCTTACTAGCTTGTCTTTGATTGTTTGACAGCTAGCTTGTACTTGGGAGCCTCCAATTAAGTTGTGGATGTGTGCCCCGAACTCGTTGTAAATGTGTCGGCTTCCACCTCGAAGGTTGTCGTATAGTGGAAGAGGTGAATCGAACCCGTTGGGGTGAGGTTCATCGGAGAACACGGGAGGCCTCTTGTGGCGTTGGTGGTTTGTAACCACCCCCTCTCCAAACGTAGACGTACTTCCCCTCAAAAGGAAGGAACTACGAGAAACAAATCCTTGTGTCTCCGCGTGCTCCACTTTGGTTACTTCTATCCTTTATCGCACTTTACCTATCTAGTTCTTGCTTAGTATATGTGCTAGATTGATATATAGGTAAATTCACCATAGTTGCATAATCTAGAGAATTTACCTTTCATGTTAAACCCTAAATTGAAAAAGAGTAAAATTTGAAGTAGCACCTATTCACCCCCCTCTAGGTGCCCATAAGATCCTTTCAATTGGTATCAGAGTCTCGGATCTTTATTCGGGCTTAACCGCCTAAGAGATTATGGGCAACCCAGATGAGGGAGAAAGTGAGGCTAGCCATTCGGTGACCATGGTAGATCTCAAGAATTTCGAAACAAGCTTGAGCTCTACCTTGGGCAACGAAATCCAATAGTTGCGCCAACTCGTTGAGCAACTTGTTAGGAATAAGCCAACCTCACCTCCTCCCTCTCAAGAGGAAACACCACCTAACCCAAAGGCAAATGCTTCGGCTAAGCCTTTGGAGGAAGTGGCGGGGGATGAACATAATTCCACTGATTCCACCACCGAAAGGGGTGATGGGAAGGAAGAGCACCATGCGGTTCCCGGATGGTACTCTCCCGACCCTCCTATCCCTCACCCACATATAAATAATAGAGGAGACCCACCTAAGTTAGCTGCACATACTTTTGCTCAATGGCAAGTTTTACTTAAATCTCATGTGCGCAGCTCTTGCATTGATTTGTGGAATATTATTGAAGAAGGACTCAAAATTGAGGATCCAACCAACTTGACTAGAAGAGAAGTGGTCAATAGTCAACTCAATGCGACTTCATTGCACATGATCCAACTTGGAGTAGGGCCAAAGGATTTTCCCCATATTGAGCACTACAATATCACCAAGGAAGCTTGGGATGCTCTCATTGACTTGTTTGTTGGTAATGAGAGTATGAGAAGAAATAGATATGATGCCTTAAGCAATGAGCCGAAGGTTTTTTCATGAAGGATTGTGAGGATCATGAAGACATGTATCGAAGACTCAAATCCACAGCCACCGCCTTTAGGAATGTTGGTGCCTCTCACATTGATGATGCTTGGATCAAGAGGAAGTATGTGAGTGCTCTCATGCCTTTCGAGCCTACTGACTTGAAGAATCTCCAAGGAAGACACAACTACCATCTCATGACATCCAATGAAGTTATGCAAGAGATGGACGCCTTCAAGGCTGCTGCCAAGAATGCCAAAGACGCCCGTGCTCGTGCCATTGGAATGAGTAGTGGTGTCAATCTTGCCTTGAAGGCCAAGGTTGTGGAGTATGATGAAGATAAAGGGAGTGATGAGGGACTTTCAATGAGCCACCCCGAAGATGTCAAGGTTGCTCATGGTGAATACATGGACTTCTATGCAAGAAAATTTTGGAAAGGTCCCGCCAAGGCCAATATGGAAATGCAACGAAGAAGCAACCCCAATGGGAGATGAGATAATGGATCCAAATTGAGAACTTGCTTCAATTGTGGTGACCGCTATAACTTTGTTGCTGCCTGTCCCTATGAGAAAAGAGAAGATCATGGGGGTAAACTTGTGTTGAAGAAGACCTCCAAAGCCCGTTACAAGAAACCCTTCATCAAAAGGAATTCAACCAACAAGAAGTCGGGCGAAATTGTCTTGATCACACATGAAGAATTCTCCTCCTCCGATGATGATGAAGACGCAAGTGGTGTGGCAGCTCTTGCCACTACTTCTACCCCTACATTCTCACTCTTCGACTCTCCCAATGAGAATATCTCCAACAATAACGTCCCCTGCCTTATGGCAAGAGGAACAGAGGTATTATCATCATCACACTCCACCTCTTTAATCAATTACGAATTTGATGATGAGTTATCTCTTGAGGTTAAAAAGGAATTATTTTCTTTTGATGTGTTTATGAACAACTTGCAAGGGGAACACAAGAAACATGTTGTGGACCTCTTAAATCAACTTGCACACACACAAGAACTTCTAGATGAAAGATGCAGATTAGGAAGAGAGCACATGATTGAGGTAGAAGCTCTAAATAATGCTCTAGAAAAAGAACAAGAAACTAGAATATCTCTTGAAACTAAACTTGAGGGTCTTGATGAAGCAAATGATCTCATTATTAATAAACTCATCAAGGAACGTGGCCATGCTATTGCCAAATATAAAAGGGCTAAAAAGGATAAGATTGAGTTTGATGTTGTTCATGAAAAACTTGTCGAGGACTTTAGGATGCTTGACAAGGCTCACAAGGCCTTGGAGAGTGAACTATTATTGCTCACAAAGTCTCGTGAAAAGCCTCAAACTCAATTGACCAATATTACTTCACCTAGTACTTCCATTCCCTCTAGTTTTACTAGTATACTTGAAGAAAATGCTAGGTTGAAGGGGGAGCTAGCTAAGGCCACCTTTCCCAAAGGTAACAAGTCAATTGATGACCTCTTGAGTAAGCAAAGGTCAAGTAGTGAAAAAGGGGGCATTGGCTTTGTCTCTAATGGCAAGAAGAAGAAGAACAACAACAAGAAGAAGGCCAAGCCCACACAAGGAAAGGAGAAGGTCATTGTGGATAGTAAGTCCACGAATGGAAAAACTATGTCTCATGATGATTTTGCGGGAAGTGCTAACCCTCACTATGTTTTAATACGTGATTATTATGGTGATGTATATGCACAATATGTTGGCCCATTTGATGGTTATATTGATTGGTCTATTTGGGTTCCCAAGACCCTTGTTGCAAACAAAATAGGACCCATTAAAAAATGGGTACCTAAAAACTAGTTTGATCTTTTGTAGACCTATGCTTCCGGAGGGTCAAAATGGGTGCTTGATAGTGGATGCAGAAGTCATATGACCGGAAGTGCATCTAGTGTCAAGGAGTTGAGACCAAACATTGATCAAATATTCATGACATATGCCGACAAGTCAAAGTTTAAGGTAATGGGTTTCAGCAAAGTTGTGGTTGCACACGATATCACTCTCGTGGACGTCATGCTTATTGAGACCCTTGGCTATAATTTACTTTCAGTCCGTGCTCTTGGAAAGATGGGTTTTTTCGTCTTTATTGATAACGATATTGTGATTCTCATGTGGAGCAAGTCTCTAAAGGTCGCCTTCATTGGGTACGTCGAGAATGTGTTGTATGTGGTGGACTTCTCGGGGAAAAGCACTACAAGTCCGATGTGCTTATTCAGAAAGGCTGATGTGGGTTGGCTATGGCATCGCCGTCTAGCCCATGTCAACATGAGAACTTTGCAAAGCCTCCACAAGGATGGTCATATTGTTGGACTAAAAGAAAATGTTTGCTTTGCCAAAGATCGTGTTTGCAGGGCATGTGTTGAAGGAAAGATGCATGATTATCCCCACAAGCCTAAGAACTACATCAAGTCCAAGAGGATCTTGGAGCTCCTTCATGTGTATCTCTTTGGTCCTCCATCTCATGCAAGCCTTGGTGGGAAGAAATATTGTTTGGTGATTGTTGATGAATACTCAAGATACACTTGGGTATATTTTTCAAGCTGAAAAATGAGACCCAAGAAAACTTCATTGACTTCATCAACATGGCTCAACGCCAACACAATGTCTCGGTATTAACAATAAGAAGTGACAACGGTACCGAGTTCAAGAACTACACATTGAATGGATTTCTTAGTGATGAGGGAATGAAACATCAATATTCCGCTGCATATACCCCTCAACAAAATGGTGTAGCCGAGAGGAAGAACTGGACTCTTATTGATATGGCAAGGACCATGTTGGCGGAGTTTAAATCTCCATACAATTTTTGGGCTGAAGCTATCTCCATCGCATGCCATGCATCAAACCGTCTCTACCTCCGCAAAGAATTGATCAAGACTCCATATGAAATTCTTACCGGTAACAAGCCCAATGTTTCATACTTCCGGGTGTTCGGTTGTAAGTGTTTCTATCGCATTAAGGGTATTCGTTTATCCAAGTTTGATTCCAAAGCATTAGAGGGTATTTTTGTTGGTTATGGTCTTGAATCCCACACTTATAGAATCTATGACAAGCTCTCCGGAACTGTCATAGAATCTTGTAGTGTGGTCTTTGAAGAATATGATGGTCCCCAAGCGGGGTGTGTTGATGTCTGTGATATAGATGATGAAATGCCTCATGATTCCATAGGAACAATGGGTGCGAATTTCATCCGCCCTGTTGAGGATCCCCTTATGGCGGATCGAGAAGAACTATGCTCTATTCATGTGGAGCCCTCATCTTCACAACATCAACAAGCTCCTATCGAGGAGGACAATGACACAAGCCAAAGACAAGTTGTGGACCCTCAACCTATTGATCAAGAAGAAACCTCTAGCCAGGAGGTGCTTGAGCCTCTCTTTGCCAGAATGTCCAGTGGTGCTAAGTCTATTACACAAGGAAGATCTATAGAAACTACCATAAGGGAAGCCCAACACCTGTCTAGAGGTATGCTTGATCAAGACCAAGGTCAATCTTTGCCTCCTGCAGAGGAGAATGATTCCAATGATGATCAAGGTCAAGTTAATGGTCAAGACGAGGACCAAAATGATGAAGTGATCCCCCTAAGAAACAACAAGGAGATCGAAACTCGTCGCCAAGCTAGAATGGACAGAATTTTGGAATTAAGAGACCACACACTTGAGAATGTGGTAGGAGATCTAAGAAGAGGGATATCCACTCGAGCTCAACTGAAGAACTTTGGTGAGCACCAAGCACACATTTCCATGGTGGAACCAAAGAAAGTATGGGAAGCTCTTGAAGATTCAGATTGGTTAGATGCAATGCACAAAGAGCTCAACAACTTTGAGAGAAACAAAGTATGGAAGTTAGTTGAAAAGCCAAAAGATTGCCGCAATGTTATAGGCACCAAGTGGATTTTCAAGAACAAGCAAGATGAGCATGAAATTTTGGTAAGGAACAAGACAATATTGGTTGCACAAGGGTTCTCTCAGATTGAAGGCATTGATTATGGAGAGACATATATATGCACCCATGGCTCGCCTTGAGTCCATCCATATCCTTCTTGCTTATGCGACACATCATAAATTTAAATTGCAACAAATGGATGTAGAAAGTGCATTTCTTAATGGTCCATTGCATGAGTTGGTATATGTAAAGTAACCCCCGGGGTTTGAGGATCCCAACTTTCCAAACCACGTCCACAAACTTGATAAGGCACTCTATGGGCTCAAACAAGCCCCACGCACGTGGTATGAGCACCTTAGAGAGTTGTTAGATCGTGGGTTTGAGGTTGGGAAAATCGATCCCACTCTTTTTACTAAGAAGGTCAATGGGGAACTTTTTGTATGCCAAATATATGTAGATGATATTATCTTTGGCTCATCTAACAAAGCTTTTAATGATGAATTCTCAAAGCTTATGACTGACAGGTTCAGGATGTCTATGATGGGAGAATTGAGAGTATTTCTTGGTTTTGAGATCAAGCAAGTGAGAGGAGGAACATTCTTCAACCAAGCCAAGTATACTCAAGATATGCTCAAGAGATTCAACATGAAAGATTTAATGGAGCTCCCACTCCCATGGCAACAAAGACTCATCTTGAACTAAACCCAAATGGTAAAGATGTGGATCAAAAGGTATACCGATCCATGATTGGCTCTTACCTTTGTGCATCTAGACCCGATATTGTGTTGAGTGTAGGAGTGTGTGAAAGATATCAAGTGTCTCCTAAAGAAAGCCATTTGATGGCAGTCAAGAGAATCTTTTGATATTTGGTATCCTAGGGCCTCAACTTTCTCTTTTTGTCGATACGCGGATTTGGATTGGGCTGGTGACAAGGATGATAGAAAATCAACCTCCGGGGCTTGCCAATTCCTTGGGAGGTCCTTAGTGTGTTGGCCTTTTAAGAAGCAAAATTGTATATCTCTCGCCACCGCCGAAGCCGAGTATGTGGCAGCTGCTAGTGCTTGTACTCAATTGCTATGGATGAGGCAAACTCTGAAGGAATACGGTGTCCATTGTGACAAAGTGCCTCTTCTATGTGACAATGAAAGTGCTATCAAGATTGCCTATGACCCAGTGGATCATACAAGGACAAAGCATATTAAGATTCATCATCACTTCATTAGAGATCATGTTGCTCGAGGTGATATTGAGCTATCCTATGTGTTAACCAAAGACCAACTTGCCGACATTTTCACGACGCCACTTGATGAAGCAAGGTTTTGTTATTTTAGGAATGAACTAAATATCGTAGATTCTAGGAGCTTGACTTGATCACCTTGCATACTCACATATGTCTTGACCCTTATTTGGTTTAGGTGCAGGCATGGAGATAGGGGGAGTGCGGTCCTAATACATTGGACTATCCCTCCCCTCGTAATGCCAACAGTAAGAAATTCAATCCTCTTAATATCATTTAGTGATATATGAGCTTCATTGATGAGTAGTGGCTATGAACCCAAGGAAAATTCTTCGCGGTGTCATGCTACAAACTCTTACATGGTGGCCTCGGCCACCGCCCTCTTCATTATTGAAGAGTCGGTTCTTAACTTGTTTCATTTGGATCTTAATTTGTCATCTTTTGACTATCCATAGTTTCTTGGTTCTTCACAGTACATATTCTGAATCCCGGGCCTATAATCATCTCTAAACATGCTCCTCTTGCCACACATTTGTCCAACATTTATACCTAGAATTTTCTGGTCGTGGGGGTGATGACCCACAAGTATAGGGGTGTATCACAGTATTTTTGATAAGTAAGAGTGTCGAACCCAACGAGGAGTAGAAGGTGCTGGCTAGTGGTATGGATCAGGAATTCTCTGCAAATACTTAGCAAACGGATTTTTAGGGGTTTTCGATAAAGCAAGTAAACAAAGTACGAGTAAATAAAAGACAGTAAGAATGAATGCAGCAAGTGGCCCAATCCTTTATGCAGCAAAGGACAAGACGGTTGTATTTCTATAGATGACCAAACGTTCTCGAGGACACATGGGAAGACTATCAAGTGCTTTCGCTTCATATAGTCGATTAATCTTCTCTAGCTTGCTAAGTGTTGTGTGGGTGAACCTGTGCTAATGTACCGTCCCATCCAAGACTTAATACATACTTGTGATTAAACCCCCTTGCAAACATCCGTAAGTACAAGAAAGTAATTAAGGTAGAAACCTAACCACAACTTTGAACTCTAAGACCCTTACGTCCCTTATGCAATGGTTTCCTAACGGGGGTTCAGGTTTCTGTCACTCCGGCAAGCCCTACGATTAGTAGCCAAATACACAATGCATTCCCCTAGGCCCATATAGGTGAAGTGTCATGTAGTCGACGTTCACATGACACCACTAGAAGAAGTACACCACAACTTAAATAACAATCTATTGAATCTTTCTCAACGCAACTCCACTACTAACAACAAGACTTCTCCGATGTCCTCAAGAACAAAACTAACTACTCACAAGACATCATATGGATCATGATCAGAGATAGAATAATGATTTATAACAATCTGAACATAAACAATAATTTAATGGTTCACTCAATAGCATCAACTACAAAGAGTAATCAATACCGGGAAAGTTTCCCGTATGAACTAATGCAAGATTCAACTCAATTGTTACAGCAATATGGAGATGGTGATGAGGGTGCTGATGGTGATGATGGTGGTGATGATGATGATGATCCCGATGAAGCCTAGCTTGATGATGGTGCTGATGGCGACGATCTCCCCTCTCCGGGAAGGAATTCCCCCGGTAGAAATCTGTCTGCCAGAGAGATCTTTCTCTCTCGATGTTTTCCGCCCCGCAGAGGCGGCGAAATCTTCCTGTGGTCGCTCCCCGAGTCTTAGGGTTTCGGGAGGAAGATATACGCCAGAGGGGAGAGGCTGGAGTGGGCCAGGACGGCCACACCACTCCCTGGCACGGCCTGGGCTTGCCCGCGCCATGGGGTGGTGTGGGCCCCCTGTGGCCCACCTCCACTCCATCTTCTGGCATCTTGAGTCTTCTGGAAAAATAGAATTTTCCGTATATTTTCCCGGATTTTCTAATCTTCACGAATTTTGCCTCCAAACAGCACCTTTTCCATCAGAATCCTGACTACAACGGTCCATGCTCCAAAAGTCATCAATCATGCAAAAACAGATGAAATAACATAAGTATCACCTCTCAATACGAAATATATCAATGATTAATAGTGAATTAAGACATAGAATAGTAATGCAAAATGGACGTATCAGGGGGCCGGAATGTCCTCACTGTAACGACCGGAGAGTCCAGCCAGGCTGGACACTCCGCTTGATACAGCCAGGACACTTCGGTGAATTTCGGCCGGACAGTCCGGCCCCAGCGGTTTCCATCCTGTAAAGGGGGTCGGGGAGAAGTGGACGGTTCATTCCTCATTGTCCTCCCCGACTCTCTCTTCCCCAAAACACTGATGCCCCTTCTAGGATCTCCACCGGGAGGGCCTCTTCACCCTGATCCGATCGCTGCCACTGGCCATTACCGTCCCCTTGCCGCTGGGACTTGTTCCCCTCCGGTGAAGGCCCCATGGATGCTGGTATTTTGCCTCCCCCATTCTCCATCTCTAGGGTTTCCTCTAGATGCATTTTTGGAGGTAATGACCTATCTTGATCCATGGATTCCTCATACTGCGTGCATGTGTCGTCATTTTAGTAGTTCTAGCAATCCCGATCTGCTCCGGTTGGTCCCTCTCGCACTGCCTGAAAAATCACCAGGCCTCCCACCGTACTGTCCGGTGTGTACAGAGCGGACACTCCGGCCAAGCCAGAATGTCCGGCCCGTATGCACTGGACTGTCCGAGTCTGGCAGAGTCTCCGGCATGATTTTGCCGGACAGTCCGGGTTTTCTCAACAAGTGCTGATCCTGCATTTCTTTAACTACTGCTATGTTCTTACACCTCTTGTAAAAATGTGCTTACCCCTTTGATACCCTTCTACTCTGAATTCACAGGTAGTTCCCGTCCTCGTCGCTCTAGGGCTGCTCAGAAAGCCTGTCCTCGTAGGTACCATGATGAAGAGAGTGAGGTTCATATGGATCCTTCCATGGTCAGACAGGCTACTCGTGACCGTGTTGCAGCTAAGCAAGAGAAGGTTAGAAAACTAAAAAGGGATGAAGCCAAGCGCATGAAGTTTGAGTCATTAACCACTTTGGCAAACTTGGGCACCGAAGAGTTTGTGGAGATGCGTGTCCAGTAGTTCTATTCTCTATAGCGCACTTCTGAGGATGATCGCTTCTGGAGGAATGAGCAGGCCCTACTCTTTTCTGAGGTGTTTTCTGCTTTCAGGACTCCTGTGTGCCCTATGCAGTGGTTGGATATTCCGGAGCTCCAAGCCCACAGGTACTTTGAGGACGCTCTCTGGGTGACTGAGAAGATGGGGCTGTACGCCATCTTTCAAACAAGAGTAGACTATAATATTGAGTTGGTCCAGTAGTTCTATGCCATGGTGGTTTTTGGGGACACTACTGATATTCCCCTTGAGTGGATCTCTAGCACTACTAGGTGTCGTTCTAGCATGGTTCAGTTTTCCCACCTCCTTGGAGTGCCTTTCGACCCCAATGCTCCCAGCGGTCATCGGATGCATGTACATGGTGAGGCGTATTACAAGCAGCTGTTGGCCCCTATCTACTCTCAGAATGGTGTGGTTGGCCAAACCACCACCATCAAGCTCATCTACAACATTTTTCTCTGCATGTTTTGCCACACACTCACTCCCAAGGCGGGCAACAAGGATGAGATGAGAGGTGCTGAGATCAATCTTATGGCCCATGCCCACTCAGTGTATGTTCGTGATCCAACTCAGCAAGGTGGTGCCATTGATGTCATGGATTTCATGTGTCAGGATATGTACAAGTGCATCATTGACAACAAGTTTCCTCTGTTTGCTCCATATGTGATGAAGCTCATTGTTGCTTAGGCTCCAGCCACTCCACTGCTCTGTACTGACCTTGTTGCACACCTTCCTGCCAAGCTATAGAGGAAGGGTGCCCCCGCCTCCAAGGCACCTCGTGGCTACCCCCTGCTCAGGACATATTTGAGGATGATGAGATAGATGCCTCTGATAGTGATGATGGTTCTGAGGAGGTTCCGGAGGCTGTGACCTGTAGCCCTCGCATGAAGCATGCTAGCAATGCATATCGCTTCACCACCTCCAAGGACATTGACATTCGCCATGGCCTGTACGATGTATACAACGCGAACATGAATGTGATGAAGGAGCTTAAGCAGATCAACAAGCCCATGGATGTTGATCCTTCTCAGCAGCAGGCATCTGATGGCACACTTTCCTATGGTCACTGGAGTCAGGGACGTGTGGATTGGTCCATGTTTGAGGACGCATCTTCTTCTTCTCGCCCTCACGGCCAGAGCTCTACTCAGGAGGATCAGGATGATGAGGATGGTGATGAGGACGAGGATGAGGATGAGGAGGAGGATGACGATGACTACAGTGGCTAGAGTTGGCCTTGGGACGCTTTAGTTGTGCTCTTTTCCCTTTTTGGCGTCTCGGTGCCAAAGGGGGAGAAGTAGCCCCTTTATTAGGTTGATATCGGGGATTTGAATGGGTACACGAGGCTTCATGTTATTTCGATTTGCCTCTTTGAAGCTTCGTGTCTTTATCCTACTTGTTGAGTACTATGTTGTGTTGAACTCTGTGCTGTGTGTTGTGACATGCTTACCCGGTTGTGTTAATGACTATGTTATGCCTAGCTTATTGATCTAGTTGTTATTATATATCATGTCATCACTTGTTAGATACAAAATCTAGAGAGGATGTAATCCTAGGATGTGTGATCTTGTATTCAAATGCAAAGCTAAAATTGGTCACACATCTAGGAGGAGCCTCACTATATTTTGTATATCTCCTCTTGTGAAAATTTATATCTATCCTATTTGCAAATCCTTGGGTTGTCATCAAACACCAAAAAGGGGGAGATTGAAAGGGCATTTATGCCCTTCCTATTATTTTGATGTTTGGTGTCAACACTTGGATAAGTTTAATCGTCTGTTAAATGTTTCAGGAGATTCCAGCTGCTCTCGTGTATGTTGCAATAAAGGAAAAAAGAGCTCCCTAGGGTCTTGTCTGTGCAGGGAACAAGTATCAGCCGGACTGTCTGGCTGATCCAGGCCGGAGTGTCCGCCTCTACCGGACTGTCCGGTTGGATCCTGCCAGACTGTTTTCCCCTGGGAAGTGGGCAACTTCGCTGGACATTCAGAACAGGTTTTCAGACACTCCCCGGACAAGTACCGGATTCTGGCCGGAATATTTTGATGGCCGGAGTGTCTGGTGTGTTTGAACCGGAGTATCCGGCCCTGGGGGTGTGTCGACCAGCATGGACATTCAGAACAACATATCGGATAAATCCCGGACACAATCCACACCCTGGCCGGAAACTTTGCCAGGCCGGAGTGTCCGGTCGGTCTCACCCGGAGTATCTGCCTGGGCCGGACTGTCCAGCTGATGTTGGCCAGACTATCCAGGGTTAGTTACTTCCAACGGATCTAAATTCAGGGGGCATATATAAAGGCCCCTTATTCTACCGTGGAAGCTACTCGTCCACCTCAAGAACTCCAGCACCATTTGAGCCACCAAATCCACAAGATCTCCTCAATCAACCATCCAAAGTTATTGATCTTTGGAGAATCGAAGGAGGAGGCCTTGAGCTACATCTTCGCCAAGAGAGATTCTCATTTCCCCCTCATTCACTTGAGGGCCCCTTGCTCTAGTGTTTCATTGGAAACCCTAGCTTGTGATTTGGTTCTTACTAGCTTGTCTTTGATTGTTTGACAGCTAGCTTGTACTTGGGAGCCTCCAATTAAGTTGTGGATGTGTGCCTCGAACTCGTTGTAAATATGTCGGCTTCCACCTCGAAGGTTGCCGTATAGTGGAAGAGGTGAATCGAACCCGTTGGGGTGAGGTTCATCGGAGAACACGAGAGGCCTCTTGTGGCGTTGGTGGTTTGTAACCACCCCCTCTCCAAACGTAGACGTACTTCCCCTCAAAAGGAAGGAACTACAAGAAACAATTCCTTGTGTCTCCGCGTGCTCCACTTTGGTTACTTCTATCCTTTACCGCACTTTACCTATCTAGTTCTTGCTTAGTATATGTGCTAGATTGACATATAGGTAAATTCACCATAGTTGCATAATCTAGAGAATTTACCTTTCATATCAAACCCTAAATTGAAAAAGAGTAAAATTTGAAGTAGCACCTATTCACCCCCCTCTAGGTGCCCATAAGATCCTTTCAATTGGTATCAGAGCCTCGGATCTTTATTCGGGCTTAACCGCCTAAGAGATTATGGGCAACCTAGATGAGGGAGAAAGTGAGGCTAGCCATTCGGTCACCATGGTAGATCTCAAGAATTTCGAAACAAGCTTGAGCTCTACCTTGGGCAACAAAATCCAATAGTTGTGCCTTATATTGCTAGTTTGGTGTTTTAGTAGCATTATAAGATGATCCCTCATTTAAATATCAAGATAAAATGTGTTCTTCCTTAAGCATGCATCGTTCTATGGATCGTGTTTCGAGACATCACGTGATGATCGGGTGTACTCGACTCTATGCTTTCATACAATGGGTGTAAGACAGTTTTACACATGCGAGTACTAAGGTTCTTACTTGTCGAGCCTAGCATGTATAGACATGGCCTTAGAACACGGACCGAAAGGTTAAGCATGAGTAATATAGTTGATGTGATGCCCATATTGATGCTCGCCTTTGAAGCTACACCGACTCACGTGATGATCGAACTTGGTGTAGTGGATTTGGGTCATGTAATCACTAAAAAGGCACGAGGGATGTCGTTTTTGAGTGGGAGTTCATTTCTAATTTGGACTAGTCGAACTCAATTTTTCATAAACTAAATCAAAGTGAATTTGCATAATTTTTGTTATAGTCATTGGCATCTGCTCACTACCTTATGCTTAGTTTTAATTGAGATAATAGAACTATAGAATTATGGATATTTACTTTACAAACTGGTATCGTATTGTTTTTAAATGTCAATTTAAAGTTTAGAAGTCCTATTGCAAACTTTCAACAAACTCTATTTACTCTATGAAGTTTAATAAGTAGTATTAAATCAAGAGTAATAATTCCAATGTTAGTATCTAAAGTATCATGTTTGCCTCCATGATTATTGATCAAAAGTTGTTTTAATATCATGATTATCTAGGAGCTAAAAAATTGTTTCAGAAACCATCATGTGTTGAAGATATTGTGATACCTGAAACAATGTTTTTGGTTGCATTATGATAGAGTATAATTTAGCAAAATACATGTTCTCATATTGTATGAGAATTTGTGAACGATGGAGATGCTAGGCATCCGGATCTCCCAAAAAGGTTTTGTGAACTAACATTATACTCGTGATTCTTCCTTATAGGCTATAGTAGCTTGACCATGAAAGTTGTCATGATAAGGATGAATAGAAGATGTGAGTAAAATGTTTAATACACTAATAGATTACTAAAGAATGGATTTTTGAAAGAACACCAAACATTTGATGATGGTGATCCACTTCAAAGTGCAAGTCCAAAGGTATTAGTATTTGACTATATACACTTTGTACTATGTGTCCTGTGAATGACACCACTATTGATGTTGATAGATTCTTTTAAAAGAAAGGAATTGTTGAAAGAGAATCTATAAAATATTTGGCAGAAAATAAAAGGTTGGAGATGTCCAACTTAGGTATATAGAAGATATACATGTTATGGCTGTATTCCTTGCTTGTTAAACAATGTGGTTCTAAGGTATTGGATACCAAATTGGTTGGTGTGAAGTGTCATACAGAACAACACAATTCATCAACTGCGATGGCCAAAGTAACTAGCAAAAGAATATGTGATGATGTTCATCGGAAACAAATAAAGTGTTATTGTGTTTTTCGTTGTCGTCAAACCTAGCCTTCAAGATTTTTTTAATAATTGTTATTTTGTTCCGGTATTACGAGAACAATGGTTGTTCAAATAATTACCATATTCCATAAAGGATGGATGAACTTTTACAAGTCTAGTTGGAGAAATCACATCCATAAACATTATTGCTAAAATGTCATAAGACAAATGATTGGAAGATCACTTATGAGGTGACATCGCTGTTTGAATTATATTGGAAAGTAAACATGAAGAAATTCCATGTTGATGGATTTTTGGAGTCTTTTGATTTTGATCAATTGACGCTTGTGAAACTTTCCTTGAGATAATTGAAACTCCGTCCATAGGCCAAAGAGGAGCGTATGACTAAATTATTGGATATTATGCATGTTGATGTATATAGTCCATTATATGTAGCCATATGCGATGGATCTTTTTGCTTCATATGCTTTTTCCAGAAATTTGAGTGAATATATCTATATATTTACTTAATAAGGAAGAAGTATGAAACATTTGAAAATTGTTCAAAGACTTTCAAGATGAAGTGAAAAATCATTGTAACAAGAAAACAAAAGAGTTTATGATTTGATCATAAAGTAAGATATTTGAGTTACAGGTTTAGCAAAACACCTAAGATTTCAAAAATTGTTCCACGAATTTGCATTTCCCGATAAACCACAGGAGTATGGTATGTTCGAGAGATCAAATCAAACCTTGTTTGACATGGTAAGATCAAAGGTGTCATTTATAAAACTGCCATTATGTTTTAATGATTAAAGCTTTAGAGACTACCGCTTTTACACTGAAAAAAGCACCATCGTGATCCGTTGAAATGACACCATATGAGTTGTGGTTTGGGATAAAACCCGAATTGTCTTTTCTTACATTTTGGTATGCTATGCATAAGTAAAATGTTTACAACCAAAGTCAGATAAGCACGTCTTTGTAGGTTATCCCAAAGAATTTGTTGGGAATTCCTCCATAACACCGAGGACAAAAGAGTTTGTCGCTTGGAACGTCAAGTTTCTTGAGAAGGAACTTTTCGTGAAAAGTTAAGTGGGAGGACAATACAACTTTGATAAGGTTGTTGAACCTTAGCTATATGTGCTAAGTAGCGCAGCGCCATAAAGTGTCCCGGTGGCAGCCACAATGCTCATGGCTCCCGTGATTGCAAAGGGTGTGATCTTGGAGATTAGAGTTCTTATTGAACCATGTGGGCCGGTAAGAATCAAATAGTAAGATTTTAAATAGAAGTCGTTATTGTTTTGACAATGATGAACCGACTGCATGCAAAGAAGCGATGATGGGCCCTGACTCCATAAAATGACTAGAAGTCATAGAATCTGTGATAGTATCCATACACAAGAAATCAAGTTTCTGAACATGGAAAACCCTCTGGAAAGGCGTGAAGCCTATCGGTTGTGTTTGGATATATAAAGAAATAGACATGGATGTTTAACATCTATGAAATAGTCGACATGTCGGAAAGAAGTTTATGACAATGTTCAAGGAGTTGACTATGACAAGATTTGATCTTTCATAGCGATATTTAGTCTTGACGGATTAATGTAGCAATCACTACATATAATTTGGTATATGGTAGTTGAATAAACAAAACAAGGTTCTTCTAATAGAATGGTTGCCTAGGATGTGTACAAGACACGGTCCGAAGGGTTTTGTTAATTCAAAGGGTGCTAAAAGGGCATGCAAACTTCAATAGTTGAAGTGAGCATAGCGGAGTTGGAATCTTCACCATGATGAAAATGTTAAAGGAGTTTAAATTCATCGGAAATGATGAAGATGCTTGCATTTGTAAGAAATTAATTGGGAGCGCTGAGACATATTTCTAATACATTATGTAGAGGACATGGTGTTGATTGTAAATGATGTATCTTTTATTGACAAAAGTTAAGAATTTCATTAAAATAGGATTTTGATGAAAGACTTGGGCAAAACCGAAATATTTGGCATCAATGTCTATATGGATAGATTGAGGCGCTAATATGGTTATGCCAGACGTACATATATGAGATATTGAAAGGGTTCAATATGGAAACAACAAGAAAGGTTCTTGCTGCATGGAAAGGATTGTATCAAGATTCAAGTGTTTCAACACTTGGTGAGTAAAATCACATGAATATTTTGATCGATTATACCGTGATATGTATATATCCAGATATGTCCTATACTCTAAATGTTATGAGCACATACCAGAATGATTCATAAGATGATCATTGGACGATAGTAAAGATATTCTTATGAGCTTTGGAAGAACTCAGAATATATCATGTATAAGTGACAAATAGTTAAAGGTAGTTCATTGTAAAGTGTTACATTGATACTAGTTTTGTCACAAGATACAAATTAAATTTATCTCAATTTAGACTATGGGTGTCACAATGTAATGGAAATGATATTCCATGATGGATTTGGATGAGTTCCAAAGTTGAGACATTGTGACAGATGCTACAAAAAGGCTAAGTATATGACTGCTATAGTAGCAGCAAAAGAGGGCATTTGTGTTAAGTAGTTTGTTATCAAACTAGGTGTGGTTTAAAGTGGGCTAATACTATGAAGACATATTGTATGACAATAATATCAATATATTTTAAACCCGAACGAACTGAAGGTCTCACCAAAGGACCAGATTTATACAATGCCATCTCATTTGAGAATGAGTGATGCGTAGAGATGCAAAGACATGCAAATACACACGGACCTGAAACTGTCAGATCCGGAGATTATGTTAACCACTAGCAATCGCGTATATGCAACACCAGAAAGCCATAGGTGTTCAATACGCAAAGTTTTTCAAACTATATTATTGACTCTAGTGCAAGTGGGAGACTGAAGGGAATATGCTCGAGAGGAAATAATAAAGTGGTTATTATCTTATTCCATGTTTATGATAAATGTTTATTTTGCATGCTATAATTGTATTAATTGGAAACATTAATACATGTGTGTTTAATAAACAAAATACAAAGTTCCTAGTAATGCCTCTCATATAAACTAGCTCGTTGATTAACAAGATGATCAAGGTTTCTTGATCATGGACATTGGATGTTCTTAATAACGAGGTCACAGTATTGGTGGAATGATGTGATGAACATTCAACCGAAGTATAGCATTACGATCAGAGTCATTATGTTTATATTGCTATAACATCATACGAAGTAATCTTAGTCCTTAGACCATGAGATCATGTTATTTGCTAACACCGAAAGAGTATCTTGATAACATCAAACGTCACACAGTAACAGGGTGACTATAAAGGTGGGTTCAGTGCTACGAAAGTGTTATGTTGAGTCTCATGGATCAAGAGTGGGATTTGTCCATCCCGATGACGGATAGATATACTCTAGGCCCTCTCGGTGATATCACATTGAAATAGCTTGCAAGCAAGTGATGTGATCACTAGAATGTTATATCACGGGAAGAAGAAAAGAGTGCATGTCAGTAACAAGATCAAACTAGGTATTTGGATGCCAATGATCGAATCTCGGACATGTAATATATCGCGAGACAAAGGGATTTAGTTACGACGTTAAAGGATCACACGATCACAAGGGTCATCGTTGAATATGTGGGAGTCAATACGGATCTCTAGGTTCCGCTGCTGATTATTGATCGGAGAAGGGTCTTGATCATGTCTGCATTATTCGCGAACCTTAAGGTGACACACTTAAGGGATACCGACACCATTTAGGAGCAAATATGTTTCAGATAAAGATTAAGAAAGCGCTGGAATCATTTCGATGGAAACCGGAATTGTTTCGGGTGAAATTGCTGAAACTGGTTCTGCATGTGATATTGAAATGTTGCAGGGAGTTTTATGTGAATGTTTGTTAATTAAAGTAATTCACAAAATTCTGAATACAATATATAAAAGTGTTTTATTTAATGAGAGCTTGCATTAAATTTGTTAGAAATTTAATGCATGTGAGTGGACATGAGTGGAGGTGTGTATTTATGTGAGTGGGAGCTCCACCCACATGAATGAGGGAGAGGTGGGGGCACCCACCATGGCCGGCGCCATGCCCCCTTGGGCTGCCCCCTCCCCTATATAAGGAGCACCTCCTCCTCCTCTCCTCTTGCACCACGTCCTCATGAAGGTTCTCTTCTCCCTCTAGTTATTTCCCATGGTCTCGAATTAGTGAGATACATGTTTCCGGTGGCTTTATCTGGAAAGGAGTTGCTGCTTCCGCTGCATCGCTGGAGCGAGGTGGCGGATGTTGTGTGCGATCACGGATGCACCGCTGTTTTGCGGTGCTGGACTTGATGGTGCTAGACCTGATGGTGCTGGAGCTGCTGGACCTGAAAGACTTCATCACGATCTTGAGATCGGCAATCGGCAAGTGTACGACTACATCATCCACGAGTTCCAACTCGTTATTAAAGCTTTGTTGTCTTCGAGGGTAAGTTCTCTATGGATGTATATCGACCCATTGCTTGTATCGAGTAGATAGATCTTGGCGTATAGTTTCCATCGTAGGAATTTTTGTTTTTCTATGTTGCGAACCCAACACTCCGGACACTGCGCCGTAATCTTGTCCTCGATGCTGTGAAATCTCTGAGACCTCTTCTTTGACTGCATCGACCATCAGAATAACCTCGGCGAAGGCGATGTTGAATGGATCTCGCTGGGAACTTTTTTATGTCTCGTCTACATCACCAGGGATGCGCCCTAGGGGTCACCGACGATAGGTGAACACCATCCACCTCCTATGGGTTGTGGCAGAGAACGCGAGGTGCAACATATGGAGCAAGGGAATCTCAAGGCCGGATTAGACGACCAGACCTCCGAGGTCATGTTGGGGGGCGCTGTGTCCCATGCAGGAAGGCCTGTAAGTGGGAAAGGTTGCCCATGGAGCCGCCAAACCCACCCCACAAAAACATGTAGGCGGACACCCACCAGTTTGTAGAAGAAATTGACGGTCAGAAGCGGCGTGCCCGCTACCACCGCCACGCCGCATCGTCGAGACTTCCATGGTACCGGCGGTGGGCTGATTCCGTCGGCGTGTACTCCTGGTTGTTCTGCACAGTCAGGTTCTAGGTTCTTGGACAAATTTCATGATCCCTCACAGCCGCCACCGTGTCATCGATCTGAACGGCGCACTTCCGTGGCTTCAGGCATCGGTCTTTGCGTCGAATAGTAGCTAGAAAACACCACGATGCGAAGAACATCAGCGGTCCAGTGATTGAGGTGCTGAAAACATGCAGTCCAACATGGCGAGCGCCTTTATGCACATGTTGCCCTACGGGCGCCGCCGAGCCCCTGCACTTGGCGCAGTTCTCCGATGTTGTCAGGCAGATCCTTCCGGGTTCGTCGCACAAGGCCACCCTGGGCGTCGCCTTTCCGCCCAGCGCGGCGACCTCGGCCTCGGCGCGGTGACAACGCATGGCCGCCCAGCGCCTGGTCTACGACGAACTCGAGCCCGCAGATGGGACGCTCGTGCCGGCAGCAGCGACGTCACCGTCCTGCGGCTAAGGCAGAGTGCCACGCCGTCGTCTTCGCCTAACGAACTTTGCACGCATTGACGAACTTTGCTTGGAGCATCCGCACGAGCAGTTGCTCTTTTGCGTCTACATTTGATAGTTTGTCGTGCGCCGAGCCGCTTCTTTTAGAGTTTGCACATGCATGGTCCACGGATACGTATTTATGTATTCCCTCCATTTCAAAATATAAGATGTTTTAGCTTTATAAAATAAGTGTATCTAGACCCATTAAGTATGTAGTTTCGATATAAATGAATCTGCACACTAAAAAAAGCCTAAATACTCATTCACAAAACTAAAATATTTATTTTAAAACAGAGGGAGTACATGACAGGTCAATGTGACAAAAACATGACACAATAGGTTACGTATCCATCGGCTATCTGTATGTAGCCAGGCACAAGCAAACGCCGCTTGCAGACCTGAGTTTGGATACATGCGGACGCCGTTGGATAATTTAAGGTGGCATATGCCGGCATTCTGTCATATTGAATTGGATGCACTAGCCAACGTAATCAGAAGTCCAAACTGACGGAAAGAGCTAGACAATTTATTTTAACACTCATCCTACGTCTTGCCATTTGGCCTATTGTGACGTTTGTTTTGGGAGCCGCAATATTTGTTTTTAATTTTTGTGTTGCCGGGATTTAATCCTAAGATCTCTCCTGCTATGATACCATATTCAATTGCATGCACTAGCCAACGCAGCCAACAATCCAAACTGATGGAAAGAGTTAGGCATATTTGTTTTTAATTTTGCGTTGGTCAGGATTTGATCCTATGACCTCCTGCTTTGATACCATATTAAATTTCATGCGCTAACTAACGCAACTAACAACCCGAACTGATGGAAAGGCCTAGAAAATTTATTTCAATACTCACCCTACATTTTTGCTCTTTGGCCTATTGTGACGTTTGTTTGGAGAGCCGAAATATTTATTTTTAATTTTGCATTGGTCAGGATTTGATCCTAGGACCTCCTGCTCTGATACCATATTGAATTGAATGCACTAGCCAATGCAACCAAAAGTCCGAACTGATGAAAAGAGCAAGAATATTTCAACACGTCTAACACTTACGGGGGAGTGCTCGCGTGGATGGGATCTTCGGGACTCTTTTTCTTTTCCACGTAAACACATAAAGTAATCTCACTTAGCGGTGACAAACAGGGGTAATATCTTTTAATATGTAGGGGTAAAACTGGAAACTAAAAATGACATATTATCAAGACCATAAGCCTTTTAATAGTAAAGATTGTAATTTATTGTCATATGGCTATATATTGACAAGCAATCGAATAGCCCAATCGTGGAAAATATCCTACCAAAATTTCATGGTACCAGACTAATCGATCTACAGCTTCCGCAACTTCTCCCCGTTGTCGCCGGCCTCCTCCTTGTGATGCGGCCTCCTTCCTGCGCCACCGGCCCTCTCCTTCCTCCCTTCTTCCTCGACGCTCCTCCTCATGGCGCCAACATCCGAGCCACACCCCAACGCCGCCCTATGGGCGCAAGCCACCGCCATCCAAAGAATCCGCTCCCTCGACCCCGTTGTCCTCGAGTTCAAGGGCGTCGTCTTCCCTAAGTGGAGGAAGTTCTTCACCATCGCCATCACCACCTATGGCCTTGAGGATCACCTCACCAACGGCAAGCCCCCCGGCCCACCGACGCCACGTGGCTACGTATCGACACCATGGTGCTTTGATGGCTCTATGGCTCCATGGCCATGGAAATCGTCGACCTCGTCATGCCCACGGACGCCACCATGGCCACCGCTTACAAGTTCTGTAAGGCCATCATCGGGCTCTTCAATGACAAGAAGAAGAACCGCGAGATCTATGTCGCCAAGGAATTCCGTAGCGCCAAGCAGGAGGACCTCTCCATCACCGACTACCTCCACCTGCAGAAGACGGTGGCAGACGCCCTCGCGGAGGGTGGCACGCCCGTGTCCGATGAGGACCTCGTCACCAACTTCATCAAGGGCCTCCACGAATGCTTTGATAGCGTCAGCGACCTCGCCCCCCTCATCACGTCGTTCCCCTCCTTCCTCAACTTCCGGAACATGCTGCTTCTCCATGAGAGGAAGGCGTTGAGGCACTCCGGCAAGACCTCCACCTCGGCCTTCTACAGCGCAAAGGAGCCTGCCTTCATGCCTTCCCATGGCGGCGGCCACCTCCAAGACGCAGCGGCGGCCAACCATGGAGCCTGCAGCCAACCCCCACAACCCCCACGTCACCGGCTACGGCAAGAACAAGGGGTACCGTCCTGCCAGCGGCGCTCCTCCCATGCCCACGCCGTTCAATCCATGGACCGGCGCCATCTAGATGTGGTCCATGCAGCCCGACGTCGGCAGCCTCCTCGGACAGGCTCCAGCCCCTTGCACCCATGCCTACGTGGCCACCCCCAACCACGGCTATGGCGTGCCCTCTGATGCTACACCGACCAGCGCCTCCCCACATGGCTACACCCTCTACACCGCGCCGCAGACATCGGCGTCCCCGTGGGACACCGCCGCCCTCTCGCAACACTTCACCAACATAACGCTGCAATAGCTCGCCCCCGAGTGGTTCATGGATAGAGGCGCCACCACCCACCTCTCGTCGGATGCCGGTATCCTCACCTCTCTTTCTCCTCACCCCATGTACCTACACGTTGTTGTTGGTGACGGTTCCATCGTTCTCGTCACCACGTCCAGCAATTCCTCTCTCCCTTCTAATCTTCCTAAACATTCTCTCCATTTACGTCATGTATTAGTCACACCAGGTATCATTGAAAATCTAATTTATGTCCATCAATTCACTACCGATAATCATTGCATCGCGTTTGACCCGTTCGGTTTGTCTGTGAAGGATCGTCATTCCCGGTGCGAGATCCTTCGGTGCAATAGTACGGGGAAGCTTTACACGATGTCCCTTCCTCTTCCCCCTCGCGCCCTCGCCGCCACCACCACCCCTCATGACGTTTGGCACCATCATCTTGTCATCTCGGACATGACGCGCTAGTCCCTTATATTAAAAAACTAGAAAAATGCCCCGCGCGTTGCAGCGGAAATCTCTTCAAAAACTACATTGTTTAAATAAAAGGTATAATACATATAGAACTTGAAGTTTTCTAAAAGAATTTATAGAGAAAGATTGAATTTGTTCAAATCAGTTGAAATCGTAAATTAAATTGATGTAAAATTATCATATATTTGACGAACATAAATTAGTGACGTGGATAATTGGATGGAACAAAATAGATAACGTGGATTGGTTTGCATGTAAAATACACTATTATAAATGATTGTTAGTGGGATGACATGGCCTTTTGAGTGGCTATTAAAGTAGGTGATATGGATAGCTTGCATGTTAAGATAGAATAGTTAGTGGGGGTCTACTTTATAAGAAGATATAGATCAATCATAGCACTCTATGTCATGCGTGTCAACTAGGAGGCCATGTACGTTTACCCTTTTCAAATTCATCCACTCGTACTATCCATCCATTCGAGTTAGTTCATTGTGATCTTTGAATTTCACCTATTCTGAGTCTTTCTAGAAATAAATATTTTCTAGTCATTCTCGATGATTTTACGCATTTTTTGTGGACCTTGCCACTACACCAAAAATCTGACCCATATGCCTCGCTTGCAGCTTTTCGCGCGTTTGCTCTCACCCAATTTGGTTTGCCTCTTGTGTCCATCCAATGCGATAATGGTGGTGAGTTCGACAATAAATAAGCTCCACTCTCTCGCCGCCACGCACGACATCCACATACACCTCTCTTGCCCATACACCTCACAACCCGACAGTAAAGCTGAACTTATCATTTGTACAGTCAATGATATTATGCGCTCTCTCTTATTTTAAGCTAGCTTACCGCCACACTTTTGGGTAGAAGCGCTTCACACCGCCACTCACGTCCTAAACCACCTCCCTACAAAAATCATCACCGCCGCATCTCCCTACTTCTCCCTCCATATCACCCATCCTTACTACTCGTCATTTCGTTTCTTCGGTTGCCTTTACAATCCAAACACCGCCTCCACCATGTCACATAAGTTGTCCCTTTGTTCGAGTGTGTGTGTTTTCCTCGGATACTCTTCTCACCATAAGGGATATCGTTACATGGTCCTTACCACTAATCGCATCATTATTTCTTGTCACATGGTTTTTACGAGAGGACTTTTCCTTTTGCCTCTCCACAGCCTCCCACAACTGCTACATATGACTTCTTAGACGATGATGATAGCCTGCCTGTGCTCGTCCACCCCACCCGGCTTGTCGCGCCTACTTCCCCATCTCCACACGACCCTTCGCGCACTCTGCACCCGCCACGCGTGCCATCACCACCTGCCCCTCCCACACCGCATGCCGCGCCTGCGCCCTCTCATCACACGCACAACACCTCTAGCATTTATAAGGGCCCCCGTGAGCGGCTTAACCTGTATGTTTCATCTATTAGCAGGTACTCACTAGTTCCCACCTCGGCACGCGTGGCTATCAAGGATCCTAATTGGCTTGATTCTATGACCGCGGAATATCGTGCTATCCTTAGCAACAACACTTGGGATCTCGGGCCTCCACAGAATGCTAACATCGTCACCGGCAAGTAGGTGTTTCGCCACAAGCTCAAGACTGATGGCTCTCTCGACTGCTACAAAGCATGTTGGGTGCTTCGCGGTTTCTCTCAAGAGAAAGGCGTGGATTTCGACAAGAGGTTTAGCCCGGTTGTTAGACCGACCATGGTGCGCGTCATCCTCTCCATCGCGCTCTCCATTAAATGGGAGACCCGCCAGCTCGACGTCAAAAATGCCTTCCTCCACGACACTCTCGCCAAGATCATCTATTGTCGCCAACCCATTGGCTTCATCAACTCTACTCGCCCCGAGCATGTTTGTCGGCTGAACCATTCTCCATACAATCTCAAGCAGGCACCTCAGGCGTGGTACCAGGGCTTCAAGATGTTCATCACCTCCACTGGCTTCACGTGTCCGCGTTCGGACACCTTACTGTTTCGTTCTACAGTGTCCAGAG
The DNA here is from genome assembly GCA_910589775.1 of Avena eriantha. Taxonomy (NCBI): domain Eukaryota; kingdom Viridiplantae; phylum Streptophyta; class Magnoliopsida; order Poales; family Poaceae; genus Avena; species Avena eriantha. Next base: position 211,112,404 of record OU342741.1, on the reverse strand, counting down.
GGCACATCCTTCCTCCTCCTTTACATGGATGAGATCGTCCTCACCGCCTCTTCGCCGCGCCTCCTCGATAGGATTACGACTTCTCTCTGCTCTAAGTTTGCCATGACCGACATGGGAAGCTTCCACTACTTCCTCGGCATCGCGGTCACCCGTGACTTCTCCGGCATGCACCTCTCACAAGCCAAGTATGCCGCAGAGATTCTGGACCGCGCTGGCATGACTGGCTGCAAGTCCGCCACGACGCCTGTCGACACGTCGCCCAAGCTCGCCGCTACTGCCGACCCCCAGTGGCCGATCCCACCGAGTATCGGAGCCTCACTGGGCTCTACAGTACCTGACCTTCACGCTCCCCGATATCGTGTATGTCGTTCAGCAAGTGTGTCTCCACATGCACGATCCTTGCAAGCAACATCTCGCGGCCATCAAGCGTATCCTCCGCTACATCAAGGGTACGCTCTCACATGGACTCCAACTTTACTCGTCATCCCCAAACTCCATGATCACCTACACCGACACCAACTGGGAGGCCTATCCTGACACTCGCCGCTCTATGTCGTGCTTCTGTGTCTACCTCGGATATAACATTGTCTCTTGGTCGTCCAAGTGCTAGCCACGGTCTCTCGCTCTAGCGCTAAGACTGAGTATCGTGTCGTGGCTAACACCGTCGCCGAAGCTAGTTGGATTCGGCAACTACACGACATTGACCATCACCTCCCGCTACAGTTATGTTGCGCGACAATGTCAGCATCGTCTACATGTTCACGAACCCCGTCTAGCATCAGTGTATGAAACATATCGAGATCGATCTCCATTTTGTTCGTGATCGTTTTTCCATGGGTGCTGTGGGTCAGGTCCGCGTGCTCCATGTTCCCTCGTCTCGCCAGTTCGCTGACATCCTAACGAAGGGAGTCTCGTCACCGTTGTTTTTGGATTTTTGGTCCAGTCTCAACGTCCGCTCTCCTCCCGTTGTGACTGTAGGGGAGTGTTAGACTAATATGTCACGTATCGTGACATATCTCTGATCGCCATATATCGTGGAGTTGTTATTAGCATATCTCCCATTATGGCTAGGCTTAATTGTAATTATTTAGGCTTAATTGTAATTATTTAGGCTTAATTGTAATTGATTGCAATATGCCTATATATTGACAAGCAATTGAATAGCCCAATCGTGGCAAATATTCTACCAAAGTTTTAGTTGTGTTGAAGCGAGGCCAGACCTAGTAACATTTGCATTCCTTGGCTCTTGCTCAGATTATGTATGATACATAAGATTGCTCATTAATGTGAGTTTTTTTGTAAGGGTGGTTGTCTCTAAGTTATTTTATTTTGTAGTGTCAAATTTCCATTTATTCCAGCATGCACATGCAGATTAAAGATTGTACTTCCTACGACCCAAATTGAGTGTCGCAGTTGCCTAAATCTGTCTAGGTTCAATCAGCTTCAACATAAACCGGCGGCACTATGATATAAGCTTCGAACAATTCTGCGATGCCTTTAGCCTCCCTCGTACTGGGGAGCCCAATATTACTAACCTCTACAGCATCACGAGTGGAGAGACCTGGGAGGTAGTTTCTGTTAATGGTGGCGGTCACTTCTATTAGAAGAAGATGTCCACCATTCAGAATCCAACCATTCGCTACTTTGCTTTGTTCCTTGCCAACACGATGTTGGGAACGGGTGATACTGGTTCCATGGACAATGCGGAGATGGCAATGATCGCCAAGGCCCTCTTCCCCAATGCCACGCAAAGCCCCTGTCCTGCAGCTCTACTCATCCAGCACTTCCGCCACCAGAGCAACAAGAGCAAAGGTGATATTCGCATTGGTGGACTGGTAACACACCTTGCCTATGCATTGAACATTGTACTACCTGTTATGGAACCTGTTGATGGCTCCAAACTTATGGATGTCAAATATTTGACTGCTTGTGGCTTCCTTGGTGTTTACCATGCTAACCAGGGGTTTCGAGCATATCAATTTAGTTATCTTGATGATACATAGATTGAGCAGGTTTAGTTTCCATGTCCCGAGGCCTTCTCGATTATGGAGAAGGACACTTGGATCCTCACCAAGGACCAAGTGACGGAGAGCTTCACAGCGCATCAGGACGAGGAGGAGGGGATGAAGGGTAGCAGGAGGAGCAGGAGCAAGAGCATGAGGGAGAGCAGGGGTACAACCCTACTTGGGAAGGATAGCAGTAGCCAGCAGCCGGGAGGAGCCTGGGAACCGTGGCCTAACTAGCCACAGTAGGGGTACGGCTATGTCCCCTATCAGGAGTTCCAGCAGATCAACCAGTGCGTTAGGGAGATCGACCTCAATCTCCAGGATTTGAATGAAGATGTGAACACTTTGACTCACAACTTCAGTCACTTCATGACTCACTTCGCCGACTTCTACCAGCAGTACCCGCACCAGCCACCAAATGACGGCAGCAACCTAAGCTTGGGGGAGGTTTGAAAACCTCCAAAACTTTGCATTCATGTTTTTATTTCTTCTTTTGGTTTATTTTCTTCAAAAATTGCATGTTTATTTTCAGTTTTGCATTCCTAAACCAAAAATACAAAAACAATTAGATGTAATCTTATTTGCAAGTTTGTTTCTTTGTTTCTCTCGGAGATTGCTTGATTTCAGGTGATTTGGCAATATGGAAATATAGGAGAGGTTCGACTCGAATACAAGAATGAAGCAAGCAAGAGGAGGTATCACATTCCTTTCATCCCACTCCTTGCTAAATGTTTCCTACAAATATTTACTTGCTTGCACTAGAGTCACTCCCCACTTAGATTTTTATCCTACAAATTCTATTCCTTTGCCAGTGTCTCCTTTTTAGCTTTGAAACAATGAGCAATGAACTTGGTTAAAATACTTCCTACATTTTTACAACAAGAAAAAGCATCTGAAAGATGACTTGAGTTCATGTTTAGCTCAAAAGAATTTGATTTTAGAACTATTCTATCCCAATTGTGCTTAATATAAATAGACTCGATAGTACCCTTGATTGAAATTGTTTGATTAAATGGATGCTTTGAAGTAGTAGAAATTATGCCACTAATGTTTCTAATAATTACCATAAGATATTGCTTTACGCGTGTCATTACAACTCTGTCGTGCTCCATGGGGAACTATTAAATCCACTGGCCAACAAACGATCTAAATGTGGGAAACCACTTGATTTCGGCTATTGAGTTATGTAAACGTCTGTAGCAGCAATGCTATGACGTGTAAAATTTTTAGTCTCCTCATGGTTTCATGTTCCAAGTGAAGTTTTAGTACTCTGCTGACCCATTATTGCTCAACATTATTTATTGGCATGGTCACGAGTGCACAACATAGCCCCAATTAACATGTTAAAAATAGTGGCAGGATTTCTCTATGAAAGAGCTGAAGTTTTTAAAAGACAAGATAAAGAAAAAGGTGCTTTGGGAGTCTTGAAATTTTGAGTTGGGAGTTGATGAGTTGTTCTTAAATTAAATATTTTGATGCCAACTTGAGTACTCTTAATTGGTTGATTAAGCAAGAACAAAAAGTTTTCATCTCTCGACTAAGAGAGGTGATGTCTACGCACTTCTATTCTTGTAGACAGTTGTTGGGCCTCCAAGTGCAGAGGTTTGTAGAACAGCAGTAAGTTTTCCCTTAAGTGGATCACCCAAGGTTTATCGAACTCCGAGAGGAAGTGGTCAAAGGTATTCCCTCTCAAGCAACCCTGCAATCAAGATACAAGAAGTCTCTTGTGTCCCCAACACACCCAATACACTTGTCAGGTGTATAGGTGAACTAGTTCGGCAAAGAGATAGTGAAATACAAGTGGTATGGATAATTATAAGTGGTAACGGTGCTAGAAAATAGCTTGATGGCATGGAAGAGACTAAAGGCAAACTGAAATAAATATGAAAGCAAGCAAACATGTAACAGATCTAATTGCAAACGGTGTTTCAATGTTTAGAAACAAGGCCTAGGGATCATACTTTCACTAGTGAACACTCTCATATAAATATATTGTCTTTATGATACTACTCTGAACTACTCTCCGGTTGGACACTCTAATCCATGGTAGGGCTATAACAACACACCTCAAAGTTCACTTTCCACATCTAGATAACCCCACACTATCACCTTGAGCACTAGATGGTTCCAACAAACACCACAATTTCATAGAGACATCCAACTCCAAATATAACTCATAACAAGTATTTGTAATCTCTAGCCTAAGTGCAACCATGGTGTGCATGCTGTCACTTTCACACACATGAGGAGAGCAGGGATCTATTAAAGCACTTGAGTAGCAAGGTAGATCTACTTGATTACAAAGGTCAAGATCACAATATGATCATGCATAGAGAGAGAGATGAACACATAGCTACTGGTAGAACCCTTAGCCTCGAGGAAGAACTACTCCCTCCTCATCATGGGAGTCATCAACGACGATGGAGATGGTGGTGGAGATCGATGGAGATGGCTCTGGGGGCACTTCCCCGTCCCGGCAGGGTGTCGGAACAGAGACTTTCTCTCCCCCGAATCTCCCCTTTGGTGGCGGCAGAGCTGTGGAACTTTTCATCGATTTCTGGTTGACTATTTAGGGTTTATGCATCGGGAGGCTCTTATAGGCGAGAGGGAGAGCGAGGGGGTGCCGGAGGGGCCCACACCACCCCCTGGCGCGGCCTGGCCTGGCCTGCGCCACCAGTTGGTCTGGCCAGCCCCTGGCCCCTCTCCGTCTTGTCTTCTGGCTCCGTGAGTCTTCCGGTAAAATATCGACTTTGGCTTTTGTGCGGTCCAATTCCGAGAATATTGATTTTATGACTTTCCTCGAACCAAAAACAGTAGAAAACAGGCAACTCGCACTGTGGCTCTTGTTAATAGGTTAGTCCAAGAAATCATATAAAAAGTACTCCAAAGTGTGAACAAAACATAAGAAAGTAGATAAAACCAAGCATGGAACAACAAAAGTTATAGATACGTTAGCAACGTATCAACATCCCCAAGCTTAACTCTTGCTCGTCCTCGAGTAGGTAAGTGATAAAAAGAAAGAATAATTTTTGAGGTGACATGCACCATCATAAACTTGATTAAAGTATTTGTAAAACATTGATAGCTGGGATCATAGTACTTCAACATAGCATGAAAGATGAAGTTCTAGCAATAAGACATAGCAACTATGTTGCAACATGAAAAGACACAAACAAAAGATTCATGAATAACAATGCTTTGCAAGAAGTTTGTTTGTTTCACGTAAAGAAAACATAGCATAGTGGCATTCAGCTTGTCCCTCATAGAGTAGCAAACATAAATGCATAGGACACCTTCAGAGTTCATAAGAGTGACTAGATACAAATAGTTTAAAACAAGCAATATCAAGTTATGCATCAATCAACTAGTCTTGGGACAATGCACATGGAACTAAGAATGGCCACTATGCTCTCAAAGTAGGTGCATAAAGGTAGAAGATGGAGACTCAATATAATGGGGGAAGAAATGCCTTCATAGAAGGAAGCAGAGATTCAAGTTTCATAAAGAGCTTCCAAAAATTATGGTACTTATAGCTTTCAGCTCTCACTGCCCCTATCATAAGCATCTTTAAGTGATTAAGGTTAAAGTGAAGAAACTATGGTGTACATGCTTGACTAAGTATAAGTTAGAAATCTCATTTCCCTTGAATATGAGGGTCGCTCTTCATGCTACTCAAGTTTAGTCACCGGTAAGTTCTTGTCATGGTAAGAACATGTGTATCATAGAGAACCGCCAACGGGGTACCCCTTGCCCGATGATACGGAAGAATCCCCATATCAAAATGACAAGGCAAGCAGACAACGAGCATCTCAACAATCTTCTTATTTACCATGGGAATATGGTGCTTTTTTTCTCCCTTTCCTCTTTTCATAATATCTTTTTTTTCTTTTTCTCTTTTTTCTCAGTACAGGACTCTTTTTTATAAGAAGAATGCGTCATAGACATCTCATTATGGTTACGCTGCAGGTTTCCACCATGTCAGCATGGATTAGACCAGCGGCCCAGGCGTTTCTCTAACACATATACATAACTCCATGGACTTACAAGATCCCCTTTCATTTCACACCGACGACATCCATAGACAAAAGAGCATGATATCAACGGGGTACAATGTACAAGTGCAATGTTGAAAGCATTCCCCATGATACATGGTTCTGCTAATTTCAACTTATAAAGTGCAAGCATATACGCAACAAAGATGGACCCAATGGTTCAAGTTTATTAAGTGCAAGAAAACTAAAGTGTGCCATCAAGTTCGTGAGAGCTTTAATCACTATTTTCTCATAACAAGTTTAATTCGGAAGGTAGATAAAAACATGAATATACTTGGAATAGAAAATGCTAATACGTAGGTATGGTGGAATCTTTGGAATAACTTGGTTTTATTTGGAGTTGGATGCATGATGGAACTCATACTTGGCATGGAGGCTAAAAAAAGAATGGGAGCAACCAACTAAGAGAGCAATAATGGCCATAATCATGCAAAGCGACAAAACATCATTGATCAAAGCATAAAGTGATACTAGAAGTTTAAAACTAAAGGATCATAAAGGCTATGGTGACTTGGGATAGTCATAACATGGTGTGAGCATGTACCAAGTCAACCCAAATAAAGCATCAAAGGAGAATACCATAATACTATGCTTTAATATGCTAAAACAACGCATGATTCTTCCAAGGCACATTAAGCAATCTCAATTGTTTATAACATGTCATGCTACAGCAAAAATCACTAAGCATAAGCCAAAACAATATCAAGCATGACATGAAAAAGCATAGGCCACAGTCAAAAAAAGCTCTCTTTACCACTTAAGTATGAACTTTCCTACTCTTTTGCAATCCAGACCAAACTATTTGAAAACTAATGCATGAAGGAGGGGGTCCAACAAATTTATTCAAGCAAACTAAGAAAACCAAGAAAACGAAAACCAAAACAAAAACGAAAAAGAAGACGCTCCAAGAACAACACAACTGTGCATGCAACAAGAAAAATGAAGCGTTTGGAAGAAACCTGAGATTTTTATTGATGAAGAAGGGGATGCCTTGGGCATCCCCAAGCTTTGACGCCTGTACTTCTTGGATATTTCTTGGGGTGAACCGCATGGCATCCCCAAGCTTGATCTTTAGTCCATCCTTCATCTCATTACTCATTCCTTCCATACACCTAAATTTTTTCCTTCATACAAAACTTCACACAATCTTTATTAGCAACATTAGTGCACTCAAGATAATAGGTCTTTAGGTTCAGTTCTAACACCAATACACTTCCATTAAAACACTAGATACTGTAGCACTTCCCTCAAAAATCTCAATTCCCCAAAAGAACTCAAAAAGGAACCAACAAGAAGCAAATGCAGAAAATGGCAGAAATCTGTTAAAACAGACCAGCAGGTAAAGACAAAAAATTTCGAAGACCTTCTGTTGCTAAAATCAAAAAGTGTTGAACTAACGAACGTTAGATAACAACCTGGGGCAGAAGCACAAAAATTCACGACTCAAAAGGACGTACATATATTTTACACGTATTTTTACAGTGAAGCACAAAAATCTGTTTCGGGACAGCAACTTTTCCAATCATTACTTCTCTCTCATTATTGGTTACTCTTGGCACAAAAAGCAAATAAAAAGGATAAGGAGCGGTTATTACAGAGGTAATAACTTCCAATACTCATCTAAAACTTTTGGGTTATCTCCCAATAAGTACTTTTCTTTAACGCCTTTAAGTTAGGCATGATAGTTTGAAAAGATGCTCACATAAGATATATGAATTGAAGTAAAAGAGAGCATCAAGAAGCAAATTCAAAGCACATTTAAGTCTAACCCACTTCCTATGCATAGGAATCTTGTAAAGAAACGAGTCATGAAAGCACAAAGCAACAAGCATAGCAAAGCAAAACAAGTACAACTTCAAAATTTTCAACATAAAGAGGGGAAACTTAATATTGTTGAGATACATAAAACCATATTTCCCTCTCAAATAATAACTTTCAGTAGCATCATGAATAAAATTAATAATATAACTATCACATAAAACATTCTTATCATGAGCCACATGCATAAAGAATTAATACTCTCCACATAAATTCAACCAAATAGCTATCATTATTATTCTCATCATCATAATCATCAAATATAGGAGGCATGTTGTAAGAATTAATTTTCTCCTCAATAGTAGGTGGACTGAAAATATGATATTCATCATTGTAATCATCATATATTAGAGGTTTGGTATCATCATAAGCAATAGAATAGCTATCTTCTAAAGCCGGGGAACTAAAAAGATCAGTTTCATAAAAACTAGCTTCCCCAAGCTTAGACTTTTCCATAGAATTAGCAATAATGGTGTCCAAAGAATTCATGCTAACAATATTGCTATTAGCATGCAAATAAGTTCCATAGGTTTTTTAATTTTCTCTTCGAACACTTCATGTCCTAACTCAAGATAAATACTATAAAGCTCTCTAATTTTGTTGTTGTTTTCCATTAAGCCTAACTAGTGAAAACAAGAAACAAAAAGACAAAATTGCAGAATCTAAAGGAAATAACTTCGAGCACTCACACCGGAGGATGTGAGCACCTTTTACCTTACCTCCCCGTCAACGGCGCCAGAAAATAGCTTGATGTCTACGCACTTCTATTCTTGTAGACAGTTGTTGGGCCTCCAAGTGCAGAGGTTTGTAGAACAACAACAAGTTTTCCCTTAAGTGGATCACCCAAGGTTTATTGAACTCAGGGAGGAAGTGGTCAAAGGTATTCCCTCTCAAGCAACCCTGCAATCAAGATACAAGAAGTCTCTTGTGTCCCCAACACACCCAATACACTTGTCAGGTGTATAGGTGAACTAGTTCGGCAAAGAGATAGTGAAATACAAGTGGTATGGATAATTATAAGTGGTAACGGTGCTAGAAAATAGCTTGATGGCATGGAAGAGACTAAAGGCAAACTGAAATAAATATGAAAGCAAGCAAACATGTAACAGATCTAATTGCAAACGGTGTTTCAATGTTTAGAAACAAGGCCTAGGGATCATACTTTCACTAGTGAACACTCTCATATAAATATATTGTCTTTATGATACTACTCTGAACTACTCTCCGGTTGGACACTCTAATCCATGGTAGGGCTATAACAGCACACCTCAAAGTTCGCTTTCCGCATCTAGATAACCCCACACTGTCACCTTGAGCACTAGATGGTTCCAACAAACACCACAATTTCATAGAGACATCCAACTCCAAATATAACTCATAACAAGTATTTGTAATCTCTAGCCAAAGTGCCACCATGATGTGCACGCTGTCACTTTCAAACACACGGGGAGAGCTGGGATCTATTAAAGCACTTGAGTAGCAAGGTAGATCTACTTGATTACAAAGCTCATGATCACAATATGATCATGCATAGAGATAGAGATGAACACATAGCTACCGGTAGAACCCTTAGCCTCGAGGAAGAACTACTCCCTCCTCATCATGGGAGTCATCAACGACGATGGAGATGGTGGTGGAGATTGATACATTGCAAATGTATCTATAATTTTTGATGTTCCATGCTTGGTTTTATCTACTTTCTTGTGTTTTGTCCACACTTTGGAGTACTTTTCGTATGATTTCTTGGACTAACCTATTAACAAGAGCCACAGTGCCAGCTGCCTGTTTTCTGCTGTTTTTGGTTCAAGGAAAGTTAGAAAATGAATATTCTCAGAATTGGACGGGACAAAAGGCAAAGTGCCTATTTTTCCGGAAGACATCAGATGCCAGAATACGAGACGGAGAAGGGCTAGGGGCCGGCCACACCACCTGGCCACGCGGCCAGGCTTGGCCTCCGCCAGGGGGTGGTCTGGCCGACCCCAGCACCCCCTGGGCCTCTTCTTCTGCCTATATATTTCCCTCGGGACGAAAACCCTAAGTGCCCGATCAAAAATCCATGAAAGAGTCTGTAGCCGCCGTTGTTGGGGATATACTTTCCGGGTACCCTCACAGATCCTCACTGACCAGGGTGGCCCACTTCGGGTTAGAGCTTTGCTTCACGGGCGGCCCTGTTAGGAGAGAAGACGGAGTCCAATCCGACTACCGGAAGGCCTAGAAGACTTACCGACTTAGGCCCATAATGTTACTTGTAGTTCAAGATGTACTCTGTAACCAACTCTTAGTCGTAGCCGGATTGATCTCTCCTGTAAACCCTAGGACGGATATCTATATAAGCCGTCCTAGGGAGAGCCTTTAGGGCACTCAACACTTTAGACCCTCAACTCGCACAGGCGAAACCCTTGTAACCCATATTCCGGCTCTGCCGTATTACTTGATTGCTAGCAGGAGTAGGATCCATCCAAAGCCGGCGGATTCGAACCTAGGTAAACTTGTGTGCTCACCGTCCCGGAACACCGTACGTCTCACACCCCTCTCTGCCACACGCCTCGAGGACACCCTCATGGCGTACTTGTCCTCAAACCAACGACAGCCGTCATCTCCATCCCTAGATCGGGAGGGATATGAAGCTCTTCCCGACACCCTGCCGGAGAGGGGAATTCACCCTGGAGGCCTTCTTCTTCATCATTAAAGCCTCCAGTGTAATGCGTGAGTAGTTCATCTCTGGACTACGGGTCCATGTAGTAGCTAGATGGCTGGTTCTCCTTTGTGCTTTCATGTCTAGATCTTGTGAGCTCCGTTCATGATCAAGATCATCTATTTGTTATTCTACATGTTGTGTTTGCGGGGATCTGATGGATATGGAGATGCTATTTCAAATTGATTATTGATTCTATCATGTCTTTGTTATTTGTGATCTTGCATGCTTTCCGTTGTTAGTAGCTATATTGGACAAGTAGATGCTAGCAACTCTAAGAGTTAGTATTTATGCTCGATAGTGGGTTCATGCCTCTGGTAATCTGGGGAAGTGACAGAAATCTCTAAGGTACTAGATGTGCTATTGCTACTAGGGAGAAAACAACAAACCTTTGTTCATAGAACAATCGTATTGTTTACTTTACACGCAATTCGTAAAGCAATAATCTGTTGCTTGCAACTTAATACTGGAGGGGGTTCGGATGATAACCTGAAGGTGGATTATTAGTCATAGATGCAGTTGGATGGCGGTCTATGTATAATGTTGTAATGCCCAATCAAGTCTCAAAGGAGTCAAGCTGATTAGTATATGCATGTATTGCTTTCTTGATGTTTGTCAATTGCCCCTCTGTAATTTGTTCACCCAGCATGTTATCTATCTTAAGGAGAGCCACCCCTAGTGAACTATGGATCTCGGTCCTTTTCTTTACATACAATCTATAAATTGTTTACTGCTTTGTGTTTACTTTCTACAAACTATTACTTCCTTCCATTTGATACGTTTAATCCTTTGTTTTCAGCAAAACCGGTGAGATTGACAACCTCATCGCAAGTTGGGGACAAAGTTCTATGGTTGTGTTGTGCAGGTCTCCACGTTGCTACTAGCACCGGTAGTGCGCCCTGCCAAGGCTCAGCTAGCAACACCTTTGGGGTGTTGCCTTGCTCCTACTGGTTCGATTAAACCTTGGTTTCATAACTGAGGGAAACTTGCTGTTGTGCTCATCATACCTTCCTCTTGGGGTTCCCAACAAGCTCTACATCAATACTGAGCCATCAAAGATCGATGGAGATGGCTCCGGGGGCACTTTACCGTCTCGGCAGGGTGCCGGAACCGAGACTGTTTGTCCCCTGAATCTCCTCTTCAGTGGCAGCGGCGCTACGGAACTTTTCGTGGATTTCTGGTTGACTATTTAGGGTTTATGCATCGGGAGGCTCTTATAGGCGAGAGGGGAGACCGAGGGGGTGCCGGAGGGGCCCACACCACCCCCTGGCACGGCCTGGCCTAGCCCGCGCCACCAGGTGGTGTGGCCAGGCCCTGGCCCATCTCCGTCTCGTCTTCTGGCTCCGTGAGTCTTCCGGTAAAATATCGTCTTTGGCTTTTGTCCGGTCCAATTCCGAGAATATTGATTTTCTGACTTTCCTGGAACCAAAAACAGCAGAAAACAGGCAACTGCCATTGTGGCTCTTGTTAATAGGTTAGTCCAAGAAATCATATGAAAAGTACTCCAAAGTGTGGACAAAACATAAGAAAGTAAATAAAACCAAGCATGGAACATCAGAAATTATAGATACGTTAGCAACATATCAAGAGGCACCAAAAGAATTTGTCTCACCTTCCTAGCTAAAACTTCTGACGCTTTCTTGGTCATATGATTTATTTCCTAGCAAGATATACGTGGTTAGGAAGTGGACTTAGTGCAATCTTGTGAATACTTGTATGATCATATTTAAGATTGCAGGAATTGTGAAGAAAAGAATTCGACACGAATTCAAACTTGTCAGTTCCTTTACTCTTAGTCTTGAATCTCTGCTATTCTTCCTTATTTCTTTGTCACTCGAGGGCGAGCAACAACTAAGCTTGGGGGAGTTGATAGTTATGAGATTCGACACATTTTGAGGCTTTTATTGATGGTTTTCTCCTGGATTTGATTGTTTTCTGGCTTTACCTAACGCTAATACTTCGGTAGCAAAGAAAACTTGGATACTAATGTGTGTTTCGGGTTCTGGACGTCAACAGAAGGATTTAACTAGAGAAATACAATATTCTGGAGAAAACAAGAAAGTCCCAATTTGGAAGCACGCTAGGGGAGCTCATAGACTGTTTAACGACCAACTATACGACGGGAATGACCGTATAGTTCCTGCCGTATAGCTGCCGCCGCCTCAGTCTTGTCAAAAGGGACAACTTCCATGAAGGGACGGGGAATGAAAACACAACACAGCAGCCGCCACACCATCCAGAAGGGAGAAATAAGGGATCCGGAGAAGAAGGAGAAGACGTTCTTCATCTTGCTCCACGATCTTGGACCTCCTAGCCAATACACCTCCATAGCCACTACTTGTACTTGAGAGAGAGAGGGATCTCCACGTTGCAAGTCTAGGTTTTTAGATTGTTTCTTCCCATCTTGAATTGTGTTGGATATTTTTATATTCTTATTGTGGATCTCCATGGTAATACCAAGACGAATTCCCTTTATTTTATTATATTGATGATCCGTTCTTCTCTCATGTGTGAGTAATTCCCTTGGGCATGGGAGATGTAAGGATTGGTGAGATGTGATGTGCCTTCATCCATTAGTATTGTGATTGATTCTAATTACTATATTATGTGTGCTTGAATATTTGTGGGATGCTTAATGCTTGTTGTCCAATTAAGGGCCCAGACAACATGATACCTTGTTCTACACAGATAAGATCTTGCTCACTAGTGGACTGGCGACCCCTGGGTGACATAGGGATATCAAGAAAGCTAGTTGACTTGAGGATAACGAGTAACCACTATGCTTATTGCATTAGTCCGATCCAAGGAGCTTAATCGCTAAGCGACCTGGAGGGTCTTAATCTTCTAGTGTCTGACCATGGTTTTGGTAGCAGGCTAGTAGGATTATTAAAGTTGGGATGAAATCTACCAAGAGGAGTTCCGGCTAATTATGGGTTGCTCGCCTACACATATATCTATAAGATTATAATTGTTACATTCCTATTCGTCCACCTGGCACATTCACTATCACCATGAACTGAGTCTCCCCGCGCCTTCTTTCACCATCTGTAAAAACCAACAAACAAAGTCGTTCTTTACTTTTATACATTTTATTTCTGAAGTTAACATTTAGTTCTACTTAAATTTATCGCATTTATTCAAAACCCCATTCAACACTTGCAGTCAATTCACTCGAAGACCTGTGACAACTTCGGGTGTGACAGACACTTCAACAATAAACACTTACCTTTGGGATCCCTGTGGGATTGATATCTGAACTTCGAAACTAGCTACAAACGATCTGTGCACTTGCATACATCATGTCGCCGCGACAAGTCATGGCCGTCGTTGCTGGAGGAGGAAGGAGAGTAGTACTTCGCCAGAGCCTTGCCTTTCCTTGGCTCTGGCGCTGGATCCTTGGCGAGCGTAGCTTCGACTAGTCCCAAGCCAGCGATCATAGATTGCTGCATGGCGGACCGTGGGTTCCCAACCGGCGGCTGGTTGTTAAGCAGGTACATGGTGGCTGCCGTCACTACTGCCTGCAATGTTTTCGGGAGCACGTTGCCCCGCGTGTCCACCATCATGAATGAGAAGTCGAGGACTTGAGTGGCCTCTCCTCTCTCCCTACCAGTGAGGTAAGCCAGTCGAGAGCGTCTTGTGGCGGCTGCCTAATCGTTGCCTCTAGAGGAGGATCCTTTGATGGAAGAGAGTTGAGCTCGTCGGAGGTCGACTCATCCGCTGCCCTCCTGTGCTCGTCGAGCTGGGCGATTACTTGTTGCTGGCGCTTGAACTCCTCCTTAAGAAGCCAGTGATGACCCATCAAAATCTCTTGTGATGAGTTTGGTGGTAGGGGATTACCCCGCAGGGCCTCCCTGCAGCGGGCCCACTCAGCATCGTTGACCTTGATCAGTACGTCCACTCTGGTATGTTCATTTGAAGAGAGGTGCAACTGATCTTCTAGGGTGGGTCCGTCGCTAGGGTCTCGTCCTTCTGACCCGTTGTTGGTGGGGACGCCGTTAGAGGGGCCACCGTTCGCGACTGTGATACCACCGGCAGTACCGGTGTTATCCCGAGTGCCACCCTTGCCGCCCATGTTGATGATGGCACACATGTAGTGGATGGGGAAGCGTATGCACCCACAGCTTTCAGATCTAGAGCCATATGCTCTGTCTTCTATTGCCAGATCACCCAGATCGGACTTGCAACTGCTGTTGCCGTCTATATTCCTGACTAATGTTGGGGCACTGAGATCACTTAGGGTGCCAATCTTCGGTGGAAACCATGATGCAGGAGTAATCGCGGGAACCTTCGGCTGATCAGGGAGTGTGCCTAGCTGACCAACTTAGAAGCGTAAGCTCCTAATCGCCAGGGCGATTCCATCGCCCACGGACTCAAAATCCGGGCGAGCGGCCGGCGTGTGGACGGTGAAGTCGAAGGCGCCGAAGAGGAGGCGAGTCTCCGGTGCTACGGAGTCGTAGATCGCGGTTGATGGGGCCGAGGAAGCCGCAACATCAGCACTCCTACTTCCATCAGACGATGGTAATTGACGAGGGGTTAACTCATCAATGCCCATCATTGATGGACTTAGCACTACACGAAAATTTTCCTTCTATAACGAATTGGCCTAACGGTCGTCGTAGAAGGTGCATCTTGCGCGATGAAATTCTCGGCTCAACCGTGGCCGATGGAAAACTTTTTTTCTTCGGTTTCACGGCCCTCTACTATGACCGATCTGCTAAAAACATGGATGAAGCTCGGTTGGCGTGTGGGTCCTAGACGTCAGTGTCTCTAGCAAACCATACTTTTTGGTCGCGCCTCCTTGATTTGAACTCGATAACATTGCTCAAGGCGTCTGCCGTTTAGTTAGGCTGCTAGGACCCACAGGTCAGCCTCTCATTAGAAGGATCGTGTGTATGATGGAATTTTTTCCTTTGCTCACGCTACCCTGTTCCGAAGTTGATAGCGCTGCTCGATGCATCTACCGTTTAATCAACCTCCTGGGACCCACATGTCATCCTCTCATTAGAAGAAACGTGTGTATGATGGAATTTTTTCCTTCGTTGGCACTACCCCGTTTCGAGTTGATAGCGCTGCTCGACGCATCTACCGTTTAACCAACCTCCTGAGCCCCACATGTCATCCTCTCATTAGAAGAAACGTGTGTATGATGGATTTTTTCTTGGCTCGCGCTACCCTGTTCCGAACTTGATAGTGTTGTTCGATGCATCTACCATTTAATCACGATGCTAGGCCCCACATGTCATCCTCTCATTAGAAGAAACATGTGTATGATGGATTTTTACCCTCTATCGCGCATCCTCTCGTTGCATCAGCCGTTTTCAGGCTGTTGGGTCCCCCCATGTCAGCCTCTCATTAGAACAAACGTGTGCATGATGGACTTTTTCTCTCGTTTGCGCGTCCCTGTTTCGAACTTGGCAACGTTGCTCGATACATCACCTGTATAAGGCAGCGCTAGTTAGACCCACATGTCGGTCTATCTTTAAATGAAATGTGTATATGTATGATAGACCTTTTTTTCGGCCGCGTCTGCTGTTTTGGACTTCCAATAGATTTAAACTATGTGTGGCGCCACTACGCCAAAGATATTTATAGAAAATATATTATTAAACATTCCTTTGTACCTTCAAGTTATGTTTTAATGTTTTTAAAAAGATATCGTGTGTCCATGTTTGTATTTTTAAAAATAAAAGGGCAGCCTCCTGGCATTTCAATTTATAAAATGCCACATATATAATGGACTAGTTTTTTAAAAATATAGCGAGTTTTTAAGAGGTGGAGGCGGAGTTTTTTTAAGAGGTTGGGGGCGATGCTCAAAAGGCCGAATTACAAATATTTTGGGATATTCTACATGGTCCATCTACATGCGCTATACTCCATGTGCTCCTTTCTTAAATTTCATTGGGCTGTGCTAAGAAGGCCCTTGATCTTGACAAGGCTGAATTAAAATGTTCTTGCCTATGATCTATGGGATCCTTTCTAAAATTTCACTAGCCTGTGCTCAGCAGTTTCCTGACCCTTCGCTAAAAAAATAGTTCCCTGACCTCGAAAAGGCATGTGTGTATGTTGGACTATTTTTTCGGTCGAACTCGATAGCATTGCTGGGTCCTCCATGTTAGCCTCTCACCACGCTGGACTTTTTTCTTGCTCACGCCTCCCTATTTCGAACTCGGCAATGTTGCTCGATGTAGCATCTCTATAAGGTTGCGCTGCTGGGTCCCATGCGTCAGCCTCTCTGTAAATGAAACATGCACATGATGGACTTTTTTTCAGCCCCATCCGCTATTTTGACATCGGTCCGTTGCTAGGTCTAAATATACATGGTATAAAGTAAAGGACCAAATATACACACATACTACATAGATGTCGATGAAATTATAATTTTTTTGAAAATTATCTATTATAATTTTATATAGTGATGATATGTCATATGTCGATTATCTGGTTCTCACGTGCAGGGTACGTGGAACTTACTAGTAATGCAGTAGTTTCAACAAAACAACATAGGTAGGTGGAGCTTTTTCTGGGGGGCTAGGGAAGGGGATGACCATAAAGGTCGAATTAAAAAGATTCTGGGATAACTGAGGGTGGATGCCCTATTCTTCATGGGCTCACGCTGAAACTGAATACGCTCTGGTCAGCGGCCACAAGACAATGAAAAGGCCGAATTGAAGGTTTTGGGCTATGATTGGGCCTGATAGGCTAATTTCATGGGCTCAGTAGTAAAAATTCTAGACCTCAACAAGGAAGAAAAAAATGAGAGAGAAAATTTTGGTCGATATTTTCGCGTGAAAATTGTTGACAACCAGGACACATACCCCCCGCGCGCTAAAAATTTCCCACTCGTGCCTTCCAACTCGCGCCTTCACTGCAGCAGCCAACTACTGTCTCTTTGCACCATTCTTCTGGAGACGCGCAGGCGGTCAAAACCACAAGCCGCGTACCAAAACATTCACACTCCATCTATCAGCCGCGGTGACCTGACACCATTTCTAGCGGCGCCGTTCTATTCGAGACGCACACAGGACGGTGGTCAGCCGGTCGATCCCCACGGTACGCTTATAATATCCTTAGTTCGCTCAATCATTTCCTAGAAGTAGTTTCGTACTCGATCTACTCATTTGATGTTGTTCTGCACTTGATCTGTTTATTCGAATTGGTTGTCATTTTGTGCTCGGTCGATCTGTTTTCTCAAATATGTAACATAGTTCTGCACTCAATTTCTGAAATAAGCTAAAATTATGCGACATTTACAGTTCCATATTCAATCAGGTTGCTCAGATATCTTGACTTAATTAGATCTGTAATCAACCTATTGGTGAAATATCTTGAAAGCTGCTGACCATCTCTATCCTCAATAGATGGACAAATATTGGATACTGAATGAAAAAAACAACACCTTCATATTGGGAAGGTGTTAATGAATTCATGAAGTTTATTAGACAGCATAACGGTGACTCGGATATGTTTTTCCCATGCCGACAATGCCTTAATTATAAAAAGCTGAGTGAGAGCAGAGTCGCAGACCATACTTTCATTAATGGGATGCAACACACATATATTAGGTGGACTAAACATGGTGAACCATATGATCAGCATGTTATTGATCCTCTAGCTGATGCTGATCCGCCTGAACCTCATCAGATCGAGGATGAGGACCTTTCTAGTTTGTTAAGGGACATGTACCCCACTGCAAGCAAAAAAGGCACTCCTTCTCTTAAAAGATCACTTTTCTCTGACCTGATAGAAGATGCCAAGTGTTCAGTGGACCCTGATTCTGGTATCTCAAGATTCGAATTGGTAATGAAATTACTAAAGGAGAAGTCGTTCAATAAGATTACTAACAAATCTTTCGATTAAGTGATTAAGGTGTACAATGAGTCAATCCCTAGGGAAGGACTGCCAAAATACTTTTATGAGATCAAATAGTACATCAAGGTACTTGGACTATCATATGAGAAGATCCATTTTAGTCCAAATAACTGTGTACTGTTCTGGGAGGATTATGAAAACCTCGATGAATGTCTAGTATGTAACGAATCAAGAGGGAAAAATGGTGATAAAAAGAAGAAATATCCTTGTAAGGTTCTGAGATATTTTTCAATTATAGATAGATTAAAGAGGTTGTTTCAGTTAGAACAAACATCTAAGGAAACAACATGGCACAAAGAGATTCTCAAGCCAGACGATTACTTACTCAGACATCCAGCTGATGGCGATGAATGGAAGAACTTTGATAAGGTCCATCCAGGATTTGCAGCGGATCGAAGGAACCTGAGACTTGGCCTAGCTATAGATGGATTTAACCCATTTGACAACATGAGTAACTCGTAAAGCATGTGGCTAGTACTTGTTACAATTTACAACCTGCCTTCCTGGGCATGCACTGATCAATCGAACTGCTTGCTGGCTTTACTCATCCCAGGTCCCAAATCACCTGAGAAGGATTTTGATCTGTTCATGCAGCCTCTTATACGAGACTTGCAGGAACTATGGAAGGGTGTCATGACTCCTGATATCCTTGCCAGCAACCATGAAGATTCCAAGTTCCCTATGCGTGCTGTTGTGTTATTCTGCACCCATGATTTTCCAGCTCTTGGAACTATGCCAGGGAGAGTGACAACGGGTTATAACGCATGTGTTCGCTATGAGACAAAACTAGTCACATCGAGGCTACAAAATAAGACTGGTTTCCTTGGCCACCGGGTTTTTCTTCCTCAAGGCCACAAATTCCGAAAAACTTGAAAAAATTGCAGTTCTATGGAATGAGGACTGAATATGGCACCGCACCACAAAAGTTCACTTCACCTGAGTTGCAGGCGCATTTACAAAAGGTCAGAAATGTCAAACCAGGAAAACAACCAGCTGCTAGACGAGGTAAAAGAAAGAATATAGAAGATGCACCGATAGTAGGAGCAGCATCCAAAAGGAAGAGAGCGGAAGAAGTAGAAACATATTCCCAAGGGAAGATAAAGTAACCAAGAATATTTTATAAGCGCAGATCCACTCTATGGGACTTGCCGTATTGGGTTGGTAAGACACTTCGACATAATATTGATGTCATGCACATGGAGAAAAATATATGTGACAACATTATACGCACATTACTCAACATTCCATCTGAGACAAAATATAGCTATAATGCTAGGCTTGACTGCGAAAAACTCAACGTTAACAACAACTTGAAGCTGCATACTAAAGATATGATTGATAAGGGCGGTGAAAAACATTACAAATTTCAAGGTGCAGAATTTACCTTGCCGATGAATAAAAGGGTATTATTTTGTGACTTCGTCCGAGGTGCGAAATTCCCATCTGGATTTGCTTCCAACATTGCAAATTGTATCAATGCAGAGGGGAACAAGCTCCAAGGGTTGAAAACTCATGATTGCTACATTCTACTACAAAGGCTTTTAGCTCTTGCCGTTAAAGGTTTAGTGAACAAGGATTTGTACAATGTGCTTGCCGAGTTGGGAAAGTTCTTTAGGGAAATCTATAGCAAAACTCTGGACAAAAGAGTTGTAGCGCGTCTTTAGACGGACATAGCAGAAACCCTGTGCAACCTATAGCTGGTATATCCACCAGCCTTCTTTGATGTGATGGTGTATTTGGTTGTTCATCTGACTAAAGATGCACTTTATAGATGTCCCGTACAGTACGGATGGATGTACCCTATAGAACACCGACTTTGCACTTTCAAGGGTACTATCAGGAAGAAGGCTAGAGGAGAAGCTTGCATTGCAGAGGCATACATTGCTACTGAAGCATTTGCATTTTGCTCAAGATACATTCCTGATCGTAAAACGAGATCCAGTATGGGTGGCAGAATTGAAGAAGTTGAAAAATCTGTTTTTAACCGTAGTGTTCGCCTAGTAGGTGATGGCTCGCTGTTGATGTAGAGCTCGTTAGGAACCCCAAGAGGAAGGTATGATGAGCACAACAACAAGTTTCCCTCAGTTATAAAACCAAGGTATAATCGAACCAGTAGGAGCAAGGAAACACCCCAAAGGTGTTGCTAGTCGAGCCTTGGCAGGGCTTACTACCGGTGCTAGTAGAACGTGGAGACCCGCACAACACAACCACGGAACTTTGTCCCCAACTTGCGATGAGGTTGTCAATCTCACCATGTTTTGCTGAAAACAAAGGATTAAACGTATCGAATGGAAGGAAGTAATAGTTTGTAGAAAGTAAACACAAAGCAGTAAACAATTTATAGATTGTATGTAAAGAAAAGGACCGAGATCCATAGTTCACTAGGGGTGGCTCTCCTTAAGATAGACAACATGCTGGGTGAACAAATTACAGAGGGACAATTGAACGAGAAAGCAATACATGCATATACTAATCATCTTGACTCCTTTGGAACTTGATTGGGCATTACAACATTATACATAGACCGCCATCCAACTACATCTATGACTAATAAACCACCTTCAGGTTATCATCCGAACCCCCTCCAGTATTAAGTTGCAAGCAACAGATTATTGCTTTACGAATTGCGTGTAATGTAAACAATACGATTGTTCTATGAACAAAGGATTGTTCTTTTCTCCCTAGTAGCAACAACACATCTAGTACCTTAGAGATTTCTGTCACTTCCCCAGATTACCAGAGGCATGAACCCACTATCGAGCATAAATACTAACTCTTGGAGTTGCTAGCATCTACTTGGCCAAGATAGCTACTAACAACGGAAAGCATGCAAGATCACAAATAACAAAGACATGATAGAATCAATAATCAATCTGAAATAGCATCTGAATATCCATCGGATCCCCGCAAACACAACATGCATAATTACAAATAGATGATCTTGATCATGAACGGAGCTCACAAGATCTAAACATGAAAGAACAAAGGAGGAGAACCAGCCATCTAGCTACTACATGGATTCGTAGTCCAAGGATGAACTACTCACGCATCACACTGGAGGCTTGCATGGTGATGAAGAAGGCCTCCAGGGTGAATTCCCCTCTCCGACAGGGTGCCGGGAAGAGCTTTAGATCCCTCCCGATCTAGGGATGGAGATGACGGCGGCTATAGACTCTTTCGTGGATTTTTGATCGGGTACTTAGGGTTTTCGTCCCAAGGGCATCTTATAGGCGGAAGGAGAGGCCGAGGGGGTGCTGGGGTCAGCCAGACCACCCCCTGGCGCGGGCCAGGCCTGGCCGCACGACCAGGTGGTGTGGCCACCCCCCAGCCCTTCTCCGTCTCGTATTCTCGCGTCTGATGACTTCCGGAAAAATAGGCACTTTGGCTTTTGTCCCGTCCAATTCCGAGAATATTCATTTTCTGACTTTCCTGGAACCAAAAACAGCAGAAAACAGGCAGCTGGCATAGTGGCTCTTGTTAATAGGTTAGTCCAAGAAATCATATGAAAAGTACTCCAAAGTGTGGACAAAACACAAGAAAGTGGATAAAACCAAGCATGGAACATCAAAAATTATAGATACATTTGCAATGTATCAGTAGGAAAGAAGGAACATAGAACATTAATGCAGCACGAATATGACCAACTTACTTGGTATGTGCTGAATAACGCTGATGAGGCTGAAAACTTTGTTGCATGAGCACTATTCATACATATCCTCACATATATGAAATGAAACTTGTAGCAAGATATGTTCAGATGTCTTACTTGAGTATTGTTTTTGTAGGTTATTTAAAGCAACCAAAGGAAAAGATTATGCTGCACTAGTATGTGGGGGTGGGTTTCAGGAATGGTTTAGGAATCATGTAAGATGGTCAATTGAACTTTGAATTGCATACGAATTGTGCACATGAGATGACCTCTTGATTATTTTGTATAACCATAGATCACGAAGCTGCGTGAAGAGAATCCAGACGATGTTAGTGATGGTCTCTATGCCCTATCACGTGGTCCGACAAAGAGGGTACATATAGCTTCAGCTTGCAATGACGATGGTATCCACTACAACACTTATGAGCGTGAGAAATATCTGAAGACACAAAACAGTGGCATCACGACCAGTGGAGAGCACTTGACAACCAAAATGAAAAAGTCAGATGACTATGATCATTATGGTTGCATAAAAGAGGTATTGAGTTAAATTATAACGACAAGACTGGTGGTCGATCCGTGGTTCTATTCAAGTGTTATTGGTATGACCAATATCCGAACAAGAAAAGAGGCCCCATAAATGATGGGAATGTCATATCGATTAATACTACTGCTGAGTGGTACAAGGAGGAACCTTATATTTTGGTAACTCAAGCTTCCAAGATAATTTTATTGGATGACAAAGATAATAAGGACTTGCAATATGTGCAAAAGTTTGAGGCAAGGAGCACCTATGATGTGAATGAGTATGACGAGCCAGTCACCACAAATGTTGCCCACCAAGATGATCCCAGTGGTTGTATGGTAACTGAACTGGCTGACGTCGATGAAAATTTGATTGCTAGAGGCGGCTCTGCGCATGATGGACAAGTATATTCTACCTGATGAGTCTCAAGACATGTATGATGAATGGGAAGGGGAAGAAGATCAAACCCAGTGGGAATATGTGGATCTAGAACGTGGCGGTGCCGAAAGCGATGACGGTGACGATGATTAGACTGTTGTTTCATATTATGCAGTGATATGATGAACAATGATTTGTATTTGTTTTCTCTTTGTAAAATGTATGAGACATGATGACAATTTCCTGTTGGATTGTAATCCTAGACTAATTGTTTTCCTTGTCTAAATTGGATTAAGCTTAATTCGACAAGTTCAAACATATATAGAACATGTTAACTTGGCGTGCAGCAGAAAAATTGGTTAAGTACATTAATTAATTATCAACCACATGACCAATTTCATACAGAAGGGGGCATATGCACCTCGTGTCAGTAGAGATGGGTGAGCACATTGTCTCGGCAGATTAGGCAACTAGTGTAAACCAAGTGAAGATGCACTTGCAGTGGTACGGATGGTTGCATCCCCGAAGATGCACCGTTGTGCGCTTCGACAGCGCCTGCATGCATAAGTTGTAGTGGCCACCCTCCTGCTCAACCAGGTACCAACTGTCTTGAAGTGCTGGCCAGTTGACGATGAGCCGGAGATTCAGGCTGAGGGTTATGTCGAACTGGAAACCGTCGACCCACATACACGCCTCCAGCCAGAGCTGGTGCAGAATGTCGTACGGCATGATGATGTCCTACTCCTCCGCCGTGAGTTGTAGGTTATTCAGCAGCCATACACGACCAAGAACCTTGCGCATAGTTCCCACGACCTTGCTCGCTCTTCACAGCTTGTTGGGAGGCAGGCTGAGATTCAACACTTCCTCTTCGCAGGGTGTGGTCGCGGCATCGTCCTCCTTCATAGGGGCTGGGATGGAGCCAGGCATCCTCCTGAGCTCGTATGTCCTTGAGAAGAAGATCTTCACTGTCATTGTTTATGGCATGGCTGCATTAACTAACTGCGGCTTGAAGAGGGAGAAGTCGGTTGTGGTTGCGGAGACGCGGCAGGCACGGAAGACATGGGGGCCAGACTCGATGATGCGCTTCTGTGAGGAGCGCTCCAGTTCCGGCGGCACCGCCATTTGTGGATATTTTTTGGGGGTGGGGGAGGGGAGGGGGACAGGAGAGCGGTGGGGGCTAGTCCACGGTGCAGGCCTGGATAAGGGGGAAGAGGCCAGGGGAAATGGGTGAGGGCCTGTTTGATTTTTAGGATAGGAAAATCATAAGAATAGGAAAAATGTAGGATTGCATTGTCATGTTCACTCCAATCCTATAGGAATTCATATGCACCAAAGTGTGTTTGATTCCACCATAGTAGGAATCTAAAAAAGAGGTATGGGTGAATTTTTGATTTCCTACGAAAACTAGTACTGTACAAAGGAATCCTTAGGAAAAAATCCTATGGGAATCAATCCTACAAATCAAACAATCGTCATAGGAAAATTTCCTATAGGATTTAATCCTACAAAATTCCTAGGCAAATCCTAGGAATCAAATGGACCCTAATAGTGGACTACTCGAACAAAAGGTGGGGCCGCGCTACCTTGTCACTCCCCAACATCATCCCTGGCTTGTGCTCTCTTCATGGTTATATTTAGGCTCGTCATAGTGCTAGTGGGAGTAATTTGGGTAGTACATAGTCCTACATGTATTGCCAACTAAGCATTTAGATGACATGGCCTACAATTAAATGATGAGAGAGAGCCTTGGGGTAACTAGATATGTTACCATAAGGGAGTCTCCAATGTGAAAATAAGGTCGGATATAAGACACATGTGGTCGACCTTAGTGGAATTTAAACATTGTAGCACTCGGTCTTAAGCTAAGAAACCTTGCAATCGACCATACCAGTATGACCCGGCCATAAGAACTAGAAAATCATTGTTTCTCTCTCCTCACTACACAGTGCGCTTGTGGCAGAATTTTAAGACAAAATGAGTCTACATTGCAGTAAATGAGACTTTGCCTGATACCACACCTATGGTACTTTCCACTATGGAGGTAGTAACTTATTTTATTTTATTTTGTGAAAATGGAGGTAGTAACTTAGACTAGTAACATATGCATGGTAAGTTACTCCCCACCATGACCAGCCTAAATATACTAGTAACTTGCATATGTTACTGTCTTCATAGTGGGTGATAACATGTGTGTGGTATCATGCAAGACCTAATTAATTAGGTTCTAGACTCATATAAATGTGTGATGTTATGGTAATACCTTCCGCTTTTTCACCATTAATTATCATGTCATGTAACCAATTTGCTTAGTTGGCATTGCATGTACATGCAATTTACTACTCCCACGTGACAAGAGGGATGGCTGTTGTCTCTGCGTTAAATAGAGGAAGGGTTGTTGAGCTGGACAGGGAAGACCAATATTTTAACATATCCTTGATTTTTTTGTGGCATCGTCTGTGCAGCGTAGGCACCGGTGCCATATGGATGAGAAGTGGTTTGGGCACCGATATTTGCATACACTGTGTGATGGCCCAAAATATATCGAGCTCGTTGGGGAACCCCAAGAGGAAGGTATGATGAGCACAGCAGCAAGTTTTCCCTCAGTTATGAAACCAAGGTTATCAATCCAGTAGGAGCAAGGAAACACCCCAAAGGTATTTCTAGCTGGACTTTGGCAGGGCGCACTGCCGGCGTCAGCAGCAACGTGGAGACCTGCATAACACACCCACATAACTTTGCCCCAACTTGCGATAAGGTTGTCAATCTCACCGGTTTTGCTGAAAATAAGGGATTAAACGTATCGAATGGAAGAAAGTAATAGTTTGCAGAAAGTAAACACAAAGCAGTAAACAGTTGATTGTAGATTGATGGTAATAGAAAGGACCGGGGTCCATAGTTCACTAGTGGTGGCTCTCCTTAAGATAGATGACATGTTGGGTGGACAAATTACAGCAGGACAATTGACAAACATCGAGAAAGCAATATGCATATACTACTCATCTTGACTCCTTTTAGATTCGATTGGGTATTACAACATTATACATAGACTGTAATCCAACTGCATCTATGACTAATAATCCACCTTCAGGTTATCATCCGAACCCCCTCTAGTATTAAGTTGCAAGCAATAGATAATTGCATTACGCATTGCGTGTAAAGTAAACAATATGATTGTTCTATGAACAAAGGATTGTTGGTTTCTCCCTGGTAGCAACAACACATCTAGTACCTTAGATATTTCTGTCACTTCCCCAGATTACTAGAGGCATGAACCCACTATCAAGCATAAATACTAACTCTTGGAGTTGCTAGCATCTACTTGGCCAAGATAGCTACTAACGACAGAAAGCATGCAAGATCACAAATAACAAAGACATGAACGAATCAATAATCAATCTGAAATAACATCTCAATATCCATCGGATCCCCGTAAACACAACATGTAGGAATTACAAATAGATGATCTTGATCATGAACGGAGCTCACAAGATCTAAACATGATAGCACAAAGGAGAAGAACCAGCCATCTAGCTACTACATGGACCCGTAGTCTAGAGATGAACTACTCACGCATCACACCAGAGGCTTGCATGATGATGAAGAAGGCCTCTAGGGTGAATTCCCCTCTCTGGTAGGGTACCGGGAAGAGCTTCAGATCCCTCCCAATTTAGGGATGGAGATGACGGTGGCTACAGACTCTTTCATGGAATTTTGATCACGTACTTAGGGTTTCTGTATCGGAGGCATCTTATAGGCGAAAGGGGAGGCCGAAGGGGTGCCTAGGGCGGCCAGACCACCCCCTGGCGTGGGCTAGGCTGGGCCACGCGGCCAGGTGGTCTGGCGCCCCCTGGCCCCTCTCCGTCTTGTATTCTTGCTCCAGGTGTCCCTCGGTGAAAAACTGACTTTGGCTTTTGTCCCGTCCAATTCCGAGAATATTCATTTTCTGACTTTCCTAGAACCAAAAACAGCAGAAAACAGGCAGCTGGCACTGTGGCTCTTGTTAATAGGTTAGTCCAAGAAAGTGTATAGAAAGTACTCCAAAGTGTGGACAAAAGATAAGAAAGTAGATAAAACCAAGCATGGAACATCAAAAATTATTGATATGTTAGCAACGTATCAACATCCCCAAGCTTAACTCCTGCTCGTCCTCGAGTAGGTAAGTGATAAAAAGAAAAAATAATTTTTGAGGTGACATGCACCATCATAAATTTGATCAAAGTATTTGTAAAACAATGATAGCTGGGATCATAGTACTTCAATCATAACATGAAAGAAAAAGTTCTAGCAATAAAATATAGCAACTATGTTGCAACATTAAAAGGCACAAACAAAAGATTCATGAATAACAATGCTTTGCAAGACGTACGTTTGTTTCACATAAAGAAAACATAGCATAGTGGCATTTATCTTGTCCCTCATAGAGTAGCAAACATAAATGCATAGGACACCTTCAAAGTTTATAAGAGTGAATATATACAAGTAGTTTAAGAACAAGCAATATCAAGTTATGCATCAATCAACAAGTCTTGGGACAATGCACATAGAAGTAAGAATGGCCACTATGCTCTCAAAGTAGGTTCATAAAGATAGAAGGTGGAGACTCAACATAAAAGTAAAAGAAAGGCCTTCATAGAAGGAAGTAGATATTCAAAATTCATAAAGAGCTTCCAAAAATTATGGTACTTGTTAGATTTCAGCTCTCATTGCCCCTATCATAAGCATCTTTAAGGTAATGAAGGTTAAAGTGACACAACTAAGAGGATATGGTTGACAAGTTATAAGCCGAAATCTCATGCCCCTTACTTATGAAGACCGAACCTCATGCTACTCAACATTAGTCACAAGTAAGCTCTTGTCATTGTAAGTACATATGTATCATAGAGAACCGCCAACGGGGTACCCCTTGCACATGATACAGGAGCTATCCCATAATCAAAATGACAAGGCAAACAGACAATGAGCATCTCAGCGATCTTTTTATTTGCTATTTGCATAGGTTTTTATTGAGGATGCTTTATAGAGTGCTCATTATGGTTATGATACAAGTATCCACCATGATTAGGCATGGCTTAGGCTAGCGGCCCAGGCGTTTATCTAACACACATACAAAATCCATGATCTTACAAGTTCCACTTTTATTTCACACCGCCGGGATCTATAAGCAAAAGAACATGATATCAACGGGGTACAATGTACAAGTGAAATGTTGAAAGAGTTCCCCATGATACATGGTTATGCTAATTTCAACTTATAAAGCGCAAGCATATATGTAACAAAGATGGACACAATGGTTCAAGTTAATTAAATGCAAGAAAGTAAAGTGTGCCAGCAAGTTCGTGAGATCTTTAATCACTAATTTTCACATAACAAGTTTAATTCGGAAGGTAGATAAAAGCATAAATATACTTGGAATAGAAAATGCTAATAGGTAGGTATGGTGGACTATTTGGAATAACTTGGTTTTAGGAGTTGGATGCATGAGTAGAACTCATACTTAGTTACGGAGGCTAGCAAAAGAATGGGAGCGACCAACTAAGAGAGCAATAATGGCCATAATCATGCAGAGCGACAAAACATCATTGATTAAAGCATAAAGTGATACTACAAGTCGAAACTAAAGGATCATAAAGGCTTATGGTGACTTAGGATAGTCATAACATGGTGTGAGCATGCGCCAAGTCAACCCAAATAAAGCATCAAAGGAGAATACCATAATACTATGCTTTAATATTCTAAAACAACGCATGATTCTTCCAAAGCACATTAAGCACTCTCAATTGTTTATAACATGTCATGCTGCAACACAAAATACTAAGCTTAAAGCCAAATCAATATCAAGCATGGCATGACAAAGCATAGGCCATAGTCAAAAACAAGCTCTCTTTACTACTTAAGCATGAACTTTCCTACTCTTTTCCAATCTAAACCAAACTATTTGAAAACCAATGTATGAAAGAGGGGGTCCAACCAATTTATTCAGCAAACTAAGAAAACCAAGCAAACGAAAAACCAAAACGAAAACGAAAAATAAGACGCTCCAAGAACAACACAATTGTGCATGAAACAATAAAATTGAAGTGTTTGGAAGAAGCCTGGGATTTTTATTGATGAAGGAGGGGATGCCTTGGGCATCCCCAAGCTTTGTCGCTTGTACTACTTGGATATTTCTTGGGGTGACGCACGTGGCATCCCCAAGCTTGAGCTTTAGTCTATCCTTCATCTCATTACTCATTCCTTCCATACACCTGAAAATTTTCCTTCATACAAAACTTCACACAATCTTTATTAGCAACATTAGTGCACTCAAGATAATAAGTCTTTAGGTTCAGTTCAAAAACCAATAAAATTTTCATTAAAACACAAGCTACTGTAGCACATCCTTCAAAAAGCTCAATTCCCCAAAAGAACTAAAAAAGGAACCAACAAGAAGCAAACGCAAATAATGGCAGAAATCTGTCAAAAGAGACCAACAGGTAAAGACGAATCTTTTCGAAGACCTTATGTTGCTCAAATCAAAAAGTGCTAAACTAACGAAACTTAGATAACAACCTGGGTTAGAAGCACAAAAATTCACGCCTCAAAAGGACGTACAGAGATTTTACACGATTTTTTACGCTGAAGCACAAAAATCTGTTTCGGGATAGCAACTTTCTCAATCATTACTTCTCTCTCATTAGAGGTTACTCTTGGCACAAAAACAAAATAAAAAGGATAAGGAGCGGTTATTACTGAAGTAATACCTTCCAAGACTCATCTAAAACTTTTGGGTTATCTCCCAATAAGTACTTTTCTTTAACGCCTTTAAGTTAGGCATAAGAAGCAAGAAAAAGAATCAAGTGTTCTCAAATGAAGAAGCATTAAGTCCAAATTTTGTTTTCATAGGAGAAGCAAAAGAAATCTTCTCTCTCTTCTTAGGGAAGTGTTCTATATGTTTCTTGAGTGGGAGTTGATATTTAATGATGCCTTCTTTCGTATCAATAATGGCACCAACAGTTCTAAGAAACGGTCTTCCCAAAGTAATAGGACAAGAAGCATTGCATTCAACATCCAAAACATAGAAATCAACGGGGACATAAGCATTGTTAACCTTAATAAGAACAACATTAATACTCCCCATGAGCTTCTTTTTATCATTATCATCAAGTGGGACATTCAAATAACAATCCTCAAGTGGAGGCAAATCAAGCATATCATAAATCCTTCTAGGCATAATAGAAACACTACTATCAAGATCACATAAAGCTTTGAAATCAGGACTCAAGCATATCATAAATCATAACTTTGAATATTGACCGTTGGATCAGGACTCACGAATCCGAGCGACATTTCCAGCTGTTGGATCTTCTTTTCCTTTCTAGCATCTAGAAGATTCTATTGATAGACTTCAGCATAATAAATGCTATGCACAAACCTCGAAACACACTTCTCCATCATACTACAATCTTATCACTTGTTTCTCCAGACCGATGTTACTACCAAAAATTTCAAGTGTTAGGTAGCTAATAATCTTTGACTTCTACACATGACAATACAAAGTAGAAGAACCAAATATACACCCATACTTTATATATGTTGATCAAATTTATATTTTTCTACTTTACCTATTATAATTTTATATAGTGATGATATGTCAGACGTCTATTATCTAATTTGTCTCCGATTCAAATTAATGTTCTCAGATTTTTCTAGATTCGGGTATATGTATCTAGCATAAAAACATGACTAGATACATTTGAATCTAGATGAATCTATGAAGATTAATATGGATCGGAGGGAGTATGTCGAAATTATGTCAAATTATTTCAAACCACATGTGAGCTGCCAATTGCTCTTTAAATTCCAGAAAAATCTTTTGAAGTTGCCCACCAGGCAACCAATATATGGAGAACACGACCGAGAGTTTTCAAAGATTCAACTTCTTTCTAGACTTTGCATGCCGGCAAAGTTGACCCTGCTCTGAAAAAAGAGAGAGATAAATAGGCCAAAAAAACAGGGGGACTCATGCATGGCGTCCTTTTGCTTATACTACCTGCCATGAAAACTAATAAACATGAGCTTTTGACAACTTTTGAAAAAAACCGCTTCACAAAAATGGCCTACCATACATAAGTATGAACAGGTTTCAGGACGAGCGACCAAGCAAGGTCACGGACATATCCATGTTTATGGGAATTTTGTAGTAGTAGTACAACAAAGTAGATCTGCACATCTTGGTGTTGGTAAATGTGACACCCCCGGGATCAGGGTTAAACAAATCCAGACCTTAGCCTGACATAAGCTTAACCTCGAGCTCGAGGATATCTAGTGAGGAATAGGTAACATAACAGTAACCCTGCGACACAAAAATTATTACAGTAAGCTCATAACTGAGCGAAGAACCAAAATATTACAAGGAGAGGTCACTGACCACAAACATCAAACAACGGAAGGAAAATTATGCTATTAAGTATAGCAAACTTAACAAATGGCCTAAGAGGCCTGAAGCATAACGATGATGTCCCAGCCCATAGATTCTAGGCTGTCGGCCGGGAACACCAAGCTACTCATCGGTGTCGATGTCGTACCAAACTTGTCTTCAGGGGAACACTTACTCTGCTACAAAAGTATCAACAAAGCAAGGGTGAGTACAGGGTGTACTCCGCAAGACTTTGGCTGGTGGGGTTATTTTGCATAAAGCCATCTTTGTTTTATAAAACAAGAGGGAGAAGAAGCTCATCTAATCAGAATATTTTAAAAGGGGATAAGAGAGCGACATCTCCGAAGAATTGATCATCATCTTTTGATATCCACCAAAGTAATCCTCATCTCACAACTAGGATCACCCCCTCATACCCATGAGGAAGCATTCTTAAGCACACGTTGAAACCACCAAGTTTTATGATTAGGTTAAAGTTCTCTATGATCTTACAATTCGGTCACCAAGCGTTCATAACCGTGAACACGGCTTTTCAAAAAGATTTAACCCTGCAGGGGTGCACAACTTTACCCAAATGTACCAACCGACTCTTAGCGCCACTTGACACACTTCCTGGGTGTGCTGGCAAAGGGTGATTGGACACGACCATTTTACCTTGATTCGCCGATACCATGAGTCACACCCTAAGGATGGTTCCGCCGTAAGGGGTCAAATCCCGAAGCAGGTCCCTAGAGATGTGGGTGAGGTTGGTTTATCAGGGGCTCCATCAACCCCAAGCAACCCAGTCCACACTTCCCTACCTGTTATGATGCACCTCCTTCACCTCCTCTTTCGAAAACATTTTCAATGCATATGCCAAATGAAACACCCGAACTAGGTGACTCATGGAATCTACTAGGAAAGTTAGTTAATTGTGAGGTCCCCATAAACCCCATGTGGTTGTACGCTCGTCTTGGTCCAAAGGCAAGAACTCGGTTCTTAGTAGTGGCGAGCATGGGACTGCAAAAACCACATCCCACCATGGCCTCCCATATAAGCCTTAACATGTTTAACCTTTACCACTGATCTTACCTCGTCAGTATTCCTCAATCTCCTTTCGTACTATATTATCTACATCTGATACATCATCTGGATGAACCAAAACTGATAGCTAAGCATGGCTAAGCAAGACATAGATATAAGCTCTACGAATGCACACCAGCCAAACCTAGTTATGCTAGGAGCAGTGGATCAGGTAATATAAGCTCAAAGGGAGTAATGCAACAAATAGGATATTCTATCTATCGATAAAAGACCATAGTAGAATCGTATGCATCATGGCAAGAGTTGAAATGCTTTCGAAACCATAGGATTATATAATGGTGGGGTTATGCTTGCCTTTGCCTATTGATAACCAATAAGTAGATCTTCATATATCTTGTTCTTGACTTGGTTATAGTTGGTCAAGTACTGTTCGTCGATCTTCGATGGTGTTGATCTCGGTCTTCGATCTTGATATCGTATTCTACCGGAAAGAACCAAACACCGGAAAGAAAGGGGAAAAGCAATCAACACATGGCATCAGTGGAATTCTCAAGCAATATGATGATATGACAAGTTAAGTAGTATTGGAACGAAACCCTATAGCATTCTTGGAAATTTAAGCGGCGTCTGAGGGGTCCAAACCCTCAAACAGGAGAGACCCCGGAATCACCTACGGGGGTTCATTTAGTTCTCTAATTAAACATATAATTAAAGTTGTTGAACAATGCATAATTATGAGTCTATTGTAAAGATCTCATTTTCTAAACATTTTGATATATTATTTGTATTTTTTTGACTTATAAATAATTAGTTATTGAATTTACAAGATTATAACAATTTCTGGAATTACTAAAAACAATTAAATACCGATACTGCGTCATTATAACGTCAGCGCATGGCTTAAAACCTTCCTCACTAGGGCCTGGGCTAGCCTCTATGGCTGACCGGTGGGCCAGTGCCACATCAGCAAGCCACGCTGGCAAAGTGGGACCTGGGCTGTTGACTGGGGATGACCCACGCGCGGTGACGTCATCCTGATGTCGTTGTGACGTCATCTCGACGGAGGCCCTCTCTAGTGGAGCACGGCCTCGGCAGGCTAGCACGCGCGGGGCTGCTTGGCTAAGTGCGTTTGATGCGGGGGTGCATGCTAAGCATTTTAGGAGCAGCGCCACTCTTTTTGTGTCGCCAGGGATGGCAAGCAGCAAGCTTGTGCGGCGGTGGGAGTCGGCTCTCGTCGGTAAGGAGTTATAGAGAAAGAGGGAGACACAGGAGAGGTCCATGAGGACCAGGAGCTCACCGTGGAGCCGAAGGAGTCGACGTGGAGGCATGGGGTGGACTCGAGCGACGATAATGGCGACGGCGGCACCCATCGTTGTCAGGGAAGACAGGGGTCGCGGGGCTCAATTCCGCGTGTCCCGGCTCGATTCCGTTGGCAGAGGGGTAGAAGACGACGAGACGGTTACGCTAGCATGCTCGACGGAGCTTAGGGCGGCCGGAGACGGTGGCTATTTGAAATGGCAGCAGGATAGGGTTTCGGCCTGGGAGGGGAACAAGAGAGGGAAAGATTGAGAGGCAGAGAGAAGAGGATGGGTAAGAGGAGCACGTCTTGGCGGGGTTCTTATCCAGCTCCAGGTGGTGGCAAGGCGAGCATCACGGCACGAGGCGATCGACGGCGGACACGAAGCCAAGCAGCAGCTTCTCCACTAGACGCGAGGAAGAAGAAAAAGGAAAGACACGAAGGGGTATGGGCCTTGGGCCGAGATAGGCTCTGGATGCGCGCGTGGGCGGCAGATAGAGAGAGGAGGGAGGTGGGCTAGCTGGGCTGCTCGGCCTGAGGCATCTGGCACCTTTTATTTAGCAGAAACCTCTTTCCATTTCCATTTTCCTGTTTTCGCTTTGTATTTTCAAAACAAAACTGTTTTAAACTATTTCAAAAAATACCAGAGACTTTTGTAAATATGAAAATATTGCATGGAACCTTAACACCATTTGGGCTCCAACATATTTGGTATTTTTCAAAATATAAAAGCAAACTTTTGAATAAGTTTTCCAAAAGAGAAGAATATTAGGCTTTAGGGTCTTCACATTTTCTTTGCATGCATTTTAAGGAATGATGCTCATGAATGCACAATCAAAACCTAAATATAAGATTAACTAAAACTGGGGTGTTACAGATCTATCCCCCTTACGAGAATCTCGACCCAAGATTCCACAGGTAGGAAGAAGGAAGAGAAACAGGGTCACTTCTAAGGATAAGAGGGAAACACTGCAACAACACACAGAGTATCTCATGGTCAACTCACGGAAGGAGTGTTCATAACAACCCTGAGATGAAGAAGATGAAACACATCAAGGTAACGAAGGAAACAAGAAGAGAAGGTTTCAAGTTGTTAGACAACTGGTCTTCATAAGGATTGAGACCATGGAGTTTCAAAAGAGTTTAAGCTTCTGAAAAGGAAAGCTTACAACAGGAAGAACACGACCACAGACTCCGAGAGATATGAAACTCTACTAGACGGCTTAAGTAGAGCTTCCAGGGATACAGAGATACGGATAACCAAGCTATTGAACTACTTTTGATACAGAAGGGTCACTCTTCGTTCAAAAGAAGGCCAAGACAGAAGGTTGTTTTGTGGCGAGGACTCGTAGGATTCACAAGGAGAATGTAGCAAGAGGAATTTTTGATTAATGAAATCATCATCACTCCTAAACATGATTGAGACACGAAGGAAACTCTCTATTCATCCAGGTTTACAAAAATCTTTGCCAAAGATCGTGATATCACTTTACACCACCAGATGAATAGGTAAGAAGATTCCTGATGACACGAGGAAAAAGAAACTTCATTCTCAGACTTCAGTTACTTGGCACAACAAGGTGCTTACCAACATAATAGGGTCTGGAGGATCGACCGATAGACATTTAGCAACGCTACTTTAAATTTTCTCCTTGATGTTCAAGAAGGCAAACATCAAGTAAAGGTCAGACTTCGGTTACAAAGGGATCCATAAGCACAACTCCTATAATGAATCATAGAAGATGCCTCATGAAGAGTGGTTGTTATTTGCTAGTTCAATAGAATATGACAATAGATCTTCCGACTAGTTGTGTCAACCATTACATCAATCATGTCGGATTTACAAAGAGACCTATGTCAAAACCTTGAAGAACACCAACCATCATATCTGCTTGGGATTCAGATTTGGTTAGGTGAGATGATACTTCAGACTCAGCATGTCCGAATAGAAAGTTTGCAACATTTACCACAAGGTAAAGTTACTAGATTCTCAAGACATGGACTATAGTGTTAAGCTCCAATAGACGGAGCTATTGCTAGACCCATGTATTAACAACTTGTCAGGGGAAAACTGCTCATACATCAAGTACTTGCAACAAAATACACCCGTGTCTGTAAGATACAGAGTTAACTCTACTCGAATCCATGGCGACATCTTTCAACATTTGCACGTAAATCAGAGAAGGTCACTTCTAACGTCCAGAGCATATACTTCAAGATGACCTGAAGACGGTTCTCAGAATGTTTTCCAAGATTAATGCCAAAGGTTCCGTATGAATCTATTCTAGCATGGGGAGGATAAGGATGTCATCTATGGGCTCAACAACAAACTTATCAAGATACTCCAAGATGATAAACTCATATGTTACTTGAACAAGGCAAAGTATTGGTCAGACCAAAGTACATGAAGATGTACTCAAGTGAAACATCACGAGTAGAAACATCATCAATATAGTCCTTGGAAATGAGTTTGATTTGACCAGAACCAAAATCAAATCAAAGGTGGGGGCAGATAACATAACCACGAAGGAAATACTATATTTCTTCATCACGAACAAAACTAGACAACCCTTTAAGGAGGAACTAAGTTGGATAGAACTTTTGTCTTACAACTCTCCAAGTTGTTGTTTAAGCTCAACCAACTAGTTTAGGGTATCCAGTACGGATCCTTGGAGAAGGGAGCAGTTCAGAGAACTTGTTTGCTCAAGAACTTGACAACATGGTGATGTGGCAACATGGCGATACTTCTAGAGAGACATCTAGAATATCACGATCCACCGATATGTCACTTAGTTCGAGAGAAAACTTGCTTAGTAAGGCAATTAGACATAGTCTAGGAGATTCGGCACAAGCCTAACTCTTTGACCGAAGAGAGTGTACCATAATGGCAGACTTGGTATCACAATCATTCTTCGCTTAGTGATAGGGTTAACCATCACGCTAAAAATAACACAAATGTCCTTGTTGAGGTCCAAAGCAATGATTGTTAAGGATCTCAGATGGCCGTAGTATTACACACACGCAACATTCACGAGCACGAAAGCTCATAGGAAGGGTGGCTAATATGTGTAAGAGCATCACTTCATGAAGGGTTCATGAAATTTGACACGGTCTCTTAGTATATAAGAGTGTGATACCTTAAGGTGGAACAGATCAGATGTTAATCAATTCTTTTTGATCTGTGGATTACAACACTTTGACCTGGTCCTAGATGTGATGAGGTACTGGAGTTTGTTTCTCCTGACATCTTAAAATGGTTTGTCTTGATGGACCACAAGAGTATCTTGCATCAGAAGACACCAATACACAATACCACTTGGCTACCAACTAGTAAACAAAGGTCGAAAAACAACAAAGGGAAAAGGAACATGCTCAGGATAGAATCCCGAGATGTGGATGCATAGATTAACAATCTTCCGAAAACCAATGCATAGAAAGGAGACATGTGGAAGAGTCACGAATATGGATACGAGAATCACGAGGAGTACTCTTGTCGTGATCTATTTGGTTCCATTTAAAGAACATCTTCCATATCTAGTGGTAGGGGAAGTCCTTAATTGTCAAAATTTAATCGCGACAATAACCACAAGCTTGAAGGCTAGAATTGTAGTACCAGCCATCCCGAGGTAACGTGTGAACATTTACGACAGGGATCAACGGAATGGATCTTGGGTTAAAGATCAGCTTCATGTACAAGATTCATAACACTAGAAATCAGCACAATCCGGGATCTTTAGTTCAAGTTCAAGGGTTAAAACCCGAGAAAAGAAGTAACTACTAGTTGAGTGACACAGTGTACACTTCAAGATAGTAATCACGAGGTAACGTCCAAGAGAAGAAACGACTTCTGAAGTACCCAACAAATAAAAAGGAGGCACACGAGGTGAAAGGAAACTTCGAGGCCTAGAATAAAATACTATGGATCCTACAATATAAATGTGGGCCCATAAGGTAGAGAGATCATGATGGAAAGGAATCTCTCAGCTAAAACAGAGAAAAGGGTGCAAGGAATTCACAACACACACAACTCTAGAGAACTCAACACTAGGTCAACTGGTTGAGAAACGACCTACATAGAGGGCACCTAAGTTTTGAAAGACAAGAAGAGATATCAAAACTTTTTCAAAGTCAACACAAGATAAGATGACCCAGCGTTAAGAGTGATATCAGATAAGGAGCAAAAGGAGCATACTAGAGTTTTCGCAAATACTTTTTATCTTCGAAATAGTTTTCACAAGCACTAGACTCAACATCGACCGATATCAAGGTTTTCCTACGGTCGGTATTGCTCTGATACCAAAAACTGTGAAATCCCCGAGATAAGGGTTAAACAAATCCAGACCTTAGCCTGACATAAGCTTAACCTAGAGCTCGAGGATATCAAGTGAGAAATCGATAACATAACAGTAACCCTGCGACACAAAAATTATTACAGCAAGCTCATTACTGAGCGAAGAACCAAAATATTACAAGCAAATGTCACTGACCACAAACATCAAACAACAGAAGGCAAATTATGCTATTAAGTATAGCAAACTAAACAAATGGCCTAAGAGGCCTGAAGCATAACGATGATGTCCCAACCCATAGATTCCAGGCTGCCGGCCGGGAACCCCAAGCTACTCGTCGGTGTCGATGTCGTACCAAACTTATCTTCAGTGGAACACTTACTCTGCTACAAAAGTATCAACAAAGCAAGGGTGAGTACATGGTGTACACCGCAAGACTTTTGGCTGGTGGGGTTATTTTGCATAAAGACATCTTTGTTTTATAAAACAAGAGGGAGAAGAAGCTCATCTAATCAAAATATTTTAAAAGGGAATAAGAGAGTGACATCTCCGAAGAATTGGTCATCATCTTTTGATATCCACCAAAGTAATCCTCATCTCACAACTAGGATCACCCCCTCGTACCATGAGGAAGCATCCTTAAGCACACGTTGAAACCAACAAGTTTTACGATTAGGTTAAAGTTCTCTATGATCTTAGAATTCTGTCACCAAGCATTCGTAACCTTGAACATGGCTTTTCGAAAAGATTTAACCCTGCAGGGGTGCATAGCTTTACCCAAACGTACCAACCGACTCTTAGCACCACTTGACACACTTCCTTGCTGTGCTGGCAAAGGGTGATTGGACACGACCATTTTACCTTGCTTCGCCGAGACCATGAGTCACACCCTAAGGATGGTTCCTCCGTAATAGGTCAAATCTCAAAGCTGGTCCCTAGAGATGTGGGCGAGGTTGGTTTATCAGGGGCTCCATCGACCCCAAGCAACCCGGTCCACGCTAACCTACCTGTTATGATGTAGCTCCTTCACCTCCTCTTTCGAAAACATTTTCAATGCATATGCCAAATGGAACGCCCGAACTAGGTGACTCATGGAATCTACTAGGCAAGTTAGTTAATCGTGAGGTCCCTATAAACCCCGTGTGGCTGTACGCTCGTCTTGGTCCAAAGGAAAGAACTCGGTTCCTAGTAGTGGCGAGCATGGGACTGCAAAAACCACATCCCACCGTGGCCTCTCATACAAGCCTTAGCATGTTTAACCTTTACCACTGATCTTACCTCATCAGTATACCTTGTTCTCCTGTCATACTAGAATATCTACATCTGATACATCATCGGGATGAACCAAAACTGACAGCTAAGCATGGCTAAGCAAGACATAGATATAAGCTCTACCAATGCACACAAGCCAAACCTAGTTATGCTAGGAGCAGTGGATCTGGTAATATAAGCTCAAAGGGAGTAATGCAATAGATAGGATACTCTATCTATCGATAAAAGACCACAGTAGAATCGTATGCATCATGGCAAGAATTGAAATGCTTTCGAAACCATAGGATTATATAATGGTGGGGCTATGCTTGCCTTTGCCTATTGATAACCAATAAGCAGATCTTCATATGTCTTGTTCTTGACTTGGTTACAGTTGGTCAAGTATTGTTCGTCGAGCTTCGATGGTGTTGATCTCGGTCTTCGATCTTGATATCGTATTCTACCGGAAAGAACCAAACACTAGAAAAAAGGGGAACAACAATCAACACATGGCATCAGTGCAATGATCAAGCAATATGATGATATGCCAAGTTAAATATGGAATGAAACCCTAAAGCATGCTTGGAAATTTAAGCGGCGTCCAAGGGGTCCAAACCCTAAAACAGGAGAGACCCCAGAATCACCAACGGGGGTTCATTTAGTTCTCTAATTAAACTTGCAATTAAAGTTGTTGAACAATGCATGATTATGAGCTATTGTAAGGATCTCATTTTTCTGAACATTTTGATATATTATTTGTATTTTCTGACTTATAAATAATTAGTTATTGAATTTACAAGATTATAACAATTTCTAGAATTACTAAAAACAATTAAAAACCTTTACTGCGTCATTATGATGTCAGCGCATGGCTTAAAACCTTCCTCACTAGGGCCTGGGCTAGCCTCTATGGCTGACCGGTGGGCCAGTGCCACATCAGCAAGCCACACTGGCAAAGTGGGACCTGGGCTATTGACTGGGGCTGACCCGCACGTGGTGACGTCATCATGACGTCACTGTGACATCATCTTGATGGAGGCCCTCTCTATTGAAGCACGACCTCGGAAGGCTAGCGCGCACGGGGCTGCTTGGCTAGCTCCGTTTGATGCGGCGGTGCACGCTGAGCATTTTAGGGGAAGCGCCACTATTTTTGTGTCATTGGGGACGGCAGGCGGCAAGCTTGTGCGGCAGCAGGAGTTGGCTCTCGTCAGTAAGGAGTTACAGAGGAAGAGGGAGACACAAGAGAGGTCCATGAGCACTAGGAGCTCACCATGGAGCCGAAGGAGTCGACGTCGAGGCATGGGATGGACCAGAGCGACAACACTGGCGACAGCGGCACCCGTCGGTGTCGGGGAAGACAGGCGTCGTGGGGCTCGATTCCGCATGTCCTGGCTCGATTCCGTTGGCAGAGGGGTAGAATACGACGAGACGGTTACACCAGCATGCTTGACGGAGCTTAGGGCGGCCGAAGACGGCAGCTATTCGAAACGGTAGTGTGCTTGGGTTTCTGCCTGGGAAAGGAACGAGAGAGGGAAAGCTCGAGAGGCGGAGAGAAGAGGATGGGGAAGAGGAGCAAGTCTTGGAGGGTTTCTTATCCGGCTCCAGGCGGTGGCGAGGTGAGCATCGCAGCGGGAGGCGATCGACGATGGACGCAATGCCAGTCAGCAGCTTCTCTACCGGACACGAAGAAGAAGAAAAAGGAAAGACACAAAGGGGTATGGGCCTTGGGCCGAGATGGGCTCTGGCTGCGCGTGTGGGCGGCAAATAGAGAGAGGAGGGAGGTGGGCTAGCTGGGATGCTCGGCCTGAGGCATTTGACACCTCTTTTTTGCAGAAACCTCTTTCCATTTCCATTTTCCTATTTTCTCTTTGTATTTTTAAAACAAAACTGTTTTAAACTATTTCAAAAAATACCAGAGACTTTTCTAAATATGAAAATATTGCAGGGACCCTTAACACCATTTGGGCTCCAACATTATTAGTATTTTTCAAAATATAAAAGACAACTTTTGAATAAGTTTTCTAAAAGAGAAGATTATTAGGGTTTAGGGTTTTCACATTTTCTTTGCATGCATTTTAAGGAATGATGCTCATGAATGCACATTCAAACCCTAAATATAAGATTAACTAAAACTGGGGTGTTATAGTAAACAGCTTTGCCAATGGGATCTCCCAAATACTAGGAAAAGTAACGACTCCAATTTTCTAAGCGATAGAAATATTTTTCTTTGTAAAGCAAAGTACTCCACTTCCGTACTAGTACTACTCGAAAAGGGAGGCGACTCCTTCCCAAAAAAAGGAGGCAACATGAGAGCAGTGGGAGACGGAGTTGGAAGGCGGCGCAATGTCAGAGCAAAGCTATGATGGGCTGCTGACACGAGGTACACTCCACTAGTAGTAAATATATGGACCTACTAGTAGTAATATGCACGCAAAACAAGTTGTGTTTTCTCTCTCCTTCGTTGGCTCTCACCATCCATCATCCATCGATCTCTTCTTTGCAGCCGCGGGTGCACATTCCGGCTTGTCTCTTCCTCGTTCACAGTGTGGCGCTGCGCACGTGTGACTTGGTACAGCACACCGATCTACTTCCACCAACCTTTTTTTCCCGAAATTCAAGCCATCTACTGGATTAATAATCATCTACACCAATACAAAAAGTCTCAAATGTAATAATAATAATTACAAAAAGGTCCTCAGACCACATTGCGATGACTACAAACCCTAGTGCGCTAATTGGAGTGTCTCGCTCCTTCGAACCTACGGTACGCAGGTTCCAAAAAAGAAATAAAGAATGACACTGCCCCAATTTTCAAACTAAGTGTACCATGCTTTCTTACAATTCCCAAGTTTAGGAATTTTCAAGCGGGCACTTTTTTTTCATTTTAGTCATGTTTAATCTTCTTGCTTTTTGATGAGGTTGCTTCATGTAATGCTAGTTGTTCTATAGTTCAAATATTAGGAATTGTACATGCTGGTATAAAGCCGGCAATAGATGACGTGTCACTTTGTTATACCTAACACTCGGTTATACTACTGAACTAGCTCTCACGCACTTGTAGAATATTAATTTAGACCTAATTCGACAAATGATAGAAAGTCGTCTGAGTGGGTGAAATTAGCTAGAAAATTAAGCTTGAAAAATATAACATGTAATTTATCCAACCACTTTATGCACTATAGTAAATAAATGGCACATCATATGGACTCTAAGCCATATTGATCGCACTTCTTTCCATAAAATACTTTTACTTCTTTACCATGCATGCTAACATGCACCGACCTAGCTATACCAAAATATTGGCACACGGTCATTATCTTGCCGAAGACAGGGTATGTCCATGACCTTGGTCATTTGGCTTGAAACCCAAGAAAGTTCATACATAGTAGTACATGATATAGTAGGCAATACCAGAAGTGTGAGTTTTTCAAGTACTTTTACTGGTAGAAAAATAAGAAAGAATGGCCCTGATACATTGCAAATGTTTCTATAATTTTTGATGTTCCATGCTTGGTTTTATCTACTTTCTTGTGTTTTGTCCACACTTTGGAGTACTTTTCATATGATTTCTTGGACTAACCTATTAACAAGAGCCATAGTGCCAGGTGCCTGTTTTCTGCTGTTTTTGGTTCCAGGAAAGTCAAAAAATGAATATTATCGGAATTGGACGGGACAAAAGCCAAAGTCGCTATTTTACCGGAAGACATCTAGAGCCAGAATATGAGGCGGAGAGGAGCCAGGGGGCGGCCACACCACCTGGCCGCACGGGCCAGGCCTGGCCGCACCAGGGGATGGTGTGGCCAGCCCAGGCACCCCCTCGGCCTCCCCTTCCGCCTATAAGATGCCTCCAATACAGAAACCCTAAGTACCCGATCAAAAATCCACGAAAGAGTCTGTAGCCGCCGTCATCTCCATCCCTAGATCGGGAGGGATTTGAAGCTCTTCCCGGCACCCTGCCGGAGAGGGGATTCACCCTGGAGGCCTTCTTCATCATCAGCAAGCCTCCGGTGTGATGCGTGAGTAGTTCATCTCTGGACTACGGGTCCATGTAGTAGCTAGATGGCTGGTTCTCCTCCTTTGTGCTTTCATGTTTAGATCTTGTGAGCTCCGTTCTTGATCAAGATCATCTATTTGTAATTCTGCATGTTGTGTTTGCGGGGATCCGATGGATATTGAGATGCTATTTCAGATTGATTATTGATTCTATCATGTCTTTGTTATTTGTGGTCTTGCATGCTTTTCGTTGTTAGTAGCTATCTTGGCCAAGTAGATGCTAGCAACTCCAAGAGTTAGAGATCTCTAAGGTACTAGATGTGTTGTTTCTACTAGGGAGAAAACAACAATCCTTTGTTCATAGAGCAATCGTATTGTTTACTTTACACGCAATTCGTAAAGTAATAATCTGTT
The DNA here is from genome assembly GCA_910589775.1 of Avena eriantha. Taxonomy (NCBI): domain Eukaryota; kingdom Viridiplantae; phylum Streptophyta; class Magnoliopsida; order Poales; family Poaceae; genus Avena; species Avena eriantha. The sequence continues at coordinate 211,068,728 of OU342741.1, read as the reverse complement.
GCTTGCAACTTAATACTAGAGGGGGTTCGGATAATAACCTGAAGGTGGATTATTAGTCATAGATGTAGTTGGATGGCGGTCTATGTATAATGTTGTAATGCCCAATCAAGTCTCAAAGGAGTCAAGATGATTAGTATATGCATGTATTGCTTTCTCGATGTTTGTCAATTGCCCCACTGTAATTTGTTCACCGAGCATGTTATCTATCTTAAGGAGAGCCACCTCTAGTGAACTATGGACCCCGGTCCTTTTCTTTTACATAAAATCTACAAACTGTTTACTACTTTGTGTTTACTTTCTGCAAACTATTATTTCCTTCCATTCGATACGTTTAATCCTTTGTTTTCAGCAAAACCGGTGAGATTGACCACCTCATTGCAAGTTGGGGGCAAAGTTCTGTGGTTGTGTTGTGCAGGTCTCCATGTTGGTGTTGGCACCGGTAGTGCGCCCTGCCAACGTTCAACTAGCTACACCTTTGGGGTGTTTCCTTGCTCCTACTGGATTGATAACCTTGGTTTCTTACTGAGGGAAAACTTGCTGCTGTGCTCATCATACCTTCCTCCTAGGGTTCCCCAACGAGCTCGATATATTTGGGCCATCAACAACTTTTTCTGGCACCGTTGCCGGGGAGTCAAGTACATCTTCACAAGGGGAGTCCCTCATAACTAATCTCTTTACTTTGTTATTTTTGTTTTGCTTAGTTTCATTTTTCTTTGTTTGCTTGCTTCTTTATCAAAAACACAAAAAATTTAGTTTTACAAGTTTGCTTTCTTTACCAAAAACACAAAAAATGACTACTCTTGAAAACACTAAGTTTTGTGACTTCACTAGCACCATCAACAATGATTTTATGAGCACACCTATTGATCCACCTATGCCTGAAGCTACTTTCTTTGAGATAAAACCTGCTTTACTCAATCTTGTTATGAGGGAACACTTTTGTGGTATTGGTAATGAAGATGCTGCTGCCCGTGCAAAGATGCTTTTATTGGAAAATACTATCCTCTCGCTAAGATTATATCTATGAGAAGTGAAATAATGAAGTTTAAATAATCTGATAATGAACATGTTTCTCAAGCTTGGGAAAGAATGAAATCTTTGGTAAAGAATTGTCCCACCCATGGACTGACTGCTTGGATGATCATCCAAACTTTTGATGCAGGATTGAACTATTATTCAAGGGACCTATTAGATTCTGCTGCTGGAGGTACCTTTATGACCATTAATTTGGGTGCTGCAACAAAGCTTCTGGATAATATGATGGTTAACTACTCTGAATGGCATACTGAAAGAGCTCCACAAGGTAAGAAGGTAAATTCTGTTGAAGAAACCTCCTCCTTGAGTGATAAGATTGATATTACTATGTCTATACTTGTGAATGGGAAAGCCCATATTGATCCTAATAATGTTCCTTTAGCTTCTTTGGTTGCTCAAGAAGAGCAAGTTGATGTGAACTTTATAAGAAATAACAATTTTGGAAATAATGCTTATAGGAATAATTTTGGTAACAACAATTATAAGTCATATCCTCCCAACAATGGTAATGCTTATGGAAATTCTTACAACAATAATAGGAGTGCTCCCTCTGAACTTGAAGTTATGCTTAAAGAATTTATTAGTAAGCAAACTGCTTTCAATAAAACTATTGAGGAAAAACTCTCTATAGCTGAAAGAAAGATAGCATCTTTGGCTGAAGCTCAATCTTCTTTGAATAAAATGGCTGCTAAACCTAAAATTAATGATAATCCCTTTGCAGCTACTAATGCCATACAAGTTAGAATTGATGAAAATGTTAGACTATTAGCTGGATTACAAGCTAAGTGGGAAAGAGAAGATGAAATTGCTAGAAACATTAGTGTTTCTACTATCACCACCACTAGTGTTGAGGCTAGTAATAGTTCTACTACTTTAGATGATAATTTTGATTTTGATCTTGATGGTTGCAATATCTCTGAAGTTATTAAGTTCCTAAAAAGTTTGCTAAAAGTCCTAATGATAGTGCCATGAACATGGCCTTTACAATACACATTACGGATGCTCTCATAAAGATTAAAGAAGAAAAGATGAAACATAAAGCTTCTATTCCTATAAAACAAGAAGATGGTTGGGAACCCATCATTAATATGAAAGTGAATGATTTTGATTTCAAAGCTTTATGTGATCTTGATAGTAGTGTTTCTATTATGCCTAGAAGGATTTATGATATGCTTGATTTGCCACAACTTGAAGATTGTTATTTGAATGTCCCACTTGATGATAATGCTAAAAAGAAACTCGTGGGTAGTATTAATGATGTTCTTATTATGGTTAACAATTCCTATGTCCCCGTTGATTGCTATGTTTTGGATGTTGAATGCAATGCTTCTTGTCCTATTACTTTGGGAAGACCTTTTCTTAGAACTGTTGGTGCCATTATTGATATGAAAGAAGGCACCATTAAATATCAACTCCCACTAAAGAAAGTTATAGAACACTTCCCTAAGAAGAGAGAGAAGATTTCTTTTGCCTCTCCTATGAAAACAAAATTTGGTTTTAATGCTTCTTCATTTGCGAACACTTGATTTTTTTTCTTGCTTCTTATGGCCAACTTAAAGGCGTTAAGAAAAGTACTTATTGGGAGATAACCCAAATTTTTTAGATGAGTCTTGGAAGTTATTACTTCAGTAATAACCGCTCCTTATCCTTTTTATTTGCTTTTTGTGCCAAGAGTAACCTCTAATGAGAGAGAAGTAATGATTGGGAAAGTTGCTGTCCCAAAACAGATTTCTCTGCTTCACCGTAAAAATTCGTGTAAAATCTCTGAATGTCCTTTTGAGGCATGAATTTTTGTGCTTTTACCCCAGGTTGTTATCGATCTTTCTTTAGTTCAACACTTTTTGGTTTGAGCAACAGAAGGTCCTCGAAAGAATTCGTCTTTACCCGCTGGTCTGTTTTGACAGCTTTCTGCCATTTTCTGCATTTGCTTCTTGTTGGTTCCTTTTTGAGTTCTTTTGGGGAATTGAGCTTTTTGAGGGAAGTACTACAGTATCTAGTGTGCTAATGGAAGTTTATTGGTGTTAGAACTAAACCTAAAGACTTATTATCTTGAATGCACTAATGTTGGTAATAAAGATTGTGTGAAGTTTTGTATAAAGGAAAATATCAGGTGTATGGAAGGAATGAGTAATGAGATGAAGGATGGACTAAATCTCAAGCTTGGGGATGCCACGCGTTTCACCCCAAGAAATATCCAAGAAGTACAAGCGTCAAAGCTTGGGGATGCCCAAGGCATCTCCTTCTTCATCAATAAAAATCCCAGGTTTCTTCCAAGCGCTTCATTTTTATTGTTTCATTCACAGTTGTGTTGTTCTTGGAGCGTCTTCTTTTTCGTTTTCATTTTGGTTTGTCATTTTCTTTGTTTGCTTTGTTTTATGAATAAATTGGTTGTACCCCCTCTTTCATACATTGGTTTCCTAATAGTTTGGTTTGGTTTGGAAAAGAGTAGGAAAGCTCATGCTTAAGTGGTAAAGAGAGCTTGTTTTTGACTATGGTCTTTGCTTTGTCATGGCATGCTTGATATTGTTTTGGCTTTATGCTTAGTATTCTTTGCTGTAGCATGACTTGTTATAAACAATTGAGATTGCTTAATGTGCCTTGGATGAATCATGCGTTGTTTTAGCATATTAAAGCATAGTATTGTGGTATTCTCCTTTGATGCTTTATTTGGGTTGACTTGGCGCATGCTCACACCATGTTATGACTATACAAAGTCACCATAAGCCTTTATGATCCTTTAGTTTTCAACTTGTAGTATCACTTTATACTTTGATCAACGATGTTTTGTCGCTCAGCATGATTATGGCCATTATTGCTCTCTTAGTTTGTCGCTCCCAGTCTTTTGCTAGCCTCCACAACCAAGTATGAGTTCCACTCATGCATCCAACTCCCTAAACCAAGTTATTCCAAAGAGTCCACCATACCTACCTACTAGCTTATGCTATTCCAAGTATATTCATGCTTTTGTTTACCTTCCAAATTAAACTTGTTATGAGAAAACTAGTGATTAAAGCTCTCACGAACTTGATGGCACACTTTGCTTTTCTTGCCCTTAATAAACTTGAACCATTGTGTCGTGTATGTTGTATATGCTTGCACTTATTTGTTGGGAATTAGCAGAACCATGCTGTCATGGGGAACGCTTTCAACATTGCACGGGTACTTTGTACCTAGTTGATATCATGCTCTTTTGTCTATGGATGTCGTCGGTGTGAAATGAAAGGGGAGCTTGTAAGTCCATGGAGTAATGTATATGTGTTAGAGAAACGCCTGGGCCGCTGGTCTAATCCATGCTGACATGGTGGAAACCTGCAGCGTAACCATAATGAGCTGTCTATGAAGCATTCTTCTTATAAAAAAAGAGTCCTATATTGAGAAAAAGAGAAAAAGAGAAAAAAATGAGATTATGAAAAGAGTAAAGAGAGAAAAAAAGCACCATATTCCCATGGTAAATAAGAAGATTGCTGAGATGCTCGTTGTTTGCTTGCCTTGTCATTTTGATATGGGGATTCTTCCGTATCATCGGGCAAGGGGTACCCCGTTGGCGGTTCTCTATGATACACATGTACTTACAATGACAAGAACTTACCGGTGACTAAACTTGAGTAGCATGAGGAGCGGCCCTCGTATTCAAGGGACATGAGATTTCTAACTTATACTTCGTCAAGCATGTACACCATAGTTTGTTCACTTTAACCTTAATCACGTTAAAGATGCTTATGATAGGGGCAATGAGAGCTGAAAGCTATAGGTACCATAATTTTTGGAAGCTCTTTATGAGACTTGAATCCCTACTTCCTTCTATGAAGGCCTTTCTTCCACCATTACATTGAGTCTCCACCTTCTACCTTTATGCACCTACTTTGAGAGCATAGTGGCCATTCTTAGTTCTATGTGCATTGTCCCAAGACTAGTTGATTGATGCATAACTTGATATTGCTTGTTTTAAACTATTTGTATCTAGTCACTCTTATGAACTTTGAAGGTGTCCTATGCATTTATATTTGCTACTCTATGAGGGACAAGCTGAATACTATTATACTATGTTTTCTTTATGTGAAACAAACAAACGTATTGCAAAGCATTGTTATTCATGAATCTTTTGTTTGTGCCTTTTCATATTGCAACATAGTTGCTTTGTCTTATTGCTAGAACTTTGTCTTTCATGTTATGATGAAATTACTATGATCCCAGCTTTGAATGTTTTACGAATACTTTGATCAAGTTCATGATGGTGCATGTCACCTCAAAAATTATTCTTTCTTTTTATCACTTACCTACTCAAGAACGAGCAGGAGTTAATCTTGGGGATGTTGATACATTGCAAATGTATCTATAATTTTAGATGTTCCATGCTTTGTTTTATCTACTTTCTTGTTTTTTTCCATACTTCGGAGTACTTTTCATTTGATTTCTTGGACTAACCTATTAACAAGAGCCACAGTGCCAGCTGCCTATTTTCTGCTGTTTTTGGTTCCAGGAAAGTCAGAAAATGAATATTCTCGGAATTGGACGGGACAAAAGCCAAAGTCACTATTTTACCGGAAGACATCTGGAGCCAGAATACGAGACAGAGAGGGCCAGGGGGCGACCACACCACCTGGCCGCACCAGGGGGTGGTGTGGCCAGCCCAGGCACCCCCTCGGCCTCTCCTTCTGCCTATAAGATGCATCCGATATAGAAACCCTTAGTACCCGATCAAAAATCCAAGAAAGAGTCTGTAGCCACCGTCATCTCCATCCCTAGATCGAGAGGGATCTGAAGCTCTTCCCGGCACCCTGCCAGAGAGGGGAATTCACCCTGGAGGCCTTCTTCATCATCATGCAAGCCTCCGGTGTGATGCATGAGTAGTTCATCTCTGGACTACGGGTCCATGTAGTAGCTAGATGGCTGGTTCTCCTCCTTTGTGCTTTCATGTTTAGATCTTGTGAGCTCCATTCATGATCAAGATCATCTATTTGTAATTCTGCATGTTGTGTTTGCGGGGATCCGATGGATATTGAGATGCTATTTCAGATTGATTATTGATTCTATCATGTCTTTGTTATTCGTGATCTTGCATGCTTTCCGTTGTTAGTAGCTATCTTGGCCAAGTAGATGCTAGAAACTCCAAGAGTTAGTATTTATGCTCGATAGTGGGTTCATGCCTCTGGTAATTTGGGGAAGTGACAGAAATCTCTAAGGTACTAGATGTGCTATTGCTACTAGGGAGAAAACAACAATCCTTTGTTTATAGAACAATCGTATTGTTTACTTTACACGCAATTCGTAAAGCAATAATCTGTTGCTTGCAACTTAATACTGGAGGGGGTTCGGATAATAACCTGAAGGTGGATTATTAGTCATAGATGTAGTTGGATGGCGGTCTATGTATAATGTTGCAATCCCCAATCAAGACTCAAAGGAGTCAAGATGATTAGTATATGCTTGTATTGCTTTCTCGATGTTTGTCAGTTGCCCTGCTGTAATTTGTTCACCGAACATGTTATCTATCTTAAGGAGAGCCACCTCTAGTGAACTATGGACCCCGGTCCTTTTCTTTTACATACAATCTACAAACTGTTTACTGCTTTGTGTTTACTTTATACAAACTATTACTTCCTTCCATTCGATATGTTTAATCCTTTGTTTTCAGCAAAACCGTTGAGATTGACAACCTCATCGCAAGTTGGGGAAAAGTTCTGTGGTTGTGTTGTGCAGGTCTCCACATTGCTGCTGGCACCGGTAGTGCGCCCTGCCAATGTTCATCTAGCTACACCTTTGGGGTGTTTCCTTGCTCCTACTGGATTGATCACCTTGGTTTCTTACTGAGGGAAAACTTGGGCCAACGAGCTCGATATATTTGGGCCATCAACGGCTTCTCGTAGGATGTCGGGTCCGAAAATCTGACTCTCTCCTAGTTGCGACCAATTCAAGGGGGTACAACACTTTCTTCCATATAAGAACTCAAATGGGGCCATTTGCAAACTCACTTGATAACTGTTGTTGTATGAGAATTCTGCGAAAGGCAGACAATCTTCCAATTTTGATCCATACTCTAACACACAAGCTCTCAACATATCTTCTAAGATTTGGTTCTGTCCATCAGTCTGCAAGTGATAAGCTGTGCTGAAATTCAACTTGGTTCCTAATCCTTCTTGGACTTTCTGCCAAAATCTCGAGGTAAATTGGGTTCCTCGATCTGACACTATGGTCTTGGGGGTTCCATGCAAACTGACAATTCTAGCAATGTACAGCTCTGCTAGCTTAGAACTCTGGTAGGTTGTGTTGACATGTATAAAATGGGCTACCTTGGACAATCTATCAACTATGACCCAGATAGAGTAATTCCCCCTACTAGAAGTAGGCAAACCAGTGATGAAGTCCATTCCGACAGAATCCCATTTCCATTCCGGAATCTGCAATGGTTGCAAAAGTCCTGCGGGTCTCTGATGTTCTGCTTTGACTCTCTGACAGATATCACACTGGGCGATGTAGCTTCCGACTTCTCTCTTCATCTTGTGACACCAAAATTGCTCCTTCAAATTCTGATACATCTTCGTTCCTCCGAGATGGATAGAATAAAGAGTATCATGAGATTATTGCATGATAACTTGCTTCAGCTCCGAATCTGCTGGCACACATATACGTCCTTTGAACCACAAAACTCCTTCTTCATCTTCGGTGAATCCATGTACCTTTCCTGTACCAATACGACATTTGATTCCGTCGATGCTTGCATTTACCTTCTGGGCTTCCTTGTTCTGACTGATCAAAGTGGGTTGAAGTTCAATGCTAGCTAAAAATCCTTTGCTAACTAGCTCCGTTCTAAATTGCTCCAACTCTTCATGCAAACTTGGCTGGGCTTCTTTGATCATCGTGTTTAATCTACACGGTAATTGATACGTCCAAAACGTATCTACTTTCCCGAACAGTTTTGCTTTTGTTTCTCCTCTAAACTTGTGTGATTTCGATGCAACTAACACGAGCTGACGCTGTTTTCAGCAGAATTGCCTTGGTGTCTAGTTTTTGTGCAGAAAATCAACTATCAGGAAAAATCCCAGAAACTATGCCAAAAAATCTATTTAACCAGAAGACTCCCGGAGCTAGAATACGAGACGGAGGGGGGCTGGGCCCAGGCCACACCACCTGGCTGCATGGGCTAGCCCAGGCCGCGCCAGGGGGTGGTCTGGCCGCCCCAGACACCCCCTATGTCTCCCTCTTGGCCTATAAGAAGCCTTCTGACCTAAAAAATCTAGGGGTTCGACGTTTTTCCAGAAGGAGTTCCGCTTCGTCGCCACCACCATATTCCACAAAACAGCACCAGAAACTCCGTTCTGGCACCCTGCCGGGACGGGGAATTGGAGAAGATCATCGCCATCATCATCATCATCATCATCATCATCATCATCTCTTCTCCATCGACCATCCATGTTTCCCCCATCTACGAGTGAGTAATCCCCCGCTGTAGGCTATGGGGATGGTAGGGATTGGATGAGATCGTCCTTGTAATGGCATCAGATTGTTAGGGCATGGTGCCTAGTATCTTCTATTAGTGCTTTATGACTTTGTTGCGACTTGTTATGCTTAAGGTTTGTCACTAGGGCCCGAGTGCCATGATTTCAGATCTGAACATGTTATTGATTCATTATGATAGTATTGTTTATGGTCTTACCTACAGGTTGTGTACACATGTTGTTGTCCGGAACTAATGGCCCTGAAGTGACAGGAATCGGGATAACCGGAGGGAATGGCTTTGATGTGAGGATCACATGTGTTCACGGAGTGTTAATGCTTTGCTCTGGTGCTCTATTAAAAGGAGTACCTTAATTGCCAGTAGTTCCCTTGAGGCCCCGCTGCAAACAGGCTGGCAGGACAAAAGATGTTGTGCAAGTTCTCATTGCGAGCACATATGACTATATGGAACACATGCCTAGGATTATCTAGTACTTGGATGCTTTATCTTATTTATCTGCAATTGCTGTATGTTCTGATTGCCATGTGAATTATCTTGTCCATGCAACGCCCGTCCATACATCCCTATGCCTACCGCACTCGAATCCTACTGTTTACTACTATTGTTACTATTGTTACTACTGTCTTTACTTTTACTACAACTGTTACTTTACTATTCCTACTACAAAAGTGTTGCTACTGATAAACTGCTGTGAGTAAGATTGTTTCCAGGTGCAGCTGAATTGACAACTCAGTTGTTAAGGCTTATAAATATTCTTTGGCTCCCCTTGTGTCGAATCAATAAATTGGGTTTCAATACCCTCGAAAATACTGCGATACACCCCCTATACTTGTGGGTCATCAAGACTATTTTCTAGCGCCGTTTCCGGGGAGCATAGCTTTATTTCTTAAGTTCACTTGGATTCTCTATTGTTCGCTGCTATCCATCCATCATGGGTAAGTCTCGTGATGGCAAGGTTCCTATTTTACCATCCACTACAAGAAGAGGTACGGTTTTGAACACCTCTATTGCTCTTGATTCACCATCTGTTATGAGTAAGCTCGTTACATCACCACACACACATGCTATGCACACTGCTACTACTGCTAAATCTGAAACTTCTGATGCTTATGATGCTGCTTCTACTATGCTTGATAAGAGTGGTTCATTAGGTCCTTTCGTAGATGCTATGATTGCTAGAACTATAGCTGGAAATACTGTTAGTTCACCTGAGTCTAGTGAGAGTTATGATATTGAAGACGGTTATGTTGAGATGACCGATGAATTTATTAAAGAATGTAAAAACACCCATGATAGGAGCGTTGCTAAGAGTCTCCTTGAGAGGCACACTATTAGAATCAAATTGTCTCCTATTGCTAAGTTTGCTGCTTCTTCCATAAACATTAAAGATAAAGATTATGATTTCTCTCTCGATCTAACCTACATAGCTATTGTTGAGAAAGAACCTTTTTGTGGGACTAAGGATGAAAGTGCGGTAGCACATATGAATGAACCTTCTACCATGAGTGGCTTGTTTTCTGATGATATTAAGATGCATACTTACTTTGTGGCTAAGATTTTTCCCTTTTCACTAAAAGGAGAAGCTAAAACTTGGTTTAGTAATCTACCTCCTGGATCTATTGATATCCCTGATTGCTTGATTAGTACTTTCCTACAAAAATATTTTCCTCCAAGTGCTAGACATGCTATTTTGCAGGAACTTTTTGATTTTAAATAGGGAGAAAAAGAGATATTGCCTGAATCATGGGCAAGGTTTTGTGCTTTGATTCATGCACATGCTGGAAGTCCATTACCTAAGAATGATCTTCTTCATATATTTTATAATGGACTAACCGAAGAAACTAGGACATACCTAGATAGTTGTGTTGATTGTGTTTTCAGGAATAGGACTCCCAAGGAAGCGGAGGAATTAATGGCTAAAATAAGCAAGAACTATGAGGATTGGACTCCTCCTGAACCAGCTATACCTGAAGTAATTATACCTGAACTAACTATTCTAGTGCCTATTCCAACATCAAAGAAGAGGGGAGTTATTGAATGAAATGATGAAGTGATGAAGGAAGCTAAGAAATGTCTTAAGGAGAAGGGAATTAATGCTGCAGATGTCAAATATTTTCCTCCTATTGAAGAATTATGTAAGCCCATCCCTTACTCATCCACTATTGAGGTACACTCTCTCCAACACTTTTATGAAGGTGATATCCCTTACTCTAAACCTCCTGATCAATGCTTAGAATAATTCGATATCTTTATTGTTAAGCAAGATAATTTTCACAAAAGGGTGCAAAATCATCTAATGGAAAACACTAGAGCTATTGTTGAGTTAAAAGATATTGTGGAAAGAACCTCTAATGATGTTAAACACTTTCAAATGGTTCAAACTCAAATAGATCAACTCATTAAAGTGCAAAAAGACTTGCTAGTTAACAGTGCTAAAGAAAAAACATGCTTATGAAATTAGAACTAGAAGTGGTGCTGCTACCTAGGATCCTCTATATCCTGAGGGGCATCCCAACAGAATTTAGCAGGATTCTCAACAAGCTGAAAATAGTGGCTCTACTCATAAGAAAAGGAAAAAGAAACATAAAACTATTGCAGAACCCTCTGAACCTCAAATAGATTCTGATAGTATATTTGTCTCTGATGCTGAAACTGAAGGTGGTAATGAAGAAAATGAAGCTCCAAATGAAGAAAAAGTTGAAGAAGAACCTGAAAAGCACACTAAGAATACTAAATACACTAAAGACGATTTTATTGCTAAGAAACATGGTAGTGAAAGAGAACCTTGGGTCCAAAAACCTACGCCTTTCCCTGATAAGAAACACATGTCAAAGGAAGATGAACACTATAATAAGTTTTGTGAGTGGATGAAACCTTTATTCTTTCAAATTCCTTCGACTCATGCTATTAAATTGCTTCCTTACTCAAAGTATATGAAGGATATTGTCTCGAATAAAAGGAAGATCCCTAATGAAGAAATTTCTACTTTGCTTGCTAATTATTCCTTTAATGGTAAGGTTCCTAAGAAACTTGGAGACCTAGGGATTCCAACTATCCCTTGCTCTATTAAGAATAGTTATGTTAGAACTGCTTTCGGTGATTTGGGAGCTAGAGTTAGTGTTATGCCTTTCTCTCTCTATAAGAGACTTCAACTAGAAAAATTAGTACCAACTGATATATCTTTGCAAATGGCTGATAAATCTACCACTATTACTATTGTTATATGTGAGGATGTACCTGTTCAAGTGGCTCATAATTGCCTGATATTAACTGATTTTGTTGTGCTTGAAATGCCTAAAGATGATAATATGTCTATTATACTTGGGAGACCTTTTCTTAATACTGCAGGAGCTGTTATTAATTGTAATCAAGGAAAGGTGTCTTTCAATGTTAATGAAAAGGAACATACTGTCTATTTCCCCAAGAAGATTGATAGGACTTATGGTTTAAATTCAATTGAACATGTTAAGGGCATTCAAGTTGGAGAAATATATTGTCCCATACCAAGAGAAAAAATTGAAACTATTATGATTGGGACCATTGCTATCATGGTCGAGGTAACATAATCATTAGTGGAATACAAAGTTTTGTCTCATATGAAATTGTTTTGGTAACAAGACCTGATCAACTTTGTTAACAAAAGGATTTCATTGAACAAAACAATGTTTTCACCATGATTATCTCTGTTTACTTTTATTCTATCCATTTTAGTTTTTGCTTTCATTTAGTTTTCTTTGTTGTTAGTTGCTTGCATGTTAGAGTGTTTTAGAACTTCTGTAGTTTTAGCCTTGTTTTGTCATTGCATCATTTCCAAAAAAAATCTGTCTGTCAGAAAATCATTCATCTATACCTAAAAATTGTCCAAAAATAAAGTGTCTCGAAAAATTCTAGAAAATTCATATTAAATTTTTACGTGAAAAAAAGGGGCAGAGGAGTGCCTGGAAGGTACCAGGGGAACCCACCAGGCAGGCACACCACCTGGTGGCGTGGCCTGCCCTGGGTGGCACCATGCCATGGTGTGGGCCACCCCGGGCCCTCCACTCTCTCTCTCACTTGCCACTTTCTTCTCTCCCCCGAGTAAGCTCCAGTTCATTGCTCAAAATTGCGTTCTTGCTATGCTTGCTTTCTATTTTTTTGATCTCCTTGCTCAGCCCATCTTGTTTGCTGAAATTTGGAGCATTTATTCTCTGGTATGTGACTCCTCCGCTTGTCCAAGTAGATTTGTGTTTAGTGGATTATATCTTGAGTATTTTGCTGCTTTAGGTGATAGGTTATGAGATCTTGTAAGCTTGTTTGATGCTTAGAGATATAGTTTTGATGCATGTTTAGGCCTCTTACAAGTCCCTATTAGTAGTGCCCTTCATTATATTCACTTTGCAATCACTTGTTTAATGGGTGTTTAAATTTCAGAATATCAAGCATGAACAACCATACCTTTGGAGAGATATTTGAGAGGGATGCACCTAGGAGGTCGAGGCCCTCAAGATCAACCTCTCAGTTTAGGCCATCATAAAACGAAGAACTCATTGCACCCCGCATTGGTAATGACGGAGATGATGGGGATGCGCACCCATCCACTTTTCCTTGTTTTACTTTCTTACAAGCTGCAGGGATTCTTGATGATTTCTTGCTACTGATTCAGAGGATTGGTTTGACCTCATATATGCAAGATGAGAGTGAGAAATACGCTATGCTCACCAAAACCTTTGTTGAGAGCTTCGTATTCACTAACACGCCCTATCAGTCAACTGTCTCTTTTAAAATATATAATCTGCCCTTTACCATGTCATTGGAAAGATTTTGTAGTGTTGTAGGTGTAAGCTTGACAGGGACCGTGAAGAAAATTCAAGGGCGGCCCGCTGATTTGCTGGAGCTGTACCGAGGGGTGAACAATGATGATGACCGCGTGGCGCAGCGCGAAAAGATAAGAAACATCCAACTCCCTGCTCTTAGATACTTTGCATATTATCTTGCTACTAGCGTTCTTGGTAGGGAGAATACGAGTAATATCTCCAACTATCATTTAGCCTTCCTTGCTGCTGCGCTTAACAATGATACTCGGTACAACCTTGGCTTGCTTATTGCTCGCCGCCTAGCTTCTAGGGGGCCTATCTATGGGGGCATCATTACCTCACGTATGGTCAATGCATTAGGGCTTTCAGTGGACCCCAATGATACTGTATTGGCACCACAAAGTCTTGACCTTGTTACTATGAAAACTCATCATTTTGTCACTGCTTATTCTGATTTGGACGGTCTAGTATATATGATGCTGTTTACTGACAGGGATGAAAGGGAGATCCCTTTGCCATAGTCTTCTTTGTTTAGTGTTCACAGGAGACCGTGGTCGCGCTCTAAGGAGGAGGTGGATGAGCAGCTTCGCTTGCTGGGGTTCCACGAGCAGCATCAGGAGGATGTACCCTCCTACGATTACTCCGCGCACTACGGAGGGACGTACTCGAGCTCGCACCAGGACGAGGGACCTCCTCGTCGTACCATGGTGACACTTCATCCTGGCCAGCTTGGGATTGATACCCACTTAGGCCAAAAGCCTAAGCTTGGGGGGAGGTATAATGACACCACACTTATCTCCATATCATGTTTCATCGGTACTTTATATATTCGCTTTTCGCTCTCTTTTTAGTTTTCGTTCTTTCTTTTCTTTTGCTTTCTAAAACACAAAAAGACCAAAAATATTTCTGTTGTTTCTCTTGGTTTGCTTCTTCTTCTTTTTGCCTTGGTTTGCTTTTTCCTTTTTGCTTTGTTTTGATTAATTCGAAAACCCAAAAAGATTTTGATTTACTTGTTCTTCCTTTTTGGTTCTTGTTTTAAAATTCGAAAACACCAAAAATATTTGTTGTTCTTCTTTGGTTTTGTGAAGTTTTTGCAGGGTTCAGCGGTCCTCAGTGGAGTTTGGTTTTCATGTTATTATTCAAGCCAAACAAGTGAAGAGCAATAATGAGGATTAATGACAACTTGAGGTGTGGTAAGAGGCTGGTAATGAACTCTATTTGTTTTCATTTTTGTACATATACTCATCATTGTGGGAATGCTTGGTCTGTTCATGTAGTGTGTATGATATCTTTGGATGCTTAGTAGTTCTTGCTTTCTTATGATTAGTTCCAGCTTGCTAATAGTTTGTAGCATGTCTTATGAATGTTTGCTTGCATTGCTCTATTCATAAATTGGTATGACATTGTGGTATCCTCCTCTGAATGTTTCACTTGAATTGACTTGGCACATGCTCACGCATACACATGACTGTAATAATCAGTTAAGCCTCGATGAATTATTTTGCCTTAGAGGTCTTGTATCACTTTCATGCCATGATTAGTCTTGCTTTGTTGAAAGCATGATTTTGACAGTTATTGCTCTCTCGTTTGCCGCTCCCTCTCTATTGCTAGCCTTCACTTGTGCTAAGTATAACCATTACTCGTGCATCCAACTCCCCAAAACCAATATTGCCAAAGTGTCCACCATCTCTGCCTATTAGCATCATTGGCTATTCTGTGCATATGAAGTATGCCTTGTTTTCTTCCGAATAAAATGTTTGCTTGTTATGATAAAGTTAGTTAGTAAAGCTCTCACAAACTTGATGGCACACTTTATTTTCATGCACTTAATAAACCTGAACCATTGCGTCCTTCTTTGTTGTGTATATGCTTGCGCTTTATAAGTTGAAGTTAGCAGAACCATGTATCACGGGGAACGCTTTCAGCATTGCATTGGTACTTAGTACCTCGTTGATATCATGTTCTTTTGCTTATGGATCCCGGCGGTTGGAAATAAAAGTGGAACTTGTAAGATCATGGAGTTTGTATGTATGTTAGAGAAACGCCTAGGCCGCTAGCCTAAGCCATGCCTAATCATGGTGGAAACTTGCAGCATAACCATAATGAGCATTCTATGAAGCATCCTTAATAAAAATCTATGCACATAGTAAATAAAAAGATCGTTGAGATGCTCATTGTCTGCTTGCCTTGTCATTTTGATTATGGGATAGCTCCTGTATCATGTGCAAGGGGTACCCCGTTGGTGGTTCTCTATGATACATATATACTTACAATGACAAGAGCTTACTTGTGACTGAAGTTGAGTAGCATGAGGATCGGTCTTCGTAAGTAAGGTGCATGAGACTTCGATTTATAACTTGTCAAGCATATCCTCTTAGGTGTGTCACTTTAACCTTAACCATTTAAAGATGCTTATGATAGGGGCAATGAGAGCTCAAAGCTAACAAGTACCATACTTTCAGCATTTGGAAGCCTTTCAAACTATTCAAAACCTTTTTCATTTCTTTGTTGAGTCTCCACCTATTCTATGAGCACTTTCTTGAGAGCATAGTTGTCATTCTTTGTGCTTGTCTCATTACTTGATTATTTGTGTTATGACTTTGATGCTTGTATCTTTGACATCTTTACTTCTAGTCTTCACTTGAACTTCAGAGGTGCCTTGGCATTCATAATCAAAGGCAAGCGAGATACCACTCTATCATACCTTGTTATGAGCATTGTAATGTTGCTTATATTTATACTTCATGCTACTTATTATTTTTGAGTTGGAATCTCTTCATAGCTTGCATTGCCTATTAAGTAAACTTAGTTGCATACTCCTTATTATGAATTGTCTAAGTAGTTGATCACATGCTGAGAATATATACATCATATGAAGCAAATGTATTCGCGAAAGTTTCTTTTATCGCACTCAGTTTTCAACTGAATTGCTTGAGGACAAGCAATAAGCTAAGCTTGGGGGGAGTTGATATGTCCAAAATGTATCTACTTTCCCGAACACTTTTGTTATTGTTTCTCCTCTAAACTTGTGTGATTTTGATGCAACTAACACGGACTGACCCTGTTTTCAGCAGAATTGCTTTGGTGTCTAGTTTTTGTGCAGAAAATCAACTATCAGGAAAAATCCCGGAAAATATGCCAAAAATCCTATTTCACCAGAAGACTCCCGGAGCCAGAATACAAGACAGAGAGGGATGGGCCTAGGCCACACCACCTGGCCGCATGGGCTAGCGCAGGCCGCGCCAGGGGGTGGTCTGGCCGCCCCAGACACCCCCTCGGGCTCCCTCTTGGCCTATAAGAAGCCTTCTGACCTAAAAACTTTGGGGGGTTCAACGTTTTTCCAAAAGGAGTTCCGCTTCTCCGCCACCACTAAATTCCGCGAAACAGCACCAGAAACTCCGTTCTGGCACCCTGCCGGGACGGGGAATTGGAGGAGATCATCGACATCATCATCACCATCGTGTCTCCATCGACCATCCATGTTTCCCCCATCTATGAGTGAGTAATCCCCCGCTATAGACTATGGGGATGGTAGGGATTGGATCAGACCGTCCATGTAATGGCATCAGATTGTTAGGGCATGGTGCCTAGTATCTTCTATATTAGTGCTTTATGACTTTGTTGTGACTTATTATGCTTAATGCTTGTCACTAGGGCCCGAGTGCCATGATTTCAGATCTGAACATGTTATTGATTCATTATGATAGTATTGTTTATGGTCTTACCTCAAGTTGTATACACACGTTGTTGTCCGGAACAATGGCCCTGAAGTGACAGAAATCAAGATAACCGGAGGGAATGTCTTTGATGTGAGGATCACATGTGTTCACGGAGTGTTAATGCTTTGTGCTGGTGTTCTATTAAAAGGAGTACCTTAATTGCTAGTAGTTCCCTTGAGGCCCCACTGCAAACGGGCTGGCAGGACAAAAGATGTTGTGAAAGTTCTCATTGCGAGCACGTATGACTATATATGGAACACATGCCTAGGATTATCTAGTACTTGGATGCTTTATCTTATTTATCTACAATTTCCCTATGTTCTGATTGCCATGTGAATTGTCTTGTCCATGCAACGCCCTTCCATCCATCCCTATGCCTACCGAACTCGAATCCTACTGTTTACTGCTATGGTTACTACTGTCTTTACTTGTACTACTACTGTTACTTTACTATTCCTACTACAAAATTGTTGCTGCTAATAAACTGATGTGAGCAAGATTGTTTCCAGGTGTAGCTGAATTGACAACTCAGTTGTTAAGGCTTATAAATATTCTTTGGCTCCCCTTGTGTCAAATCAATAAATTGGGTTTTACTTCCCTCGAAAATACTGCGATACACACCCTATACTTGTGGGTCATCAGTAATCTGCTAAGAGCATCCTCTACCACATTGGCTTTATCGGGGTGATGGTGAATGTCAAGGTCAGAATCCTTGATTAACTCTATCCATCTCCTTTGCCTCATATTCAGCTCCTTCTGAGTGAAAATATACTTCAAGCTCTTGTGATCCGAATAAATCTCACAACGGTTACCCATAAGGTAATGACGTCATGTCTTCAATGCTAAAACTACAACTGCTAGTTCAAGATCATGGGTAGGGTAGTTTTTCTCATGCTGCTTCAGTTGTCTGGACAGATATGCTATGACTTTGCCTTCTTGCATCAACACAGATCCGAGACCAATCTTGGATGCATCACAATACACATCAAAAGGCTTCTTGATATCTAGCATAATCAAGATTGGGGCTGAAATCAATCTCTTCTTGAGTTCTTGAAAACTCGCTTCATATTTCTCTGTCCATTCAAACTTCTTATCTTTCTTAAGTAATTGGGTCATCGGCCTTGCGATGCTCGACAATCCTTCAACAAACTTGCGGTAGTATGCCTCTAATCTGAGAAATGAACGGACTTGGGTTTGAGTGGTTGGGGCTTCCCATGCTTCAACATCTTTGATCCTGGCGGGATCAATAGCGACTCCTCCTTCCGACACAATATGTCCGAGGAATCCTACTTCTTTCAACCAGAACTCACATTTGCTAAACTTGGCATACAACTGATGTTCTCTAAGGGTTTCAAGGATGGTTCTCAGGTGTTGCTCATGGTCTTCTTCTAACTTGGAATAGATTAGAATATCGTCGATAAAAACTATGACAAACTTATCCAGAAAGTTCATAAAAAACTTATTCATGAGATTCATGAAATAAGCGGGGGCATTAGTCAATCTAAAAGACATGACCGTATACTCATACAATCCTTATCTGGTGTTAAAGGCGGTCTTTGGAATATCCGTTGCACGAATCTTGAGTTGATGATAACTAGTTCTAAGATCAATCTTAGAAAACACTCTAGCACCAGTCATCTGATCAAACAGATCCTCAATCTTGGGCAGTGGGTACTTCTTCTTGATGGTGACATCATTCAGCTTTCGGTAATCTGTGCACAAATGGTTACCTCCATCTTTCTTGTCGATAAACAGAACAGGCGATCTCCATGGCGATGTGCTTGGTTGAATCAAACCTTTCTCCAACATAGCATCAAGTTGCTTCTTCAGCTCCACTAGTTCAGATGGGTTCATACTATAAGGTCTTTGAGCTATGGGTCTAGTTATAGGAATTAGTTCAATAATGAACTCGATATCCTGATCTGGGGGCATATCGGGCAATTCATCTATGAATACATCAAGGTATTGATAGACTACTCTAACTTTGTCTATGGTTGGTTGGGCTAGACTCTTGTTGCATTTGAATTGACGGGGCAAGGTTTCAGATATATGCTCTACTGATACTCTAGAGCTTCTGGTCATGGTTATGGCTTTCTTGGCATAGTCGATCAATCCTTTATGTTTTGACATCCAATCCATTCCTAGTACTACTTCCAAACCTTTGGTTCTAGGTACTATTAGGTTGGCATAAAAATCTATCCCATGGATTCTGATAGGTACAACCTTGCAAATTTTCTAGCTTTGGTGGTTGAACCAAGTATTTGAACTATCATAACATGCTTCAATTTGGTTGGTTGAATCTTACTAGTGCATGCAAATTCTTCTGTAAATAACGAGTGCGATGCTCTAGAGTCAAACAACACTCTTGCATGTACTGAGTTAACAGAAAACATACCCAGCACAACATCGGGCGCTTCCTGGGCTTCTTCAACATTCATGTGGAACAGACGGCCGTTGCAGTTGAGCAAATTTCCTGGGGAAAATCTTCTTCCTGGCTGAACACGGTGATGTTGCTGAGCTGGGGCATTCACATTGGTGGTGGCTGCAAGCTTCTTGGGACACTCGTTGGAGTAGTGACCCTTGACTCCACATTCAAAGCAAGTAATCTAGGACTTGTCTTTGGCTGCAATAGGCACGACACTGCTTCCAGTCCTTGGGGCAGTATTGTTGTTGTTGTTGTTGGACTTGGGCGGTGCACGGTTGAAGTTGTTGGAGTTGTCGGGGTCGTTGTTGTTTCCTCCAGACTTCAGGTTTCTTCTGCTACGGTTGGGGTAGCTTGGACGAGACATTGGGGGTCTATTGTTCCTTGGGGCATATCCTGTAGATGGGTTGGGGCGATACTTCTAGGTATTGTGGGACCCAGCCTGGTGCATCATTCTGCGCTTGTGATTATCGTTGGCTTGGTTGATCTTCCCTTCCATCTGGATGGAGGAATCCACAAGCTCTTTGAGATCTTTAGAATGGGTGTTGACTAACACTGTTTGCATCTCATCATGCAATCCGTTCAGGAACCTCTCCTTCTTCTTGGCTTCAGTGTTGATCTCATCCGGGGCATATCTAGCTAGCAACAAAAATTTGTCACGGTATTCAACTACCATCATCCTTCCTTGCTTCAGTTCCCTGAACTCATCTCTCATTCCGGTGACTAATCCTTGTGGCACATGGGTGCGGCTAAACTTGATCTTTAAAGCTTCCCATGTCATCACTTAACCATGGTTCATAGTACGAGTGCTATTCCACCAGGCTCTTGCATCTCCTGCCAGATAGTGGATGGCAAACAGTACCTTCTCATTTGTGTTAACTCCTGCGACTTCTAGGTTGTTCTCCATGGTTTGCAACCAATCATCAGCATCTAAAGGGTCTTCAGACTTGCTAAAGATAGGGGGATTGGTATTCTGAAAGTTCTTAAGCATGAATCCATGATGATCCTGATTTCCATGGCCTTGATTATTGTGGTCCATCTGAGCTATCTGTTTAAGAGTGGCTAGGTTGGCTTGGCGCTCGGCTCTATTAGCTTCATGGTCAGAAATTAGCATCTATAGAATCTGCAACATCGGGTACTGCGATGAGCTGCTTCCTCCTTGGTTTCCACGAGTCATCTGAAGATTGAGATAGATAAAGGGGTAAGAGGAAAGGTTCTAAGGTTCATGGTTTGTTTTCGAAAGCTTTAGACTTTGAGTTTGAACTCACGCTTTGCAACTAACTTCTTCTCATTCATTCATGCATTCATTCATTCAAGCACACAATACAACACACACACCACAACATAAAAGGAAAGCATATGGTTTTAAGAACCATTATGTGAACTAAGATACAGTGGGACCGATACAACTCATTCCTATGGTAGTGATCAAGTGCATCTACTCATCATCAATGAAGTCAGAATCATCATCGTCGGTGTAGAAATCCATGGCATCATCCTCTAGGTAGTCATTGTCATCGCTGAGGTATGAGTGAATATCTCCCTAGATGTCTTTACCTTCTTCCTCTTCTTCTTTTTCTGCAAGCTGGGCTTCTTGCTCAAGGATGGTCTTCTCGAGGTCGGCCACCTTCTTGCGAAGACGAGCGATGGTGTGATCCTTCTTCTCGCGTTCACGACGAAGTGATTGGCGATCCTTTACGAGCATGGCGAGAGTCTGGTCCTTCTTGGCGGCAATGGCAAGGTTGTTATAAGCGTAAGCCCAAGCATTGTCCAATTCCTTCTGCCTATCATACAGCAGGAAGTCAAGGTTCTCCACTTGGCACTTCATCTCTGGGTGACTTGGCATTTCTAATGGCATTCCCATAGAATCACGCCTTGCATAATGAGCAAAGCTAGTTCCCTAGATCAAGTTGATGTTTTTCCCGCACAGACGGGCAAGAGCTTCATGCATGGCCCGGGCTAATCCATCTAGCCAGTTGTTCTCTCGTACGGTGAATTGAATCTTCTCAGAAAGGGGTGCTTCCATCTTGCCTCGAAGATCTGCAACTATCAGCCATTGTAGATCTCCTCCGGGGAAATCCTTGAGTTGAGCTCCGAAGAATTCTAGATGCGGGCGCTCAAGGTACTCTGACAGTGCAGCAAGATCCCTCTCAAAGATCAGCTGGCCTCTGTTGCCCAACTGGTAGAACTTGTAATACTGAACTTCCATCTATAAGAATTTAGGATGAGTAAGTTAGTGAAGTGATCAAGTGTGTCAAATTTTATGTAGTAATGTAAGAATTTTTGAGGAACATGTATTTTTTGAAAGAATCGAGGATAAGAGTGGGAATAGATTTTCATAAATACTCACTTCTTTGGTTTTGAAACTAAGTTTTTGTTCAGACGTCCATTCTAACTAGGGTCTCATGTGGTTAGGATGGCTTTGATACCAACTTGTCAACACCTGGAATTTTAATCACAGATGCCTGTTATGCCATACCTCGCAATCCCAGGATTACCATTTTTGCGAGACATAACATATTGGATATCATAGTACATCATCCATTACAAACCATAATGAGGTTTTACATGAATAAAGGATCTCATGATCCAGTCTTAATACAAACAAGCAGCGGAATAGTAAAGCGTAGTAGTGGGCTCCATCTTTAGTGTCACATGCAATGCTGATGATGGGAGATGATCCTAGTTGCCGTAGCCGTCCTGCTGTCCATCTTCCTAATAGTCCTCCTCATAGTATGGCCACGGAAATAGCCAGGGACAAAGCCATGAGTACTCTTTAAGTACTCGCAAACTATCACTAACAAGTAAGGTAGTTCTAGTAGGAATGCTAAGCTCTAAGTTTGTTTGCAAAAGCTAGATTTATCTTAAGCTGAGTTCAGAAGTAAAGAAAGCTAAATTAAAGTTCTAAATCACTTAAGTTGGGAACTTAGTTTTCATAGTCACAACCCTGTTGTGGTCAAGTCAAAGTCACACTTCATTTCACAAGGCATTTTGAAAACATCTGACGACGGAACAGTATGGCCACTCTAACTGTCCATGATCACGGTCGTGGCTATTCGAATAGTTTGACACTCTTCAGAGGTGGTACACTTTCACCACAAAATTCGATACATCCGTCAGGGATAACTCTGAATCATCATACTAAGTATGCGGATAATCAATCATAACCTTTCAATTACACACTCTAGTATAGGCACCTCCCCTATAAGCTTGGCCTCCCAGCCATGGCCATCTACCATCCTGGGCACTGCATAGGTGGACACACATCAAGAGGTAGCCTCATCTCAAACCTCTCCCGTGAGGGAACCCATACTAATGCATATAAACTTCTGGCTAAGCCTTACCCAATTCAGGTATTATGGTTGTACGGTAAAATTTGGAATGGTATTGCATCCAAACCGAACCATCAGTTTTTATAAAGGGCTAAGGCTCATGCCTCAACATTTTCATCATCAAATCCATTTGTGTTTCTCAACACATGTCAAAACATTTCAATATAATGACTCATCATTCCAAGGTTTTAATAATCATTTTCATCAAATATTCCCATCTAAAGTGATCCAGTTTTTATGCTTAGCACTAGCCACTAAGGTTAAGAGTGTTCACTAATGAAGGGTGCTAATATTCAATCTCATGCCATAGAATGACATCTAAGTACAACTAGATAGGCCTAGTTTTATACTCTTTATGCTATCTATCTTAAAAGTAAAGAACTTTGGTAAAGTAAACGAATAAAGCTTGCAAGTAAAACTTGGGATTGGTATAATCAAAATGGTAGAACCAAAGCATGCCTAGTGCATCTTGTTTAGGTTAAAGCTTCCATAGATCTATCTTGCAAGTGGTGATGGCATGCCTTGGTTGGTGTAGTGATTTAAATTCTCCTCGTCTTCTTTGGGGTAGAACTCTTCCTCCTTGTAGACTTGGTCGGTACTATCGTCTATAAATGAATACAGGGTACACAATCACCAAACAATACTTATCTATTGCTATATAGCACACTAAGGCACACACTTGATGATCTAGCATCATCACAATCATCACATGATTTAAAGAACTAGTTTCATTTATTTTATTTGAGAAAAATAATTTCTACTCATTGAAATTAATTAAGATTTAATATTCTCCAATTAAAATATGGTATCATGTGGACACATGTCATCACCACATATTCTAATACATGGGAATGTGATTTAATGGGTTGATCACTTTTTATAAAGTTTAAGATTATTATTAAATAGATTTAAAGTGACTAGAAATGCACTAATAGCATTGTTTTGGTACTAGTCCAAAGTCACTGCATGCAAACCTAAATATTTTTACATATTCAGATAGGTATCATCAAATGTGATTTCTGATAGTTGGAATCAACTCAAAATCTATTATGGTTGATTTTTGAAAAATGTTTGAATGTAGAAAAGTCTCTGTCTTGTTATTTTTGCTATAGATTATATCTAACTCCAAATGATTTAAATCCAACAGGCTTGGATAGATATTTTAATTATCTTTCTAACAAAATTTGAATCATGCCATTTGGTTAAGTGAAACTCTCTGAATTGATTTTTGAATCTAGTTACAGAATATGATTTCAACTAAATTGGAAAATCACTTATTTGAATTTTTGGGCCAGCGCGGGAAAGCTAATGGGTCGGCTCAGTGGCACCCCGCGCCGCAGCGGGCTGCTGACAGCGCGGACCCACTGGTCAGCGAAACTAACTAAGCGAAATGGTATGGGCGAATCTGAGCCGTGCGATCAACTTCTAATCTAACGGCCAAGAGCCATCATCAACGACGAACAGCTCTGGCAAGGAACAAGACCTAGCACGGCGGTGGGGGTCTGGCGGGGCTCACCTGGGCTCCATCTAGGCTCGGCGACAGGGGAAAACAGCGTGGTAGACGACAGCGAGGTGAGGCGCGGTCACGGCAGGGCTCGGGGTGGTCACAATCGACATCGCCCTTCTCCTCCAGTAGCGGCGGACTCCGGTGCAATTCCGGCATGGTGGTGCTTGCCTTGCTCCAGGAAGAGGTGTGGGAGGCTCAGTAGTGAGTGGGGAGTTGAATGGTGTGAGGAATGGAGGCTGGGGTGGCCTCCTTTTATAGCTCGTTGAGGGGACAGAACGGTGCGGGTTGGCGTCTCCGGCGAGGGCGGCATAGAGAGCTAAGGGCATGGCTGGGGTAGGTGGACGGTGCGGTGTCTCCTGGTGGTTCTCATAGACTTAATGGCGCGGCGTGGGGCGGTTGGGTTTTGTCTGGCGCGTGTGGTGCTCTAGGCGGAGGCAGAGGTGGTTGCGGCGACATGCGGCTGCTACGGGTCGCGTGGCGGCGAACGGGGGTGTCTGCCGGGGTGTTGCTATCATGGCGGGTCTGTGCACGCTGTGGGGCCCCCGGATTAATATTCCGAGAATCCCTGTTATGCATACACCACGATCCCATGATCAGTCTATCGTGGTACATAACAGACAACTATCAAAGTAAACATCCATTTCTTAAGCAGAAAATTGTCATACCTTACATGCCATTATGGCTACATCAATAATTATCAGTGGAACTTCATCAAGCGTAGAGCCCGAGCGATGCCTTAACCTACATGCAACCAACTGGGAGAATGTCCTAGCCCACATAGCCGCCACTATCATCTTCTTCTTGATATCTGACCAAGTTAATAGACATGGACAATGCCAGTGAGTACTTTGAATGTACTCACAAACCACCTTAAGATAATAATAATAATAACAAGAGGATATGCAATATGGTCGTGGTAGTAGGAGGTCTCCAAGAGAGGTTCTTTTCTCAAATAGTTTCTCTTGTAGATATAGCATCTACATACCTTTGTTGAAATATTTTGTAAAACATTTTGGAAACCTTTTTGAAAAGTGTTGGAAAACACTAGGATTGGGTCACCCATTTGTTTCGTCATTCCGGTCATCCCATGACCAAAGTCCTTTCCTTCCTTTCCAACCATCCCATGGTCAAAACATATATCCTTTCCAACCATCCCATGGTCAAAACATTTCCAAAGCCATTGCTTTCTAAAATCCTTTTTGAAAACAAAACCAACACCACTCTACAGCAACCTTCCCAACCGTCCATGACTGCGGACACGGCTATTCGAATAGATTTACACTCTGTAGAGGTTGTACACTTTACCCACACCACCCGATCTACACCGATCGTGGGTCGAGTAACCGATCAAGACTCTCTGAATGCCACTCCAGTATAAGTGCCTACCCTATGAGTTTTGTTCCCCTCAACACCGGGACGCCCTATATAGTACACAAGCCAACCAGAGCGCTTTTTCCACTTCCCAAGTGTGCGCTTTCAATGAGGGGCTCATAGTAACGCGTGGAGGGCCGCAGACCCTTTGTTCCTTTTCCCGGTTGATGTTTTACATGGACTCAGCCAGAGAAGGCCCACCCTCCAGGGATTTTTATCCCTTGTAGTCGTTATGAGGCAGCATATACTAGAATAAACAATCATCAAATCCAACCCTGTCCCATTCTAGAGTAATGTGGTTGCATGGGTTAATTGTTCTAGCAAAACTGCAAAGAACCGGGTGCGTTTTTGTAAACCTTTTTCCTCCAGCTTTCCTTCAGCATTTTGTAAAACAAAACCTTTTTATTTCTCAACATCTCTTGGGAGGTCCCACCTCACCAAGGTTTTATCATAAAACATTTGGTAAAACTTTTTTGGGGGTCTTCCCATCCTCTAGTTTTGCTTCAGCTAAAACAGGGTCTCCAAAGGGGTATGGTGTAATACACCATCTATCATACTAGAGTTAAATAGGTGTCATCAAGAGGGTTGTACTTAATAGTTCAAAAGTGTGATGATTTGGAGAAGCCAAGGCACTACCAAGTAGAGATCATCATATAGTAAAACAATAAAGTTTTTGTAAAGCCGAAGATAAATCATGCATAAGTAAGATAGTAGGACAAGTCTTATGAGCAAGAAGGTGGCTTGCCTGAGATCATCACTCTGGCAATATATGTCCCTGGACTTCTCCTTAGAAAACCATAATAACCAATAATAATAACCAACTTCTTCTGGTCTCTTATATAATCGCATCTATCGTCGATATGGATCACATGCAAGCAAACAAATGACACAATCAACACCAGGCATACAAACATCAACACATACAACAAGCAATGAACAATACAAGTTTACAAATTAGTAGGTCTTAGGAAGAATGGATTTAATAAGATTGGCCTTGTCTTGGAAACATGGAAGAAAATCCCTTGGGATTTATAGTCTAGAAACTACCTAAGAGATGGGTTTTGGACCAAGACCATATCATGTATCATCTCATTGTATAAAAATGGTACCATCAGATAGGTATTGACAAAATGAAGCCAACAAAAGTGGTTTCACTATTTTATCAATTTTCCTTGATTCATAAAGCATTTTCTAGTGATTAAAACTCTAGTTTTAGGAAATAATTCACCAGAAATGTTCTGTATGTCCACAAATTATTTCCTTAGATGTTTAGGTAGAGTTTGATATTTACCAGAATGCCCTCTGGAATTTCCCAAAGGCAGTTCTGTAGAAAAATTATCTTTGTCACCAAATTTCATATACAAGGACTTTTGATATGAATTAAAGGGCAATGGATAGGTATTCTAAATACCTCCCAGTACCAATTGGAATCACTATCTTTGGAGTTGCAAAGCTACTGTAGTGATTTATCTAGTGATAAATCTATATACAGAAGTATTTAATTCACTACAAATCGATAGAGGCTCAAAAATTAGTGATATCCTAGGGCTGGGTAGATATTGATGTAGCGAGAGTTGGAATTGGGTTAATTGAACTCATGGTATAGCTTAGGGAAATTTGTAAATTCATAATTAGAGGGATCTTGTTATTTTTGCTACAGGAGTTTAACGGTTCCACTTGGAGGGAGGCCAAGGTAATGAGTTAGGTACATGTAGTACCTACCAGGGGGACTTGGGTTTATCCTATTTGGAGTTGTAAATCCTAGAGAAGGAATTAATTAGTAAAAGGGACACCTTCTGGTATTTAAATTACTATGATTAATCTAGACAAAATTTTGGTTCAATTATTGTACTGAATGTTGAGGAAAACATTTGGGTATAACACAAGGTGCAGATCTAGGCATTTGGTGTGGGTTTTCTTTTTCAAAAAGATTTAAACCAAGAAGCCAGATTCAGATTTGGTGGAATAATAAAGAAATGCATAGGGCGGGCCGGATTCTGGGAGGGACTGGGACGAGCAGAGCAGAAACGGCCCGCCTCGGCGTCTATGTCCGCGGGAGGCCAGGATTCAAAATCCCGCGGGGCGGGGCCCAGGCGTCAGGGAGTGCGGGGTGGCAAAGGGGTATGGAGGCATGGGGGCCCTCCGATTAGGCGAGGATGGACGACTCCCGGTCGTCGTCCCCGCGGGAAACGGCGGCGAGGGCCGAAACCCTAACGTACAGTGGCGGCGCGTGGGGGAGCTCACCTAAGGGCTCGCAGGTGTCAGAAGGTAGGCAGAAAGGATGCGTGGCTCTTCAGCGACCCCAACGATGGGCGGCATCGACGGTTTTCGACCAGATCCGGGCACGCGCGAAGACGACCGAGAGGCATCTTGCTGGAGCTTGTTGGTGCTGCACGGGGAGCTGTTCCTAAGTAAGGAAAACAGAAGGGGAAGTGTAAGAGAGGTTAGGGGAGCACCAGGGAGTGACATGCAGAAGAGGAGAGGGGAGGAGGAGGGAGAGCTACGCTCAAATCTTGAGCAATGGACGAAGTGCCTCTCTCTCTCTCTCGAGCAGTACATGGCAGGGGGAGGGAGAGAAGGAGCTGGGAGGTGAGTGGGGATGGTAGGGAGCAAATGAGCCCGAGGAGGGGAGCCGGGGTGGTGGTTTCCCTCCTAAACCGAGAGGGGGTGGTGTAGAGTGGACTATGTCCATTTGATGGGAAGGGAGGGATGCTGCTCGGGTACTGGTCGAGGGAGGAGGTGGAGGGGGTGCAGTGGGTCCTGGTACACGACCATAGAGAGAGGGGAGTGGTTACTGCCTAGCTTTTGATATAACGAGGGATACACTAATAAATGGTCTATCTTTTCCTCCTTTCAAGGGGGAGGGGGTAAAGGACATGGGGAGAGCACATGCTACAGTTTTTTTCGACCGGAAGGGTGTCATTGTTGTTGTGGGGAGTGATAGTGAGCTTTGGTGATGATTTGATTCTTGGTTTAGCTCAATACTTGCTTAGTTTGCAGGTTTGATCATATAGAGGATTATGAAGGGATGTTGTCAATTTTACTTGAGTGAGCTGATACAAGGGTACTGGTAGATAGGTGAGGTCAATATGCCTTTCTAGGAATTATTTGAGATTTTCCATGATTTAAAAGTCCTCTTAAATCCAATTATGCAGAAATTGCAGAAGTAGATTATTGAAGCTCATTTGATATTTTTCTATTGGACAAGGTGAGTTTTAGGCTTTGATATTTTTCTCATGATTTTTTGATGAATAAAAGTATTTAATATATTGAATTTATTGTTTCTGCCATTTAAGAAAATGGGCAAAAAGAATTATTAAGACTGATATATGGACCTCAATTGAGCCAAAGGTTGGAGAGGTGTTTTGGCAAAAACCATACTTTCCTTTATGGAAGTAGTTTTGGAGGTTTTATCTATTAAAGGAATTAAATAGATCTTGGTCCAAAATAATTATTCAAAAACCTTGGAAAATCTTTAAAAGCAAGGTAGATGGTGTAAACAAGGTTTAACAAGCACTTGCAACCTTGGGATTTGAGAATCCAACTTGAATTTGGTGGAAAACAAGGAAAAGGGTTCTAGGGTAATGTTAATTTCATACCAACAAAACCTTGCTGGATCTTGGAACTAAATTCTCCCCTTGGGGCATGGGATAGATGGATGGATATACCAAGTGATGTAGATCACAATGGTCTAGAGGTCTGAGCTTGATCAGGCTTGAGGGTTCCAAAGAATGATCTCAAACTTTGAATAAAATAAGCCTGCCAAAAGCAGATTAACAAAAAGCCTTCAAAACCTTGTGGGATAAAGAAGCACAAAGATCCAATTGAAACAAGTGAAGTAGGTATTGATAGAACTATATGAGTATAAGACAACCATGCAAAGAATTGGTCCGTAGAAGGTTGGATGATGGTGTGAGCTTCTGTCAAAGTAGGCATGTTGATAAGATTTGCAGGAAAAGTTATTTTCTTGCCTGCAAAACCATCAAGAACAAGTGGGTTGGAGGATGATCTAACCAAGGGAAAGAGTGGGACTTGGTAGTCCTTAGGATGGTTAACAAGATGGTTCAAATACATTTTTAAAAATGCACAAGGGTTGAGAAAAGGAGGCACTCAAAAAGGTGATGTTGGAACAGATTCCAGACTTGGCCACATTTGGCAGATTTAGGGTTTTTGACTAGATTATGAGAGAGGAGGCTTTTTATGGGTAGCAAGGTACCAAAGCATCATCAAGTGGATGAGGTTTAAGAGTAGATTGAGTATAAGGGATCCATGCTTGATATTGGTCTTCATTGATTTGGAAGCTTCTGGAATTAGATCACTTTAGAGCTGATCTGGTTAAGGGTTTTCGATGATTACTCAGTAGTGAGGGATCGAATATAGATTGTATTCTTGCTTAGGGTTTGGTGAGTTTAAAGTTTCTTGATCCTAGAGGATGAGCTCCTAGAGTATCTCATACTACTTCTAAGCAATCAAGTCAAACAATGGATCAAGGTAACTCATCTTTCAAACAAATCAACTACTACTAGGTTTACCATCAAGCTTATCTTGAGGTAAGGATGGGCAATTTTGAAAGGTTGGAGTTTGAATAAGGTAAGAGTCCTTGGTATCCTTACCAAGAGTAGAATTCAAAGGTTTTATACAAGGTTTTGGAAATCCTAGAGGTAAAGTAGTTGAAGGTCTGTCTTGAAAACATAAGGAGATTATATTATATCTCTCTCCATAGTTTTGTCAATGGAGGCTACTGAAATAGTTTGGTTTGCAAAGGCATCTTGGTTAAGGTTTTTGAAATGCCAAAACATTTGAGAATATGAAACATAAGCGAAGACAGTTTTTGTTAAATAGTTTTTGTCAACTAATGTTGAGGTAAGGAGTATATCATAAGATATACAATCAGAAGCATAAGTACAGACAACAACAAGCAAGCATTGCACAATTAAATAAAAAAAAGTTTTTGTTCCCCCCAATTTTTGCATTCTGGACAACTAATTAGGGTTTCTGAAATTGGAATGTTACAGACGCAAGGGAAGGTCAAGGCGCGGCACGTGCGAGCTGGTCAGGGGCGGCGCAATGGCACGCTCTGGACACTGCGCAGAGAGGCGGTGCACGTCGGTGCTAGTGTGGTCCAGGGCTGGGCTTCGACCGTGGGGTGGACAGGGGTGGTGGTAGGAGCACGCGTGTCTAGTGCGCGTCTTGGGCGAGGCTGGCGTGTCTCCTGGTGTGCTGCCCACTATCGGCCGACAACGACCAAGAATGGGCAGCGCTCCACTGTGCCAGCAGCTAAGGGGCAAGCTGGTCTGCTACTGTTAGACACTCAGGGGGACAAGGGCGGTTAAGTGGGAACCATTTGGTCGATGATCACTGTACCAAACTGTGAAGTTAGGCTAGAGCTTTTTCTGTGCATGCCAAGTGTTTGATGAAATGGCTACATGAAAATTATTTTTGAATTTTTGATTCAAATTTTTTGAGGGGTCTTAGATTAAGCTTGAGAGACTAGGTTTTCTTGGATAGGTCAAGGTGAATTCATTTCTTGGATAGATCTTAACACATACACTTGATTCAATTTTCAAATGTCCTTTAAATTTATTTGCTAGATGTTTTTGTAAGTTTATAAAGTGGGCCTTCATACATGTTTACATGGTCTAGCAAGGGGTGAAAATAATTAGAAATGCTTCTGTTAGGAATTGTCTTCTATGAACACCTAAAGTGGCCTAGTGGTTTAAAATGGTCAAAGTGACCATTTGCCTTATTTAATCTTATTTGATTTCTTTCTCTTTGGATTTTGTTTGTAAATGGTCTAGATGATGTGGCATTCACCTTTAAACCATTTCATAAAATTTAGAACAATCAAGCATGGCATATACACTCAAATCTACACTAATGCAAACACACATGCATTCATATTTATTTAATAAAAGTTTTTGGTGACCCTAAATTGGGTGATTTGGATTTGATAAAATTGATTAAAGTTTTGGGATGTTACAAACCTTCCATCCTTAAACAAAATGTCGTCCTAAGATTTAAGAAAAACTAGGAACTAAAGAGATCTGGAAACTCAATCCTAATGTAATCTTCTCGCTCCCAGGTAGCTTCTTCTTCGGTATGGTTGCTCCATTGGATCTTGAGAAACTTGATACTCATTGTTCTGGTTGTTCTGAAGGATTCTTCCAAGATACAGATGGGCACTTCGCGATACGTTAGATCCTTGTTGATATCAATGGCTCGGTGATCGATGTTCTTGAAAACTTTGGTCTTCTCCGGCACTTCTAAGCATTTGCGAAGTAACGAGATATGGAACATGTTATGGATGGCTGACATCTCCTCTGGCAGTTCCAGTTGATAAGATACTTCTCCTCGGTGATTCAGAATCTTGAAGGGTCCAACATATCTAGGGCTAACTTTCCTTTCAGTGGAAAACGATGCATTCCTTTCAACGGCGAAACCTTGAGATACACAAAATCTCCGACATTGAAATTCAGGTCTCTACGTCTCTTGTCAGCATAACTCTTTTGTCTGGATTGGGCGGTCTTGAGGTGCTCACGGACTTTGTGAACCTTCTCTTCGGCTTCTCGTAGGATGTTGGGTCCGAAAATCTGACTCTCTCCTAGTTGCGACCAATTCAAGGGGGTACACCACTTTCTTCCATATAAGAACTCAAATGGGGCCATTTGCAAAATGGCTTGATAACTGTTGTTGTATGATAATTCTGCGAAAGACAGACAATCTTCCCATTTTGATCCATACTCTAACACACAAGCTCTCAACATATCTTCTAAGATTTGGTTGACTATCTCAGTTTATCCATCAGTCTGTGGGTGATAAGCTGTGGTGAAATTCAACTTAGTTCCTAATCCTTCTTGGCCTTTCTGCCAAAATCTCGAGGTAAATTGGGTTCCTCGATCTGACACTATGGTCTTGGGGGTTCCTTGCAAACTGACAATTCTAGCAATGTACAGCTCTGCTAGCTTAGAACTCTGGTAGGTTGTCTTGATAGGTATAAAATGGGCTACCTTGGATAATCTATCAACTATGACCCCGATAAAGTCATTTCCCCTACTAGAAGTAGGCAAACCGGTGTTAAAGTCCATTCCGGCGGAATCCCATTTCCATTCCTGAATCTGCAATGGTTGCAAAAGTCCTGCGGGTCTCTGATGTTCTGCTTTGACTCTCTAACAGATATCACACTTGGCGATGTAGCTTCTGATTTCTCTCTTCATCTTGTGCCACCAAAATTGCTCCTTCAAATCCTAATACATCTTCATTCCTCCGAGATGGATAGAATAAAGAGTATCATGAGCTTCTTGCATGATAACTTGCCTCAGCTCCGAATCTGCTGGCATACAGATACGTCCTTTGTACCACAAAACTCCTTCTTCATCTTCGGTGAATCCAGGTACCTTTCCTGTACCAACACAACAACCACATTGGCTTTGCCGGGGTGATAGTGAATGTCAAGTCATAATCCTTGATTAACTCTATCCATCTCCTTTGCCTCATATTCAGCTCCTTCTGAGTGAAAATATACTTCAAGCTCTTGTGATCCGAATAAATCTCACAGCGGTTACCCATAAGGTAATGACGCCATGTCTTCAATTCTAAAACTACAACTGCTAGTTCAAGATCATGGGTAGGGTAGTTTTTCTCATGCTGCTTTAGTTGTCTGGATATATATGCTATGACTTTGCCTTCTTGCATCAACACACATCCGAGACCAATCTTGGATGCATCACAATACACATCAAAAGGCTTCTTGATATCTGGAATAATCAAGATTGGGGCTGAAATCAATCTCTTCTTGAGTTCTTGAAAACTCGCT
Organism: Avena eriantha; assembly: GCA_910589775.1. Lineage (NCBI taxonomy): Eukaryota > Viridiplantae > Streptophyta > Magnoliopsida > Poales > Poaceae > Avena > Avena eriantha. The sequence goes on along the minus strand of OU342741.1, from coordinate 211,035,280 downwards.
TCACATTTGTCCGTCCATTCGAACTTCTTATCTTTCTTCAGTAATTGGGTCATCGGCCTTGCGATGCTCGAAAATCCTTCAACAAACTTGCGGTAGTATCCCCCTAATACGAGAAATGCACGGACTTGGGTTTGAGTGGTTGGGGCTTCCCATGCTTCAACATCTTTGATCTTGGCGGGATCAACAGCGACTCCTCCTGCCGACACAATATGTCCGAGGAATCCTACTTCTTTCAACCAGAACTCACATTTGCTAAACTTGGCATACAACTTATGTTCTCTAAGGGTTTCAAGGATGGTTCTCAGGTGTTGCTCATGGTCTTCTTCTGACTTGGAATAGATTAGAATATCGTTGATAAAAACAACGACAAACTTATCCAGAAAGTTCATAAAAATCTTATTCATGAGATTCATGAAATAAGCGGGGGAATTGGTCAATCGAAAAGACATGACCGTATACTCATACAATCCATATCTGGTGTTAAAGGCGGTCTTTGTAATATCCGTTGCACGAATCTTGAGTTGATGATAACTAGTTCTAAGATCAATCTTAGAAAACACTCTGGCACCAGTCAACTGATCAAACAGATCCTCAATCTTGGGCAGTGGGTACTTGTTCTTGATGGTGACATCATTCAGCTTCCGGTAATCTCTGCACAAACGGTTACCTCCACCTTTCTTGTCAACAAACAGAACAGGCGATCTCCATGGCAATGTGCTTGGTGGAATCAAAACTTTCTCTAGCATAGCATCAAGTTGCTTCTTCAGCTCCACTAGTTCAGATGGGTTCATACTATAAGGTCTCTGAGCTATGGGTCCAGTCCCAAGAATTAGTTCAATAATGAACTCGATATCCTGATCTTGGGGCATACCGGGGAATTTATCTGGGAATACGTCGGGGTATTCACAGACTACTCTGACTTGGTCTATGGTTGGTTGGGCTAGACTCTTGTTGCATTTGAATTGACAAGGCGTGTTTTAGATACATGCTCTACTGATACTCCAGAGCTATTGGTCATGGTTATGGCTTTCTTGGCACAGTCGATCAATCCTTTATGTTTTGACATCCAGTCCATTCCTAGTACTACTTCAAAACCTTTGGTTCCAAGTACTATTAGATTGGCATAAAAATCTATCCCATGGACTCTGATAGGTATAGCCTTGCAAATTTTTCTAGCTTTGGTGGTTGAACCAGGTATTTGAACTATCATAACATGCTTTAGTTTTGTTGGTTGAATCTTACTAGTGCGTGCAAATTCTTCTGTAAAAAACGAGTGCGATGCTCCAGAATCAAACAACACTCTTGCAAGTACTGAGTTAACAGAAAACATACTCAGCACGACATCGGGCGCTTCCTAGGCTTCTTCATCATTCATGTGGAACAGACAGCTGTTGCGGTCGAGCGAATTCCTTGGGGAAATTCTTCTTCCAGGCTGAACACATCGCTGTTGCTGAGCTGGGGCACTCACATTATTACCTTGCTTTCTTGGAAGGCCGGTAGAGGGTGGTTGACCACGACCTTTACCTTGCTTTCGCTGAGACCATGAGTCGCGCCCGAAGGAGATGCCGCCGTAATGGGTCAAGTCCCGAACCGGTCCCTAGAGATGTGCGCAAGGTTCAAGATTACGGAGGCCGTGCCTATCTAGTTCCTGGCCACGGTTACCTACCTGTATGTATGCACCTCCTCCACGTCCTTCGAGAACAACCAGAATGCATATGTCAAATGGAACGCCTGAACTATGTGACTCATGGAATCTACTAGGCAAGTTAGTGAGTCAAGGGGGTTTCCAGGCCCCCGTGTGGTTGTACGCTCGTCTTGGTTCAAGAGGCAAAAACTCAGGTCCTAAGGGTGGCTAGCATGGGACTACAAAAACCACGCCCAACGTGGCCTCCCATACCTGCCTTAGCATGTTTATTAACCATCTCTGATCATATCTCAACATGCTATCAAACTAGGTTCATCGTATCTCCAATGCATCATCTGGATGGATCGGTCTTGTAATACTAAGCATGGCTAAGCCCGACTGAAATATGGCACTAGCAATTCTCATAAGTTCAACCCTAGTTATGCTAGGAGCGGTGGATCGGTATCTTGGTGTACAAAGGAAAACATGCAGCAGATAGGATACTCTATCTTAAACAAAAGACCACATTGGAGTCGTATGCATATAGCGAGAATGAAATACTATGGAAACATAGGTTCAGAATGATGGGGATACGCTTGCCTTGTCCGTCGTTGAAATGGTACTGCTCTTCGGTGGCATTGACTTCAGGTTTGGGCTCGGTTCCTATTCGCGAAGAACCAACACCGGAAAGAAGAAGTATCAATCAATACATGTCATATGTGCAATGCTCAAGCAAGGATGATTATATGACAAGTTAAATTGTATTAAAATGACACCCTAAGTCATGCTTGGCAATTTAAACGGGGTTCGAGGGGTCCAAACCCTAATTTCGGAGAAACCCCGGATGCATATGAGAGGGGTTATTTTGTTATCCTAATTAAACTTGTCCTGTAAGTTGATTAACAAAGCATGATTATGAGTCTATTGGATAGATCTCATTTTTCTGAACATTTTGATATATTATACACATTTTTCTGATTTAAAATGAATTAGTTATGATTTTTTGTAATTTTAAATCCATTTTTAATTCATTTTAAACAATTAAACATTTTTGGATAATATTAAATATCTTACAACCTGGACCCACATGTCAGGTATTTAATCATTTCAGAAAACATTTCCAAAAATATTAAAAACCTGACAGACAGGGCCCACCTATCAGTTATTTTCATATATTGAAATGATCATAGAAAATACTAATTAAAAGAATAATGACATCATGATGATGTCATGATGACATCATCCGACGAGGATCTCCTAGGTCGAGGTCGAATCCGAGGATTCCGAGCGCGCCTAGATGCACGAGTGCATGCGTTGGATAGAGGGGGCGATGGGGAGGCAAATGGTGGTGGCACCGTCATTTATTGGTCGCCGGAGCGCGGGATTTAACGGTGGCCGGCGGCGGCAAGCGGCCGTGCATGGTGGGACAGCGAACCAGAGGGCGAGGAGGGAAGCGGAGGGGTGTGTTAGAACCGAGAGCTCACCGCGAGCATGGTAGAGCTGGCGGCGAGGCCTGGCGAGGTCGGAATCGACAGTGTCGACGGTGGCCGGAGCTCAGGAGGGAGCTGTCGATTGCGGTGCCTAGGCTTCTCTAGCTAGTACGCTTGGACGAGGTGAACGAGGATGACACGGCGGATCCAACGATTGCTTCAGCGGGGTGAGGTGAGCGCAGTAATGGCAGGATGGCGGAGCTCCTGCGAACTAGGGTTCGTTGGCTAGAGAAGAAATGGGGAAGGGAAGAAGATAGGGTTCATCTGGCGGCGGGAGGGCTACTTGTAGATGCAGTCTAGGACGGTAGCGTGCATCTCCTCGCAGCGGGCAACACGGCGAGGCGGGGACGGCGCCGGCGTCGACACGCAGCTGCTTCGGTCGCTGGCGGCCTTCTTGCGAGAGGAGGAAGAAAAGAGAAAGGAGGGGCGAAGGGATACGGGCCGGCTGCAGCTGGCTGGGCCAGTTCTTGGGCCGGGGCAAAGGAAGGGCACCACGCTTCTAGTGCTACGCGCGAGCGGTAGAGAGGAGAGAGATGAAGGTGGGCTTCGGCCCAGTTAGGGTAGGAGTAGTTTTTATTTCCAGAATTTTTTTCTTTTTCTGATTTCCTATTTTCCAATTGTAGTTCAATTTCTTTTCTGTTTTGTATATTTCCAAAATACAAGAATTGTTGTACACATATTAAAATACTTCAGGGGCCCTTATAATCAGTTTGGGCTCCAAACCTTTTATAGTTTTTGAATTTCTAAACTATTTTGAATTGATTTGAGAGAGGGGGAAAACTAGGGTTTTTATTTTGTCTCTTGATTAGAACCAAGTGCAAATGTAATGCATGTATGCAATGCTCACAAACATGTTGTTTATTTATTACACATAGAGGTGGTATGTTACAGTTCTACCCCACTTACAAGAATCTCGTCCCGAGATTCCTAGGTTTTAGAAAAGAAGGCAGGGTACTCAGATCAAAGACGATCTTCGCGTTCCCAGGTTGCGTCTGACTCAGAGTGATGAGACCACTGAACTTTCAGGAACTTGATGGTCTGACGACGAGTCTTACACTCGGTTTCACCAAGAATACGAACTGGGTATTCCCAGTAGGTTATATCCTCTTTAAGATCCAGACTTTGATGATCTACACCACGAATAGGATCTTTGAAGCAACGCTTGAGTTGCGACACATGGAGGACGTCATGAACATCTGGAAAGGTTGATGGTAGCTCCAACTGGTAGGCAAGTTCACCTCGCTTGGAGAGAATGCGAAAGGGACCAACGTAGTGAGGAGCCAAATTGCCTTTGATACCAAAACGATGGACACCCTTCAGAGGAGTGACCCAGAGATAAACTTGATCACTAACTTCATAATGAACTTCAAGGTGATGACGATCGTAGTTGGTTTTCTGGTGAGATTGAGCAGCCTTCAGACATTCTCGGATTATGTGAACTTGATCTTCAGCTTCTTGGATTATATCCGGACCAAAGAATTGTCTTTCGCAGGTTTCAGTCCAATTCAGCGGTGTTCGACATGTTCTTCCATATAAGAACTGGAAAGGAGCCATACCCAAAATGGATATGAAACTGTTGTTTTAAGAGAACTCAGCAAATGGAAGACATTTCTCCTAGTTCTTGCCAAAGGATATAACACACGCTCTAAGAATGTCTTTAAGGATTTGATTCACCCTTTTAGTTTGACCACCGGTTTTAGGATGGTAAGCTATGCTGAACGAAACATTAGTTCCCATGGCTTGTTGGAAACTAGCCCAAAACATGGAGGTAAACAAACTTCCGCGGTCAGATACGATCTTCTTTGGAACACCATGGAGAACCACTATTCGAGACACATATAACTCTGCTAGTTGACTTGAAGTGATACTTTCTTGGAAAGCAAGAAAATGAGCAACCTTGGATAGTCGATCAACCACTACCCATATTGCATCATGTCCATTTTGGTTCTTTGGAAGTCCAGTAATGAAATCCATACCAATTTCATCCCATTTCCACTCAGGGATACGCAATGGCTGCAGAAGTCTAGTAGGTCTTTGGTGTTCAGCTTTTACAAGACGATAGACGTCGCATTCTGCAACAAAGCGAGCAATTTCTGGTTTCATTCCACTCCACCAGAATCTTTGACGAAGGTCCCAATACATCTTGGTACCACCAGGATGAATGGACAAAGGTGATTCATGAGCTTCACGAAGGATTAGCTCTTTAATCTTTCGACTATTTGGCACCACTAGCCGGTTACAGCAGTAGAGGGTACCTTGATCATTGATGGAAAAACATTTGGCGTCTCCACTTGCAACATGCTCCTTGATCTTGGTAATCTCATCGTCTTGCTTCTGAGCTTCCTTGATTTGATCCTCAAGAGAAGACCTTACTTCAAGGTTATAGAGGAAACCATGAGGAACCACTTCAAGGTTAAGACGCTTGATTTCCTCATAGAGAACAGGTTGAGCTTGTGAAATCATCAGGTTGTTGCAATAAGACTTCCGACTTAGCGCATCAGCAACAACATTGGCTTTGTCGGGTTGGTAGTTGAGACCCGAATCATAATGTTTGATGAGTTCCAACCATCGTCTTTGCCTGAGATTGACATCTAGCTGGGTGAAGAGATACTTCAGACTTTGATGGTCCAAGTAAAGTTTGCAACGATTACCTATGAGGTAATGTCGCCATTGCTTAAGAGCATGAACAACAGCAGCTAGCTCGAGATCATGGGTTGGATAATTATTCTCATGTGGCTTTAGCTGCCGGGAGGCATAAGCTACCACATGACCATCTTGCATCAACACACAACCGAGCCCTTGGAGAGAAGCATCACAATAGACAACGAAGTACTTGCTTGTGTCCGGGAGGACGAGCACAGTATCAGTGGTTAGCTTAGTTTTCAAAACTTGAAAGCTTTCTTCTGCCCTTTCAGACCATTCGAACTTCTTATCTTTCTTAAGAAGATCAGTCATAGGCTTGGAAATCTTGGAGAAGTTCTCAATGAATCGACGGTAATATCCAGCCATTCCAAGAAAACTTCGGACTTCCTTGAATGAGGTAGGTGACTTCCATTAAAGAATGGTTTGAACCTTATCCGGAATGACAGGAACACCATTAGTTGAGACCACATGACCAAGAAAGACGAGCTCTTGCAACCAGAACTCGCACTTGGAGAACTTGGCGTAGAGACTATGTTCACGAAGTTTAGTCAATACCAAATGTAGATGTTCGGCATGCTCTTCTTTCTTGGAATAGATCAAAATATCATCTATGTATAACACTACGAACTTGTCCAGATACTCCATAAAGACAGAGATCATGACCCTCATAAAGGTGGCAGGGGCATTGGTTAACCTGAAGGACATCACTGTATACTCATAAAGACCATAACGAGTTGTGAATGCCGTTTTTGGGATATCCTCTTTTCTGATTTTGATTTGATGATACCCCAACCTTAAATCCATCTTGGAGAAGACGGTAGCACCACTTAGTTGATCAAAGAGGTCATTTATCCGAGGAAGAGGATACTTATTCTTGATTGTCACCACATTGAGTGGACAGTAATCAATGACCAATCCTGGAATGTTTGTATCCCACTTCTTGACAAAGATGGTAGGACAACCCCAAGAGGAGGTACTAGGTTGAATATAGCCTAGGCCTTCTAGCTATTCAATTTGCTTCTTTAACTCCACCAACTCATGAGGGGGCATATGGTAAGGTCTTTTAGAGATAGGAGAAGTTCGAGGAACTAGCTCGATGACAAACTCCACACTTCGATCAGGTGGCATGCCAGGCAATTATTCAGGAAAGACATCCGGGAAATCACATACTACCTGGAAATCTTGAACTTCTAGAGGGGGTAACTCTTCCATACCCTCCATGGCATACAACTCCGAAAACGGAACAGAAACTACCGATGGCGACTACGACCCATCAGACCAGTACTTGATTGTTATGCCAGCAGGGGAGGTCACGGTAATAGTCCTAAGTGCAGAGTCAATGACGGCTTGATACTTGGATAACTAGTCCATGCCTAGAATGACATCAATGTCAGTTGACTTAAGTGCAATGAGGGATGTGGGAAACTTCTGGTATGCTATATCTATCTCAACCCCATGAGTAACCCATATGGTCTGCCAACGAGACCCAGGAGTTCTAATCTCTAAAGGGAAGGCATTGATCTAAAAGCTATGTCATGCATCCGTGAAAACTCTTAAGATATGAATGTATGCGATGCTCCAGAGTCAAACAAAGTTGTTGTTAGAATTGAATTGACACGAAGTCTACCCAGATTGACGTGTGGATCTTCCTAGGCTTCTTCAACAGTCACATGAGTCAGGCGACCACGTCTAGCACCCTGAGCTTTATCATACTTCTTTGTCGGTTGATCATTGCAACGAGCAGACCTTTGAGGACACTCCCTTGACTAGTGACCAGGCTGACCACATGAGTAACCTGTAGTTCCGGAGAAGGAACCAGCAGGAGGACGATAACTTGCTCCACCAGTATTTGACTGTGGCTGACGAGGAGCATTGGCAGTTGACTTGGGTGCATAAGGAGCACGAGGCACAACACTATATGGAACAAAGACTCGACGCTTCTTGTTGCCAGAAGAAGACACATGAGAGTTCCCTTCTTCACGCTTCTAGGAAACCTCCATTTCCTTTCTTCCATGCTCTAGAGTAAGAGCCTGGTTGTGCAGTTCCTGAAAGGTTCTGAACTTGAAAGGCAGCAACTCATAGCGAACTATAGGACTAAGTCCCTTACGGAACAGCTCTTGCTTATCTTCATCATTGGTCACATCCCTGGGTGCATAACGAGCCAGGCGGGTGAACTCATGCCCATATATTTCAATATCCATACGCCCCTGAGTCAGATCCGAAAACTCCCTCCTTTTGAGATCCATGACGGGCTTAGGAATATAGGAGGCACGGAATGCTGCAACAAACTCCTCCCAGGTGACAACATGTCCTTGAGCTTGCATATCCAGATACCCGTCCCACCAAACACCAGCCTCACCTTCCAGCTGATAGGTGGCGGAGTTGACCTGGTCATCCTGACGAACATGAAGAGCACTAAACTTGCGCTCGATTGTGCAAAGCCAATCATCATCATCAAGGGGTTCCTTGGGGTGGTTGAAGATTGGAGGAAATGAGTGGATGAAATCCCCAAGTGTGACACAGTCGTCGGGGCGACGTTCAGTCTTCTGAGCCATAGGCTCAAGAAGGCGTTCATTCCTCAGACGGTTGGTCTCAATATTGTTGAGAACCTCGGCCTTTGTGGGAGGTGGCGGAAGTTCCTCATCAGGATTGTTGTGGCAGTGACGGCCAATGGAACCACGAGTACCGGAAGACATCCTGAGGAGAAAACAGAACCCGTGAGATTGGATCACCAAGAGAAATACATCAAAAGATGACATGAACCATATCAAACGGTCACGCTAGAATCAACCATATGAGTTGAGGTCACATCATAACACCAAGTATGGCAGTAGAACAAGCATACGAAATGTATACCGCTACCAACTTAAATACAAACCATAACAATGGAATACAATATGATATGATACCAACAAATCATAGAAGAAGAAAGGAATTGAATTCCAAACACCCTTAGCAAGGTTGAAAACAATGCTTCAGATGCCCGGATATATCTTGGAAACTCCGAGCTTTGCAACCGGATACGGAGTACTAGAAGAACAACCCAACCCCGTAGATCCTAGTAATTTGAAATGATAGACGAGAAGTGAAAACCTTTCAAACTAAACAAGGTAAGATAACTCAGCAATAGAACAACCCTAGATAAGAAGTAAAAAGAGTCCTATTTAGAGTTTTGCAAATAATTTTAACTTTCAAATAGTTCTCACAAGTGCTAGACTCGACATCAACCAGTAAGAAGGGTTTCCTACAGGCAGTCTTGCTGTGATACCAAAATCTATCACGACCCGGGATCAGGGTTAGACAAATACCAGATCTTCATCTAACATAAGCCTCACCTCGAGCTCGAAACGTGCATGGAATAATTCGGTAACATTACAGAACATACAAACCATGCATTATTAAGGTACGCTCTTAGCAGAGCTGCACGTAAGTGTTACAAACCAGGGGTCAAAGACCCATCAAACACCAAGCAACAGGAGCAAATAAGTTGTTCTAAACAACAAACTTAGCAAAGGGCCTAAGAGGCCTTGAACATAAGAAAACGACCCTTCCATAGATCCTAGGCTGCTTCCCAGGAACCCCAACTACTCGTCGACATCAACGTAGAAACCACCTTCAGTTGGAGTAGCTTCATCTGTAGAAAAACATCAACGAGGCAAGGCTGAGTACAAGATGTACTCTGCAAGACTTAATAACCTACGATACATGCTTGGTTTAGAGAGGCTTTCTGTGGTTACTTTGCAAAAGCTAGCTTTGTTTGAAAACAAGAGAGAGAAGAGGCTCGTCTAATCAGATCATTTCCAAAAAGGGGTAAGAAGACTACACTATAGTTCCTTCATATTGCCTTCATCATCATCTGAGAACCTTTCAACTTGGAATACCCCCTCAAGGAACCCGGAGGAAGTAATTCTAGAACACTCGTTAGTTGCCAAATTTTAACATTAGGTTATAGTTCTCTATGATCACAGAATCCGTTCCCAAGTCGTCCATAACCGTGGACATGGCTTTTCGAAAAGATTATTACCCTGCAGGGGTGCACAACTTTACCCACACGTACCAACCGACTCTTAATGCCAAATTATTAGCCCTCTTCCTTGGAAGGCCGGCATAGGGTGGTTGACCACGACCTATACCTTGCTTTCGCCGAGACCATGAGTCACGACCTAAGGAGATACCGCCGTAACTGGTCAAGTCCCGAAGCCGGTCCCTAGAGATGTGCGTAGGGTTCAAGATTACAGAGGCCGTGCCTCTCTTGTTCCCGACCACGCTTACCTACCTGTATGAATTCACCTCCTCCACCTCCTTCGAGAACAACCAGAATGCATATATCGAATGGAACGCCCGAACTATTTGACTCATGGAATCTACAAGGCAAGTTAGTGAGTCGAGGGGGTTTCCAGGCCCCCGTGTGGTTGTACAATCGTCTTGGTTCAAGAGGATAAACCTCAGGTACTAAGGGTGGCTAGCATGGGACTACAAAAACTACGCCCAACGTGGCCTCCCATACCTGCCTTAGCATTTTTATTAACCATCTCCGATCATATCTCAACATCCTATCAAACTAGGTTCATCGTATCTCCGATGCATCATCTGGATGGATTGGTCTTGTAATACTAAGCATGGCTAAGCCCGACTGAAAGATGGCACTATCAACGCTCATAAGCTCAACCCTAGTTATGATAGGAGCGGTGGATCGGTATCTTGGTGTACAAAGGAAAACATGCAGCAGATAGGATACTCTATCTTAAACAAAAGACCACATTGGAATCGTATGCTTATAGCGATAATGAAATACTTTGGAAAGATAGGTTCAGAATGATGGGGCTACGATTGCCTTGTTCTTCGTTGAAGTGGTACTGCTCTTCGGTGGCGTTGACTTCAGGTTCGGGCTCGGTTCCTATTCGCGAAGAACCAACACCGGAAAGAAGAAGTAACAATCAACACATGGCTTATGTGCAATGCTCAAGCAAGGATCATGATATGCCAAGTTAAATTGTATTAAAATGACACCCTAAGTCATGCTTGGCAATTTAAACGGGGTCCGAGAGGTCCAAACCCTAATTCAGAGAAACCCCGAATGCATATGAGAGGGGTTATTTTGTTCTCCTAATTAAACTTGTCATGTAAGTTGATTAACAATTCATGATTATGAGTCTATTGGATAGATCTCATTTTTCTGAACATTTTGATATATTATACACATTTTTATGATTTAAAATGAATTAGTTATGATTTTTCCAATTTTTAATCCATTTTAATTCATTTTTAAACAACTAACATTTTTGGATAATATTAAATATCTTACAACCTGGACCCACATGTCAGGTATTTAATCATTTCAGAAAACATATCCAAAAATATTATAAACCTGACAGATAGGCCCACCTGTCAGTTATTTTCATATATTGAAATAATTACTGAAAACACTAATTAAAAGAATAATGACATCATGATGATGTCATGATGACATCATCCGACGAGGATCTCCCAGGTCGAGCTCGAATCCGAGGATTCCGAGTGTGCTTGGACGCACGAGTGCGCGCGTTGGATAGAAGGGGTGATGGGGAGGCGAATGGTGGTGGCGCCGCCATTTATTGGTCACCGGAGCGCGGGATTTGATGGTGGCCGTCAGTGGCAAGCGGCGGTGCACGGTGGGACGGCAAACTAGAGGGCGACGAGGGAAGCGGAGGGGTGTGTTAGCACCGAGTGCTCACCGCGAGCACGGTAGAGGTGGCGGAGAGGCCTTGCGTGGTCGGAATCGATGGTGTTGACGGTGGCCGGAGCTCGGGAGGGAGCTGTCGATTGCGGCGTCTAGGGCTTCTCCAGCTAGCACGCTTGGACAAGGTGAACGAGGACGACACGGCGGATCCAACGGTGGCTTCAGCGGGGTGAGGTGAGTGCGGTAATGGCGGGACGGCAGAGCTTCTGCGAACTAGGGTTCGTCGGCAGAGGAGAAATGGGGAAGGGAAGAAGATATGGTTCATCTAGCGGTGGGAGGGGTACTTGTAGACGCATTCTAGGACGGTAGCGCGCATCTCCTCGTAGCGGGCATCACGGCGAGGCGGGGACGGCGCCGGTGTCGACAAGCAGCTGCTTCGGTCGCTGGCGGCCTTCTGGCGAGAGGAGGAAGAAAAGAGAATGGAGGGGTGAAGGGGTATGGGCCGGCTGCGGCTGGCTGGACCGGTTCTTGGGCCGGGGAAAAGAAAGGGTGGCACGCTTCTAGCGCTGCGCGCGAGCGGCGGAGACGAGAGAGAGGAAGGTGGGCTTCGGCCCAGTTAGGGTAGGAGTAGTTTTTATTTCCAGAATTCTTTTCTTTTTCTGATTTCCTCTTTTCCAATTGTAGTTCAATTTATTTTCTGTTTTGTATATTTCCAAAATACAAGGCTGTTTTACACATATTAAAATACTTCAGGGGCCCTTATAATCAGTTCGGGCTCCAAACCTTTTATAGTTTTTTAATTTCGAAACTATTTTGCATTGATTTGAGAGAGGGGGAAAACTAGGGTTTTTATTTTGTCTCTTGATTAGAACCAAGTGCAAATGTAATGCATGTATGCAATGCTCACAAATATGTTGTTTATTTATTACACATAGAGGTGGTATGTTACATTCCACCAGGCTCTTGCATCTCCTGCCAGATAGTGGGTGGCAAACAGTACCTTCTCATCTACATCAACTCCTGCGACTTTTAGGTTGTTCTCCATGCTTTGTAACCAATCATCAACATCTAAAGGGTCTTCAGACTTGCTAAAGATAGGGGGATTGGTATTCTGAAAGTTCTTAAGCTTGGATCCATGATGATCCTGATTTCCATGGCCTTGATTATTGTGGACCATATGAGCTATCTGTTGAAGAGTGGCTACGTTGGCAGAATCTGCAACATCGGGTCCTGCGATGAGCTGCTTCCTCCTTGGTTTCCACGAGTCATCTGAAGATTGTGATAGATTAAGGGGTAAGAGGGAAAGTTCTAAGGTTCATGGTTTTGTTTTCGAAAGCTTTATACTTTTTGTTTGAACTCACGCTTTGCAACTAACTTCATCGCATCCATTCATTCATTCAAGCACACAATACAACACACCACCACAACATAAAAGGAAAACAAATGGTTTTAAGAACCATTCTGTGAACTAAGATACAGTGGGACCGATGCAACTCATTCCTACGGTAGTGATCAAGTGCATTTACTCGTCATCAATGAAGTTGAAATCATCATCATCGGTGTAGAAATCCATGGCATCATCCTCTAGGTAGTCATTGTCATCGCTGAGGTATGAGTGAATATCTCCCTGGATGTCTTCACCTTATTCCTCTTCTTCTTTTTCTGCAAGCTGGGCTTCTTGCTCACGGATGGTCTTCTCGAGGTCGGCCACCTTCTTGCAAAGACGAGCGATGGTGCGATCCTTCTTCTCGTGTTGACGACAAAGTGATTGGCGATCCTTGACGAGCATGGCGAGAGTCCGGTCCTTCTTGGTGGGAATGGCAAGGTTGTGATTGGCGTAAGCCCGAGCATTGTCCAATTCCTTCTGCCTATCATACAGCAGGAAGTCAAGGTTCTCCACTTGGCACTTCATCTCTGGGTGACTTGGCATCTCTAATGGAATTCCCATAGAATCACGCCTTGCATAATGAGCAAAGCGAGTTCCTTAGATCAAGTTGATGTTTTGCCCACACGGATGGGCAAGAGCTTCATGCATGGCCCTGGCTAATCCATCTATCCAGTTGTTCTCTCATACGGTGAATTGAATCTTCTTAGAAAGGGGTGCTTCCATCTTTCCTCGAAGCTCTACAACTATCAACCATTGTAGATCTCCTCCAAGGAAATCATTGAGTTGAGCTCCGAAGAATTCCGGATGCGGGCGCTCAAGGTACTCTGACAGTACATCAAGATCCCTCTCAAAGATCAGCCGGCCTCCATTACCCAACCGGTAGAACTTGCAATACTGAACTTCCATCTATAAGAATTTAGGATGAGTAAGTTAGTGAAGTGATCAAGTGTGTAAAATTTTATGTAGTAATGTAAGAATTTTTGAGGAACATGTATTTTTTTTGAAAGAATCGAGGATAAGAGTGGGAATAGGTTTTCATAAATACTCACTTCTTTGGTTTTGAAACTAAGTTTTCGTTCGGACGTCCATTCTAACTAGGGTCTCCTATGGTCAGGATGGCTCTGATACCAACTTTTCAACACCCGGATTTTTAATCCCAGATGCCTGTTATGCCATACCTCGGAATCCTAGGATTACCATTTTTGAGAGACATAACAGACTGGATATCACAATACATCATCCATTACAAACCACAATGAGGTTTTACATGAATAAAGGATCTCATGATCCAGTCTTAATACAAACAAGCAGAGGAATAGTAAAGCGTAGTAGTGGGCTCCATCTTCAGTGTCACAGGCAATGCTGATGATGGGAGATGATCCTAGTTGTCGTAGCCGTCCTACTATCCATCTTCCCGATAGTCCTCCTCATAGTCTGGCCACCGGAATAGCCAGGGACAAAGCCATGAGTACTCTTTAAGTACTCGCAAACTATCACTAACAAGTAAGGTAGTTCTAGTAGGAATGTTGTGCTCTAAGTTTGTTTGCAAAAGCTATATTTATCTTAAGCTCAGTTTAGAAGTAAAGAAAGCTAAATTAAAGTTCTAAATCACTTAAGTTGGGAAATTAGTTTTCATAGTCACAACCCTTTTTTGGTCAAGTCAAAGTCACACTTCATTTCACAAGTCATTTCGAAAACATCCGACGACAGAACAGTATGGCCACTCCAACTGTCCATTACCGTGGACGCGGCTATTCGAATAGTTTGACACTCTGCAGAGGTGGTACACTTTCACCACAAAATTCGATACATCCGTCAGGGATAACCCTGAATCATCATACGTAGTATGCGGACAATCTATCATAACCTTTCAATTACACACTCTAGCATAGGCACCTCCCCTATGAGCTTGGCCTCCCAGCCATGGCCATCTGCAATCCTGGGCACTGCATAGGTGGACACACATCAGGAGGTAGCCTCAGCTCAAACCTCTCTTGCGAGGGAACCCATACTAATGCATATTAACTTCTGGCTAAGCCTTACCCAATTTAGGTATTGTGGTTGTACGATAAAATTTGGAATGGTATCGCATCCGAACCCAACCATCAATTTTTATAAAGGGCTAAGGCTCATGCCTCAACATTTTCATCATCAAATCCATGTGTGTTTCTCAACACATGTCAAAACATTTCAATAGAATGACCCATCATTCCAAGTTTTCATAATCATTTTCATCAAATATTCCCATCTAAAGTGATCCAGTTTTTATGCTTAGCACTAGCCACTAAGGTTAAGAGTGTTCACTAATGAGGGGTGCTAATCTTCAATCTCATGCCATATAATGACATCTAAGTAAAACTAGATAGTCTTAGTTTTATACTCTTTATGCTATCTATCTTAAAAGTAAAGAACTTTGGTTAAGTAAACGAATGAAGCTTGCGAGTAAAACTTGGGATTGGTATAATCAAAATGGTAGAACCAAAGCATGCCTAGTGCATCTTTCTTAGGTTAAATCTTCCATAGATCTAGCTTGCAAGTGGTGATGGCTTGCCTTGGTTGGTGCAATGATTGAAATTCTCCTCGTCTTCTTCGAGGTAGAACTCCTCCTCCTTGTAGACTTGGTCGGTACTATCGTCTATAAATGAATACGGGGTACACAATCACCAAAAAATACTTATCTATTGCTATATAGCACACTAAGGCACACACTTGGTGATTTAGCATCATCACAATCATCACATGATTTAAAGAACTAGTTTCATTTATTTTATTTGAGAAAAATAATTTCTACTCATTGAAATTAATTAAGATTTAATATTCTCCAATTAAAATATGGGATCATGTGGACACATGTCATCACCACATATTCTAATACATGGGAATATGATTTAAAGGGTTGATCACTTTTTATAAAGTTTAAGATTATTATTAAATAGATTTAAAGTGACTAGAAATGCCCTAATAGCATTGTTTTGGTACTAGTCCAAAGTCACTACATGCAAACCTACTTATTTTTACATATTCAGATAGGTATCATCAAATGTGATTTTTGAGAGTTGGAATCAACTCAAAAGCTATTATGGTTGATTTTTGAAAAATGTTTGAATGTAGAAAAGTCTCAGTCTTGTTATTTTTGCTATAGATAATCTCTAACTCCAAATGATTTAAATCTAACGGGTATGGATAGATATTTTAATTATCATTCTAAAAAAAGTTTGAATCATGCCATTTAGTTAAGTGAAACTCTCTGAATTGATTTTTGAATCTAGCTACATAATATGATTTGAACAAAATTGGAAAATCAATTATTTGAAATTTTGGGCCAGCGCCGGAAGGCTAATGGGCCGGCTCAGTGGCACTCCGCGGCACAGCGGGCTGCTGACAGCGCGGACCCACTTGTTAGTGAAACTAACTAAGAAAAATGGTATGAGCGAATCTGAGCCGTGCGATCAACTTCTAATCTAACGGCCGAGAGTCATCGTCGACGACGAACAGCTCCGGTGAGGAACTAGACCTAGCGCGGCGGTGGGGGTCTGGTGGGGCTCACCTGGGCTCCAGCTAGGCTCAGTGACAGTGGGAAATGGTGTGGTAGAAGACGGCGAGGCGAGGCACGGTCACGACAGGGCTCAGGGCGTTCGCAATCGACGGCACCCTTCTCCTCTAGCAGGGGCGGACTCCGGTGCAATTTCGGCATGGTGGTGCTCTCCTTGCTTCGGGAAGAGGTGTGGGAGGCTCAGTGGTGAGTGGGGAGTCGAATGGTGTGAGGAATGGAGGCTGGGGTGGCCTCCTTTTATAGCTCGACAAGGGGACAAAACGGTGCGGGCTGGCGTCTCCGGCGAGGGCAACACAGAGAGCTAAGGGCATGGATGGGGTAGGTGGACGGTGCGGTGTCTCCTGGCAGTTCTCACGGACTTAATGGCACGGCGTGGGGCGGATGGGTTTTGTCTAGCGCATGCGGTGCTCTGGGCGGAGGCGGAGGTGCTTGCGGCGGCGTGCGACTGCTACGGGTCGCACGGCGGCAAACGGGGGTGTCTGTCGGGTTGCTGCTATCATGGCGGGTCTGTGCACGCGAGTGGAGGTCAAGGCGTGGCGCGTGCGAGCTGGTCGGGTGCGGCACACTGGCGCGCTATGGACACGGCGCGGAGAGGCGGTGCGGGGCGGTGCTAGTATGGTCTAGGGCTGGGCTTCGACCGTGGGGTGGACAGGCGGTGGCGGTAGGAGCTCGCATGTCTGGTGCGCATCTTGGGCAAGGCTGTCATGGCTCCTGGTGTGCTGCCCACTGTCGGCCAGTGACGACCAAGAACGGGCGGCGCTCCACTGTGCCAGTAGCTAAAGGGCAAGCTGGTCTGCTACTGTTAGACAATCAGGGGGACAAAGGGGGTTAAGAGGGAACTATTTGGTCGATGATCACTGTACCAAACAGTGAAGTTAGGCTAGAGCTTTTTCTGTGCATGCCAAGTGTTTGATGAAATGGCCGCATGAAAATTATTTTTGAATTTTTGATTCAAAAGTTTTTAGGGGTCTTAGATTAAGCATGAGAGACTAGGTTTGCTTGGATAGGTCAAGGTGAATTCATTTGATGTGTTTTTGAAAAAGTGTGATCTTAACACATACACTTGATTCTGTAAAGTGGACCTTTTAAATTTATTGCTATATGTTTTTGTAAGTTTGTAAAGTGGACCTTGATACATCTTTACATGGTCTATCTAGGGGTGAAAAGAATTAGAAATGCTTCTGTTAGGAATTGTCTTCTATGAACACCTAAAGTGGCCTAGTGGTTTAAAATGGTCAAAGTGACCATTTGCCTTATTTAATCTTATTTGATTTCTTTCTCTTTGGATTTTGTTTGTAAATGGTCTAGATGATGTGGCATTCACCTTTAAACCATTTCATAACATTTAGAACAATCAAGTATGGCATATACACTCAAATCTACACTAATGAAAACACACATGCATTCATATTTATTTAATAAAAGTTTTTGGTGACCCTAAATTGGGTGATTTGGATTTGATAAAATTGATTAAAGTTTTGGGATGTTACATACAGTCCACTAGTAATAAATATATGGACCTACTCGTAGTAATATGCACGCAAAACAAGTTGTGTTTTCTCTCTCCTTTGCTGGCTCTCACCATCCATCCTCCATCGATCTCTTCTCTGTAGCCACGGGTGCACAGTCCGGCTTGTCTCTTCCTTGTCCACACCGATCTACTTCCAGCAACCCCCCCCCCCAGAAATTCAAGCCATCTACTGGATTAATAATCATCTTGTTTTTTATCAACGAGTTTCAGGCCGAGCAACCTCGCAAGGTCGTGGACATATCCACATCATAGTTTATGGTAAATTTCCCATATTTGGTAGTACTACAAGCAAGTAGATGTGCATATATTGCAATTGGTAAACAATATACGAACAACTTTGAATATTGACCGTTGGATCAAGACTTGTGAATCCCAATATTACCAGCCGTTGGATATTCTTTTCCATTAATCTAGTATCTAGAAGATTCTATTGATAGTCTTCATCACAATATATGATATGCACAAAACTCAAAACACACTTCTCCATCATTCTAGAATCTTTTGCCTTGTTTATGTAGACCATGTTACCAAAATTTTAAAGTTTTAGATAGCTAATAATCGCTGACTTCTACATGACATACAAAGTACAAGAACCAAATATATACACCCATACTTTATAGATGTTGATCAAATTTATATTTTTTTGCTTTTCCTATTATATTCTTATCTTACCACTATATAGTGTACGAATAACTTTGAATATTGACCGTTGGATCAAGACTCGTGAATCTCAACATTTCCAGCCGTTGGATCTTCTTTTCCATTATAGCTTCTAGAAGATTCTATTGATAGTCTTCATCATAATGAATGCTATGCACAAAACTCAAAACACACTTTCCTCATCATTCTAGAATCTTCTCCCTCGTTTCTCTAGACCATGTTACCAAAAAAATCATGTTTTAGATCGCTAATAATCGTTAACTTCTACATGATCTTACCACTATATAGTGTACGAAGAACTTTGAATATTGACCGTTGGATCAAGACTCGTGAATCCCATCATTTCGAGCCGTTGGATCTTCTTTTCCATTGAAGCATCTAGAAGATTCTATTGATAGTCTACATCACAATGAATGCTATGCACAAAACTCAAATAACACCTATCATTCTAGAATATTCTCCCCCGTTTCTCTAGACAATGTTACCAAAATTTTAAAGTTTT
Organism: Avena eriantha; assembly: GCA_910589775.1. NCBI lineage: Eukaryota > Viridiplantae > Streptophyta > Magnoliopsida > Poales > Poaceae > Avena > Avena eriantha. Next base: position 211,016,231 of record OU342741.1, on the reverse strand, counting down.
ATATAGCTAATAATCGCTGACCTCTACATGATATCCAATAGCTAGAAATGTTGGGATTCGCGAATCTTGATCCAGTGATCAACATTCAAAGTTATTCGTACACTATATAGTGGTAAGATAAGATAAGATAAGATCATGTAGAAGTCAACGATTATTAGCTACGTGGGAGAATATTCTAATATGATGGAGAAGTATGTTTTGAGGTTTGTGCATAACATTCATTATGCTGAAGACTATCAATAGAATCTTCTAGATGATAGAATGGAAAAAAAAGATCCAACGGCTGGAAATGTTGAGATTCATGACTCTTGATCCAACGGTCAATATTCAAAGTTATTTGTACACTATATAGTGGTAAGATATCTCTATCTCTACTACTATAATGGAGCAATTTTGAATTGGATCCATAGCACCAATCCTAACCATTGGGCTGTTAGATCCAATAAAGCTAGATTCGTGTTGAATAGTACCTAGAGCAAACTCCACCATGCATGTTCTAGAACCATCATGCCACCACCCCCAAAATTTCATAGCATAGTAGGCTATATTCTCTCTACGATGGTAGTGGAGCAGTTTTAAATTGGATCCATAGCACCAATCTTGACTGTTGGGCCGTTAGATCCAATGGTTCAGAGCAACTGGTTTTGTGTTGAATATATAGTACACACCTAGAGCAAACTCCACCATGTTCTAGAACCATCATGTCACCATCCCCAAAATGCATAAATTAAGTCTATTAATAATAACTATCTACACATATTGAGAGTACAACCTACCGTGCTATGAAATCTTGGGGGTGGTGAAATGATGGTTCTAGAACATGGTGGAGTTTGCTCTAGGTACTATTTAACATGAATCTAACTGCTTTGAACCATTGGATCTAATATCCCAACAGTCTGAGATTGGTGCTATGGATCCAATTCAAAACTGCTCAATTATAATAGTAGAGATAATTTTATATAGTGATGATATGTCTGGCGTCTATTATTTGAGTCTCACGTGCATGACATGTGCAATTTACTAATAGTGGTAAGATACGAATAACTTTGAAAGATGATCGTTGGATCAATACTCGTGAACACCAATATTTCCAACCGTTGGATCTTCTTTTCCATTCGAGCATTTACAAGATTCTATAGATTGTCTTCAGCAGAATGAATGCTATGCACAAACCTCAAAACACACTTATCCATCATAATCCTAGAATCCTCTCCCTCGTTTCTCTAGACCATGTCACCAAAAATTTCAAGTGTTAGGTAGCTAATAATATTTTTCTTCTACATGATGATACAAAGTACAAGAACAATATATACACCCATACTTTATATATGTTGATCAAATTTATAATTTTTATGCTTTACCTATTATAATTTTATATAATGATGATATGTCATATGCCTATTATTTGAGTCTCACGTGCATGGAATGTGCAATTTACTAGTATCCTACAATGTATGAACATTCTTGGGTTTCAGTTTGAAGGACCAATAAGGTCATGGCCATATATATCGATACCCTAGCTACACTTTATGATACGGTTCACACATCGGGTAGATGGGTGCGTCTTGGCGTAGTAAACAATATTGACCGTGGGAGTTTTGGACAATTATGAAAGAACATTTTTCACTTTTCCAAGTGATTACGAGGATGTTTCGTACTAGTAAAGAAAATGAGAAGAATTTGGCTTGGAATGCGACAAGTGCGCCATGTTTCCGGACATTGTGGAGCATGCTTGTTTTCCTTGTGATTCCTAGGTCTGTCTGCCTAAATTAGTTCAAATGAGTTGGCATATGCATATGCACACTGTTTACCTAAGAAACCCAAGTTCACTCAGCCGTTTCGCTCACTACAGTATATGGGCCCCATTTATACAAATAACTTTGAATGCTGACCGTTGGATCAATTATTTGATGCATTTACACGAATTTGAAATATTTATTTATTTTTTACGAGGGACACGACTGGCAGCCAACACCACCCCAATTTTCTTTTTCATCTATCAGCCAGCGTACTAGACTCCGACTTTTCTTGACAAGTTGCACACACTACCAACCCATCGCATTCGATGCGTGCTGCTTTTCGAGCCTTCCTTTTAATACTACTCGGGAGGTGAGCCAAATGCGATTCAACACTAAATTTTCGCGTGATATTGGCGGGATCTTCTAGTTAAAAAAATTAGAGGATTATTGGCGGGACCCTCCCTTCTACCTTTCCCAAAATTTAACCCTTCCTTCACTTCTCAGTTCTCGGCAAACGCTAGCTACCTCCATACTAACGGGGCCTCTCGCTCGCTGACCCGCCGACTCCACAATCCATACTCACATCATCCTCTATCCCATCCCTCCTTAGCCGACTTCTAGGTCGCCGGAATCTACTAAGCAACACCGTCATCCATGCTACCATTGTTGCTTCATCGCATCTACTTCCCCCACTCAAATTGTCAGCTTCCCCACCACCCCAACCGAGAGATGCGTACGCCACGCGGACCCCTCACTAGGGCGATGGTCAGAACTCCGTACAACCGAGACGAAGGTTGTTGCACACTTACTATGCCCGCTTCCCTTGCACTTTACTACTACTTCCGAATGTAGTTCATCGCTTCCTTGATGTGCCTTCTCGTTACCAATTATTTCTAATGCATGCTAGTTGCAGTACTGCGGGGTTGATTGAAAAAGAAAAGAAGGCAACCGCTAGTCATCAAGGAAAATTTGGTATCTCGCACTAGTACGAAGCCTCGCCAGCCCAATGATAACCCCCAACGATCCTCCCAGACAATGGTTTGCCTCCACTTTGCATATGCGTGCGCTGTCGTTATGCATTTTATTTTTGAGAGTAGTTCAGCCTTTGCTTGCCTTGTCTTGTCATACTAGTATATATTTTTTGTAAGGCATGGAAGATGATGTACTGCCGAAACATGCCATGTCTTGCCAAGGAATCCTGAAGAGTTTTGGACATGCGGATCTAGCCCCGCTCGACATAACACAACTGGTACAGAAACATGGCCTGGTCGAGTACCCTAAACATGGCTATCTGTTGCATCTTGCGTGTTATTTACTAATTGATTTGCTGCATTGTAATTTGCAGAAGCAAGTGCATGATCTTGTCCCTACCGAGGAGGTTCGCAACATAGATATTCAGCATGCTAGTGATACAACCATTTCTACAAACCAAACCGAAGTATGGTGCATGGCCGAAGCTAAGATTAGGCTTCTCCAAAAGGATTTGGACATAGCCACTCGGCGGATCAGAGAATTGAACCGAGGATGGATTTCTACTATTGAGGATGGCCTTGATGCTGCCGCTGATCTTCAGAAGTTAGTCGCTGAAAATAATGTTCCCAATTCGGCTGATGCAGATGTCAATGAGATCAACGTGACGGTTTTGGAACAGGTGTAAGCACGAGCAGAGATTCTCCGTGCATATTTGCAGGCATATGATTTTCGAAGGGTGATGAAAGAGCCACTATGCGAATAGATTGTTATTTCGAATAATGAGGATGACTTTCGTTGTGTTGTCAGCCTGATATTTTCTTTGGCACGCTGTATGTAACTGTACTGTACCTAATTACTGCATCGAAAATGTATCCTAGCTCATTCTAGCCATTTGAAAAATGGAAAAGCCTTATTTTGCACTTTCGTTTAGATCTATAGAAACACGTTTTGCCGATAATTAACACATTACCATGAAAGGTAGTTCGTGCCCATTATCGTGAATAAATTCGTGCACTATATACTTGTGTGGCCCTAAAGTCAAACTTTTAGACTACAGTAGTAGATCGAGCGACAAACCACAAGCCGAAATCACCACTTCCACCAAGTAGTGCGCCACAAACACCCGCCACAATGGGCTCTTGCGTCCAAAATTCAAACGGTACTAAATTTTCATCTCGCCCATCGGTCCAGAAACAACGAGCCAAAGACCATTCCTCAAAATGATTTCTCTTGTAAATTCCCACGCGCCACACAATTCAAAGTTTCAAACATACTAGTACTACTCGCGCCCTTCGGGACGAATCCCTCCAGGTCACCTTGCACGACCACGGCCGTGCTCCTTCTGTCCCATCTCCCCTTCACACCCTCTCCATTGGCATGCCACCATAGCGACCATGAAGACATTTTACCAGATCCCGACACCGGCCCGCACCAGATCAGCTCCTCTGTACACGAGGTCCACGACGCTGGAGCCGGCTCAGCAACACCGTCGCAGCTTCGTTGGATCCACTTCCCAAACTCCATGGCACCGGATATGCTTCCTCGACCTTGTCCATGGTGTCGGAGAGATGGGGAGGCAAACCCGCTCAAGGGAGAACGGCGAGGTCGTAGCTCACCATAAGTCCGGCAAAGGCACGGGGAGGAAATCATGTAATTGCGGTCACAAAGGTTGCCGCCATACACTTCATATGCTATTTACGCATTTGATGTCTGGAAGTAGTTCATCGCTTGTTTCACTGCATTCTCGCACTGAGTTTTTTTATCTTGTACTGGGACATTTCTTGTCGAGGCATCGTATAAGCATATGTCTAGCATTGTTCCTTCAGAGCTTTCTACTGCTTGCTAGCACTGTACTAACTTGCTCTTCTACACACACCTCGCTCTTAAATCTCATAAGATATATTTTTTGTTGGTGCATGTAAGGTGATTTGCAAGCACCTGATGAGGAAGAACGAAAGATTAGGGAAGATAGATTATTAAAGAATTCCAAATATGCAAGGTCGCTCGGCCTGCAGAGAGTTAGATCTTTCGTAGCTACCACCACCAATCATGAAGTCCAGGATTCTAATGCAGAATTTCATCCTCAAGATCAACAAAACCCCGAGGGAGACCTAACTCAGGAAGATGGACCGGACGAGAACCCCCTCCCTAATTGTCCTGCTTGTCCACTGCCCAAGGTGCTTGCTCTATCTTTTCATTGCGATATTTGTTTCATCTTCCATGTTTCGTACCTCAATTCCCACCAAATGTTGTACAATGCCATCTGCTTAGTTCATGCATCATATATGTTCATAATATATTGCCTTCCTATTCTTCTGGTCTATCCACGTCTCATTTTACATAGGACTTTGATAGATTAATGTATCTCTTATGTGTGTCAAGAATCAGCTGGTTCACCTAAGAACCTTCCAGGTACCATCAGGGAGAAAAACTATGATCGGCAAGTGTCTGATTTAGCATTAGTTTCTGTTGATGAACACTATTTCGAGGGAGGCCCGACTCAGGAAGTTGGACCCGTCGAGGACCTCCCTACTAGTCCACCAGCTTGTCCACCCCCAAGGTGCTTGTTCTATTTTTAATTGTGATATCTATTGCATTTTCCATGTTTTGTATTTCAATCCCACCAAATATTTTGCAATGCCCTCTGCCTAGTTCATGCATCATATATATAGAGCACATTTAGCCTTACTATTCTTCTGCTCCATGTGCATCTCATTACATATAGAACTATAACAGATTGAAGTATTGTTTATGTGTGTTAGGAATCAGCTAGTTCATGTAAGACACGTTCAGGTACCAAATGCGAAGCATCGACAAGCCGTCCTGCTAATGCTACCGGTGGAACACAAACACACGTCGTGGAATACAATAAATGAAAGTCGGGAAACTCACATACGGCTAAAAAGTGTCATCTTGGCGGCACACCACGGGTTCTAGTAGTAGTAGACACAGTAAATACCATCCCACACATTCCACAATCACCAATTGCCAATCAAGATACCCAACAACAATTGACATCCAAACCAGCTTTGACCTCTACTTGCTTAACACTGTTGGCACAACACCAACAAGCTAGCGATGATCACCAACCTGTTGATCAGCCCATCGCCAAACAAGGTATGGGTTCCAAGGATTATCGATGACTACTTCCTTATATATACCGTGCAAGCTTGATTTAAGAAAAGAGGGCCAATGATAGGAAAAAATCTTGAAGCTAAAATTTCCGGAATGCAATCTAGATATTGCATCAATTATATTGTGTTTGGCAAGCGAAGGCCAGAAGATCTAGAAGAATCTGCTTTTCTAGCATCTGAAATAGGCGTTTTTGTTAGGAATGATATTCCCATCTTCGCATCATTCAAGCTCCACCAATAGACCCCTGACCATTACAATTCATTACTGCAGAAGTTACATGTAAGTCATGGTGCTCTGTCACATGCATTCAAGCTTGCTCTTGGTTCTATTCTAAGTCACATAACACATCAAATGTTCCATTCTTGCTGATAGACAAAATTGAACTTCGATCAGGTTAATTAGGATGTAGAGTATGTTCTCATGGACATGTTCTCCTGTTCTTTGCATCAGCAGCGCCATAGGCTAAAGAGTAAATACTTAGATGGTAAGGCAAGCAAGGATATTCAAAGAACGACTCCTATGGAACACACTATGATTGACCAACACTGGATAGATCTTCTCGACCACTGGGTTGATCCAAAGATTAAGGTATGGTATGTGAAGACTGATACCATATCACATTCAAAATTCCTATTTGCACATCTGTATCACTAGTCTCCTTTTGCAGATGAATCCTGATAAAAACAAGAGAAACCGTGCCGCACAATGCTTAGCGAATCGAACTGGATCTCGTGCATTGGTTAGCCACCTAAGCGCAATAGTACAAATAATTAGTTTTTAATCTTCTACAGACTTTGTGATTCTTATATTTTGATAATGTGTTCCGTCCACTTTGTAGTAAGGTGCGGTAAGTCTGCAACAAAAATTCCAGGCATGCCAGACGAGCAAAAAAGAAGGGCTCAATCCCTCCGCTGAGAGTGTTATTGTAAGTTTTCTGTTCGATTGATATTTTGTGATGACACACCCGCAGTGATTTATATGGATAGATATGCAACACACCTGAACTTCTGCCCAGTTTTCTTCTTAATTTAAGTACTAGATGATTTCCAACTAGTGTGAGTTTCATCTTTCAGCTGTACAAAGAGTTGTCTTGTGTATATCATGCACCCAGCGATGAAGAAACAGACAGATAGCCATGTTGGCATAGTCCTGTTATTGCGTGCTAGTGATAAAATTCTTATCGTTATGATCAGATAGCTATACTTTTACTACAATATATATGATGCGTAATCAGCCATGCCAACTTGTAAGATTTGTTCATAGACAGGTTAAATGTGTTGTCTGCATGTTTCTCTGTATTAGCTTTTCTTCTCTCACCCATGTCTACCAACTGATAACCTTACAGATTTAATTGAATGACGAGATGGCAAAACCTAGGAAAGATGGTCTAGAACAAACCCAAGAAGAATGTCTGGAAACATTTAAAATGGTACTAAAAGGTGAAGGTAATCATAAAAGCACGTTCCTACGTAATGTTGGGTTGTGGCAATCCAAGTCCAAGTCCAAGTCCAATTCGCCGTATTTGTCTAGTCAGGAAGAAATTGTAGCACTATGGGCTGAACATGAAGGGCAAAAACGAGAAATCGATGATATGAGACAGAAAGCATTTGCATGTGATGTGGAGTTGAAGATGTTACGAGATCAGCAGAATTCTCGAGAGCCCATAGATGAAGAGACTTTTCTAAATTGAAGATGAACCCTGACAATGAAAGGTGAGTGCAATGGTCATGTGAAATGGTTCCTGCTACAAAGCCTGGGTTGTGTTTGGGGCCATGTAACAAAAAGGGAGGGAGTATTTGTTTCGCATCATGATTTTATCTGTTTACCGTATGCTCGATGCACAAAAATCCTGTGCCGCAACCTCACTCTCTCAGCCTTAGATTCATGAACCTCACAAAGGTTTTTCTTCTTAGGACAACCGCCAAATTCAAAATCTTAGTCCATCGAAAAATTCTACCGCATACCCCGTTTGAATCAAAGATTATGTATCCAATTTCTTTGCCAATATGGTAAGTATTTTGATGATCAGTTGATGTGAATCAGCCTTAAATTCGTACCGAGGGAGTACCATTAATGAAATTAAAAAATCTCAATCGAGCGGCAAAACCTACAGCCAACCCTGTTTGAATCGGAGTTATCCAATTTTCATTATGGATGATAAGTCAGTGTCACTCTCGGCCTTTAATTCCTGAATAGGGAGTACACCTTTTATCCAAATGTTGTCTAGACGCTAGCCAAATTCAAAATATCAGTCTACACAATTATTATGCTCATGGATGATTAGTTGATGTGACTCTAGGACTTGAATTCCTGGACAGATAGCGTACAGTCTACTAGCTTTTTTCTATTATTATTTGGCCGGTAGCCAAATTCAAAATCTCAATTAAGCGGCAAAATCACATAGTGACCTTGAAGCATTTCCCGCCCCATCATTTCAGAAACTTTGTGGCAAAATCTCCCACCGGGGAGTACCATTTTTCTGTTAATATTATTTGGCCGGTAGCCAAATTCAAAATCTCAATCGAGCGGCAAAATCACACATAACCTTGAAGCATTTCCTGCCCCACCGTTTCAAAAACTTTGTGGAAAAATCTCCCACCAGGGAGTACCATTTTTCTATTATTATTATTTGGCCGGTAGCCAAATTCAAAATCTATGTTGAGCGGCAAAATCAAACACTGACTTTGAAGCATTTCCCGCCCCACCGTTTCAACAAGTTTGAGGCCAAATCTCCCACCGGGGAGAACCACTTTTCTATTAATTATTATTTGGCTGGTAGTCAAATTCAAAATCTCTGTGGAGCGGCAAAGTCAAAAACCGACTTTGAAGCATTTCCCGCCCCACCGTTTCAAAAACTTTGAGGGCAAATCTCCTACCAGGGAGTACCATTTTTCTATTAGTATTATATGGCCGGTAGCCAAATTCAAAATCTCTGTCGAGCGGCAAAATCAAACATTGACTTTGAAGCATTTCCTACCCCATCGTTTCAAAAACTTTTAGGCCAAATCTCCCACCAGGGAGTACCACTTTTCTATTAATTATTATTTGGCCTGTAGTCAAATTCAAAATCTCTGTCGAGCGGCAAAGTCGAAAACCTACTTTGAAGCATTTCCCTTCCCACCGTTTCAAAAACGTTGAGGCCAAATATCCCACCGGGGAGTACCATTTTACCATTATTATTATTTGGCCGGTAGCCAAATTCAAAATCTCTGTCGAGCGGCAAAATCAAACACTGACTTTGAAGCATTTCCCGCCCCACTGTTTCAAAAACTTTGAGGCCAAATCTCCCACTGAGGAGTACTAGTTTTCTATTAATTATTTTTGGCTTGTAGCCAAATTCAATATCTTTGTCGAGCGGCAAAATCACACACCAACCTTGAAGCATTTCCCGCCCCACCGTTTCAAAAACTTTGAGACCAAATATCCCATCGGAGAGTACCATTTTACTATTATTATTATTTGGCCAGTAGCCAAATTCAAAATCTCTGTCGAGCGGCAAAATCAAAACCGACTTTGAAGCATTTCCTGACCCAATGTTTCAAAAACTTTGAGGCCAAATCTCCCACCGGGAGTACCACTTTACTATTAATTATTATTTGGCCAGTAGCCAAATTCAAAATCTCTGTCGACTGGCAAAATCAAAAACCGACTTTGAAGCATTTCCCACCCCATTGTTTCAAAAACTTTGAAGCCAAATCTCCAAACGGGGAGTACCACTTTACTATTAATTATTATTTAGCCGGTAGCCAAATTCAAAATCTCTATCGAGTGGCAAAATCAAACACCTACTTTAAAGCATTTCCTGCCCGACCGTTTCAAAAAAAATGAGCCAAAATCTCCCACCGGGGAGTACCACTTTTCTATTAATTATTATTTGGCCGGTAACCAAATTCAAAATCTTTGTTGAGCGGCAAAATCAAAAACCGACTTTGAAGCATTTCGCGCCCCACTGTTTCATAAACTTTGAGGCCAAATCTCCCACCGGGGAGTACCACTTTACTATTAATTATTATTTGGCCGGTAGCCAATTTCAAAATCTCTGTCGAGCGGCAAAATCAAACACCGACTTTGAAGCATTTCCCGCCCCACTATTTCAAAAACTTTGAGCCAAAATCTCCCACCAGGGAGTACCACATTTCTATTATTATTATTTGGACGGTGGCCAAATTGCAAATCTCTGTCGAGCGGCAAAATAACACACCGACTTTGAAGCATTTCGTGCTCCTCCGATTAAAAAACTTTTGACTTTAAAATTCCCATTCCACCCATTGTTTAGACGCCCTATGGGCACGCTAAAGTCGGTAGCTTGGGGGCACGGTCGTAATTATTTTTTTGTTCACCTCCATAGTCTCGATTCACGCAGTTTTTCCAGCCGGCCCTCCCAAAATCCCAGGCTTCTGTCCGATGCCCTCACCTCCACGACCACCGCGTGCACCGCCTGGCGGCGATTCCACGGCTTCCGGAGCCGCTTCATCGACGCCCACCCCATTGGATCTAGTTCACGGGGTCACTCTGCCACTCCACCAGAGTTGTGGTCTTGCTGACCGTGCCTATGGCGTCATCGACCGCCCATGCTCTGCTTCCCCGCCGCTGAAAGCTACCCAACCATACCGGAGCAGCTTCACCGTTGTCCGCCAGATGGGATCTAGTTTAACAAGTTCCATGTCCAGTGCTCCAGATCAGCTAGACGGTCCTCGCCGTTGACTGCACCAGCATCGATCGCCCAAGATCTGCTTCCCCGACGCCAACAGCCACCGCAACCGCAACACCCTTGGTGACCTGGACGTCACTCGCATGGTACCGATGATGCTTAGACGCCTCTCCGACCAAGGTAACCAAATCTCCAACACGTTTTTGTTTTGTCAGCAGTATAGCAGGTTCAAGCCTGTTAGAGTGAACTGCATTTTTGTAATCGTGCTAGTACATCCAAGTCACTAGGCACGCCTGTTCTTCGTGCTAGTACATACAATGTCATTAGACATGTTGGTTTGCATTCTTTGCTCTAAAAATTTCAAGTCATGCACATGTCTATTATATTATCATGCACATGTTCTTATCTTAGCTACTCCGTACACTAGTAATTGCCTACTATTGTGTAATTCTTGCAAAATGTAATGTCAGTGGAAAATATTAGTGTGGATTCCCTGCACCACAGTTACTGAGTCTATCTGGTTATTCCTGAGCTAAGTTGCTGCTATTATTTCCTCCCTGGCATTGGTCTGCTATTCTGTAGTACCCGTTCAAACTCTTTGTACTAGTTCGATTATAATTTTGTTGTTGTCATCTGGTTCTTCAAAAGCTGCAACACTGGCTATTTTCTTTTTCTTTGCGTAGAGCTCAAAAAGGCAACACTGAACATGTTGGTTTGCATAGCCTATAGGTCTACCAGCGATACCATTATATATTTTCTGTATCTGGTGCCGGTTCATCCTAATCAACAGCATAATTATTCTTTACTATATAGTTCATTCGTGTTTTCCATTCCTTCTCACAAGTTCTGGTATGCCGTGGTTATAATTTCTGTGTGGTTCATTCTTAGCTATGACAATAACTGCATGCCATTGTGTAGCTCACCACAAATTCCGACTCACCCATTGACTCTTACATTCCAGGAGATACCATTGCTTCCATATATATTTGCTGAAATGACCTGGCTAGTTTATACTGAAATTTTAAGAAGCACTTTGTTTGATTGCTCATTTCATTGTTGGCATACTTATCTAATGTTTGTTTATCCTGTTCTACAGGTTCACAAGCCACACCATTATATCTCGTATCTGGTTCTGGTTCGTCCTAGGCAACGACATAACTATCCTCTACTATATAGTTAATTCATGGTTTGCATTCCCGCTCTGCATGTTCATATTATGCAGTTATAATTCCTATCTGGTTCATTTTTAGCTATGAGTAGTTTGTCTTCTTTGTTGTATTAACTTGTTATTAGTTAGTTTCAGACTACAATTATTGTTATCGCCACCAAAGAGGGGACTGCAAGATCATGTCTCAAGGTGGTTTTCCAATGTAGCTGTCACACTCAAAGGGAGATGCAGTTGATGGATTGAGAAAGAAAATTGAGGACTCTGCTATCAACTTGATTGGCAACTAAAATACTGAATTGTCTTTCCCTTTTGTTCATATTATGTAATATTTTTAAGAAGTTTGTAGCTAATGTAATATCTAGATAACTCGCATAGGACTTGTAGGCATTTAGTTGACGCCGTCCACGAATAGCGGTACCATAACTGCGCCAGCCAGGTCGATCAGGTAACTTTATAGGGTTTTGTTATTTTCCTTCTTTTATTGCACCTTCCATGAACAGTAAAAGATGATCGCTACTTATATTACTTTTATGATATTTGCATGGCCTTCAGAATTACCGGAACAGTAACGACATTTGTGTAGAACAGTAACAGGACAAAACAGTAACATGCCAAAACAGTAACTGGCCAAAATAGTAACAGGCCAAAACAGTAACAGGCCAAAACAGTAGCGGGCTAGAACAGCAGCAGGCTAGAACAGTAATATGCCAGGACAGTAATAGTCTAAAACAGTAATAGGCCAAAACAGAAGTAGGCCAAAACACCAGCAGACCAGAATAGTAGCAACCTAGCATAGTAACAGGCCAGAACAGTAATAGACCATAAAAGCAACATGCCATAATAGTAACAGGCCTACACAGTAGCAGGCTAGAACAGCGGCAACAAGCACAGTAATGGGCCAAAATAGTAAAGGACCACAACAGTAACGAACATGAATAGTAGACGGCCAGAACAGTAATGAGCTAGAATAGTAAAATGTCAGAACAGTATCGGACCTTCTCAAAAGTGGGCCGTTCGTAGGCGGCCCAGGACGAGTTGTGCGAACAGTGACTGCTGACCGTGGCCCTTAACAGTATCAGGCCTACTTAACGCAGGCTTTTAATGGGCCGCACAGTATTCAAACAGTGTGGGCTTCTATAATCCGTAATAGTAACGGGCCTGACATTCTCGGGCCACTACTAGTCGCTTCTTTTGGGCCCATTTCAAACAGTGCAGGAGGAAACAATAATGGGCCATAATCTTATTGGGCTCTCCTTATGGGTCGGCCCACTTAATTATTAGCAGGCCTTGCTGGGCCTGGCTTCTACCATGGTTTCTGTGGCCATTAACGGCGATAACTGGGCGTTAACGGTGTTTTCCATGTGGTATTTTGCATGACGTCAGCAGTCAACGCGGCTGGCGAACAGATCTACGACAAAACATGTTTTTGTGGCTGAAGGGTGCGATCCGCCACGGTCAGGAAAAAAACCATGGTAGATTCTTTTGTGATAGGGCATTTACCATGATGGGAATCCGTCACAGAAGACTTTTTAGCCACGAAAAACGGGCCTTCAACCATGAAAATAATTCGTTGTAAAAGCCAACTTTTCTTGTAGTGTAGGTTCGAGGAAGTGGGGAGCACTAGAGGCATTGATCAGCTAGCAAACAAGCACACATGTGACATGAGGTTTACCCAGGTTCAGGCCTCATAGAGGACCCTACTCCTGCTTGTCTGCTCTTGGAATTATCGAGGAGTCAAAAGTTACAGGGGTGCGCAGATGCAATCTGGCGACTGTGTGGAAAACTAAGGTTGCAAATATCCTCCTTGCTGCCCCCTCCCAGCCTTTAAACTAGGCTAGGTCTCGGGGTAGCAGGCCGAGTCAGTTACATATTAGGGTTTTCCTTTTAAACTTCTATGTTGTACTTTGTCGTTCTCTGCAAGGAGTTGAAGTCTCTTAGGCCACCCGAATCTCGACTGGGCCTTAGCAACATCGCGGGTTCTTCTCGGCTGGACCATATATGCTGATCACGACTACCTACAGGGTATGCCCTCGTCACATTGTTTCTAGACTTCCAACAAAATCCCCAGCATTCTCTTTTCCGCAAAACCATAAGTCCTTTCTTTATGGACATTGCCGAGATCTCCCCTCGTCTGGCACACTCCACCCAGAGTGTCTGGCCCAGCCGGAATGTCCGGCCACCGACCGAATCAGGTCCAAGTTGGCTTTTATCAGTTTGAGTCAAACACATTTTCTTTCCATTTTTGGACGTCTTGGATGCCCTTATAAGCCCTAGGATGCCTCATAGTTTAGGTTTAGACCACGTTTAAGATAAACCCTAGTTCTTGTGTTGCCAAGGCAAAAAATTGAATCTTCCCACACCAATTCGTATCGATCTGGTGTGTTTGCTACTATCAATCAAGTGTGATTAGTTGATCCATTGGGATTTAGCCAATTGCAAGTTTCGTGTGACCTACTATTCCATTGGGAATTGGAAGATTGCAAACCGCTTCGTGGTCAGCGGCTGCGTGCGCAAGTGTGTGAAGTTGCGAATATCTACAAGGGTTGAGAGCTGTTGCATTGGCATCAGTGTAGGAGTTATGCCCTAGAGGCAAATAATAAAGTGTATTATTTGATATATCTCCTATATGTTCATAATACGTTTCATACCATGTTATAACTGCGTTAATACGAAACATCAATACATGTGTGATATGTAAACAAACCGTGTCTCTAGTTACCTCTAGCAAACTAGTTCATTGGTCATTTGGATGGTCTGAGTTTCAAGATGATGGGCATTTATGCCAATTGACAGTAAGGTCATGTCATTAGTTGAATGACATGATAGACAAACATCTGACATTTATATCTTAATGAGATCTAGTTACAAAGTTCACCATTGATGATAAACATAGAGAACCTCACAACCTAATCCTTTGACTGTGAGGTAATGCAAATCACCGTTCTGGAGGAAGCTTAGATGGTTATCAAGTATCATCTCGTAAAAGGGTGATCAAAAAGGTGCCACTCGGGTTTTCCAAAGGGACGCGTAGAGGAGTACATATCAAGACTAGGATTTGTCTAATCCATGTAATGGATAGATTCATGTGGCCATCTTGGTGACGTTGTATTTATGAAGCTTGCAAGCATGTGACTTGGTCATGGAATGCAACGACATGAGAACGAGTAAACAGGTTCATCAGTAACGAGACCGAACTAAGGTATGGGGATACCGAAGATCAAGTCTCAGATGAATTAGGTATCAAATGACAAAGGGAACGAGAAACGACTATCTCACGGTTCGAGCGATTATATTCGTGAAACACATGGGGTTCACATGGCCATCCAGGTCCCTCTGTTTATCATTGATGTGAGAGTAGTCTCGATCATGTTCGGAATGTTTCTGAACCGAAGGATGTCACGCTTAAGGGTGGGGACGCTTAGGGTAGATGAGGTATCATAGGAGAACTAGAGAGAGAGAGAAACCAGAATAGTTCCGGGTAACATTCGATGGAGATCGGAAGGGGTCCGGAAGGTGTTCCGGAGTGAAGGAATAAGATAATATGAGTATGTGAATGTTAATTGGAGAATTAATATTAAATATATATTTTATTTTATAATTAAAGGCAGCCCAATGCTAATGGGCCTCACCCGTAGAGGAGGCCCAAGTGGCAAGGCGCCTGGGGAG
Organism: Avena eriantha; assembly: GCA_910589775.1. Classification (NCBI taxonomy): domain Eukaryota; kingdom Viridiplantae; phylum Streptophyta; class Magnoliopsida; order Poales; family Poaceae; genus Avena; species Avena eriantha. The sequence continues at coordinate 211,000,900 of OU342741.1, read as the reverse complement.
AGGGGGCCAGCAGGCTTGGGCTCAGTGGGCCACCCTGGTGGGGCCCACCTAGGGCCGGCGGCTACCCCTAGGTGGACGGAAGGTGTGGGGATTAGTCCGACACCGCCTAGCCCCTGGGTGGTGTGCCTCCCTCCCACTATATATAGGGGTCTCCCCTCCCCCTTTGGAACCATCCCATTCCCTCTCATTCTCTCTCTCTCATCCATTGAGGACTTCTCCGGAATATTGGAGAGGACCTTGTGGATATTGAGTTCTCCACCTTCACACCACCGTCATGTGATAAGCGACCCGGCATCTACTTCTTCCGCTGCTCGGCTGGATCGGAGTTCGTTTAATGTCACCTACATCGGACGTGTGACGAATTTTGGAGGCACCACACTTGAGGTGTTTCTCGTCTTCATCAATATACGCCTTCATGTGTAAGGCATGCCTCGGTCTTCAAAGGTTGAATAACGTCTTTCTCTTCCATTGCTTATGTCTACATAGTATAGATCCTAGTATTAGCGTTCGTGTAGATATAAAATTTTGTTTTCTGCTACGGAACCCCTTCAGTGGTATCAGAGCGGGTCTATGGGTAGACATGTCTTACGGATAGAACTAGCAATATGTGGACATTGATTCTCTAGTTGCTACCTTCTTTTATGTTCTTGTTCATATCGCGACACTATTTGATGAAGCGGCCCCCAACCGACCTCATGTGGTGATTCACGAGACTGGTCCACGAAATAAAAGTAGCTTAGGGGGGTGTCTGTCTCTCTACATTAGTTGATATGGCATCAACATTGGAGGGCCCTGAAAAGGGAAGAAGAACGGCAATCATTGAATCCATGTTGTGGCTCCACGTTCGTAAGTGGGAAGGGGTTCTACCATGAAAGCCCTAAAGCCGCGTAAAACTTGCAATAGATAATATAGAGGCATCTATTTTTATTGTTTCATAGGGGCATGTGTTAAGACATGGCAATGACAAGTTTTTGAAACTTTCATTGAAGCTATTCATGATGATCAAGATGCTATAACCATGTCATAACACCTTACTTTATGAAGTATTACTTATTGTGCTAGTATAATTATATATACATTCGACGGTAGCATAATAAGATAATCCCTCATAGTATTCCAGTTATCGTATTCCCCTTGTGTGTGCACCACCAAGAAAGTTCTTCGGTATGAGGCAGGCCGTGATAATCAGGTGTCAGACATATCTATGTTCGCATACAGTGGGCTTAAGCCATGTTGCACTGTGAATACACACAAGTTAGAACTGGCGAGCCTAGCATGTAACAGGCATGGCCTCGGAATACAAGAGACCGAAAGGTCAAGCATGAATCACATGGTTGATGTGATTGACATTATGGAATGTCCACCTTTGATACTGCACTGATGGCCGTGATGATCGGGGGATGTACAGGGGATTGGGATCATGTGATCACTAAACGAGTGGAGGGGTGTTCGTTTGAGTGGGAGTTCTTTTGTTTTAAGTACGATAGTATAATTAAAACTTGAACTCATTATTATGAACATGGTCTAAACACTTTGCAAATCCATTGTAGATGTCTCGCCCACCCACCTTCAACCTTAGCACTTCCCTTGAGAAGGACAAGCTGAAAACTGATGGAACCAACTTCACCGCATGGTTCCGCAATCTTAGGATCCTCCTAGTCCCATACAAGTTGACTTATGTCTTCGAGGCTGAGCTTTCGGCTAAGCCTGTAGATTCCGCCTCCTAGGACGAAAAGAATGTCTAGCAGTCCAAGGCAGACGATTTCTCCCTCATCTAGAGTGGAATTCTCTATGCCATGGAGTCGGAGCTTCAAAAGCATTTTTAGAAGATGAATGCTTTTGAGATCATTGAGGATCTCAAGGCTGTCTTTGCTCCACGGGCTCGTGTAGAGAGGTATGATGCTTCCAAGCTCTTCTTCTCTGCTAAAATAGAAGAGCACAAAAGTATCAGTGAGCACGTAGTCAAAATGTCTGGCTACGTTAAGCGTTTGAACGCCCTAGATTGCAAAATCCCGTAGGATCTCGCGATTGATAGGGTGCTGCACTCACTACCCCCTAGCTATAAGAGCTTTGTGATGAACTACAACATGCAAGGGATGTCTAAGACCCTTGCTAAGGTGTTCACCATGCTCAAAACTGCTGAGGTAGGAATCAACAAGGAGCACATGGTGTTGATGGTCAATAAGACCACCAACTTTAAAAAGGCGGGGCAAAAGGGAAAATGCAAGGGCAAGAAGCCCAAAAAGGATGGAAAGTTTGTTGCCAATACCTCAAAGACTACCAAGCCTGGCCCTAAGCCCGACACTACGTGCTACTACTTCAAAGGGGATGGGCACTTGAAACGCAACTGCCCCAAATACCTTGAAGACAAGAAAGCCGGCAAGATAGCAGGCACGGACAAAGGTATATGTGATATACATGTTATTGATGTGTTCCTTACAAGCGCTAGGAGTAACACCTAGGTATTTGATACCGGATCTGTTGCTCACATTTGTAACTCTCAGGAGGATCTGTAGAGTAAAATGCGCCTGAGGAAGGACGAGGTGACGATGTGCGTCCGCAATGGTTCGAGAGTCAAAGTGATGGTCATCGGCACCCTGCATCTTCGTCTACCATCAGGATTAATTTTGGTTTTGAATAAATGCTACTATGTACCCGCATTGAGTACGAATATTGTGAGTGGATCTTGCTTGTTGCAAGATCATTATTCGTTTAAATCCAGCACAAATGGTTGTTCTATTTATATGAATGATATTTTCTATGTTCATGCCCCTATGCGTAATGGTTTATTCTTACTTGATCTTGATTGTGATACGCACATCCATAGTGTTGATGCTAAACGTTGTAAGCATAATGATGATAATTTCATGTTTATGTGGCATAGCCATCTTGGTCACATTGGCGTAAAATGCATGAAGAAGCTTCATTCAGAAGGGCTTCTTGGATCGTTGGATTTCGAATACCTTGATACAAGTGAGCCATGCCTCATGGGCAAGATGACTAGGACACCATTCTCTGGGACAATGGAGAGAGTTGTAGACCTACTGGGAATCATACATACGGATGTATGTGGACCAATGAGCGTCTCAACATGCAATGGTTATCGTTACTTTGTTACCTTTACTGACGACTTAAGTATATATGGATATATCTACTTAATGAAGCACAAGTCTAAAACCTTTGTAAAGTTCAAGGAATTTCAGAAAGAAGTAGAGAATCAACTTAACAAGAGAATTAAGCATCTCCGATCGGATCGGGGAGGAGAGTATTTGAGTTATGAGTTTAACATGCACTTGAAGGATTGTGGAATTATCCCACAACTTACGCCAGCCGAAACACCACAGTGTAATGGTGTGTTGGAACGACGTAACGGAACTCTATTGGATAGCGTGCAGTCCATGATGTCTTTAACTGATTTGTTTGTGTCTTTTTGGGGATACGCGTTGGAAACCGCTACTTTTATTTTAAACCGAGCACCATCCAAATCCGTGGAGACAACTCCATATGTGATATGGTATGGCCAGAAGCCAAAGTTGTCGTTTCTAAGAGTTTGGGGTTGTGAGGCTTACGTCAAGAAACTACATCCGGACAAACTCGAACCCAAATTGGAAAAATCTATCTTTGTGGGATACCCAAGGTAAACTATTGGGTATACTTTCTACAACCAGGCCGAAGGCACAACGTTTGTCGCGAAAGCTGGAACCTTTCTCGAGAAAGAGTTTCTTGTTAAAGGAGTTAGTGGAAGGAAAATTGAGTTAGATGAAGTTGTTGACCCTTCTCTCCAAATTCCGAGTAGCGCAACGGAAGTTGTTCCGAAACCACTCTCCAACATGGAGGAATAGCCCAATGATGATGATCAAAACAAGAACGTCGAGACTCCTGAGGTTCACAAGTCTACAAGAGTTCGTGCCACTCCTAATTGGTACAGTAGCCTTGTGATGTCTGTCATCCTAGATGAACAGGAAGAACCTGTAAACTACAAAGAAGCTATGGATAGTGCTGGCTCCGAGAAATGGCTAGAAGCCATGAAATCTGAAATAGGATCCATGTATGAAAACCAAGTTTGGACCTTGGTACATCTTTTGGAAGGCTGCAAGGCCGTGGAAAATAAATGGATCTTTAAGAAAAAGACAGATGTTAATGGTAATGTGACCATTCACAAATCTCTACTTGTCGTAAAGGGGTTTTGACAAATTCAATGAGTTGATTACAATGAGACTTATTCTCCCGTAGTGATGCTTAAGGCAATGAAATTTGGCAGATGGATGTCAAGACCGCATTCCTCAATGGTCACATTGATGAAGAGTTTTATATGATGCAACCAGAAGGTTTTGCTGATCCTAAGGATGTTGGAAAGGTGTGCAAGATTTAGCAGTCCATTTATGGATTGAAGCAGGCATCTCGGAGCTAGAACCAACGTTTTGATCAAGTGATCAAGAGTTTTGGATTTCTCCAAAATCAACAAGAATTTTGTGCTTACAAGAAAGCGAGTGGGAGCTCAGTTGTTTTCTTAGTAGTATATGTGGATGACATATTTCTCATGGGAAATTATGTGGATCTAATGAGAAGCATGAAAGCATACTTGAGTAGTCAATTTTCCATGAAGGATCTAGGTGATAGATCTATAGAGATAGATCAAGATGCCTATTTGCATTAAGTCAGAGTACTTACATCGAAAATATTTTGAAGAGGTTCAAACTAGACAATGCTCTGTGCCAATGACAAACAATTGCAAAATGAATGTGACTCAATGTCCGGTAACGGATAATGATAGATAAAAGATGTCTTACATCCCGTATGCCTCGGCCATAGGATCTATCATGTATGCAATGTTAAGTACGCGACCTGATGTGGCATTGGCTCTTAGTTTGACAAGCCGATACCAAAGTAATCCAGGACCGGATCACTGGACAGCTGTGAAGAATATCCTAAAGTATATCAAAAGAACAAAGGATATGTTCCTAATCTATGGAGGAAGTGATGAAGCTATAAATGTAATGGGTTATGTGGATGCGAGCTGGAACTCAGATCATGATGACTCGAAGTCTCAAACAGGATTTGTGTTCCTAGTAAATGGTGGGGCGGTAAGCTGGAAAGTAAGAAGCAGCCGGTGGTGGCGCTATCTTCAATGGAGTCTGAATACATTGTTGCGACTGATGTTAGGGATATAGTTTCCGGGTATCCTCACAGTTCCTCGCTGACCAGGGTGGCCCACTTCGGGTTAGAGCTTTGCTTCACGGGCGGCCCAGTCAGAGAGAAGAGACAGAGTCCAATTCGGCTATGGGAAGGCCCAGAAGACTTACCGACTTAGGCCCATAGTGTTACTTGTAGTTCAAGATGTACTCTGTAACCGACTCTTAGTCGTAGCCGGATAGATCTCTCCTGTAAACCCTAGGCCGGATATCTATATAAGCCATCCTAGGGAGAGCCTTTAGGGAAACCCTCAATAGTCTACAATCTCAACTCACACAGGTGAACCCTTGTAACCCATATTCCGGCTCTGCCGTACTACTAGATTGCTAGCAGGAGTAGGATCCGTCCAAAGCCGGCGGATTCGAACCTGGGTAATCTTGTGTGCTCACCATCCCGGAACACCGTACGTCTCACACCCCTCTCTTCCACACCCCTCGAGGACCCCCTCATGGCGTACTTGTCATCAATCCGACGACAGTTGGCGCCCACCGTGGGGCAAGTGAGCTTCGGATCTGCGTTTCAAGCGGAATCTGCAAGAATCGGAATCGGCGAGACTATCACCGTTGGTCGCATCCTCTATGCCAGCGAAGTCCCTCTCATCGGTCTCGACGAGACCTGGATTCCGGCTAGGGAGGTTGTGACTACCTACACCATCATGTCTTTTGGCGATATCGATGTTTACATTGGTTTCGCTAAAACTGCCCCACCCACCCCAGCGGTGATGATAGAGGCGGAAGAAATTTCTGGGTCCCATTTGTCCATGGAGGCGGCAGAGTTCCGGATCTCAGAAAAACCTAATCCCACCCAGTCCGCACCAATAGCGGAGATAATGGAGAAATCCGAGCCTGAAGCAGACCTAGCGGTCCAAGTCAAATCTTGAGTGGATCTCCCCGGAGAGATCGAATCCCAGATTGACCCACCCGCTGAGGTCGAAATCCAGGAGGAGCATAGCAACAACACTGGTTCTGGCTCTGATGACGCCGGGACAGACAGGCCTTTCCTAAGGTACACGCTGCGACGCATGATGTTGCAAGATGCAAGCATAGACCAAATTCTCGAGACCATCAGGAGTTTCGAGGAAGCAGATCGCGAAAGCTACAACTATGTCAGGAGGCATGCATCGCACTTTGTCGGATATGTGGGATCCGGATCCGGCACTACCGATGCTGGAGACAACACCGACTCTATGCTAGAGGCGATCGGAACAAACGCTGACGTACCCGCATCCTCGGATGAATCGATAACGTCGGTAGATTTCCGAAAGTTCTCCGCGGAATATGAAGAGGAGTATGACTCCAAAGCTGCAGAGGAAGAGGAAGCCATGGATGAAGGATCCGGGGAAAACTTTCCGAAAATGCAGGATGACATGGAAATCGGAGATTATCCCGAGGTCCAGATGTACGAAAGTACCGATCAGAGCTTGACTCCGGGAAACGGACCCAAAGCCGTCTTTGCTACTGGCGCTGCCAAGAAGGCAAAGAAGAAGAACAAGACCCCAGCAAAAGATCCTTCGGCAGAGGAGGTAATTGCCGAGGAATACGAAGAAGACTCGGATGGAGCGCTTATCCCAGACGAGCCCAAAAAAGAAGAAACGATGGATGGACACGTGATCACTGAAGGTGCGCTTAAACTCATCGATGCTGCATTAACCACACCTATTCCTACAGCTGCAAAACTTACTGTCGAAGAGCTGGACGAGAGGGCACAGGCCCTAGAAGCGTGTCACCAAGTACTCCTCGATGAAGCCAAAAACATTGACGAGGAAAAGAAACGCATGGCAAATCCGGAGAAGTACAATTCCAAGGAACATCAGAAGACCAGGAAACGTCATGCTAATGACGACCAATTCCTGCAGATTCACAAAGTCCTTTTCGGAGGAGAACTAGGGATGCCTCGACACGACAGCAATGGGGATTGGGTGTATCCAACGCCAGTACAGAACACCGCTGCGGCTCAAGAAATCCTATCGGGTAATCCAGGCCCGGAGCAGATCCGGTTGGGAATCAAACTACTCAACAAAGGACCGGAGCAGAAAAAGGTCGCCATGTCCGGAAGTCAAAAACTGGTCTCAGATTCTGACCAATGTCGCACAGATCTAGCATGGGACGATGTAAGACCCCAACGTGTTCCAGAGCAACACCATCGTTCCGACCGTCGAGAAGACAACTACTCAAGAACCAGATCTTCAGGACAACACCACAAAGCTGCACGTGACTAGCATAACGTTGACCCAGTTGTGGAGCAAGAGGCAATTGCTGCACTGAATCCGAGGAACCCTCCCCGGCGAGAGTCGAAAGACCGCAGGGAAGAACATGAAGAGAAACATCGGAAGGAGGACCGACAAAGAATGCCACCTCCTAGACACGCAAGCCGTCTGGATGACGGGCGAAGGAACAGCGGACACCGTCCCGAGACAAGCCGGTAGGGGGCTCGTCACAATGAAGACCCTCCCCGGAACCGAAATAATGACGCTCCGGATGGAGGCCGGCGATCAGCCGGAAATAACCCAGTTGCTCCACCCTCTCCGCCAAGTAGCCATCACAACGGCTCCCAAGGTGTCCAAGGAGGGCGTCGTGGTGGACGAGGTGGTGGCAGAAGCTAAAGTCCGGCTCCAAGGCACCGCAGCCATAGCCGTCACTCGGGACGATATTTATCCCCAAATGATGCAAGGCACAGGATCAACTCCAATATAGAGGCGCGACGCTACGAAAATGATGACATATACGTGGGCCCAAGGTGCTTCAGACCACGCATAAGAGCTACAAGATTCTCGGAAGGATTTGCTATCTCAAGACATATTCAAGCCTACGACAGCATAGCTTGGCCAGATACTTGGCTACAGGATTTCTTCTGTCAACACCCGGATATTTAATCCCAGATGCCCGTTATGTCATCCATCGCAAATCCCAGGATTACCATTTTTGCGAGACATAACGGATTGGATATCACATTACATCATCCATTACAAACCATACATAAGGTCTTACACAAATAAGGATCTCATGATCCAGTCTTAATACAACAAGCAGTGGAATAAATAATAACCGTAGCAGTGGGGTCCATCTTTAGGGGCACAGGCAATGCTGACGAAGGCAGATAGTCCTATTTATCATAGCCATCTTGTTGGCCATCATCTTGATAGTCTCCTTCATAGTTTGGCCATGAGAATAGCTAGGGACAAAAGCCATGAGGACTCTTTAAGTACTCGCAAACTACCACTAATAAGTAGTATAGTTCTAATGTAAAGTGCTAACTCTAAGTTTAACTATAAAGTTAAGTTTGAAACCTAAGCTGAGTTCAGAAGCAAAGAAAGATAAAATAAAGTTCTAGAATCACTTAAGTTGGGAAGCTAGTGTCATAAACACAACCCTGTTGTGGTCAAGTCAAGATTCATCATTCTTTTCATAAGTCATTTTGAAAACATCTGACAACGAAACAGTATGGCCACTCCAACTGTCCATAACCGCGAACGCGGCAATTCGAATAGTTTGACACTCTGCAGAGGTGGTATACTTTCACCACAAGATTCGATACATCTGTCAGGGATAACCCTGAATCATCATACTTAGTATGCATATAATCAAACATAACCTTTCCTTTACATACCCTAGTATAACACCTCTCCTATGAGCATGGCCTCCCAACCATGACCATCTGTCATCTTGGGCACTGCATAGGTGGACAACATTGAGAGGTAGCCTCAGCTCAAACCTCTCCCGCGAGGGAACTAATACTAATGCATATAAACTTTTGGCTAAGACTTACCCAAATCAGGTATTGTGGTTGTACGGTAAATTTGGAATGGTATCGCTCCGAATCAAACCATCAGTTTTGTAAAAGGGTTAAGGCTCATGCCTCAACATTTTCATCATCATAAACCATTTGTGTTTCTCAACACATGTCAAAACATCCGAATAGAATGACTCATCATTGCAAGGTTTTCATAATTCATTTTCACCAAGTGTTCCCTTCTAAAGTGAATCAAGTTTTTATCTAACTCTAAACTACTAAGTTAAGAGTGTTCACTATGGTAGAAAGGTGGGATCAATCTCATGGCATAGAATGACATCTAAAGTTATACATATAGGTCAAGTTTTATACTTTTTATGCTACCTTCAAAACAAGTAAAGGGCTTTGGTAAAGTAAAGAAAGTAAAGCTTGGAAATAAAACTTGGGGTAGGGAAAAGTCAAAGTGGTATAACCAAAGCATGCCTAAAGCATCTTTGCTCAAATCATCTAGCTTAATTCTAGCTTGCTAAGCGTTATACTTGCAAGTGTTAGCTTTCATTGTTAATGATGGCTTGCCTTGGTTGGTGCAGTGGTTGAAGTTTTCTTCCTCCTCTTGATAGCACTCCTCCTCCTCGAAGGCTTGGTCGGTACTATCGTCTATAAATACACACGGAGTACACAATCACCAAACAATGCTTAACTAGTCTACTTAGCACAATAAGGCACACATTTTAATGATCTATTATCATCACAACCATCACAAGGTTTTATTAACTAGCTTCATCCTTTTTATTTAAGAAAAGTAATTTCTACGCATAGAAAAAAATACTAAGATTTAATATTCACCACTTAAAATATGGGATCATGTGGACACATGTCATCACCACATATTCTAACATTTGGGAATGTGATTTAAAGGTTGGATCACATTTTAATAAGTTTAAGTTTATTATCTAATGATTTAAAGTGACTAGAAATGCCTATATAGAATTATGTTGGTACTAGTCCAAAGTCACTGCATGTAAACCTTAATATTATTACATATTCAGATAGGTATGGTGAAATGTGATTTTTGAGAGTTGGAATCAACTCAAAAGCTATCATGGTTGATTTTATAAAAATGTTTGAAGGTGCAAAAGCTTCTGTCTTGTTATTTTTACTAGGAGAGGTCTCTAACTCTAAATGAATTAAATCCAACGGGCTTCGGTAGATCTTTTCAGTAGCTTTCTAACACAATTTGAATCACTCCATTTGGATCTGTAAATTTCTCTTAAATGATTTTCAAACTAGGGGGCAAAACTAAGTTCAAACTAAATTAGAAAAATCTAAGTTTGAATTGCTGGGCTAGCGCGGGAAAGAAAACAGGCCGGCCCTGTGGCGTTTCGCGGCGCAGAGAACAACTGACATGGGGTCCACATGTCATTGTCTCTTTACACGCAAAGCGGTACGGGGCGATGTGGGTCGTTAGATTAGAAGTGAGATCTACGGTTGTGGCTTGTCGTCGACAACGGACAGGTCGTCGGCGAGGTGGAACCCTAGCGGCTCAGTGGGGGGCTGTGGTGGCTTACCGGGGCTCCGGTGAGGGTCGGCAAGGCGGGAAAACGAACAAGTCGAGGATGGCGGTTCTCCTGGTACTGGCGGCGTCCCGAGAGGTGGCCTTGATCAACGGCCCCCTTCTTCTCCCTCCGCGGCAGACTCCGGCGAAATTCTGGCGCTGCGGACGGCGGCTTGCTCCGGTGAGGCTCTAGGAGTGTTGTGAGGGGGTGGGGATGAGAGTGGTGTGAGGAATCGGTGCTGGGGTGGCCTCCTTTTATAGGCGCGGCTAAGCGGCAGAGGAGCATGGGTGGTGCTCGCCGGTGACGACGGCACAACGAGCTAGAGGCGTGGGTGGTGTGCTAGGACGGTGGGCGGTGCCCTGGAGAGTGTCACGGCGGTGAGTGTGTAGTGGTTTGCGATCGGGGGAAGTGAATGGCACGACACACACTAAGTCTCTACCGATGGCGAGTTTCACGGCGGCTGGTGACTACGGGGCACGGTCGGGGGAATGGGCGTGTCCGTTAGTTTCCTAGGCCGGTGGGTATCGTGTAGGCGGGCGGGTGGAGCGAGGCGAGGTGTGGCTGAGCAGGGACCAGGCGCGCTTTGTGGGTAGCGTGGGCATGGCCGACAGTCTCCGGGCGCGGCGGCACCTGGCTGCTCTGGTCGCTGTCCTTGGGCTAGGGTTGGTTGGGCGGTGGAGGTGGACCACAGGTGACCTACTGGACATGGTGGATGATGCTAGCGGCGGCTGTGGCGTGCTGTCACCGGTGGGGTGCCCAAAATGGGGCTCAGCCTTAATGGCCATGACCATTTGGTCGTGGCATAGTGGGTGGCCGGGCTATAGAGGGGTAGGGGATTGCACTGGGTGGATGTGGTTGCAGAATGGGAGACCAATTTGGTTCAAATACTAATCGAAATAGTGTTTTTGGTTTTGTTTGAATTATGTCCACCAAGTGTTTGTAAAAATGGCCGAAAGAACTCAAGTTTTGAATTTTTGGATGATTTTTGGTGGAGTTGCTAGACACATGCTTAAGCCTCTATGGTTGCTTGGGATTTGAAAATGGAGCTCATTTGATTGGTTTTTGAAATAGGGTGATCTTGATATCTACACTAGATTCAATTTTCAAATGTCATTTCAAATTAGTGTTTGAAAGTTTTTGGCAAATCACAAAGTGGGACTTGGTACATCATTACATGTACTAGCAAGGGGTGCAAAGATCCACATTTGTTTCTGTTAAGACTTGAGTCCTAGGAATAGCCAAAGTAGGCATGGTAGTTAAAATGGCACAAATGACCATTTCTTTCTTTTATTCATTTTGATCTGTTTTCCTTTGTGATTTGTTTGGGAATGATGTAGATGATGTTTATTTCACCTAAGAATAATTTTACAAGCAATGGATCACTTAATCAAGGCAATTCAAAACAACTCCTATTTAAATGCACACACATATGAATGCTTTAATAATTTTAATTGGAAAAGTTTTTGTTGACCCTAATTTTTATGATTTGGATCTTAATAACCTTGGATTAGAGTTTTTGGGATGTTACAAACCTTCCCCCTTAAACAAAATCTCATCCCGAGATTTACAAAAGAAAACTAGGAACTAAAGAGATCTGGGAACTCTGTCCTAATGTAATCTTCTCGCTCCCAAGTGGCTTCCTCTTTGGTATGGTTGCTCCATTGAATCTTGAGAAATTTGATACTTCTGGTCCTAGTGGTTCTGTAAGCTTCCTCCAAGATACGAATGGGCACTTCACGATATGTCAGGTCATTGTTGATCTCCACAACTCTGTGATCAATGTTTTTGAAAACTTCAGTCTTCTCCGGCACTTCCGGGCATTTGCGAAGTAACGAGATATGGAACACACTGTGGATGGCTGACATCTCTTCAGGTAGTTCCAGTTGATACAATACTTCTCCTCGACGGTTCAGAATCTTGAATGACCCGATGTATCTGGGGGCTAACTTTCCTTTCAGACTAAAGCGTTGGGTTCCCTTCAATGGCGAAACCTTGAGATATACAAAATCTCTGACATTGAAAGTCAGGTCTCTCCTTCTCTTATCAGCATAACTCTTATGTCTGGACTGGGCGGTCTTGATGTGCTCATGGACTTTGTGAACCTTCTCTTCGGCTTCTCGAAGAATGTCGGGTCCAAAAATCTGACTCTCTCCTACTTGTGACCAATTCAAAGGGGTACGGCACTTCCTTCCGTATAGGAACTCAAATGGTGCCATCTGCAGACTAGCTTGATAACTGTTGTTATATGAGAATTCTGCGAAAGGCAGGCAATCTTTCCATTTTGATCCATACTCTAACACACAAGCTCTCAAAAATATCCTCTAGGATCTGGTTGACTCTCCCAGTCTATCCATCAGTTTGCCGGTGATAAGCGGTGCTGAAGTTCAACTTGGTTCCCAATCCTACTTGGACTTTCTGCCAAAATCTTGAGGTAAACTGGTTTCCTCGATCTGATACTATGGTCTTGGGGGTTCCATGCAGACTAACAATTCTAACAATATACAGCTCTGCTAGCTTCGAACTCTGGTAGATTTTCTTGACTGGTATAAAGTGGGCTACCTTGGACAGTCTATCAACTATGACCTAGATTGAGTCATTTCCCCTACTAGAAGTTGGCAAACCGGTGATAAAGTCTATTTCGACAGAATCCCATTTCCATTCCGGAATCTGCAATGGTTGCAACAGTCCTGCCGGTCTCTGATGCTCTGCTTTGACTCTTTGACATATGTCACACATGGCAATGTAGCTTCCGATTTCTCTCTTCATCTTATGCCACCAAAAATGCTCTTTCAAATCTTGATACATCTTCGCTCCTCTTGGGTGGATAGAATAAAGAGTATCATGAGCTTCCTGCATGATAACTTGCTTCAGCTCCGAATCTGCTGGCACACAGATACGGCCTTTGTACCAGAGAACTCCTTCTTCGTCTTCAGTGAATCCAGGTACCTTTCATGTACCAATACGACATTTGATTCCGTCGATACTTTCATTTCCCTTCTGGGTTTCTTGATTTGGCTAATCAAAGTGGGTTGAAATTCAATACTAGCTAAGAATCCTTTGCTAACCAGCTCAGTTCTAAACTGCTCCAACTCCTCATACAAACTTGGCTGCTTCTCCTTGATCATGGTGTTCAACTACTTGGCAATCTGCTAAGAGCATCCGCTACCACATTGGCTTTGCCGGGGTGATAGTGAATGTCAAGGTAATAATCCTTGATTAACTCTATCCATCTCCTTTGCCTCATATTCAGCTCCTTCAGAGTGAAAATGTTTTTCAAGCTCTTGTGATCTGAGTAAATCTCACAGCGATTGCCCATCAGATAATGACGCCATGTCTTCAATGCCAAAACTACGGCTGCTAATTCAAGATCATGTGTCGGATAGTTCTGACATGCTGCTTCAGTTGTCGAGACATATAAGCGATAACCTTTCCTTCTTGCATCAATACACATCTGAGACCAATCTTGGATGCATCACAATACACATCAAACGGCTTCTTGATGTCTGGCATGATCAATATTGGGGCTGATATCAATCTCTTCTTCAGCTCTTGGAAACTAGCTTCACATTTGTCAGTCCATTCAAATTTCTTGTCCTTCTTCCGCAATTAGGTCATGGGTCTGACGATGCTTGAAAATCCTTCGACGAACTTGTGGTAATATCCTGCTAATCTGAGAAATGCACGGACTCGGGTTTGAGTGGTTGGGGCTTCCCATTCTTTGACATCTTTGATCTTGGCGGGATCAACAGAGACTCCTCCGGCAGACACAATATGTCCTAGGAATCCTACTTCTTTCCGCCAAAACCCACACTTGCTGAATTTGGCATACAGCCGATGCTCTCTCAGGGTTTCTAGGATGATTCTTAGATGTTCCTCATGCTCTCATTCCGACTTGGAGTAGATAAGGATATCGTTGATAAACACAACTACAAACTTATCTAGGAAATTCATAAAGATCTTATTCATGAGATTCATGAAATAAGCAGGGGCATTGGTTAATCCAAAAGACATAACCGTATAATCGTATAAACCATAACGAGTAGTAAAGGTGGTCTTCGGGATATCCGTTGCACGAATCTTAAGTTGGTGATAACCATTCCTAAGATCAATCTTTGAGAATACCTGGGCTCCAGTCAATTGATCAAATAGATCATCTATCTTTGGCAAGGGGTACTTGTTCTTGATGGTGATGTCATTCAATTTTCTGTAATCTATTCACAGACGGTTGCCTCCATATTTCTTGTCAATGAATAACACCGGTGATCTCCATGGCGATGCGCTTGGTTGAATCAAGCCTGTTGCTAACATGGCATCCAACTTCTTCTTCAATTCCACTAACTCAGAGGGGTTCATGTTATAGGGTCTCTGGGCTATGGGTCCGGTTCTGGGGATTAGTTCGATAATGAACTCAATATCCCTATCCGGGGGCATACCTGGCAATTCATCTGGGAATACGTCGGTGTATTCACAGACTACTCTTACTTGGTCTATGGTGGGTAGGGCTAGACTCTTGTTGCACTTGAATTGACGAGGTAAGGTATCAGAGATATGCTCTACTGTTACTCTAGAGCTACTGGTCATGGTGATGGTTTCTTAGAACAGTCTATCAATCCTTTATGCCTTGACATCCAGTCCATACCTAGTACTACTTCCAATCCTTTGGTTCTGAGTACAATTAGGTTGGCATAAAAATATATCCCATGTACTCTGATAGGCACAGCTTTGCAAATTTTTCTAGCTTTTGTAGTTGAACCGGGGATTTGAACTATCATGACATGCTTCAAGTTGGTTTGGTGAATCCTACTAGTGCATGCAAATTCTTTGGTGACAAATGAATGCGATGCTCCCAAATCAAACAATACCCTTCCTAAAACTGAGTTGACAGAAAACATACCTAGCACTACATCTGGCGCTTCTTGGGCTTCTTCAGCGTTCATGTGGAAGAGACGACCGTTGCGGTTGTGAGGGTTCCCTGGGGCAAATCTTCTCCCTGCTTGAACATGACGCTGCTGTTGAGTTGGGGCATTCACATTGGCAGTGGCGGCAGTCTTCTTGGGACACTCATTGGAATGGTGACCCTTCACTCCACACTCGAAACAGGTGATCTGGGACTTGTCTTTTGCTGCGACAGGCACAACATTGCTGCCAGTTCTGGGTGCAGTGTTGTTGTTGTTGCTCTTGGGAGGGGCACGGTTGAAATTGTTGGTGTTGTCGGAGTTGTTGTTGTTTCCTCTGGACTTCACATTGCCTCCGCTACGGTTGGGGTAGCTTGGGGGAGACATTGAGGGTCGGTTGTTCCTTGGTGCATATCCTAGTGAGGGGTTGGGACAGTACTTCTGGTGACTGCTGGATCCAGATTGCTGCAGCATACAACGTTTGCGGTTGTCGTTTTCTTGGTTAATCTTCCCTTCCATCTGAATGGCAGAGTCGACTAGCTCTTCGAGATCCTCGAAGTGGATGTTGACGAGGACAGTCTACATCTCGTCATGCAGTCCGTTCAGGAATCTCTCCTTCTTCTTGGCCTCTGTGTTGATCTCATCAGGGGCGTACCTGGCAAGCGACAGGAACCTGTCATGGTACTCCACCACAGTCATTCTTCCTTGCTTCAAGTCGCAGAACTCATCCCTCATTCTGGTGACTAGACCTTGTGGCACGTGGGTGCGGCTGAACTTGATTTTGAAGGCTTCCCATGTCATCACTTGACCATGGTTCATGTTACGGATACTAGTCCACCAAGCACTTGCATCTCCTGCCAGATAGTGGGTGGCGAAGAGAACTTTCTTGTTGTCATCAACTCCTGCTACTTCTAAGTTGTTTTCCATTGTCTGTAACCAGTCATCAGCATCTAGTGGGTTTTCAGGCTGGTTAAAGATTGGGGGCTTGGTATTCTGAAAGTTTTTGAGTTTGGATCCATGATGATCCTGATTTCCATGCACTTGGTTGTGTTGGGCCATCTGAGCTATCTTCTGCAATGTTGCTAAGTTGGCATGGCGCTCTGCCCTGCTTGCTTCACCGTCTGCAACTAGCATCTGCATAATCTGCAGCATTGGGTCTTGCGATGAGCTGCTCCCTCCTGGGTTTCCACGAGTCATCTGAAGATTGAGGTAGATAAATGGTAAGAGGGAAAGTTCTAAGGTTCATGGTTTTGGTTTCAAAGCTAAAACTTTGAGTTTGACTCAGGTTTTGCAACTAACTTCATTTCATTCACTCAAACAAGTAGTGATACAAACACACACACCACAACAACAAAGGAAAACAGATGGTTTGAAGAACCATTCTGCAAGCTACGATACAGTGGGACCGATACATCTCATGCTACGACAGTGCTCTAGTGCATCTACTCATTGTCGATGAAATCGGAGTCCTCATCGTCAGTGTAGAAGTCCATGGCATCCTCCTCCAGAAAGTCATCATCATTGCTGAGGTAAGAATCCATGTCTCCCTGGATGTCTTCACCCTCCTCTTCTTCCTCCTTTGCTGCAAGCTGAGCTTCTTGCTCCTTGATGGTCTTCTCGAGGTCGGCCACCTTCTTGCGAAGACGGGCGATGGTGCGATCCTTCTTCTCGCGCTGGAGGCGAAGAGTGATGATCCTTGACTAGCAGTGAGAAAGTCTGGGCCTTCTGGCCAGCAATGACACGGTTGTGGTTGGTAAACTCCCTAGCATTGTCCAATTCCTTCTGGCGATCATACAGCAGGAAGTCAAGGTTCTCCACTTGACGTTGAAGGGAATATGCCCGAGAGGCAATAATAAAGTCGTTATTATCTTATTCCATGTTTATGATAAATTTTTATTTTGCATGCAATAATTGTATTAATTGGAAACATTAATACATGTGTGTTTAATAAATAAAATACAAAGTTCCTAGTAATGCCTCTCATATAAACTAGCTCGTTGATTAACAAGATGATCAAGGTTTCCTGATCATGGACATTAGATGTTGTTAATAACGAGGTCACAACATTGGTGGAATGATGTGATGAACATTCATCCGAAGTATAGCATTACGATCAAAGTCATGATGTTTATATTGCTATAACATCATATGAAGTAATCTTAGTCCTTAGACCATGAGATCATGTTAATTGCTACCACCAGGAGAGTATCTTGATAACACCAAACATCACACCGTAACAGGGTGACTATAAAGGTGGGTTCAGTGCTACAAAGGTGTTATGTTGAGGCTCATGGATCAAGAGTGGGATTTGTCCATCCCGATGACGGATAGATATACTCTGGTCCCTCTTAGTGATATCACATTAAGATAGCTTGCAAGCAAGTGATGTGATCACTAGAATGTTATATCACGGGAATGAGAAAAGAGTGCATGTCGGTAACAAGATCAAACTAGGTATTTGGATGCCGATGATCAAATCTCGGACATGTAATATATTGCGAGACAAAGGGATTTAGTTACAACGTTAAAGGTTCACACGATCACAAGAGTCATCGTTGAATATGTGGGAGTCAGTGCGGATCTCCAGGTCCCGCTGCTGATTATTGATCGGAGAGGGGTCTCGATCATGTCTACATTATTCGCGAACCGTAGGGTGACACACTTAAGGGATATCGACACCATTTGGACCAAATATGTTTTGGATAAAGATTTAAGAAAGCATTGGAATTATTTCAATAGACACCGAAACTGTTTCGGGTGAAATTGCTGAAATTGGTTCTGCATGTAATATTGAAATGTTGCAGGGGGTTTTATGTGAATGTTTGTTAATTAAAGTAATTAAATAAATTCTAAATAAAATTAATAAAAGAGTTTTATTAAATGAGAGAGCATTAAATTTGGAGAAATTTAATGCATTTAAAGTGGAGACTTTAAAAGAGAATGTGAAGGGGCAAATTTATGTGGAGGGAGTTACCACCACATGAATGAGGAGGTGAAGGGTCACCCCTTGAGGCGCCGGCCATGGGGAGGGGTACCCTCCCCTCCCCCTATAAAAGGCCCCCCGCACACCCCTTCTTCCTTACACTTCCTCGTGAAGGATCTCTCTCCCCCTCTAGTATTATTCCCCATGGTCTCGGATTAGCGAGATACATGTTCCTAGTGGCTTTATCTAGAATGGAGTTGTTGCTTCCGCTGCTTTGCTGGATCGAGGGGCGGAGGTTGTCGGGGTACCGGATGTGTGTGCGATCACGGATGCACCGCTGCTTTGCGGTGCTAGACTTGGTGGTGCTGGACTTGCTAGAGCTGGATCTGAAGGACGTGCTGGAGTCAGACCTGCTGGACTTCATCACGATCTTGAGATCGGCAAGTGTACGAATACATCATCCACGAGTTCCAACTCGTTAACAAAGCTTTTTTGTCTTCGAGGATAAGTTCTCTATGGATGTATATCCATTGTATCTAATAGATAGATCTTGGCGTATAGTTCCCATCGTAGGAAATTTTTTGTTTTCTATGCTGCGAACCCAACAGACGCTTCAGCTCTGAATCTAGGTCCCTCTTGAAGATCAGGTGACCTCCATTTCCCAACTGGTAGAACTTGCTGAACTGAGTCTCCATCTACAAGAATTAAGGATGAGGAAGTTAGTGAAGTGATTCAAGTGTGTCAAGTTTTAAGTAGTAATGTAAGAATTTGAGGAACATGAATTTTTGAGAAAGAATGAATTCCCAAGGGTAAGAGAGGAAATAGTTTTTCATAAATACTCACTTCGGTTTTGAAATTAAGTTTTTGTTCGGACGTCCATTCTAACTAGGGTCTCCTATGGTCAGGATGGCTCTGATACCAACTTGTCAAAACCCGGATTTTTAATCCGAGATGTCCGTTATGTCATACATCGCAATCCCAGGATTACCATTTTTGCGAGACATAACGGATTGGATATCACAGTACATCATCCATTACAAACCATACATAAGGTGTTACACAAATAAGGATCTCATGATCCAGTCTTAATACAACAAGCAGCAGAATAAATAATAAGCGTAGCGGTGGGGTCCATCTTCAGGGGCACAAGCAATGCTGACGAAGGCAGATAGTCCTAGTTATCGTAGCCGTCCTGCTGGCCATCATCTTGATAGTCTCCTTCATAGTATGGCCATGAGAATAGCCAGGGACAAAAGCCACGAGTACTCTTTAAGTACTCGCAAACTACCACTAACAAGTAGTATAGTTCTAATGTAAAGTGTTAACTCTAAGTTTAACTATAAAGTTAAGTTTGAAACCAAAGCTGAGTTCAGAAGCAAAGAAAGATAAAATAAAGTTCTAGAATCACTTAAGTTGGGAAGCTAGTGTCATAAACACAACCCTGTTGTGGTCAAGTCAAGATTCATCATTCATTTCATAAGTCATTTTGAAAACATCTGACAACGAAACAGTATGGCCACTCCAACTGTCCATAACCACGGACGTGGCTATTCGAATAGTTTGACACTCTGCAGAGGTGGTACACTTTCACCACAAGATTCGATACATCTGTCAGGGATAACCCTGAATCATCATACTTAGTATGCAGATAATCAAACATAACCTTTCCTTTACACACCCTAGTATAAGCACCTCTCCTATGAGCATGGCCTCCCAACCATGACCATCTATCATCTTGGGCACTGCATAGGTGGACAACATTGAGAGGTAGCCTCAGCTCAAACCTCTCCTGCGAGGGAACTAATACTAATGCATATAAACTTCCGGCTAAGCCTTATCCAAATCAGGTATTGTGGTTGTACGGTAAATTTGGAATGGTATCGCATCCGAATCCAACCATCAGTTTTGTGATAGGGTTAAGGCTCATGCCTCAATATTTTCATCATCATAAACCATTTGTGTTTCTCAACACATGTCAAAACATCTCAATAGAATGACTCATCATTCCAAGGTTTTCATAATTCATTTTCACCAAGTGTTCCCATCTAAAGTGAATCAAGTTTTTATCTAACTCTAAACTTGGCATGGGTATACCCTACAAGTACTCAAGTTTGGTATATATGGTCTAAATACGTACAGGCCCACTGTGTCGCCAAGGCCCAAACGAGGGACTCGAGTAACCTACAGACTCTCAATTGCTTGAAGAACAAGAAGAAGTTAAACATAGAAAGTTTGAAGGGGAAAACCCTAATTTGTACCGACTCGGCCTGTTACCTGGGACCTAGCCTATCTATATAAAGGCTAGGAGGGGGACGCGAGGAGGACACACACAACCCTAGTTTCCACAACCCTCCCTAGATTGCATCTGCGCACCATTGTAACCTTCGGTTCCTTCGATAATCCTCGAGCAGACAAGCAGGAGTAGGGACCTCTACGAGGCCTGAACCTGGGTAAATATTTGTCCCCTGTGTGCTTGTTTGCTAGCCGATAGATGTCTCCAGCGCTCCCTCCTTCTCCAAAACCCAAGTCCATAACAATGGGCATTGACGAGTTAAACCATCGTCAATTGGCGCCGTCTGTGGGAAGTGGGAGTGCTGATGTTGTGGCTTCTTCGGCCCCATCAACTGCGATCTACAACTCCGCAACAGCGGAGATTCGCCAGCTCTTCGGCGTGTTCGAGTTCACCGTCCACACACCGGCCACTCGCCCGGCCTTCGAGTCCGTGGGCGACGGAATCAGCCTGGCGATCGGGAACTTCCGCTTCCAAGTTGGCCAGATGGGCACGCTTCGCATGCCTGATCAGCCGACAGCGCTGGCGATTGCCCCAACATCGTGGTTCCCTCCATCGATCGGCACCCTTAGCGAGCTCAACGCCCTGGCAGCAGTCGAGAACACGGTCAGCAACAGCAGTCACACTCCGATCTGAGCGATCTGGCCACTGAAGATGGAACCTACGGTTCCGTATCTGAGAGTTGTGGAAGCAACAGCTTCCCCAGTCACTTCATGTGCGCCGTCATCAACACAGGTGATACCTCTGCCAATCGCGACAACGGTGGTAATCCCGGTAACGGGACCGATCCGCCTAATGCCAGCAACGGCGGCAACGGTGGCAACGGCGGTAACGGTGGCAATCGCACCCTCGTCGATAATGGAGGAGCAGTCGAACCTCCATCCATAATAAATGAGAAAAACGGCGAACGCATCGTAATTAGGCTCAACGAGCAAGAATGGGCTCGCTGCCGCGAGGCCCTACGAGGCGCTCCTCTACCCTTCGAATCCCCGCAAGAACTGCTGATGGGCTATCATTGGCTTCTGAAGGAAGAATTCAAGCGCCAACTGCAAACAATCGCGCAACTCGAAGCATGTAAAAAGGCAGCGAACGAATCGAGCCTTCGTCGTGCTGGGCTCTCCTCCTACGGAGGATCCTCCTCAAGGGGCAATGAGTACCTCGCCAAGAAGAGGCAATCACGGATGGCCCATCTCACCGAGCAAGAACGCATAGAAGCCGCAAAAGTCCTTGACTTCGGCTCTATGACAGTCGACACGCGAGGCAACGTGGTCCCCAGGACGCCGCAGGCTGCGGTAACAGCGGCCACCATGTACCTCCTCAACAACCAGCCGCCAGCTGGAGATCCCCGAACCGCCATGCACCGATCTACGATTGCGGGCTTGGGATTAACCGAGGCCGCCCTCGACAAGGAGCCAACACTAGACCCAAAGAAGGGCAAAGCGCTAGCAAAGCGCTACTCCTCGCCCTCGTCCAGCGATGACAATCACGACCTGTCTCGACGCCGCCACTCACGGCGACAGGACCGTGACTACGATGCGTGCGACAACCTCACGCAGTGCAAGATCGACAAATCAAGGGCATGATGTGCTCGGTCGACTGACACGGAAGAAGAAGATGGCGAGCTCTGCGGCGCCAGATGCTTCAGCAGATCCATTAGGCAGAAGCGAATGCCTAAAGGGTTTAAACTCCTGTTGGAGAACCGGAAGTTTGATGGCCTACAGGACCCAAAGATCTAGCTGGAGGACCACATCTCCTCCGTCACACTCCACGGAGGCGGTCGGAGCATGGCCATGCAATGCTTGCAGCTACAGCTGCAGGGCGCCGCTCGAGCATGGCTCAATAACCTCCCACGCGGATCCATTCGCAGTTGGGATGAGCTGGTTTACAGCTTCGTGCGCAACTTTAAGGGCACGTACAAGCGGCCTGCATCAATCGAAGAGCTGAGATGTTGCCAGCAAAGATCTGGCGAATCGCTGCGCTCCTACATTCAAAGGTGGTCCATCATCAAGAGCTCCGCAGAAAACATCTCGAAAGATCGCACGATTGACGCATTCAACGGTGGCGTCCGCCGCCTAGAACTCAGGGAGGAGCTGGGCTGCTCAACGCCCCAGACCATCAACCACCTGATGGAGATCGTGAATCGGTGGGCCGATGGAGAAGATTTAGTGAAAAATCGCGTTCACTTCGACGAAGAGGCGGAACTCGAACGCAGACGCGACCGCCGAGGCAAGCGCCGCATGCGCATCTACGATGACCGCGACGACGTCAACATGGTCGTGGCTGGCTACACCGACAGACGCGACGATAATCGCAACAGCGGATACTGTGGTGGCGAATACCGTGACTCCGAGAAAACCACGTAGGTGTGGCAACGCCGCACTCGCGATGAGGCACCCGCGAACTCCATTGAGGACAAACTGTCCGGGCCTTGCACGGTGCACTTCTACATCGACAAGCATGATGGCAAGAGGAAGTCCAGCCACCTCCTCAAGGACTGCCGTGAGTTCCTCAAGCTACATGAGGGATTGGTGCGGATGAACCGCAATGCAGTCGAAAGAAGCTACGGAGCCGCTCTAGGCGCCGTGGCACATGGCGCACCGCCACCACCACCTGGGCCACCACCGAATGCGGCTGCACCGGACCAGCACCACGGAGGCGAACCGTACCCACGAGCCATGGGCACCATGATGATCCAAAAGGGACACCCCTCCAATAGGGTGCAGAAGGCCATCACTCGCCAAGTTAACTTGGCCACGCACTCGCCACCATCTACCACTGAGTACCTCAGTGGAAGCGAGTCCTGCATCACCTTCGACAAACGAGACCACCCGCCTCAGATACCCCGTCCAGGCCATTGCCCCCTCGTACTCGAGGCGCAAATTGGAGGTTTTGACATGAGCCGCATCTTCATGGATGGTGGGAGCGGCATCAACCTCATATTCGCGAGTACCTTGCGAGCAATAAGAATCCCTCTAACCTTCCTGGAAGCCTCGGACACAACGTTCCACGGCATCGTCCCAGGCAAAGGCGTATACCCCCTGGGCAAAATCAACCTCGACGTCATCTTCGGCACGCCGAAGAACTTCCGGCGTGAGCGCATCGACTTTGAGGTTGTCGACTGGCCCTCGCAGTACCAATGCATCCTCGGGCGCGTTGCGTTTGCTAGATTCATGGCAGTGCCCCACTACGCCTACCTGCAGATGAAAATGCCACGTCCCAATGGCGTCATCATGATCAATGGGAGCTTCGAGCGATCTGACAGTTGCGATAGGGAATTCAACAGAATCTCCCAGTCCTTCGGCATGCAGGAGGAACTCGTGAGACTGAAGGAGACGACACACAACAGTCTGCCTCCCCTGAGCAGGCCAAGCTCACCTGATCTCTCCTTCGACTCATCTGTGCACATAAAGAAAGTGTAGGTCCACCCATCGGATCCCGCCAAGACGGCCCTCATCGCCAACAACCTGAGTCCCGCATAGGAACTCGCGCTCGTCGAATTCCTCTGTGAGCACTGGGAAATTTCCGCTTGGTGTCCTGCGGACATTTCAGGAGTTCCCAGGGAATTCGCCGAGCACACACTCAATGTCAACCCCGACGCAAGGCTAGTCAAGCAAACAATCCGACGATTGTCTGAGCCACGAGCGCAAGCAGTTGGAATGGAGATCAACAGACTCCTCGAAGCCAAGTTCATACGCGAGATCAAGGAAAGTACTTGGCTCACCAACACGATGCTGGTACCAAAAAAGGACACGGATATCCTGCGGATGTGCGTGGACTTCACCTCTCTGAACAAGAACTGCCCAAAGGATCACTTCCGTTGCCACGGATCGACCAAATCATCGACTCCACCACGGGATGTGAGCGCCTCTGCTTCCTCGAGGCCTACTCAGGCTATAATCAAATTCTAATGAAGGAGGAAGATCAAGAGAAAACAGCATTTACAATGCCCTTTGGTGTGTTCTACTACAACACAATGCCCTTCGGGCAAAAGAACGCGGGAGCCACCTACCAGCGGTGCATGTAGGCTTGCCTCAAGGAACAACTGGGTCGCAACATTCAAGTCTATGTCGACGACATAGTAATCAAGACCAAGGAGGAAACCTCTCTAATCGACGATTTGCGCGAAACCTTCGCCAACCTCGACCGCTACCGGATCAAGCTCAATCCGGACAAATGCGCCTTCGGCGTACCATCTGGGCAGCTACTCGGGTATCTCATCTCCGCGAGGGGAATCGAGGCGAACCGAAGAAGATAAAAAGCCATACTGGCCATCGAGAAGCCGAAAAACATAAGGGGCGTCCAACAGCTGGCTGGACGAATCGCGGCCCTCAGTCGATTCATCAGTCGAATGGGTGAAAAGGCGCTGCCCTACTACCAGCTCCTCCGCAAAACTGAAAAATTCGAGTGGACCACTGAAGCGCAAGAAGCATTCGAAGACCTCAAGCGCCTGCTATCCACTTCGCCAGTGCTGGTGACCCCATGAGAGAGGGAACCACTATTGATGTACATCTCCGCCACCAACCAGGTGGTCAGCATAGTGCTTGTCATCGAGCAAGCTGAGGAAAACAAGGTCCACGGCGTACAACGTCCAGTATACTACCTCAGTGAGGTCCTCACACCAACAAAACAGCAGCACCCGCACTACCAGAAGCTAGCGTATGGTGTCTTCATGACCGCCCGGTGACTGTGCCATTACTTCCAGGAACACCCAATCGTGGTGGTCAACAACGCCCCGTTGGGGCATATCCTCAGTAACCCCGATGCCACGGGACGAGTCGCGCTTTGGGGAATAGAACTGTCTCCACGAGACATCACATACGAAAAGCACAATGCAATCAAGTCGGAAGTTCTCCCTGACTTCCTCGTGCACTGGATGGAGAACCAGCTCCCGGACAAGCCAGACATGTCCTACCTCTGGACAATGCACTTCGATGGGCCAAGCGGAAAGACGGAGCAGGCGCAGGTGTCATACTGACATCACCTCAAGCGGACTAGCTAAAGTATATCCTATGAATGCAGTACACAGCCTCCAACAATGAGGCTGAATACGAGGCCCTGTTGCACCGGATGAGGATGGCAAAAGCATGCGGCGCTAAGAGGCTCATCATATACGGCGACTCCAAGTTGGTCGTCAACCAAACGATGCACGAGTGCGACGCACTGAATGACAACATGATCGTGTACCGCGACCTCTACGACACACTCGAAGGAGACTTCGACGGTTGCGAGCTGCGGCACATAGGTCGCGAAAGCAACGAAGAGGCGGACGCACTCGCCAACATAGGCTCGACCTGCGCCCCCATACCACCTGGGGTATTTCTCGAGCGCATCTGCGAACGCTCCATCAAGCCAAAGGCCGCAGAGAAGAAAACAAGCGCAGCAACGGGCTCGGGGGCTACGCCACCCAATGAGCCAATGGCACTTGATGACTTGGAGCTAGACACCGGACTCGAAGGACCAATGAGCGTCATGATGATTGAACAATCCTAGACGCAGCCGTACATCACGTACCTCCTCAGCAAGAGGCTACCGGACGATCTGACAGATGCACGACACATCGTGCGGCGATCCAAGGCATTCGTTGTTATCAACGGTGAACTGTATAAACGCAGCATCACAGGAGTACTCCAACGATGCGTCTCCATGGCCGATGGAAAGGCAGTGCTCCTGGACATCCATGAAGGGACCTGCGGGCACCACGCAGGCAGTCGCGCCCTCATTGCCAAAGCTCTACGAACTGGATTCTACTGGCCTCGGCCATGCGCGACGCCAAGGACATTGTCCAAAAATGCAACGCTTGCCAGCGATTCACGGACAAGCCACACGTACCAGGCGCAGAGCTACGGCCAATCCCATTGGCCTGGCCCTTCGTGCAATGGGGGCTCGACATGGTCGACAAACTTCCAAGGTCCTCGTGAGGAGGATACGTCTACCTCTTGGTCGTAGTCGACAAATTCACCAAGTGGATTGAGGCCATGCCAGTAACCAACCAATCAGGGCACAACGCAGTTAAATTCTTCAAGTCCATCGTCTAGCGGTTTGGAGTGCCACATAGCATCATCACCAGCAATGGGACGATCTTTACATCCAAGGAGTTCCAAGAATTCTGCGAGAACCTAGGGATCAACATCAGCTACGCCTTAGTAGCGCATCCACTGACCAACGGTCAGGTGGAAAAGGCAAACGGGCTCATCTGCAGCGGCATCAAGAAGCCGCGGGTTGCTAGTCGGACGAACTGCAATCCCTACTCTGGAGCCTACGTACAACTCCAAACAGCGCCACGGGCTACACGCCATTCTTTATGGGGCACGGAGCAGAGGCAGTGCTACCCGCCGAGGTACGGTACAAGGCGCCACGCGTGGTCGCTTACAGCGAACAAGAGTCATCCCTCGCACTCGAAGTCTCCGTCGACCTCCTTGACGAAGCAAGGGAAATCGCCACAGAAAGATCAACGATCTACCAGCAGAACCTGCGCAACTACCACAGTAGGAGGCTTCGCCCCAGATCCTTCGTCGAAGGCGACCTAGTCCTACGACTGAAGCAGCAGGGGCATCTCAAGCTCGAGTCCCCCTGGGAAGGACTGTACGTGATTACAGAAGTAATCCTAGGTGGCGCCTATCACCTTCAAGATTTAGAGACAGGAGTCGCATACTCCAACCCCTGGAACGTCGCACAGCTGCGACGCTTCTACCCCTAATCGTTTTTAATTTTTACATTACAAATAAGGCTACTCAGCCCAGGCTACTTAGCCACACATTGTACCTCGCATTGTTCTTCGAATAAATAAAAGGATACAAACTAAGATACTACTGCAGCAGGAGAACATTGGTTTGTTCTTCAAAGAAGTCGACAATCTCTTCTGCTGGGCGATCCACCGCCTGGTAGTGCGGCACCATATTCCAGGCAGAACCTGCTGGTGGTGCAGGCGGCCCAGATGCAATTGCCGCAACATCTACGTCAGGCCTGTGCAGTCTCACCATTGATAGAGCAGCCTTGGCACCAGCACTCGAGAACCACGGTCAGATCTTGAAACTTTGCAAGGAGGGCCAGCAGACTTGATGGAGTATCATCCAACGGAAACATCACCCGATAAATGTTCTTCAAGCATGACTGCGACTTCTTCAGAAAGAGCAGCACTCACGACGCACGATCGTGCAGGGTTGCCAGCGTAGTCGCACGATCATGATCTACCCAGAAGTATCCACTCTCTTGAAGTTGCCCCTAGGTAAGATCATGCAGGCAAATGGAAATTCTATCCTTCTCCTCCTGCGGATGACGCGTGCTGACAACTATACGGAGCAGCAACAACAGCATGAGTACAACGTACCATTGCAAGTAAGTACAAGGAAAAGATGAGAACGATCAAACTAACATTTGAATTGGCCGCCTAGCTGCGTCACCTCGCCAAGCAGATACTGCTCTCGGGCAGCAGCCTTTTTCGCCTTCGACTTCCATACATCCGCATTACCGCGGAGCACGGGTAACTCACGCTCCAGCTGCTTCACGCGGTCACGCAGTCGCAAAAGCAAGGACAGCTCATCTACCTTGGAGCACAGCGGTGCCACGGTATCATCAAGAATCGGCGAGTCCTAAGTTTTCCTCAAAGGATCACTTGATGTATCCTACCACAAGTCAAGACAGAAGCAAATAAGACGACAAAATCAACACAAAGACAAAAGGATCAGATGCATTCAAGACTAGCAAAAGTATCAACAGATACACTCGCCAGCAGGCATGTTCTTAAACAGAAGGACATAGACTAATTAACTATTACAAAGCTAACTAAGGAGCAACTGGCTTCTTCGACTTCGACGACTTCGGGGGCTTCATCAGGTCCGTGGCAGTGTCAAACGCCACTGACTTTCCGCCAGCCCCTGACGCTGAAGCTTTCGCCGCCTTCTTGGCACGTTGGAGCTCCTCAGAGTACTTCGCAACAGTATTTATGACATGATGCCCATATTTGCCATAGGCAGCCACGAAAGGAGCAAAGACTACCTGCTAGCCATCTGCGTTAAGAGGCATCGCCTTCGACACCGCGGCAGGATCAATCTCGACTCTGTGGGCCTGCACCATGGCAAGTGACATGGATGCGCCGGCCGCGCGGAGCGAATTCTTGAAGCTGGAGGGCACACCTCCAGCGAGTGACTCCACCAGCTCGTTTATATTTTCGACTAGCTCTGCCTTGGGCATCAGCTCCTCCCAAAGGCGACTGAGTACGCTTTTGGCCTTCGCAAGCATGTCCTGCACGGCGGAGCTGCGGTCTTCGACTGCTGACAGTGCACCCACTAGAGCGTCATCACGACGAAGGGCCTGCGGATCGAAGCTCAAATCGCCAGCATCTGCACATAAATCCACACATGGACAAAAACATCAGCGCCACCGGCAAAAACATTCGAGGCAGAAAAAGATAACAATGTCCACAAGCAAAGTACCTGAGAGAGCCTTGGCAATTGAGAACAGTTGTTCTTCGAACAACTTCTCCCTGGCTGCGAAGGAGGCACGCGGATCCTCTTCACACTTCCGCGCCTCATCACGTGCCGCGATTGCTTCGTCGCGACCCTTCACAGCCGCGGCGAGTGTCTTCTCCAAGGTGGCAGCGTCACGCAATAGGGCATTATGTTCAGCTACAAACAAAAGTTGACTATCAGTCGACTATATTAAAGGAGAAGAGGAAAAATAAGAGGAAGTGCAGGACACTCACTTTCAACCACGCGATGACGTGTCTCCAGCATCGCATGCTGGCGGCCCATTGCAAGCACTTGCTCCACCAAGTGTGTGGTTTCCTTCACAAGGAGCTATCGCACAACAAGGAATCAACAGAGGCACAAGATAACATCGACTGCAACACTAAAAAGGAGAAAAACTACACTTACATGGTTCTCCAATGACTCCGAAGATGTCTGTTGTACCGTCATCCGGGCAACCATTCGATGCTCCCCTGCATGAGGAGAGCTGGAAGAGTTGTGCCCGGAGTGGGCCGCCAATGGAGGGGAAGGAGTGCGCTCGACCTCTTCCTTGACCCTTGAAGTCGCGACTCCTGATTCCTTCAAAAATTGGACGTCGCCAGAAGATGACGACGCCTCTTGACTGCAAGACAAAAACCAAGTCAGGAAAGGGCAAACTTAAAGACGAGCCAACAAGGACAAAACAGAGAAGAACAAGTGAACTAGAAAACTTACCAGTCAAACTTGTCAAAGTCAAAAGTGGCATCCCCTGACTACGACGAGGACTCCTTGGGCAATCGCATATTCTTGCGAGAAGATGGTGCCACGGCGCTCACAGGAATAGCAGGTATCGGCGACTCTACACCAACACCTATACCTTCCGGAGTCGATGGAGACGACGCGTTGGAATCCTCGCTGCACGAACGCTTGCGAGTTTCCGGACTATCAGACTCGGGGGCTTCCTCCTCCACATCAGAAGGGACGGTCGACTCTGACTCGTCCTCTTCCAAGGCATCGTGAGGAATAATCCCCTCAGGGAGAGTGGCATACAAGGTGATACCGCCCAATCATGCATACAGACAACAAATTCAGCAAAAAGAAAAAACAACAGAGAAGCAATCGACAAATTTAGCTACTGCGTAGCACAACTATACCTCAGGGGGAGGGTTCGCAGCATCAAATGGAGGAACAACTGGCTCACTTGGGAGTACATCCTTGACGGTGTACTTGGTGACCAGTCGAACCCTCTTCTCCACCTCACTCGCGGACATGCCATCGGCAGACACGCGAGTGGCATCATCAACGCCAGCCCACTGAAACATGGGGTGGACCCTGGCTTGCAGGGGCTGGACACGACGGCGCAGCCAAGTGCGGATGAGAGCGCAGCCTCCCTCCTCTTTGCCTATGCGACTCTCGAGGTCGCAGATGCGCCTGTACAGCGCATCTGTCTCCGCGGACTCGCCAGGCATGACTACGTTCTTCCAGGAGCGCATCCTCCTGCATGGCATCGCGGGATCAAAGGGCGCGAGTCCAAAGAGCTCACCGTTCGCCTTCTCATCGCGGATGTAGAACCATTTGTCTCTCAATCCTTGGACGGATGCCATGAGCTTGATGTCGAAGTAGGTGGCGGATGGGTCGACATGAATTCCGCAACCACCTACATCGTAGACTAAAGAACCAGAGGCAGATTGGCGCTTTAATTTAAAGAGGCGCTTGAAGAGGCCGAAGTGTGGCTCGATTCCGAGCCAGCACTCGCAGAGAGTGATGAAGCAAGAGATGTGGAGGATAGAATTCGGGGACAGCTGATGGAGCTGAAGCCCGTAGAAACAAAGGAGACCCCTAAAAAGGGGGTGAAGAGGCAAGGAGAGACCGCGAATGATGAATGCTAAAAACATCACTCGAAAACCGGCGGGGGGAGCAGGAATTGTCTCACCGCTGGGGACGCGCGCGTCGGCGACTGCAGCGGACAGTACTCCGTCTTGGTAAAGAAGACGGAGATCAGACGCCTTAATGATGGAGGGGCACCACGCACCATTCATGACGTGGGTGCCCGCGACCTTCTTCTTCCCGCCAGTGGCGGTGCTGGTGCCAGCAGCGGCGGAGCCGCCCTTCTTCTTCGCCGCAGCAACGGTGGCCGCGGAATCAGCGGCAGCGCCTCCCTTCTTCTTCCCCATTGCGCGATGGCGATGTGAGCGAAGAAAGTAGCTCGGAAACGAGCGGAGCTGGTCCAGTGTCGTGGAAGAAATGGGCGCAGAGAAAGCAGAGGAGCAGCGGCAATGGCGATGGCAGCAAAGGATGAATGAGAACATATGGAAAAATTACCGTCGTAGCGCCGCTACTTAACCCCTGGAAGATGCAATCCAACGGCTCAGAAAAACCCTACTGGACGCGTGGCACACATCGTGTTGGACACGTGGAGGAGTGGAAGCGCGAACCGTCCCTCCACTACTCCCATTACGCGTGGAAATCGAGGAGGCACAGTTAAAATAAAGATTACGCACGCCCAGTCAAATCAAAGTCAGATAGTGGGACCCACTGCTCGTCACGTCCCGTCAAACTCGCTCACGCGGGCAACTGAGGTCACGAAAGCGTCAGCACTGACGTCATCAAAGCTACGCAGCGGAAAACTTCGCCTAATTGAGTCCTTGCTCGAGTCTTCGACTCCACCAAGCACTCGGGGGCTACTCCCATAGGGAGCGCTGGTCGCGCACCCTATGATTTTTCTTTTCTTTTTACAGGAATACAAACAATCACAAGCAAACCCAACCACTCGACTGAGGACATGGGTTACTCCCATAGGGAGCGCCGGAAAAAAATTCGACTGAAACAAGCAAACAAAAGATGACAGCAGTCGCAAAAGTTCTTTAGTCCCTGCCTGAGTCTTCGACTCAACCAGGCACTCGGGGGCTACTCCCATAGGGAGCGCTGGTCGTGCACCCTATGATTATTTATACAAAAACTATGTGTTGATAATGTCCACACTCGAAGCTCATGGCGATACCGCCTCATAATTTTTCCCTACAAAGAGACTGTGTCTCCTGGGTCACCCGAATCGTCTCCGCGATGATAAAATTCGGATGCCACGCTTACAGCGTGAAGGTAAGACCTGAATAAGGCCTGGCAACGCATTAGCTGCGCACTACCAGAAATGTATCTGTGCCTACAGGTACGATGAACATGCCTCCGCGGCGAGTGCTCACACCCATATAACTGGAATTCGACTCATGTAAGACCTCCGCGGCTTGAGTCTAATTACGCCAGCACTTTTACGGATTGGAGTCCGGGGACTCGAGTTCGAGTAGATTGCGTTCTTTCACCCTAAGGTGGTTAACTGATACCAAAACTTCAGTTATATCAGGCACGTACATCAACAATCCCTATGACACAAATAAAGCAGTCGAAATACATTCATTCAGGCACTCGAAAGACTTCAAAAAGTCCCCAGTCGAATCTGCGATTCCATTGGACACTCGGGGGCTACTGACATGGGTATACCCTACAAGTACTCAAGTTTGGTATATACGGTCTAAATACGGACAGGCCCACGGTGTCACCAAGGCCTAAACGAGGGACTCGAGTAACCTACGGACTCTCGATTGCTTGAAGAACAAGAAGCAGTTAAAGATAGAAAGTTTGAAGGGGAAAACCCTAATTTGTAACCGACTCGACCTGCTACCCGGGACCTAGCCTATCTATATAAAGGCTAGGAGGGGGTGGCAAGAAGGACACACACAACCCTAGTTTCCACAACCCTCGCCAGATTGCATCTACGCACCATTGTAACATTTGGTTCCTTCGATAATTCCACGAGCAGACAAGCAGGAGTAGGGACCTCTACGAGGCCTAAACCTGGGTAAATCTTTGTCCCCTGTGTGCTTGTTTGCTAGCCGATAGATGTCTCCAGCGCTCCCTCCTTCTCCAAAACCCAAGTCCATAACAATGGGCATTGACGAGTTAAACCCTCGTCAAAACTACTAAGTTAAGAGTGTTCACTAAGGTAGAAAGGTGGGATCAATCTCATGCCATAGAATGACATCTAAAGTTATCCATATAGGTCAAGTTTTATACTTTTTATGCTACCTTCAAAACAAGTAAAGGGCTTTGGTAAAGTAAATAAAGTAAAGCTTGGAAATAAAACTTGGGGTAGGGAAAAGTCAAAGTGGTATAACCAAAGCATGCCTAAAGCATATTTGCTCAAATAATCTAGCTTAATTCTAGCTTTCTAAGCATTATACTTGCAAGTGTTAGCTTGCATTGTTAATGATGGCTTGCCTTGGTTGGTGCAGTGGTTGAAGTTTTCTTCCTCCTCTTGATAGCACTCCTCCTCCTCGAAGGCTTGGTCGGTACTATCGTCTATAAATACACATGGAGTACACAATCACTAAACAATGCTTAACTAGTCTACTTAGCACAATAAGGCACACATTTTAATGATCTATTATCATCACAACCATCACAAGGTTTTATTAACTAGCTTCATCCTTTTTATTTAAGAAAAGTAATTTCTACGCATAGAAAAAAATACTAATATTTAATATTCACCACTTAAAATATGGGATCATGTGGACACATGTCATCACCACATATTCTAACATTTGGGAATGTGATTTAAAGGTTGGATCACATTTTAATAAGTTTAAGTTTATTATCTAATGATTTAAAGTGACTAGAAATGCCTATATAGAATTATGTTGGTACTAGTCCAAAGTCATTGCATGTAAACCTTAATATTATTACATATTCAGATAGGTATGGTGAAATGTGATTTTTGAGAGTTGGAATCCACTCAAAAGCTATCATGGTTGATTTTATAAAAATGTTTGAAGGTGCAAAAGCTTCTGTCTTGTTATTTTTACTAGGAGAGATCTCTAACTCTAAATGAATTAAATCCAACGGGCTTCGATAGATCTTTTCAGTAGCTTTCTAACACAATTTGAATCACTCCATTTGGATCTGTAAATTTCTCTTAAATGATTTTCAAACTAGGGGGCAAAACTAAGTTCAAACTAAATTAGAAAAATCTAAGTTTGAATTGCTGGGCTAGCGCGGGAAAGAAAACAGGCCGGCCCTGTGGCGTTTCGCGGCGCAGAGAACAACTGACAAGTCGTCGTTGAATGTGTAGGAATCGGTATGGATCTCCAGGTCCCGCTTCTGATTATTGATCTGAGAGGAGTCTCAATCATGTCTGCATTATTCGCGAACCGTAGGGTGACACACTTAAGAGTTACCGGACACCATTTTAGAGCACATATGTTTCAGACGAAAGAATTGCAAAGCGCAGGAATTGTTTCGATAGAAACCGGAATTGTTTCGGGTGAAATTGCAGAAAGTGGTTCTGCATGTGATATTGAAATATTGCAAGGGTTTTATGTGAATGTTTGTTAATTAAAGTAATTAACAAAATTCTGAATAAAATTAAAGAGTTTTATTAAATGAGAGAGCATTAAATTTGGAGAAATTTAATGCATTTAAAGTGGAGACTTTAAAAGGGAATGTGAAGAGGCATTTTAATGTGGAGGGGTTACCACCACATGAATGGAGGACGTGAAGGGTCACCTCCTCCATGCGCCGGACATGAAGGAGGGGCAGCCCCGCCCTCCTCCTATAAAAGGCCACCCTCTCCCTCCTTCTTCCTCACACCTCCTTGTGAAGGATCTCTCTCCCCCTCTAGAATTATTCCCCCATGGTCTCGGATTAGCGAGATACATGTTCCCGGTGGGATTTCGTCTGGAAGGAGTTGCTGATTCTTCTGGATCGTTGGAGCGAGGAGGTGGAGGTTGTCCGGTGGCTTGAACGTGTGTGCGAGTACGGATGCGCTGCTGAGTTGCGGCGGTCGGACTTCCTCACGATCTTGAGATCGGCAAGTGTACGACTAGATCAACCACGAGTTCCTACTCATTAACAAAACTCGTTGTCTTCGAGGTTAAGTTCTCGTTGGATGTATGTCCACTCGTTGTTCTGTACCTAGTAGATAGATCTTGGCGTGTAGTTCTCATCGTAGGAAAATTTTTGTTTTCTATGCTGCGGACCCAACAGTGGTATCAGAGCCTGAGCTATGCGTAGGTGCTTTGCATGGGTAGAACACATAAGAGTATGTGGGTGGTGATGATCATGTTATTGCTTCTTATATGTACTTTGGATATTGGTGGCATAGTGGGATGAAGCGGCCCGGACCAACCTTACATGTCATCGTACATGAGACCGGTTCCACGACTGACATGCAACTAGTTTTGCATAAGTGGATGGCGGGTGTCTGTCTCTCCTACTATAGTCAATATCTGATTTACAATGAGTTGCTAATAACTTGGTTATCCTCGTTGTGGTTCATGTTCGTAGGTAAGAACGGTTCTATCTCCGAAAGCCCTAAGCCACATAAAACTTGCAACTGATAAATTAGAGGCGTCTAGTTTAGATTGTTGTTGGGCTAGTGTCTTGATATGGTATTGTTGTAAGTAGATGTATGATAGATACTCTTACAACACACTCAACGTGTAAGTTCCATAGACCTTGGCCTTACACATAAAGGAATGATAGAGATCATACCACGATGCAAATGATAGAGATCAAATGCATGGACCATATCATTTCACTTTACACATTAGATGTTTGCATCTTATATTGCTAGTTTGGCGTTTTAATAGCATTTTAAGATGATCCCTTATTTAGATATCAAGATAAAAATGTGTCCTTCCTTAAGTATGCACCGTTCTATGGATCGTGTTTCGAGACATCACGTGATGATTGGGTGTACTAGACTCTACGCTTTCATACAACGGGTGTAAGACAGTTTTACACACGCGAGTACTAAGGTTCTTACTTGGCGAGCCTAGCATGTACAGACATGGCCTCGGAACATGGACCGAAAGGTTAAGCATGAGTCATATAGTTGATATGATGCCCATGTTGATGCTCACCTTTGAAGCTACACCGACTCACGTGATGATCGGACTTGGTGTAGTGGATTTGGTTCATGTAATCACCAAAAAGGCACGAGGGATGTCGTTTTTGAGTGGGAGTTTATTTCTAATTTGGATTAGTCGAACTCAATTTTTCATCAACTAAATCAAAGTGAATTTGCATAATTTGTTGTAGGCATTGGCGTCTGTTCACTACCTTATCTTAGTTTTTATTTGATATAATAGAACTATAGAATTCTTGATATTTACTTTACAAACTGGTATCGTATTGTTTTGAATGTCAATTTAAAGTTTATAAGTCCTATTGCAAACTTTCAGCAAACTCTATTTACTCCATGAAGTTTAATAAGTATTATTAAATCAAGAGTAAGAATTCCAATGTTAGTATCTAAACTATCATGTTTGCCTCCATGATTATTGATATTCAAAAGTTGTTTTAATATCAAGATTATATTGGAGCTGAAAATTGTTTCAGAAACCATCATGTGTGAAAGATATTGTGATATCTGAAACAATGTTTTTGGTTGGATTATGATAGAGTATAATTTATCAAAATACATGTTCTCATAATGTATGACAATTTGTGAAGGATGGAGATGCTAGGCATCCGAATCTCCCAAAAGGTTTTGGGAACTAAAATTATACTCGTCATTCTTCCTTATAGGCTATAGTAGCTTGATCGTGAAAGTTGTCATGATAAGGATGAATAGAAGATGTAAGTAAAATGTTTACTACACTAAAATATTATTAAAGAATGGATTTTTGAAAGAATGTCAAACATTTGATGATGGTGATCCACTTCAAAGTGCAAGTCCAAAGGTATTAGTATTTGACTATATACAAGATTTGTACCATGTGTCATGTGAATGACACCACTATTGATGTTGATAGATTCTTTTAAAAGGAAAAGGAATTGCTGAAAGAGAATCTATAAAATATTTGGCAGAAAAGAAAAGTTGGAAATGTCCAGCTTAGGTATATAAAAGATATACATGTTATGGTAGTATTCCTTGCTTGTTAAACAATGTGGCTCTTAGGTATTGGATATCGGTATTGGATACCGAATTGGTTGGTATGAAGTGTCATACAGGACAACGCAATTCATGAATTGCAATGGCCTAAGTAACTGGCAAGAGAATAAGTGATGATGTTCATCAAAAACAAATAAAGTTTTATTGTGTTTTTTCGTTGTCGTCATACCTAGCCTTCAAGATTTGTTTTAATAATTGTTATTTTGTTCCGGTATTACGAGAACAATGGTTGTTCAAATAATTACCGTATTCCATAAAGGATGGATGAACTTTTACAAGTCTAGTGGGAGAAACCACATCCATAAACATTATTACTAAAATGTCGCAAGACAAATGATTAAAAGATCACTTATGAAGTTACATCGCTGTTTTAAATTATATTTGAAAGAAAACATGAAGAAACTCCATGTTGATGGATTTTTGGAGTCTTTGATTTTGATCAATTGACGCATGTGAGACTTTCCTCGAGATAATTAAAACTATGTCCATAGGCCAGAGAGGAACGGATGACTAGCTTATTGGAAATTGTGCATGCTGATGTGCATAGTCCATTATATGTAGCCATATGCGATGGATCTTTTTTGCTTCATATGCTTTCTCCGAAAATTTGAGTGAATATATCTATATATTTACTTAATAAGGAAGAAGTATGAAATATTTCAAAATTGTTCAAAGACTTTCAAGATGAATTTGAAAATCATTGTAACAAGAAAATAAAGAGTTTATGATTCGATCATAAAGGAAGATATTTGAGTTACATGTTTAGCAAAACACTTAAGATTTGAGTAATTGTTCCATGATTTGTGTTTCCCGATAAACCATAGGAGTATGGCATATTCGAGAGATGAAATCAAACCATGTTTGACCTGGTAAGATCAAAGTGTCATTTATAAAACTGCCATTATGTTTTAAGGATTGAAGCTTTAGAGACTACCGCTTTTACACTAAAAAGAGCACCATCGTGATCTGTTGAAATGACACCATATAAGTTATGGTTTGGGATAATACCCAAATTGTCTTTTCTTAAATGTTGGTATGCTATGCATAAGTAAAATGTTTACAACCAAAGTCAGATAAGTACGTCTTTGTAGGTTATCCCAAAGAATTTGTTGGGAATTTCTCCATAACACCAAGGACAAAAGAGTTTGTCACTTGGAACGTCAAGTTTCTTGAGAAGGAATTTTTCGCGAAAAGTTAAATGGGAGGACAATAGAACTTTGATAAGGCTGTTGAACCTTAGCTATATGTGCTAAGTAGCGCAGCGCCGAAAAGTGTCCCGGTGGCAGCCATAATGCTCATGGCTCCCGTGATTACAAAAGGTGTGATCTCGGAGATTAGAGTTTCTATTGAACCGTGTGGGTCGGTAAGAATCAAATAGTAAGATTTGATAAGCAAGTCGTTATTGTTTTGACAATGATGAACCGACTACATGCAAAGAAGCAGTGATGGGCCCTGACTCCATAAAATGACTAGAAGTCATAGAATCCGTGATAGTATCCATACACGAGAAACCAAGTTTCTGAACTTGGAAGACCCTCCGGAAAGGCATGAAGCCTATCGGTTGTGATTGGATCTATAAAGAAATAGACATGGATGTTTAACATCTATGAAATAGTCGACATGTCGTAATGAAGTTTACGGCAATGTTCAAGGAGTTGACTATGACAAGATTTGATCTTTCATCGCGATATTTAGTCTTGACGGATTAATGTAGCAACCACTACATATAATTTGGTATATGGTAGTTGAATAAACAAAACAAGGTTCTTCTAATAGAATGGTTACCTAGGACGTGTACATGACACGGTCCGAAGGGTTTTTTTAATTCAAAGGGTGCTAAAAGGGCATGCAAACTTCAATAGTTGAAGTAAGCATAGCAGAGTTGGAATCTTCACCATGATGAAACTGTTAAAAGAGTTTAAATTCATTGGAGATGATGAAGATGCTTGCATTTTCAAGAAATTAAGTGGGAGCGCTGAGACATATTTCTAATACATTATGTAGAGGACATATTGTTGATTGGAAATGATGTATCTTGTATTGACACAAGTTAAGAATTTCATTAAAATTATATTTCGATGAAAGACTTGGGCAAAACCGGAATATTTAGCATCAATATCTATATGGATAGATTGAGGCGCTAAAATGGTTATGCCAGACATACATATATGAGATATTGAAAGGGTTCAATATGGAAACAACAAGAAAGGTTCTTGCTGCATGGAAAGGATTGTATCAAAATTCAAGTGTTTCAACACTTGGTGAGTAAAATCACATGAAGATTTTGATCGATTATACCATGATATGTATATATCCAGAATGTCCTATGCTCTAAATGTTATGAGCACATACCAAAATGATTAATAATATGATCATTGGAAGATAGTAAAGATATTCTTATGAGCTTTGGAAGAACTAAGAATATATC
Organism: Avena eriantha; assembly: GCA_910589775.1. NCBI lineage: Eukaryota > Viridiplantae > Streptophyta > Magnoliopsida > Poales > Poaceae > Avena > Avena eriantha. Next base: position 210,961,494 of record OU342741.1, on the reverse strand, counting down.
ATGTATAAGTGACAAATAGTTAAAGGTAATTCATTGTAAAGTGTTACATTGATACTAGTTTTGTCACAAGATACAAATTAAATTTATCTCAATTTAGACTATGGGTGGCACAATGTAATGGAAAGGATGTTCCATGATGGATTTGGATGAGTTCCAAAGTTGAGACATTGTGACGGATACTACAACAAAATGCTAAGTATATAACTGTTATAGTAGCAGTAAAGGAGGGCATTTGTGTTAAGTAGTTTGTTATCAAACTAGGTGTGGTTTAAAGTGCGCTAATACTATGAAGATATATTGTGTGACAATAATATCAACATATTTTAACCCGGACGAACTAAAGGTCTCACCAAAGGACCAAATTTATACAATGCCATCTCAGTTGAGAATGAGTGATGCGTAGAGACGCAAAGACATGCAAATACACACGGACCTGAAACTGTCAGATCCGTAGATTATGCTAACCACTAGCAATAGCGTATATGCAACACTAGAAAGCCATAGGTGTTCAATACGCAAAGTTTTTCAAACTAGATTATTGACTCTAGTGCAAGTGGGAGACTGAAGGGAATATGCCCGAGAGGCAATAATAAAGTGGTTATTATCTTATTCCATGTTTATGATAAATGTTTATTTTGCATGCTATAATTGTATTGATGGGAAACATCAATACATGTGTGTTTAATAAACAAAAAGGGTTCCTAATTATGCCTCTCTTATAGACTAGCTTGTTGATTAACAAGATGATCAAGGTTTCCTGATCATGGACATTGGATGTTGTTAATAACAAGGTCACAACATTAGTTGAATGATGTGATGAACATTCATCCGAAGTATAGCATTACGATCAAAGTCATTATGTTTATATTGATATAACACCATACGAAGTAATATTTATCCTTAGACCATGAGATCATGTTAATTGCTAACACCGGAAGAGTATCTTGATAACATCAAATGTCACACCGTAACAGGGTGACTATAAAGATGGGTTCAGTGCAACGAAGGTGTTATGTTGAGGCTCATGGATCAAGGGTGGAATTTGTCAATCCCGATGATGGATAGATATACTCTGGGCCCTCTCGGTGATATCACATTAAGATAGCTTGCAAGCAAGTGATGTGATCACTAGAATGTTATATCACGGAAACGAGAAAAGGGTACATGTCGGTAATGAGATCAAACTAGGTATGGAGATACCGATGATCGAATCTCGGACATGTAATATATCGCGAGACAAAGGGATTTAGTTACTAGCGTTAAAGGTTCTCACGATCACATAAGTCGTCGTTGAATATGTAGGAATCAGTATGGATCTCCAGGTCCCGCTTCTGATTATTGATCTGAGAGGAGTGTCAATCATGTCTGCATTATTCGCGAACCGTAGGGTGGCACACTTAAGAGTTACCGGACACCATTTTGTAGCACATATGTTTCAGACGAAAGAATTGCAAAGCGCAAGAATTGTTTCGGGTGAAATTGTAGAAAGTGGTTCTGCATGTGATATTGAAATATTGCAAGGGGTTTTATGTGAATGTTTGTTAATTAAAGTAATTAACAAAATTCTGAATAAAATTAATAAAAGAGTTTTATTAAATGAGAGAGCATTAAAATTGGAGAAATTTAATGCATTTAAAGTGGAGACTTTAAAAGGGAATGTGAAGAGGCATTTTAATGTGGAGGGGTTACCACCACATGAATGGAGGAGGTGAAGGGTCACCTCCCCCATGCGCCGGCCATGAAGGAGGGGCACCCCTGCCCTCCTCCTATAAAAGGCCACCATCTCCCTCCTTCCTCACACCTCCTTGTGAAGGATCTCTCTCCCCCTCTAGAATTATTCCCCCATGGTCTCGGATTAGCGAGATACATGTTCCCGATGGCATTTCGTCTAGAAGGAGTTGCTGCTTCCACTGGATCGCTGGAGCGAGGAGGTGGAGGTTGTACGGTGGCTTGAACGTGTGTGCGAGTATGGATGCGCCGCTGAGTTGCGGCGCTCGGACTTCCTCACGATCTTGAGATCGGCAAGTGTACGACTACATCAACCACGAGTTCCTACTCATTAACAAAACTCGTTGTCTTCGAGGGTAAGTTCTCGTTGGATGTATGTCCACCCGTTGCTCCGTACCTAGTAGATAGATCTTGGCGTGTAGTTATCATCGTAGGAAAAATTTTGTTTTCTATGATGCAGACCCAACAAACGCAACAGTTCCGGCTGTCCCTCAATTTTAGGACTGGTCGGAAGTGGCAATCACATTTGACCGTGCTGATCATCCGCCTAAGTTGCACATGTGAGGAAAATACGCCTTAATCTTCAATCCACTTATTGACGGTTTTGGTTTCTCCAAGACTCACATGGACGGTGGCAGCAGTATTAATATTCTGTATGTCGAAATGCTACGCCGGATGAAGATCTCGGAGACCCACCTGAACCATAGCTATGTGATCTTTCACGAAGTTGTCCCAGGAAGACAAGAAAATTCCCTGGGAGAAATCACTTTGGATGTTACCTTTGGAACTCCAAAGAACTATCGGACGGAGGCACTTTCCTTCGAAGTGGTCCCGTTCAAGAGCGTGTACCATGCTATATTCAGACGTCTGGCTTACTAGGCTTTTATGGCTCGTCCGTGTTACATTTACAATATGATGAAAATTCCAGGTCCCAACGGCGTGATCACCATCAGGGGAGACCCAAAGAAAGCGCGAGAGTGCGAGGATGGAAATGCCACCTTTTTGAAGCCATGTTGCACGCCCAGGAGTACCAGGAGATCAAGAAGAGCATAGATCCGTCCGAGATGCCCGCAACGAAGAAGGAGGTTACAAAGCCGAATCCGGAGTTCAAGGCATCAAAAGACGAAGAAGACGCTGTTGAAGGATGATGACCCCTCCAAGGTGACCCAGATAGGCGTAGGCCTAGATAGCGCATAGGAAAGCACGCTCGTCAAGTTCCTCAAAGCAAATCAAGATATCTTCGCATGGCAGCCATCTGACATGACCGGAGTACCTAGGGAACTTGCCGAGCACTCTTTAAATGTAAACCCAAATGCTAACCTCGTCAAACATTCCTTACGACATTTCGGCGATGAAAAGCGTAAGGCAATAGCTAAGGAACTAGCATGGCTCGAGTTAGCCAGATTCATAGAAGAGGTCATCCAGACGGAGTGGTCAGCCAATCCTGTAATGGTCCCTAAAAAGGACACCACTAATTTAAGGATGTGTGTTGATTATACTTTCTTGAACAAGGCTTGCCCCAAAGATCCATTTGCTATGCCTAGGATTGATCAAGTTATCGATTCTATGGCAGGCTCGGAACTCCTCTATTTTCTCGACGCATATTCCGGTTATCACCAAATTCGGATGAAGGAATCTGACAAAGTCAAAACTTCATTCATAACCCCATTCGGAACCTTCTGTTTTGTTATGATGCCCTTCGGGCTGAAGAACGCAGGAGCTATGTACCAACGCACAATGTAGCGTTGTCTCCACGATCAAATCGGACGCAATGTACATGCGTATGTGGATGATATTGCGGTGATGTCCAAAAAGAAGAAAACATTGATTTCCGACTTGGAGGAAACGTTCGCCAATCTACGAAAATACAACATAATGCTTAATCCGAAGAAATGCTTCTTTGGAATCCCAGCTGGAAAATTGTTAGGTTTCATCGTCTCCCAAAGAGGCATAGAGGTGAACCGAGACAAAATCAAGGCTATACTCAATATTTCCAGGCCAACTCGCCAGAAGGACGTACAAAGACAAACTGGTTGCATCGCTGTAGTTAGTCGGTTTGTAATTCGGTCGGTGAAAGAGCCACACCATTATACAAACTCCTTAAAAATACCAAGGATTTTGTGTGGACCAACAAAGCTGAAGCCGCACTACAAGACCTGAAGAAAGTACTCTCATATGCTCCTATCCTTTCTGCACCGGAACCACAGGAACTGATGTTGCTTTATCTTGCTGTGACAAACAAAGTCGTCAGTATCGTCATGGTAGTCGAGAGACCGAAGGAAAATCAGGAACACTTGGTGCAGCGTCCGACATATTTTGTCAGCGAGGTCTTCACAGAATCGAAACAGCGGTATCCGCACTATCAAAAGCTGGCTTACGGTGTTTCCTTAGCATCTCGTAAGCTACGACACTATTTTCAGGAGCATCCAATTACCGTGGTGAGCATAGCTCCCATGAGAGATATAATCAACAACAATGACGCCACAGGACGCATCGCCAAATGGGGCATAGAGCTTGTGGCTTTCGATATTGAGTACAAACCTCGGACAACAATCAAATCCCAAATACTTGCCGACTTTGTTGCTGATTGGACAGAGACGAAGGAAAATATGACCCTCCCTGAGTCGGAATATTGGACCCTATATTTTGATGGGTCTAAGGCTCGCGGGGGCTCGGGGGATGGCGTGGTGCTCAAATCACCCCAAGGAGATCAACTTTTATACGTGTTGCAGATCCACTTCACAGCGACAAATAATATTGCTGAGTATGAAGCACTGCTGCATGGAATCCGGATTGCTAAGGATATCGGCATCCGATGTTTGATGTGTTACGGAGATTCAGATCTTTTTGCTCAGCAAGTATCGGATATTTGTAATGCAAATAAACACATGGCAGCATATAAAGCTGTCGTGGATGATTTATCTAAATCGTTCGAAGGTTTGAGGGTCAACACATCCCTCAAGCAGAAAATGAGGAAGCGGATGCACTATCTCGAATAGGCTCTGCACGGAAAGAGGTCCCGGATGGTGCTTTTTTAGAGCACCTCAAAGTTCCCTCAATAAAGGGAGTAGACGAGGAATATCCGACCAAATCTGACTCACCTTTGATAGCAGTTTTGGCTGTAATTCCCAGTTGGACTCAACCCTACCTTGATTATCTGGTAGATGGCAAATTACCCAAAGACGAGGTTCTGAGCCGGCAGATCATTCGACGAGCAAAAACCTATATTGTGGTTAGTGGTGACCTCTATAAGCGGAGTGTGTCTGGGGTTTTTCAGCGCTGCGTATCTCCAGGGGAAGGAGTGGAAATCTTAAGAGAAATCCACGAAGGCGGGTGTGGTCACCACGCTGCAGCCAAATCTTTAGTGGAAAAAGCTTTTAGACACGGTTTTTTCTGGCTTACAGCCAAGGCAGATGCCGAACGGCTGGTCAAGATGTGCAAGGGCTGCCAAAAATACGCCAAACAAGCTCATGTTCCAGTTGATCAGTTGCGAACAATACCTATAACATGGCCTTTCGCGGTCTAGGGGCTTGACATGGTAGGGCCGTTTAAACGGGCTCCAAGTGGATTTACTCACCTCTTAGTGATGGTGGATAAGTTCACCAAATGGATTGAGGCTAAACCCGTCACTAGTTGTGATGGAGCAACAGCCAAAAGATTTGTCGAGGATGTTATAATCCGGTATGGTTATCCGCATAGTATTATCACGGACAATGGGAGTAATTTATCTATGGGAGAACTTACCGAATTCTGCAACGAACAAAATATCCGGCTTGACATTGCGTCAGTCACACATCCACAGGCTAATGGACAAGTCGAAAGAGCAAATGGTTTAATCCTACAAGGCCTAAAACCGAGACTCGAAGCACCACTACGACGTGTTGCGGGGGCTTGGGCAGAGGAATTACCTTCTGTAATATGGAGTTTACGAACAACTCCGAACAGGTCAACCGGATACACACCTTTCTTCTTGGTCTATGGCGCAGAAGTAGTTCTTCCTAGTGATTTGATTCACACTTCTCCTAGAGTGTCCACGTATATAGAAGAAGATGCCGAGATTTCTCGACAAAATGATCTTGACTTAGTCGAAGAAGTTCGCATCATTGCTGAAATGAGATCAACAGCCTATCAGCAGAAGTTACGCAAGTATCATAGCCAGAGAGTCAGAAACCGGTCTTTCAATAAGGGTGATTTGTTTCTCCGACTTGTGCAACAAAGAAAGAACAAACTTTCCCCGGTATGGGAAGGGCCCTTCTTAGTTAGTCGAGTATTGCACGATGGTTCATACTACCTAACTGATATGAGGCCAGTCAAAGAAAGATCTGCTACTAAGAAGAGAAAGAGAGCTCGAGGCAGTACAAATCCGGATGAATTAGACAGACCGTGGAATATTGCTTAGCTACGTCCCTTTTATTCTTAGTTTATCCTTCTTTGTAATCATATATATGTACTTGTTCTATGAGAAATAAATGTCTTAGTTGCCTCAAGTTTTTTCTAAGAAGTTTTTACCATCTTATTTCCGAATGATCATGTCGCAAAGTCGAAAATCCCAGAATACTTGAAAGTACTTTATGCTCATGTTTGTTCTGGTTTAGATTTCTGATTCTAAAAATGCTACCTACGGGTATAACTCTAAATTTCATAGTCTATACTTTGGTTATTTGTCTGATTGCCGGATGCGGGTATTTTCCGAGTAGTGAATTGTTGGTACTGGAAGCCGGCTTTATTTCCGAGTTTAAACTGGTTTAGCAATTGAGCTTCGTTGCTCGGCAAAGTTTCCGTGCAGAAAGTTTAGCCGGCTCACGAAAGGGACGAGGCGGAAAGCGATATAAACGATAAGTATAGACAAAGAAGTATAAGTGCTTATGCAAACATTTCAGGCACACAAAAATTTAAAGTCAAAAGTGTTGAATAGAATAAAGCTTGGCACTAGAAAAAGTATCATAATGCATATTTACAGACCCATAATGTTTCTAAGAATAATACATTTGTTTCTGGTAATCTATGATGCAGGAGGAGAGGTAGGAGCTGCTGGCTCACTGGACACATCAGCCGCGCCTGATAACGATCCGAGATGTCCAAATCAGATATGGTTTGGCCATCGTCGGAGACTTCGGCTGCTTCTTTAGGAGGCGGAGGCGGCGTGTCCACGCGGTTGAAGAAGGGAGTGTCGTAGCTGGTTAAATTAGCTACATGGCACCCATGTCCGGCGCAGGAGTCCATGATGGCCTTGATGTCTTTCTCATGTCTGTCTTCGTCCACCTTGCAGTACCCTCTGGTCACTTGCCAGATTTCCATGCTTCCATGGTGGCTCATGACCATTGTGAGGGCGTTCTGTGCTGCTGATCGCGCGTAGGACATATTCCAGTCTCGGACGAGCTGCGGCATCTCCTTTGCCGTGTCCCGCACCTGAAAGTCGGACATGCTATGCATGTCCAGAACCTTGAGAGCTTCGCCAATATCCTCAATGGATTGGCGGAAGTCATGAAGCAAATCTCCGACTTGGGTAAGCCAGTGGGTGCGAGGCTCGGCAGAAGTGGAGTCCGTCAAGTTCAGAGGACCTATACATATAACACAAAAACGGTCAAGTAAATCTGACATCGAAAGAGTCGAAGAATGTAGATAAGTCAGAAAGATGGGAACATACCAAAGATGACATCATCAACTTTGGTCTTCTCTTCCCGAAGACTCCGGAGTTTAGCCCGGAGTGCCTCAAAAAGGTCCCTCTCTCTTCAAAGCTCGTCGTTGAGATCCGAGATTTTCTTCTCGTGGAGTGCAATCTTGCGGTCACGCTCCACGGTGGCCATGGAGGAGGATTCGAGAACTTGAGCTATGCTCTTCTCATGATCCTCCTTAAGCTGGTCTAGCTCTTCGCGGAGATCCTTGATTTCCACCACCAAGGTCTTCAAATTCTTGGCCTCTTTGATCATAGCCCAGGACTGCTTTACCAGTGCTGTAAGACAAAAGAACAATAGTTTAGCAAAAAAATATTCAACTATGAAAACACAGGACAAGGTTTTTGTCTCGGAATGTTTACCTTCGGCCTCATCCATGGAAACCTTCAGCTCAGCATTTTCAAGTAGGAGAGCTTTGATCTCTCTCCGCTTGTTGCAGATGTTCTTCAACAAATCCTGGTTATATGAATTAACTTTCTATAAGTCAGAATACCTAGAGTCAGAAGTCTACTGAAGACTTAGGCTAATATTGTTACTAATATCAGCATGAGCATTGGGGGCTACACTAGTTCGTTCTTTAGCATCCTAAGGAAGCATAAACCCGGATTATATATCCAACTACATGCTTGGGGGCTAGAGGATATGATATAAAGTACAATAAAGAAAAACTTGAGTTGGAATTCCGACTTACATGATGTTCATGTGTGAGCTTGCTCAGGCACATGTTCACCTCGGTGGTAACCTTCTCGGCGAGGGTGAGTGGAATAACCGGAGGTGGTGGAAGCACACCAGCTCTTAATCCCTTGTCACGAAGGCAGACTTGTTCAAGAAGGTCAGAGTACTTGACGTCCTCCGCTTCTTGTGCTACTTCTTCGGCAGAGAGATTACGGCTTTCCAGGCATTGTCGGGCCAGCTGTTGGATTTCCTCCGCAAATTTCGAAGACAAGCCAAATTTGGCAAGTCCCGAATTGTTCGGGAGGTTCTCGGCGAAGATCTCTGCCGAGGGATCATTACTCGAAGAGGGTTCACCCTTATCTAAACCTGATTCACCCATGGTGGCATCAGTCTGCGACTCAAGGGTCGCTGGCCCTGTTGAGGGAGCCGGATCTTCTACGACAACTGGCGATGGAGTAATCACCAGCGTTGCGGAAGGTTGAGGAGGAGGAGTCGGAGGAGCCGTGGCAGGAGAAGCCATAGTCAGCTTCATCTGCCGCAAGGGCTACGAAGAAGTTCCCTTCCCCTTACCCTTGATGAGCTGTTTAGCTCTGAGAGTGTAATAGAATGGAAAACATTACATCTCGGAAGAAATTACGACTAAAGGCGGAAGTTGTGTGGAAAATTACCTCTTCACAACTGGCACTTCCTTTGTGCCAATGGCCACTGTCGGAGCTTTGCGCTTCCTGGGCACAACGTTTGGCAGTGGGACCAGTTCCTCCTCCTGAGAAAACTCCAGAGGATATCCCTCGATAGGAGCCAGTTCCAACTCGGGGAGGTCGGCAAGATAAAAACAAGATAATATCTCAGTATTGCAAAATAACTTAAAGGTGAAACACATAAAGAGGGTTTACTACTAAAAAGCTTACCAGCACTACAGGATCTTCCGCTGTGTGCATGTGCAGAGACAGGTTCGGAATTTTTCTTTCAATTCGCTCCTTTATCAGCCATTTTATCTGGCTTATGTAGTCCTGTGGCTTTAGGGCCTTGGGGCTGATGCGGAGGGAGTCTTGTTTTGACGCCATGATGGAATGCATCAGTCGGTCGCCATGGTGCTGGAGAGGCTGAATCCGGCGTGCCACCTAGCACTGGACCAGATCGGATCCACTCAAGCCCTTGTGCGTCATCAGGTATTCAATCCGCCTCTTGGCAAGGATCAGATCATCAGTGAGAGCCGGAGGAGCGTCGTCCCAAGATGCTAGGGCCGTGGCGGCTCCCTCGACGAAAGCCGGCAAAGCAGTAGCTTTGCCGGGAGCAGGAATATGCTTATGATAAAAGAAGGTGGTCGGCCACTATTTGACCGACTCACTAGCTAAAATGTGAGGATAAACACGCTCGTGTCTAACTGAAAGGCTAATCATGCTGGTAATATAAGGATTACTGGCAGTGATGGAGTTTCTCTAGACATGAAAGTAAAACTAGAACAAAGTGAGACTCGGCCTAATGCCGAGGTATCCCTCACACAAAGCTGCATAAGGGCTCATCTCTAAGATGGAGTTGGGAGGAAGATGGTGAAGCTGAACGTCGTAATGATCTATCACCTCGGAAAAGAATTCTGAGGGAGGGAAAGACAAACCTCTGTCGATGTGGTTGCCGAAGTGTACCCGCTCGTCGGCGTGTGGGTTGGGGATGGTTTCGCCGAAACCGCTCCGCCAGTCGCAGGCGCGGAGGAGCCCTTCATTCTCCATGCCGTGGAGCTTCTCGTCATCGAGGAGACACGAGATCCAAACCACACGGTTGCTTTCTTTCTCCACCGCCGCCGCTGCGAAGCCAGCCAAGCCGGACGATGAAGATGAAGCCATTTCTCCGGTGCATCGGTGACCTTGGATGGGCGGCGCTGGGAACCTGGGAAGCAAAGAAGCTCTGTGTGAGGAGGAGAAGTGGAGGAGAGGAAACGACAAGGGAATAGGTGAAGATGAGGAAAAGGAAATCCTCACCCCTTATAACCACCTAACCGCGCCAAGATTCATGCAAACGACACTGTGTAAACGCCACGCGTCGTTGAAGGAACTGGGAAGGTCCCACGCGATGATTACGTTGCATCGATCTCCGCGTACGCATTGAAACAGCGCCTCGGTTCCGTGAACAACGGACCCACCAACGTTCGTGCTGACGGGATGTTTGTCAGTGACGTGACTTGACCATGACCAGTGTCAGATGACGTCAGGGACCAAGTTCCGGCTTAGTTTGTGAAAGAACATTTCATGATTTCCCAGGTTTTGTGTGTTAGATAACAATATCATGGATTATTCTAATGTGAACTAAGTGTTGTAGGAAGATTTGAGAGTTTGGGGGGCCAGATTATCTGCCCCCATCATGGGCCGGATTATCCGGCCAGACCACCTTGGGAAAAGATAGCTCTGCGCAAATCTCTGTCTGGGGGCAGATTTTCTCCCATAAAAGTCTGGCTCTAGGACGGATTTACTCCGTGGATCGGATAATCTGGCCCTCTGGTTGGGGCGAATAATCCGGCCCTAGGGAAATCGACCAAGTGAGCTTGATACAATGCAAATGTATCTATAATTTTTGATGTTCCATGCTTGGTTTTATCTACTTTCTTGTGTTTTGTCCACACTTTGGAGTACTTTTCATATGATTTCTTGGACTAACCTATTAACAAGAGCCATAGTGCCAGCTGCCTGTTTTCTGTTGTTTTTAGTTCTAGGAAAGTCAGAAAATGAATATTCTCGGAATTGGACGGGACAAAAGCCAAAGTGCCTATTTTTCCGGAAGTCTTCAGATACCAGAATATGAGACAGAGAAGGGCCAGAGGGCAGCCACACCACCTGGCCATGTGGCCAGGCTTGGCCCGCGCCAGGGGGTGGTGTGGCCAGCCCAGGCACCCCCTCGGCCTCTCCTTCCGCCTATAAGATGCCCTCGGGACGAAAACCCTAAGTACCCGATCAAAAATCCACGAAAGAGTCTGTAGCCACCGTCGTCTCCATCCCTAGATCGGGAGGGATCTGAAGCTCTTCCTGGCACCCTACCGGAGAGGGGAATTCACCCTGGAGGCCTTCTTCATCATCATGCAAGCCTTTGACGTGATGCGTGAGTAGTTCATCTTTGGACTACGGGTCCATGTAGTAGCTAGATGGCTGGTTCTCGTCCTTTGTGCTTTCATGTCTAGATCTTGTGAGCTCCGTTCATGATCAAGATCATCTATTTGTAATTCTGCATGTTGTGTTTGCGGGGATTCGATGGATATTGAGATGTTATTTCAGATTGATTATTGATTCTATCATGTCTTTGTTATTTGTGATCTTGCATGCTTTCCGTTGTTAGTAGCTATCTTGGCCAAGTAGATGCTAGCAACTCCAAGAGTTGGTATTTATGCTCGATAGTGGGTTCATGCCTCTAGTAATTTGGGGAAGTGATAGAAATGTCTAAGGTACTAGATGTGTTGTTTCTACTAGGGAGAAAACAACAATCCTTTTTTCATAGAACAATCGTATTGTTTACATTACACGCAATTCGTAAAGCAATAATCTGTTGCTTGCAACTTAATACTGGAGGGGGTTCGGATGATAACCTGAAGGTGGATTATTAGTCATAGATGCAGTTGGATGGCGGTCTATGTATAATGTTGTAATGCCCAATCAAGTTCCAAAGGAGTCAAGATGATTAGTATGTGCATGTAATTCTTTTTCGATGTTTGTCAATTGCCCCGCTGTAATTTGTTCACCCAGCATGTTATCTATCTTAAGGAGAGCCACCTCTAGTGAACTATGGATCCCGGTCCTTTCTTCTACATACAATCTACAAACTATTTACTACTTTGTGTTTACTTTCTGCAAACTACTACTTTCTTCCATTCGATACGTTTAATCCTTTGTTTTCAACAAAACCGGTGAGATTGACAACCTCATCGCAAGTTGGGGACAGAGTTCTGTGGTTGTGTTGTGCAGGTGTCCACGTTGCTGCTGGCACCGGTAGTGCGCCCTGCCAACGTTCAGCTAGCTACACCTTTGGGGTGTTTCCTTTCTCCTAGTGGATTGATAACCTTGGTTTCGTACTGAGGGAAAACTTGTTGTTGTGCCCATTATATCTTCCTCTTGGGGTTCCCCAACGAGCTTGATATAATTTGGGTCATCAAGCATATTTTCTGGCGCCATTGTCAGGGAGTCAAGGACATCTTCACAAGGGGAGTCCCTCATAACCAATCTCTTTACTTTGTTATTTTTGTTTTGCTTAGTTTCTTTTTGTTTTGTTTGCTTATTTTGTTATCAAAAACACACAAAAAATTAGTTTTACAAGTTTGCTTTCTTTATCAAAAACACACAAAGATTAAGTCTCCTTTAGTTGTCACCTCTTCCTTAGCTCACCATGTTGATCCCTAAATTTACCCTGAAAGACCTTTCAATTGGTAGTGGTTCTATAATTGGGAAAGATAATATTGAAGAATTCTTTAATCATGTTAGTAAACATGAGGATACTGACAATAGATCCCTTGTAGAACTTGCTCCAAACTATGAGATTGCTGCAGATTCTTTAATTCACATGTTAGAAGCTAGGTTTGTTAACCTCAACCCCTTAATGCAAGTAATGTTTCTTAAGCTTAAAGATATTGAGGACCCTGAAAGGAGGAATTTTATTCTACAAAACTTTGTTTAAGGAGTTCTATGATGTTGCCAAGGAAGCTATAAAAGTCTTTGAACGCTTCAATATGCTAGGCTCATGTGTATATGTTGTTGGTACATGAGAACAGATGAACAAAACCGAACCTAATGGGGAGGAACCTAAGATACCAATACCCTTTAAACTAGTAGCAATACATGAAGCCATAGAGAAGAATCTTGATTGGATTGTTCCTGAAAACCCTTTTGATGAGAATAGTGAACCTAAGAGCATTGAGAAAGGATCATCTAGAACTTATTTGGATGATATACCTTGCCTTGTTGAAGATATTTCTAGTATTAATCTTAATGCTTCTTCATTTGAGAATACTTGATTCTTTTTCTTGCTTCTTATGACTAACTTAAAGGCGTTAAAGAAAAGTACTTATTGGGAGATAACCCAAAAGTTTTAGATGAGTCTTGGAAGTTATTACTTCAGTAATAACCGCTCCTTATCCTTTTTATTTGCTTTTTGTGCCAAGAGTAGCCTCTAATGAGAGAGAAGTAATGATTGGGAAAGTTGTGTCCCGAAACAGATTTATGTGCCTCACCGTAAAAATTCGTGTAAAATCTCTGAATGTCTTTGTGAGGCGTGATTTTTTGTGCTTCTGCCCCAGGTTGTTATCTAACTTTCGTTAGTTCAACACGTTTTGATTTGAGCAACAGAAGGTCTTCGAAAAAATCGTCTTTACCTGCTGGTCTGTTTTGACAGATTTCTGCCATTTGCTTCTTGTTGGTTCCTTTTTGAGTTCTTTTAGAGAATTGAGCTTTTTGAGGGAAGTGCTACAGTAGCTAGTGTTCTAATGGAAGTTTTTGGTGTTAGAACTGAACCTTAAGACTTATTATCTTGAGTGCACTAATGTTGCTAATAAAGATTGTGTGAAGTTTTGTACGAAGGAAAAATTTCAGGTGTATGGAAGGAATGAGTAATGAGATGAAGAATGGACTAAAGCTCAAGATTGGGGATGCCACGCGTGTCACCCCAAGAAATATCCAAGAAGTACAAGCGTTGAAGCTTGGGGATGCCCAAGGCATCCCCTTCTTCATCAATAAAAATCCCAGGTTTCTTCCAAACGCTTCATTTTTATTGTTTCATGCATAGTTGTGTTGTTCTTGGAGCGTCTTATTTTTCGTTTTCATTTTGTTTTTTCGTTTGCTTTTGTTTGCTTAGTTTTCTGAATAAATTGGTTGGACCCCCTCTTTCATACATTGGTTTGCAAATAGTTTGGTTTGGTTTGGAAAAGAGTAGGAAAGTTCGTACTTATGTGGTAAAAAGAGCTTGTTTTTCACTGTGGCCTATGCTTTGTCATGCCATGCTTGATATTGTTTTGGCTTTATGCTTAGTATTCTTTGATGTAGCATGACTTGTTATAAACAATTGAGATTGTTTAATGTTCCTTGGATGAATCATGCGTTGTTTTAGCATATTAAAGCATAGTATTGTGGTATTCTCCTTTGATGCTTTATTTGGGTTGACTTGGCGCATGCTCACACCATGTTATGACTATCTCAAGTCACCATAGCCTTTGTGATCCTTTAGTTTTCAACTTGTAGTATCACTTTATGCTTTGATCAATGATGTTTTGTCGCTCTGCATGATTATGGCCATTATTGCTCTCTTAGTTTGTCGCTCCCAGTCTTTTACTAGCCTCTACAACCAAGTATGAGTTCCACTCATGCATCCAACTCCCCAAACCAAGTTATTCCAAATAGTCCACCATACCTACCTACTATCTTAAGCTATTCCAAGTATATTCATGCTTTTGTTTACCTTCCAAATTAAACTTGTTATGAGAAAACTAGTGATTAAAGCTCTCACGAACTTGATGGCACACTTTACTTTCTGCATTTAATAAACTTGAACCATTGGGTCCTTCTCTGTTGCGTATATGCTTGCGCTTTATAACTTGAAATTAGCAGAACCATCTATCATGGGGAACGCTTTCAACACTGCATTGGTGCTTTCTACCTAGTTAATATCATGTTCTTTTGCTTATGGATCCTAGCGGTGTGAAATAAAAGTGGAACTTGTAAGATCATGGAGTTTGTATGTGTGTTAGAGAAACGTCTGGGCCGCTAGCCTAAGCCATGCTTAATCATGGTGGAAACTTGCAGCATCTCATAATGAGCACTCTATGAAGCATCCTCAATAAAAATCTATGCAAATAGCAAATAAAAAGATTGTTGAGATGCTCATTGTCTGCTTGCCTTGTCATTTTGATTATGGGATAGCTCATGTATCATGTGCAAGGGGTATCCTATTGGCGGTTCTTCATGATACACATGTACTTACAATGACAAGAGCTTACTCGTGACTAAAGTTGAGTAGCATGAGGTTCGATCTTCATAAGTAAGGGGCATGAGATTTCGGTTTATGACTTGTCAAGAATATCCTCTTAGTTGTGTCACTTTAACCTTAATCACCTTAAAGATGCTTATGATAGGGCAATGAGAGCCGAAAGCTATAAGTACCATAATTTTTGGAAGCTCTTTATGAGACTTGAATCCCTACTTCCTTCTATGAAGGCCTTTCTTCCACCATTACATCGAGTATCAACCTTCTATCTTTATGCACCTACTTTGAGAGCATAGTGGCCATTCTAAGTTCTATGTGCATTGTCCCAAGACTAGTTGATTGATGCATATCTTGATATTGCTTGTTCTAAACTATTTGTATCTAGTCACTCTTATGAACTTTGAAGGTGTCCTATGCATTTATATTTGCTACTCTATGAGGGACAAGCTGAATACTATTATGCTATGTTTTCTTTATGTGAAACAAACAAACGTCTTACAAAGCATTGTTATTCATGAATCTTTTGTTTCTGCCTTTTCATGTTGCATCATAGTTTCTTTGTCTTATTGCTAGAACATTGTCTTTCATGTTATAATTGAAGTACTATGATCCGAGCTTTGAATGTTTTACAAATACTTTGATCAAGTCTTTGATGGTGCATGTCACCTCAAAAATTATTCTTTCTTTTTTATCACTTACCTACTCGAGGACGAGCAGGAGTTAAGCTTGGGGATGTTGATACATTGCAAATGTATCTATAATTTTTGATGTTCCATGCTTGGTTTTATCTACTTTCTTGTGTTTTGTCCACACTTTGGAGTACTTTTCATATGATTTCTTGGACTAACCTATTAACAAGTGCCACAGTGCCAGCTGCCTGTTTTTTGCTCTTTTTGGTTCGAGGAAAGTCAGAAAATGAATATTCTCGGAATTGGACGGGACAAAAGCCAAAGTGCCTATTTTCCGGAAGTCATCAAATGCCAGAACACGAGACGGAGAAGGGCCAGAGGGCGGCCACACCACCTGGCCGCGCGGCTAGGCTTGGCCCACGCCAGGGGGTGGTGTGGCCAGCCCAGGCACCCCCTCGGCCTCTCCTTCCGCCTATAAGATGCCCTCGGGACAAAAAACCCTAAGTAACCGATCAAAAATCCACGAAAGAGTCTGTAGCCGCCATCGTCTCCATCCCTAGATCAGGAGGGATCTGAAGCTCTTCCCGGCACCCTGCCGGAGAGAGGAATTCACCCTGGAGGCCTTCTTCATCATCATGCAAGCCTCCGGCGTGATGCGTGAGTAGTTCATCTTTGGACTACGGGTCCATGTAGTAGCTAGATGGCTGGTTTCCTCCTTTGTGCTTTCAAGTCTAGATCTTGTGAGCTCCGTTCATGATCAAGATCATCCATTTGTAATTCTGCAAGTTGTGCTTGTGGTGATTCGATGGATATTGAGATGCTATTTCAGATTGATTATTGATTCTATCATGTCTTTGTTATTTTTGATCTTGCATGCTTTCCGTTGTTAGAAGCTATCTTGGCCAAGTAGATGCTAGCAACTCCAAGAGTTAGTATTTATGCTCGATAGTGGGTTCATGCCTCTGGTAATTTGGGGAAGTGATAGAAATCTCCAAGGTACTAGATGTGTTGTTGCTACTAGGGAGAAAACAACAATCCTTTTTCATAGAACAATCGTATTGTTTACATTACACGCAATTCATAAAGCAATAATCTGTTGCTTGCAACTTAATACTGGAGGGGGTTCGGATGATAACCTGAAGGTGGATTATTAGTCATAGATGCAGTTGGATGGCGGTCTATGTATAATGTTGTAATGTCCACTCAAGTTCCAAAGGAGTCAAGATGATTAGTATATGCATGTATTGCTTTCTCGATGTTTGTCAATTGCCCCGCTGTAATTTGTTCACCCAGCATGTTATCTATCTTAAGGAGAGCCACCTCTAGTGAACTATGGATCCCGGTCCTTTCTTCTACATACAATCTACAAATTGTTAACTGCTTTGTGTTTACTTTCTGCAAACTACTACTTTCTTCCATTCTATACGTTTAATCCTTTGTTTTCAACAAAACCGGTGAGACTGACAACCTCATCGCAAGTTGGGGACAGAGTTCTGTGGTTGTGTTGTGTAGGTCTCCACGTTGCTGTTGGCACCGGTAGTGCGCCCTGCCAACGTTCAGCTAGCTACACCTTGTTGGAGATATGCCCAAGAGGCAATAATAAAAGTGATTATTATTATATCTTTGTGTTTATGATGAATGTTTACATCCCATGCTATAATTGTATTATTAGGAAACACTAATACATGTGTGTTTTGTAAACATAAGAGAGTCCCTAGTAAGCCTCTTGTTGAACTAGCTTGTTGATTAATTGATGATCATGGTTTCCTGATCATGGACATTGGATGTGATTAATAACAAGGTTATATCATTAGGAGAATGATGTGATGGACACACACCCATAGTAAGCGTAGCATAAGATCAAGTCATTAAGTTCGTATTGCTGTAAGCTTTTAAATGCATAGTAACCTAATCCTTCGACCATGAGGTTGTGTTAATCACCATCACCGGATGGGTACTTTGATGACATCAAACACCGCTTCGTAACTGGGTGGTCATAAAGGTGTCATTGGGTATTCTGAAAGTATGTGTTGAAGCGCATGAATCAAGATTGGGATTTGTCCATCCATATGACGGATAGATATGCTCTGGGCCCTCTCGGTGGAATGTCATCTAGTTAGCTTACAAGCATGTGACTAGGTCACAAGGGATGACATATCACGGAACGAGTAAAGAGTACTTATCAGTAACGAGGTAGAACTAGGTATGTAGATGCTGACGATCAAACCTCGGATAAGTATAGTATCGCGTGACAAAGGGAATTGGTTTCGTATGTAAATGGTTCAATCGATCACGAAGTCATCGTTGAGTATGTGGGAGCCATTATGGATCTCCAGGTCCTGCTGATGGTTATTGATAGGAGATGTGTCTCTATCATGTCTACATATTCACGAACCGTAGGGTGACACACTTAAGGTTCGAAGTTGTTTTAAGTAGATATGGAATGTGCGTTGGAGACCGAATGTTGTTCGGAGTCTCGGAATGGATCCGGGACATCACGAGGAGATCCGGAATTGTCCGGAGAATAAGATTCATATATTGGGGATCATTTTCTGAGTTAGGAAATGTTCCAGAGTGTTTGTATGAGGGTTCTAGAAGGTTTCGGAATGTTCCGGAAGGTTCTGGAAGGTTTCTTGGAGTTTGCTTGAAAACCAAGGAAGGGATCAAAGGAGTCCTGGTGGGTCAAGACTAGGAGTCGTGGGGGAGGAGGACTCCTCCCCCCCCCCAATCCGCCGGCCCTAGAGGAGGGGAGTCCTACAAGGACTCCCCCTCCCCAAGGCGCCCTCCCCCCCTTAAATAGAAGGGCAGGGGCGCCCCCTCCAAGCCCTCTCCCATAACTCCAATCTATGCCGCCTCTCTCCTCCTCCTTTCTTCTACACAGGCATAGGTGAAGCCCTGCAGAATTCTCTACTCCACCACCACCACCACGCCGTCGTGTTGCTGGGATTCCGTGGAGAAGATCTACTACCTCCGCTGCTCGCTGGAACAAGGAGAGGAAGGTCTGCTTCGACTCCGCACGTGTGACCGACTGCGGAAGCGCTGCCGAAACGTGGCGCCGGAAGGATCGTCAACTTGACCGACTGCGGGAGCGCTGTCGGAACGCGACGCCGGAAGGATCGTCCACACGATCTTGAGATCGGCAAGTGATCGACTACATCAACCACGAGATCTAATCTTGTTAACGCTTTCGGATCTACGAAGGTTAGTTCCTATCTATCTCGTTGCTCATGTCTAATAGATTAGATCTTGGCTTTTATCTAGATTAGATCTGGGTTTTATTCGTTCTTGCGGTAGAAATTTTTTGTTTTCCATGCTACGAACCCATCACACCTTTGGGGTGTTTCCTTGCTCCTACTGGATTGATAGCCTTGGTTTCGTACTGAGGGAACACTTGCTGATGTGCTCATCATACCTTCCTCTTGGGGTTCCCCAATGAGCTCGATATAATTTGGGCCATCAGAGCTCCTGCGCAAGCTTTTGTCTGGGGGTGGAATTTCCCCCGGATATTCCGTGGTTGGGGCGGATTTTTCAGTCGCCGGATAATCCGGCCTTTCCCTAGGCCGGAAAATCTGGTCCCTAGAAGAAAGTGTGAAGGGAAAGTCAGCGTGAGCTTCTGTCCGTGGCTGGTTTTTGTGCCGGATAATCCAAGTCTTGGGCGGAGTTTTCCCCAGGCCGGATAATCCGGCCCTTGAAAGCTCCAACGGCTTGGTTTTGGAAGGGGTATAAATGTCCCTTCTTCCCCAACAAGCAGAACACTTGATTCATTCGAAATTGTTCAGACCCTTTGCAAGAGCTCCCATTCTAGGTCCCCCACTTCAACCACCTGAAGGTTTCGATCTTTGGGGGAATTGGAGGTGGAGAGAATCATCATTGTCATCTCGAATCAAGCGCATCAACCCCTCTCCATTCATTTGGAGAAATCCTTGATCTAGTATTCTTGTCAATATCTAGAGCTTGTTCTTTGTTATTGATAACTTGTTCTTGTGGCAGCTTGTTGTCATTTCGGGAGCCTCCAAGTTGATTGTGGAGTTGTTCCCCGCTAGTTGTGTAAAGGCGCCGGTACCCGCCTCGAAGGGTCCCTATAGTGGAAAGGTGGATCAGGCCTTTGGTGGCGGGATCCATCGGAGAACAGGGTGAGGCCTATTGTGGCGTGGTGGTCTTAGTACCGCCCACCCCTCTAACGCAGACGTACTTCCCTTAACAAGGAAGGAACCGCGGTAAAACAAATCATGTGTCTCCGCGTGCTTCACTACGGTTTACCCATTCCTCTTCCACTCACTCTTTACTCGCTCGTAGATAGGTTTGCATATAGGGAAATTCCACCTAATAGTTTATCTAGAGAATTTACCCTTTGTGTTAAGCCTAAAATTGAAAAAGCACTAAAATTTGAAGTAGCACCTATTCACCCCCCCCCCCCCTAGGTGCCCATACGATCCATTTCAGTTTGAATATCAAGCTAGAAAATCCGAATAATGTACTGATAGGTGATGACCCACAAGTATAGGGGGTGTATCGCAGTATTTTCGATAAGTAAGAGTGTCGAACCCAACGAGGAGCAGAACGTGCTGGCTAGTGGTATGGATCAGGAATTCTCTGCAAATACTTAGCTAACGGATTTTTAGGGGTTTTCGATAAAGCAAATAAACAAATTACGAGTAAATAAAAATAGTAGTAATAAATGCAACAGGTGGCCCAATCCTTTATGCAGTAAAGGACAAGCAGGTTGTATTACTTAAGATGACCAAACATTCTCGAGGACACATGGGAAGACTGTCAAGTGCTTTCACTTCATATAGTTGATTAATCTTCTTTAGCTTGCTAAGTGTTGTGTGGGTGAACCTGTGCTAATGTACCGACCTTCCTAGGACTAATACATACTTGTGATTATACCCATTGCAAACATCCGTAAGTACAAGAAAGTAAGTAAGGTAGAAACCTAACCACAGCTTTAAACTCTAAGACCCTTACGTCCCTTGTGCAATGGTTTACTAACGGGGGTTCAGGTTTCTGTCACTCCGGCAACCCCTACGATTAGTAGCCAAACACAATGCATTCCCCTAGGCCCATATAGGTGAAGTGTCATGTAGTCTACGTTCACATGACACCACTAGAAGAAGTACACCACAACTTAAATATCAAATCATTGAATCTTTCTCAACACAACTCCACTACTAACAACATGACTTCTCCCATGTCCTCAAGAACAAAACGAACTACTCACAAGACATCATATGGATCATGATCAGAGATGGAATAATGATGTTTAACAATATGAACATAAACAATAATTCAACGGTTCACTCAATAGCATCAACTACAAAGAGTAATCAACACCAGGAAAGTTTCCCCTATGAACTATGCAAGATTCAACCCAATTGTTATAGCAATATGGAGATGGTGATGAGGGTGCTGATGGTGATGATGATGATCCCGATGAAGTCCAGCTTGATGGTGGTGTTGATGGCGACGATCTCCCCTCTCCGGGAAGGAATTCCCCCGGCAGAAATCTGTCTGCCAGAGAGATCTTTCTCTCTCGGTGTTTTCCGCCCTGCAAAGGCGGCGGAATCTTTCTATGGTCGCTCCCTAAGTCTTAGGGTTTCGTGAGGATGATATACGCCAGAGGGGAGAGCCTGGAGTGGTCTAGGGCGGCCACACCACCTGCTGGCACGGCCTAGGGCTGCCCACGCCAGGGGGTGGTGTGGGCCCCCTGTGGCCCATCTCCAGCCCCCCTTATGGCTTCCTTCATCTTCTGGAAAAATAGGATTTTCCGTATATTTTCCCAGATTTTCTGATCTTCGCGAATTTTGCCTCCAAACAGCACCTTTTCCATCAGAATCCTGATTGTAGCGGTACATTCTCCACAAGTCATCAACCATGCAAAAACAAATGAATTAACATAAGTATCACCTCTCAATACGAAATATATCAATGAATAATAGTAAATTAAGACATAGAATAGTGATGCAAAATGGACGTATCAATAGGTCCGACTTACCTTTGAGACCCGGATCGTATCTTTTGTTTTCAAGTTTCACGAACCCTTCAAGATTCTGCAAGCCGGAGATCAAGCTTGACGATGATGAATCAGACTCTGGATCTTGGAGACTTCCGGGGGCTGCTGTTGGGGATATACTTTCCGGGTATCCTCATAGTTCCTCGCTGACCAGGGTGGCCCACTTCGGGTTAGAGCTTTGCTTCACAGGCGGCCCAGTCAGAGAGAAGAGACGGAGTCCAATCCGGCTACGGGAAGGCCCAGAAGACTTACTGACTTAGGCCCATAGTGTTACTTGTAATTCTAGATGTACTCTGTAACCGACTCTTAGTCATAGCCAGATAGATCTCTCCTGTAGACCCTAGGCCGGATATCTAAATAAGCCGTCCTAGGGAGAGCCTTTAGGGCAACCCTCAATAGTCTACAATCTCAACTCGCACAGGCGAACCCTTGTAAGCCATATTCCGGCTCTGCCGTACTACTGGATTGCTAGCAGGAGTAGGATCCATCCAAAGCCGGCGGATTCGAACCTGGGTAAACTTGTGTTCTCACCGTCCCGTGACACCGTACTTCTCACACCCCTCTCTTCCGCATGCCTCGAGGACCACCTCATGGCGTACTTGTCATCAATCCGACGACAGCTGATGCGTCAAATGAAGTTGTTTGGCTAAGGAATTTCATCATCAAACTAGGAGTCATTCCAAGTGTGCAGGACCCCGTGACGATCTATTGTGACAACACGGGAGCTATTGCAAACACAAAGGAACCAAGGACTCATTCCATAGCCAAACACATAGCTTAGATTTCACGTCATCCGGCAGAATGTTGAAGAAGCTGAAGTCAAGATGTGCAAAGTAGATATGGAACTGAATATGGCAGATCCTTTGACCAAAGCTCTCCTACAAGACAAGCAGGAACAACACCGAGATTCGATTGGTGTTAGGTTCCTGCCTATTGTAAACTAGTTTTATTTGTACTCTAGTGCAAGTGGGAGACTGGAGGAGTTATGCCCTAGAGGCAAATAATAAAGTGTATTATTTGATATATCTCCTATATGTTCATAATACGTTTCATACCGTGTTATAACTGTGTTAATACGAAACGTTAATACGCGTGTGGTATGTAAACAAACTGTGTCTCTAGTTACCTCTAGCAAACTAGTTCATTGGTCATGAGGATGATCTGAGTTTCAAGATCATGGGCATTTATGCCAATCGACAATGAGGTCATGTCATTAGTTTAATGACATGATAGACAAACATCCGACAGTTATATCTTAATGAGATCTAGTTACAAAGTTCACCATTGATGATAAACATAGAGAACCTCACAACCTGATCCTTTGACTGTGAGGTAATGCAAATCACCATGTTGGAGGAATCTTAGATGGTTATCAAGTATCATCTTATCAAAGGGTGATCAAAAAGGTGCCACTCGAGTTTTCCAAAGGGACCCGTAGACGAGTACATATCAAGACAAGGATTTGTCTAATCCATGTAATGGATAGATACATGTGGCCATCTCGGTGACGTTGCATTTATGAAGCTTGCAAGCATGTGACTTGGTCACGGAATGCAACGACATGAGAACGAGTAAACAAGTCCATCGGTAACGAGACCGAACTAAGGTATGGGGATACCGAAGATAAGGTCTCGGATGAATTAGGTATCAAATGACAAAGGGAACGGGAAACGACTATCTCATGGTTCGAGCGATAATATTCGTGAAACGCACGGGGGTCACATGGCCATCCAGGTCCCTCTATTGATCATTGATGTGAGAGTAGTCTCGATCATGTCCGGAGTGTGTCCAAACCGAAGGATGTCACGCTTAAGGGTGGGGACGCTTAGGGTAGATGAGGTATCATAGGAGAAATAGAGAGAGAAACCAGAATAGTTCCGAGTAACATCCGATGGAGATCGGAAGGGGTACGGAAGGTGTTCCGGAGTGAAGGAATAAGATAATATGTGTATTTGAATGTTAATTAGAGAATTAATATTAAATGTATATTTTATTTTATAATTAAAGGCAGCCCAATGCTAGTGGCCCTCACCCAAAGGGGAGGCTCAATAGGCAAGGCGTCTAAGGAGAGGGGGCCAGCCGGCCTAGGTGTAACATCCCAAAATCTTTAATCAAGGTTAATCAAGATCCAAATTACCCAATTTAGGGTTAAAAAAACTTTTTCCATTTAAAAATCTTTAAGCATTCATATGTGTGTGCATTTAAAATAGGAGTTGTGTGAAATGCCATGATTGTTTGTTCTAATGGTTGTGAAATGGTTCTAAGATGAATTCCACATCATCTAGATCATTCCCAAGAAAAACCCAAAGAAAAAGAAATCAAAAAGAATTAAATAAAGGAAATGGTCACTTTTGCCATTTTAATCACCTAGCCCACGTTGGGTGTTCCTAGCACTCAATTTCCAACAGAGACAATTGTGGTTCTTTGCACCCCTTGCTAGTATAAGTAGTGTTGTGCCAAGGCCCACTTTGTGATCTCCCAAAAACATTCAAAATCTAATTATAAATGACAATTGAAAGAATCTAGTTCATATGTATAGATCACAGTTTTTAAAAAACCACTCAAAGGAATTCCACTTGACAAATCCTAGCAACCAGAGTTGCTCAAGCATGAGACCAACAACTCCACCAAATTTCATTTCAAAATTCCAAATTCGAATTCATGCGGCCATTGTGTCGAGCACCTTGTGAGCAGAATCAAACTGGCCTAACTATCACTGTTTTTGATCAAAAATTGTCGAGCCATTTGAGCAACATTAATCATCTTGGTCTCCCCCAGACCCAACCAGACCAAAACTAGCCCATCCCCTAGCCCCTGGCGCCAGTGCAACGCCGCACCGAGGCCATGATCGTCGGCCGATCGTGCACAAGCCGCAGCAGACCGCCAGCCCCTCTCCGTCGCTCCAGGGAGTGAGGCGTGACCTCACCACCGCCCACGGTCCACCCCACGGCCCCTGCTAGCCACTGGACCACCCCAGACCTGCGCCACACTAAGTCTCTGCGCCGCGCCAGCGCACGCCAGAGCGCCCTCATTACCAGCACACCACAGACCGTGCCTCGGCCGCAGACCATGCGCGTCGCTCCACCTTGACCACCTCACCCCGCCAAACACGGTCGTGCACCACCGCGCGACACACAGTCGCCGGGAACCACGTCGAGCACCACGTCTGTCCCCCAGAGTGCGCGACGCCCCCGACCAATTGCCACCGCCCCTAGCTCCGCCATAAAGCCGTAGAGGACCGCCAGGAGGCAAGCCACTGTCCTCCTACGCCACCCATGCCGATAGCACCATGTATCGTCGTCACCGACGAGCTCCCCGTCGCCCCTTCGGTCCCCTCCTCCAGCCTATATAAGGAGGCTTTCCCCAATCTCAATCGCAACACCATTCCACTCCCCTCTCTCCACCAGTCCTTCCCCACCTCTCGTCGGAGCAGCTTGAGCAGTAGGTCGCTGGAATTTCACCGGAGGTAGCCGCAGTAGAGGAGGAGACGTTGTCGTTGATTTCGTCCACCTCAGCCCATGCCGCGACTTTACCTGAGCTTGTCGCCGTATACTCGTTTTTTTGCCCGCCTCCCCGCACTAGGTTGAGCCCCGGTACGTCCCCACTGCACCCCCACCGAGCTGGTAGGGTTCAGTCTCGCCGGCGACAAGTCCGTCGTCGACGACGACAGTGAGACGTTAGATCTAGTTCTAATCCTACGGTCCATCTTGCCCCGTACCGCTTCGCGTGTAATGAGTCACTGACAGGCGGAGACCCCCTGTCAGCAGCCCTCAGCGTCACCGAGTGAATCTGGGCCGGCCCGTTAGTGTTCCTGCGCGACCCAGTAATTCAAATTAGGATTTTTCTTTTTAGACTTAGACTTAGTTCTGTCCCTTAGTTTAAAAATCAATTCAGAGAGTTTTACAAATCCAAATTGAGTGATTCAAATTTTGTTGGAAAGCTAATAAAAATCTCTATCTAGGACCGTTGGATTTAAATCATTTAGAGTTAGAGATCTCTCCTAGTAAAAATAACAAGAAAGAAGCTTTTGCACATTTAAACATTTTAAAAAGATCAACCATAAGAGATTTTGAGTTGATTCCAACTCTCAAAAATCACATTTAACCATACCTATCTGAATATGTAATAATATTAAGGTTTGCATGCAGTGACTTTGGACTAGTACCAAAATAATGCTATATAGGTATTTCTAGTCACTTTAAATCATTAATTATTAAACTTAAACTTATTAAAATGTGATCCAACCCTTAAATCACATTCCCATCTGTTAGAATATGTGGTGATGACATGTGTCCACATGATCCCATATTTTAATTGGAGAATATTAAATCTTAGTTAATTTTAATGAGTAGAAATTACTTTTCTCAAATAAAATAAATGAAGCTAGTTCATTAAACCTTGTGATGTTTGTGATGATACTAGATCTTAAAATGGTGCCTTAGTATGCTAAGTAGACTAGTTAAGTATTGCTTGGTGATTGTTTATCCCGTATGTATTTATAGACGATAGTACCGACCAAGCTTTCGAGGAGGAGGAGTTCTACCAAGAGGAGGAGGAAGAGAATTTCAACCGCTGCACCAACAAAGGCAAGCTAACACTTGCAAGTGTCTTAACTATGCATGGTATTATTGGCAAGCTAATACTTGCAAGCCATCATTAACAATGCAAGCTAACCCTTGCAAGCTAGATAAACTAAGCAAGAGGCAATAGGCATGCTTAGTTATACCTTTTGACTTATACCTATTCCAAGTTTCATTTACAAGCTTTTCTTCCTTTACTTCACCAAAGTCCCTTATTGTGTTTATAGGAAGCATAAAGAGTATAAAACTTGACTTATCTAGTTAGACTTAGATGTCATTCCATGGCATGAGATTGAGATTAGCATCTCATATTAGTGAACACTCTTAACTTAGTAGTTTAGAGCTAAACCAAAAACTAGATCACTTTAGATGGGAATACTTGGTGAAAATGACTTGTGAAAACCTTGGAATGATGAGTCATTCTATTGAGATGTTTTGACATGTGTTGAGAAACACAAATGGTTTATGATGATGATGAAAATGTTGAGGCATGAGCCTTAGCCCTTTTATAAAAACTGATGGTTGGGTTCGAATGCGATACCCTTCCAATTTTACCGTACAACCACAATACCTTAATTGGGTAAGGCTTAGCCGGAAGTATATATGCATTAGTATTAGTTCCCTCACGGGAGAGGTTTGAGCTGAGGCTGCCTCTCAATGTTGTCCACCTATGCAGTGCCCAGGATGACAGATGGTCATGGCTGGGAGGCCATACTCATAGAAGAGGTGCTTATACTAGAGTGTGTAAAGGAAAGGTTATGTTTGATTATCTACATACTAAGTATGATGATTTAGGGTTATCCCTGAGAGATGTATCGAATCTTGTGGTAAAAGTGTACCACCTCTGCAGAGTGTCAAACTATTCGAATAGCCGTGTCTGTGGTTATGGACAGTTGGAGTGGCCATACTGTTCCGTTGTCAGATGTTTTCAAAATGACTTGTGAAATGAATTGTGACATGACTTGACCACAACTGTGTTGTGACTATGACAATTAAGTTCCCACTTAGGTGTTTTCAAACTTTATTTTATCTTTCTTTGTTTCTGAACTCAGCTTAGGTTTCAAGCTTAACTTTACAAATAGACTTAGAACTTAGCATTCCTACTAGCACTATCTTACTTGTTAGTGGTAGTTTGCGAGTACTTAAAGAGTACTCATGGCTTTATCCCTGGTTATTCCCGTGGCTAGACTATGAGGAGGACTACCCTGAAGGAGGACAGCAGGACGGCTACGACAACTAGGATCATATCACATCGTCAGCATTGCCTGTGACACTGAAGATGGACCCCATCGCTACAATATTTATTTGGCTGCTTGATTGTACTAAGACTGGATCATGAGATCCTTTATTTGCATAAGACTTTATTATGGTTTGTAATGGATGATGTACTGTGATATCAAATCTGTTATGTCTCGGAAAAATGGTAATCCTGGGATTGCGATGTATGGCATAATAGGCATCTGGGATTAAAAATCCGGGTGTTGACAAGTTGGTATCGGAGCCATCCTGACCTTAGGAGACCCTAGTTAGAATGGACGTCTGAACAAAAACTTAGTTTCAAAAACCAAAGTGAGTATTTATGAAAACTATTTCCTCTCTTACCCTTGGGAATTCTTTCTCTCAAAAAAATTCATGTTCCTCCAAATTCTTACATTACTACATAAAACCTTGACACACTTGATCACTTCACTAACTTTCTCATCCTAAATTCTTATACATGGAAGCCCAATACAGCAAGTTCTACCAGTTGGGCAACGGAGGCCAACTGATCTTCGAGAGGGATCTAGATTCACTGTCCGAGTTCTTGGAGCGTCCGCATCCAGAATTTCTTGGAGCTCAACTCCCGGGTCCACTAGGAGGAGATTTACAATGGCTAATAACTGCTGATCTTCGAGGCAAGATAGAAGCACCAGTATCTGGGAGGATTCAGTTCTCCGTGAGAGAGAGAACAACTGGCTAGATGGATTAGCCAGGGCAATGCATGAAGCTCTCGCACATCTGTGTGCCCAGAGTGTCAACCTAATCCAAGGAACCCGCCTTGTTCACTATGCAAGGCATGATTCGATGGGAATGTTGCTAGAGATGCCAAGTCACCCAATATTGAAGCGTCAAGTGGAGAATCTCGACTTCCTACTGTATGACAGACAGAAGGAGTTGGACAATGCTAGAGAGGTCGCCAACAATAACCTCGCCCTTGCCACCCAGAAGGCCCAGACGTCCTCATTGCTAGTCAAGGATCGTCAGTCTCTTCGCCGTCAACGTGCAAAGAAGGATCACACTATCGACCGTCTTCGCAAGAAGGTGGACAACCTCGAGAAGACCATCAAGGAGCAAGAAGCTCAGATTGCAGCAAAAGAAGAAGAAGAGGAAGGTGAAGATATCCAAGGGGATATTGACTCCTATCTCAGCAATGATGATGACTATCTAGAGGAGGATGTTGTGGACTTCTACACCGACGATGATGACTCTGACTTCATCGATGATGAGTAGATGCACTAGAACACTATCGTAGAGTGAGGAGTATCGGTCCCATTATATCGTAGCTGGCAGAATGGTTCTTAAAACCATCTATTATCCTTTGATGTTGTGGTGTGTGTGTTTGTATCGTGTGCTTTGCTTGAATGAATGAAAAGAAGTTAGTTGCAAAACCTGAGTCAAACTCAAAGTTTTAGCTTTGAAATCAAAACCATGAACCTTAGAACTTTCCCTCTTACCCCTTTATCTATCTCAATCTTCAGATGACTCGTGGAAACCAAGGAGGGAGCAGCTCGTCGCAAGACCCAATGCTGCAGATTCTGCAGACTCTCATTGCAGACCGTGAGGCTAGTAGGGCAGAGTGCCAAGCTAATCTAGCAACACTACAGCAGATCGCCCAGATGGCTCACAACAACCAGAACCATGGAAATCAGGATCATCATGGATCCAAACTCAAAAACTTCCAGAATACCAATCCCCCAATCTTTAGCCAGTTTGAAAACCCACTTGATGCTGATGACTGGTTGCAGACAATGGAGAACAACTTAAAAGTAGCTGGAGTGGATGCAAATGAGAAAGTTCTTTTTGCCACCCACTATTTGGCAGGAGATGCAAGAGCATGGTGGAACAGCACCCGCACAATGAACCATGGTCAAGTGATGACATGGGAAGCCTTCAAAATCAAGTTCAGCCGCACCCATGTGCCACAGGGTCTAGTCACCAGAATGAGAGATGAATTCAGAGAGTTGAAGCAAGGCAGAATGACTGTAGTGGAGTACCGTGACAGATTCTTGTCCCTTGCTAGGTATGCACCTGATGAGATCAACACGGAGGCCAAGAAGGAGAGATTCCTGAACGGACTGCATGATGAGATGCAGACTGTCCTCGTCAACATCCGTTTCGAGGATCTCGAAGAGCTAGTCCACTTTGCCATTCAGATGGAAGGTAAGATCAATCAAGAAAACGACAACCGCAAACGTCGTATGATGCACCAAGATGGATCCAAGAGTCACCAGAAGTACCGTCCCAACCCTTCTGCAGGATATGCACCGCGGAACAATCGACCCCCAATGTCTCGCCCAAGCTACCCTAACTGTAGCGAAGGAAATATGAAGTCCGGCGGAAACAACAATCACCCCGGCAACTCCAACAATTTCAACTGTGCACCTCCCAAGCACAACAACAACAATAACAACAACACCGCACCCAGAACTGGAAGCAATGTTGTTCCCGTGGCAGCAAAAGACAAGTCTCAGATCACTTGTTTCGAGTGTGGAGTGAAGGGTCACTATTGTAATGAGTGTCCCAAGAAGATTGCCGCCACTACCAATGTGAATGCCCCGGCTCAACAGCAGCGTCGTGTTCAACTAGGAAGAAGATTCGCCCCAGGGAACCCTCACAACCTCAATGGCCGTCTCTTCCACATGAACACCGAAGAAACCCAAGAAGCGCCAGATGTAGTGCAGGGTATGTTTTCTGCCAACTCAGTTTTAGCAAGAGCGTTGTTTGATTCTGGAGCATTGCACTCATTTGTCACCGAAGAATTTGCATGCACTAGTAAGATTCACCCAACCAACTTGAAGCATGTCATGATAGTTCAAATCCCCGGTTCAACTACAAAAGCTAGAAAAATTTGCAAAGTTGTGCCTAATAGAATACATGGGATAGATTTTTATGCCAATCTAATAGTACTTGGAACCAAAGGTTTGGAAGTAGTACTAGGAATGGATTGGATGTTAAAGCATAAAGGATTGATTGACTATGCCAAGAAAGCCATCACCATGACCAGTAGCTCTGGAGTATCAGTAAAGCATATCTCTGAAACCTTACCCCGTCAATTCAAGTGCAACAAGAGTCTAGCCCTACCCACCATAGACCAAGTTAGAGTAGTCTATGAATACCCCGATGTATTCCTAGATAAATTGCCTTGTATGCCCCCAGATAGGGATATTGAGTTCATTATTGAACTAATCCCCGGAACCGGACCCATAGTGTAACATCCCAAAACTTTAATCTACGGTTATTTAGATCCAAATTATCAAAATTGGGGTTAACAAAAACTTTTCTAATTAAAAATATGAAGCATTCATATGTGCGTGCATTTAACTTAGGAGTTGATTTGAATTGCCATGATTCTGGGATCCATTGTTTGTAAAATGATTCTTAGGTGAAATAAGCATCATCTAAATCATTCCCAAACATTTCCCAAAGAAAAACAACTCAAAATGAATAAATGAAGTGAATGGTCATTTGTGCCATTTTAATCAACATGCCTACTTTGGCTATTCCTAGTACTCAAAACCTAACAGAAACAATTGTGGATATTTGCACCCCTTCCTAGTACACATAATGATGTACCAAGGCCCACTTTGTGATATGCCAAAAACATTCAAACACTAAATTTAATTGGCATTTGAAAATTGAATCTATGTCATATGGGAAGATCCCACTATTTCAAAAACCACTCAATCAAGCTCAAATTTCAAAACCCAAGCACCCACAGAGTCTCAAGCTTAGTACTAGCACACCCACCAAAAATCTTTTCAAAATTCAAAAAGAAAGTTCTTGCGGCCATTTCATCAAACACTTGGCATGCAGGGTTTAAACTCTAAAAATAGCTCACTATTTGCAATAGGGTTTTGCACCCAATTTTCCCCCAAACACTCCCTCTGTCCCCAAATAATCTAACCAGGCCCTTGCACCCCATTCCCCTATCCCCTAGTGGCCATGCCATGCCATGCCGAGCACATGCTGGCCGGCCGACCATGCCACCACCGCAGCAGACCAGCTCGCCCCCTCTCGCCATGTCTACGAGCTAGCCAGGACCTCACCGCCACCCTCTGTCCCCTCCCCGAGCCAGGCCAGAGCATGGACCACTGCCAAACCGCCGCGCACTGCATGTATGCGCCATGCCGAGCACGCGCCAGAGCGCCGCACCCGACACGCGTGCACAAGCCGCCGCTCGACCGCAGCCCGCGCCCACCACTTCGCCATTACCCAGGGAGCATGCCGGACATGCCCGTTCGCCGCCCAACGCACCACAGCCACCGCTCGCCGTGGACACCGCCGTCTCTGCCGCTTAGAGCACCAGCTCCGCCCGATCGCATACCACCACCCCTAGGCCCGCATTCACTTCGTAGAGCACCGCCAGGAGACCAGCAACCGCCCCCTACCGTGCGCCACGCCGCTAGCACGTTGTGCAGCCCTCACCGGAGCCGCCTGTCCATCCCTCTTGGCCACGTCGTCGTCCTATAAATAGAGGCCACCCCTAGCCCATTTCGGCACACCACTCACCTCCCCTCATCTCGCTGACCATTCCCCACCTCTAGCCGGAGCAAGGCGAGCAGCAGTTCGCTGGAATTGCACTGGAGCAGGCCGCCTCTGGAGGAGAAGGGCGCCGCTGATTGCGACCACCCCCAGAGCTGCCTCGACCGTCCCTGAGCTCGCCATCGACCACCAGTCTGTTTGCCTGCCTCGCCGTCGTCGCTGGAGCCCTGGTACGCCCCCTATGCACCCCCACCGAGCCACTAGGGTTCGATCTTGCCGGCGACCTGTTCGTCATCGACGACGATCCCTAGCAGTTGATCCTCGTTCTAATCCAACGACCCATATCGCCCCGTACTGCTTCACGCATTATGAGCCGCTGACCGGTGGACCCCCCCCCCCCCTGTCAGCTGAGCCCCGCGCCACGTAGTGTCACTGGGCCGGCCCATTAGCGTTCCCGCGCAACCCAGTTAGTTTAAACCTAGTTTTGTCCCCTAGTTTGAAATTCAATTAAGAGATATTTACAAATCCAAATGGAGTGATTCCAATTTTGTTAGAAAGCTACTGAAAAGATCTACCCATGCCCGTTGGATTTAATTCAATTAGAGTTCGAGATCTCTCCTAGTAAAAATAATAATACAGAAGCATTTGCACCTTGCAACATTTTTATAAAATCAACCAAGTTAGCTTTTGAGTTGATTCCAACTCTCAAAAATCACATTTTACCTTACCTATCTAAATATGTAATAATATTAAGGTTTACATGCAGTGACTTTGGACTAGTACCAAAATAATGCTATATAGGCATTTCTAGTCACTTTAAATCATTAAGTAATGAACTTAAATCAAAGTAATTTTGAACCAACCCTTAAATCACATTCCCACATGTTAGAATATGTGGTGATGACATGTGTCCACATGATCCCATATTTGAAGTGGTGAATATTAAATCTTAGTTAATTTTTCAATGAGTAGAAATTACTTTTCTAAAATAAAGAGAAGGAAACTAGTAATAAAACTTGTGATGCTTGTGATGGTAATAGATCATCAATGGTGTGCATTAGAGTACTAATTAGACTAGTTAAGTATTATTTGGTGATTGTGTACTCCGTATGTATTTATAGACGATAGTACCGACCAAGCTTTCGAGGAGGAGGAGTTCTACCAAGAAGAAGAAGAAAACTTCAACCACTGCGCCAACCAAGGCAAGCTATTGTTAGCAAGCTAGAATTAAGCTAGATAACTTGATCTAAGATGCTTTAGGCATGCTTGAGTCATACCACTTTGACTATTAGTTACCCCAAGTATTATTTTCAAGCTTTAGTTCCTTTACTTTACCCAAAGTTCTTTACTGGTTTTGAAGGTAGCATAAAGAGTATAAAACTTGGCCTATTTAGATAAGCTTTAGATGTCATTCTATGGCATGAGATTGAACCCATCGTTTCCACCTTAGTGAACACTCTTAACTTAGTAGTTTAGAGTAGATAAAAACTTGAGTCACTTTAGATGGGAATACTTGGTGAAAATGAATTATGAAAACCTTGGAATGATGAGTCATTCTATTGAGATGTTTTGACATGTGTTGAGAAACACAAATGATTGATGATGGTGAAAATGTTGAGGCATAAGCCTTAACCCTTTTATAAAACTGATGGTTGGATTCGAATGCGATACCATTCCAAATTTACCGTACAAACACATTACCTGAATTGGGTAAGGCTTAGCCGGAAGTTTATATGCATTAGTATTAGTTCCCTCGTGGGAGAGGTCTGAGCTGAGGCTACCTCTCAATGTTGTCCGCCTATGCAGTGCCCAAGATGACTGATGGTCATGGTTGGGAGGCCATGCTCGTAGGAGAGGTGCTTATACTAGGGTGTGTAAAGGAAAGGTTATGTTTGATTATCTGCATACTAAGTATGATTATTTAGGGTTATCCCTGAAAAATGTATCGAATCTTGTGGTGAAAGTGTACCACCTCTGCAGAGTGTCAAACTATTCGAATAGCCGCGTCCGCGGTTATGGACAGTTGGAATGGCCATACTGTTTCGTTGTCAGGTGTTTTCAAAATGACTTATGAAATAAATAATGAATCTTGACTTGACCACAATAGAGTTGTGTTTATGACAATAGCTTCCCAACTTAAGTTATTCTAGAATTTTATTTTATCTTTCTTTGCTTCTGAACTTAGCTTAGGTTTCAAACTTTACTTTATAGTTAAACTTAGATTTAGCTCTTTAACTTAGAACTATACTACTTGTTAGTGGTACTTTGCGAGTACTTAAAGAGTACTCATGGCTTCTGTCCCTGGCTATTCTAATGGCCAGACTATGAAGGAGACTACCAAGATGATGGCCAGTAGGACGGCTATGATAACTAGGACAATCTGCCTTTGTCAGCATTGCCTTTGCCCCTGAAGATGGACCCCACCGCTACGCTTATCTTTTATTTCCGCTGCTTGTTGTATTAAGACTGGATCATGAGATCCTTATTTGTGTAAGACCTTATGTATGGTTTGTAATGGATGATGTACTGTGATATCCAATCCGTTATGTCTCGCAAAAATGGTAATCCTGGGATTGTGAGGTATGGCATAACGGGCATCTAGGATTAAAAATCCGGGTGTTGACACATAGCCCAGAGACCCTATAGTATGAACCCCTTAGAGTTAGTGGAATTGAAGAAGAAGTTGGATGCTATGTTGGCAACAGGCTTGATTCAACCAAGCGCATCGCGATGGAGATCGGCAGTGTTATTCGTCGACAAGAAAATGGAGGCAACCGTTTGTGCACAGATTACAGGAAGCTGAATGACGTCACAATCAAGAACAAGTACCCTTTGCCAAAGATAGAGGATCTATTTGATCAGTTGACTGGAGCAAATGTGTTCTCTAAGATCGATCTTAGGACTGGTTATCACCAACTTAAGATTCGTGCAACGGATATTCCGAAGACCGCCTTTACTACTCGTTATGGTTTATACGAGTATACGGTCATGTCTTTTGGATTAACCAATGCCCCTGCTTATTGCATGAATCTCCTGAATAAGATCTTTATGAATTTTCTAGACAAGTTTGTCGTTGTGTTTATCGATGATATCCTTATCTACTCCAAATCAAAAGAAGAGCATGAGCAACATCTGAGAATCATCCTTGAAACCCTTAGAGAGCATCGGTTGTATGCCAAGTTCAGCAAATGTGAGTTTTGGCTGAAAGAAGTAGGATTCCTAGGACATATTGTGTCTGT
Organism: Avena eriantha; assembly: GCA_910589775.1. Taxonomy (NCBI): domain Eukaryota; kingdom Viridiplantae; phylum Streptophyta; class Magnoliopsida; order Poales; family Poaceae; genus Avena; species Avena eriantha. The sequence goes on along the minus strand of OU342741.1, from coordinate 210,926,265 downwards.
CGGAGGATTCGCTGTTGATCCTGCCAAGATCAGAGATGTCGAAGAATGGGAAGCCCCAGCCACTCAAACCCAAGTCCGTGCATTTCTCGGATTAGCGGGATACTACCGCAAGTTCGTAGAAGGATTTTCGAGCATAGCAAGACCCATGACTCAATTGTTGAAGAAGGACAAGAAGTTTGAATGGACCGACAAATGTGAAGCAAGTTTCCAAGAGCCCCAGTATTGATCATGCCAGATATCAAGAAGTCGTTTGATGTGTATTGTGATGCATCCAAGATTGGTCTCGGATGTGTATTGATGCAAGAAGGCAAAGTCATCGCCTATCTATCTCGACAACTGAAGCAACATGAGCAGAACTATCCGACCCATGATCTTGAGTTAGCAGCCATAGTTTTGGCATTGAAGACATGGCGTCATTATCTTATGGGTAATTGCTATGAGATTTACTCAGACCACAAAAGCTTGAAGTATATTTTCACTCAGAAGGAGTTGAATATCAGTCAAAGGAGATGGATAGAGTTAATCAAGGATTATGACCTTGACATTCACTATCACCCCGGCAAAGCCAATGTGGTAGCGGATGCTCTTAGCAGATTGCCGTGTAGGCTCAACACCATGATCAAGGAGAAGCAGCCAAGTTTGTATGAGGAGTTGGAGAAATTCAGAACTGAACTAGTTAGCAAAGGATTCTTAGATAGCATTGAACTTCAACCCACTTTGATTAGCCAAATCAAGGAAGCCCAGAAGGGAAATGAAAGTATCGATGGAATCAAGCGTCGTATTGGTACAGGAAAAGTACCTAGATTCACTACAGACGAAGGAGTATGTGGTACAAAGGACGTATCTGTGTACCAGCAGATTCAGAGCTGAAGCAAGTTATCATGAAGGAATCTCATGATACTCTTTATTCTATCCACCCCGGAGGAATGAATATGTTTCAAGATTTGAAAGAGCAATTTTGGTGGCACAAGATGAAGAGAGAAATCGGAAGCTACATCGCTAAGTGTGATATATGTCAAAGAGTCAAAGCGGAACATCAGAGACTCGTGGGACTGTTGCAACCATTGCAGATTCTGGAATGGAAATGGGATTCCATCGGAATGGACTTTATCACCGGTTTGCCTACTTCTAGTAGGGGCAATGACTCAATTTGGGTCATCGTTGATAGACTGTCCAAGGTAGCTTATTTTATACCTGTCAAGACAACCTACCAGAGTTCGAAGCTAGTAGAGTTGTACATTGCTAGAATCGTTAGTCTGCATGGAACCCCCAAGACCATAGTATCGGATCGAGGAACCCAATTTACCTCGAGATTTTGGCAGAAAGTCCATGAAGGATTAGGAACCAAGTTGAATTTCAGCACAGCTTATCACCCGCAAACCGATGGACAGACTGAAAGAGTCAACCAGATCTTAGAAGATATGTTGAGAGCTTGTGTGTTAGAATATGGATCAAATGGGAAGATTATCTGCCTTTCGTAGAATTCTCATATACAACAGTTATCAAGCCAGTTTGCAAATGGCACCAGTTGAGTTCCTATACGGAAGAAAGTGTCGTACCCCTTTGAATTGGTCACAAGTAGGAGAGAGTCAGATTTTTGGACCCGACATCCTACGAGAAGTTGAAGAGAAGGTTCACAAATTCCGTGAGCACCTCAAGATCACCCAATCGAGACAAAAGAGTTATGCTGACAAGAGAAGGAGAGACCTGACTTTCAATGTCGGAGATTTTGTATATCTCAAGGTTTCGCCATTAAAGGGAACGCAACGTTTTAGTCTGAAAGGAAAGTTAGCCCCCAGATATATTGGGCCCTTTAAGATTCTAAATCGTCGAGGAGAAGTATCGTATCAACTGGAACTGCCAAAAGAGATGTCAGCCATCCACAATGTGCTCCTTATCTTGTTACTTCGCAAATGCCTAGAAGTGTCGGAGAAGACCGACGTTTTCAAGAACATCGATCACCAAGCTGTTGATATCAACAAGGATCTGACGTATCGTGATGTGCCCATCCGTATCTTGGAGGAAGCCTACAGAACCACGAGGACCAGGAGTATTAAATTTCTCAAGATTCAATGGAGCAACCATACCGAAGAAGAAGCCACATGGGAGCGATAAGATTACATTAGGACTGAGTTCCCAGATCTCTTTAGTTCCTAGTTTTCTTTCTTAAATCTCGGGACGAGATTTTGTTTAAGGGGGAAAGGTCTGTAACATTCCAAAATCTTTAATCAAGGTTAATCAAGATCCAAATTACCCAATTTAGGGTTAACAAAAACATTTTCCATTTAAAAATCTTTAAGCATTCATATGTGTGTGCATTTAAAATAGGAGTTGTGTGAAATGCCATGATTGTTTGTTCTAATGGTTGTGAAATGGTTCTAAGATGAATTCCACATAATCTAGATCATTCCCAAGCAAAACCCAAAGAAAAAAAATCAAAAATAATTAAATAAATGAAATGTTCACTTTTGCCATTTTAATCACCTAGCCCACTTTGGGTGTTCCTAGCACTCAATTTCCAACAGAGACAATTGTGGTTCTTTGCACCCCTTGCTAGTACAAGTAGTGATGTGACAAGGCCCACTTTGTGTTCTCCCAAAAACATTCAAACTCTAATTTTAAATGACAATTGAAAATTGAATCTAGTTCATATGTATAGATCACACTTTTTCAAAAACCACTCAAAGGAATTCCACTTGACAAATCCTAGCAACCAGAGATGCTCAAGCATGAGACCAACAACTCCACCAAATTTCATTTCAAAATTCCAAATTTGAATTCATGCAGCCATTGTGTCGAGCACCTTGTGAGCAGAATCAAACTGGCCTAACTATCACTGTTTTTGATCAAAAATTGTCGAGCCATTTGAGCCACATTAATCATCTTAGTCTCCCCCAGACCCAACCAGACCAAAACCAGCCCATCCCCTAGCCCCTGGCACTAGTGCAACGCTGCACCGAGGCCATGATCGCCGGCCGATCGTGCACAAGCCGCAGCAGACCGCCAGCCCCTCTCCGCCGCTCCAGGGAGTGAGGCGTGACCTCACCGCCGCCCACGGTCCACCCCACGACCCCTGCTACCCACTGGACCACCCTAGAGCCGCGCCACACTAAGTCTCTGCGCCGCGCCAGTGCACGCCAGAGTGACCTCACCGCCAGCATGCCACAGACCGCGCCTCGACCGCAGACCATGCACGTCGCTCCTCCTTGACCACCTCACCCCGCTAGACACGGCAGTGCACCGCCGCGCGACCCACAGTTCCGGGAACCATGTCGAGCACCACCTCTGTCCCTGAGAGCACGCGACGCCCCCGACCGATTGCCACCGCCCCTAGCTACGCCATAAATCCATAGAGGACCACCAGGAGGCAAGCCACCATCTGCCTACGCCGCCCATGCCGATAGCACCCTGTATCGTCGTCACCGACGAGCTCACTGTCGCCCCTTCGGTGTCCTCCTCGAGCCTATATAAGGAGGATTTCCCCAGCCTCAATCGCCACACCATTCCACTCCCTCTCTCCACCAGTCCTTCCCCACCTCTCGCCGGAGTAGCTTGAGTAGCAGGTCGCCAGAATTTCACCGGAGGCAGCCGCAGTAGAGGAGGAGACGTTGCCGTTGATTTCGTCCACCTCAGCCCCTGCCGTGACTTTGCCTGAGCTTGTCGTCATCTACTCGTTCGTTTGCCCGCCTCGCCGCTCTAGCTGGAGGCCTGGTACATCCCCACTGCACCCCCACCGACGTCATCTACTCGTTCAGTCTCGCCGGCGACGAGTCCGTCGTCGACAACGACCGTGAGCCGTTAGATCTAGTTCTAATCCTACGGTCCATCTCGCCCCGTACCACTTCACGTGTAATGAGTCACTGACAGCGGACCCCCTGTCAGCAGCCCTCAGCGCCGCAGAGTGAATCTGGGTCGGCCCGTTAGTGTTCCCCCGCGACCCAGTAATTCAAATTAGGATTTTTCTTTTTAGACTTAGACTTAGTTATGTCCCTTAGTTTAAAAATCAATTCAGAGAGTTTTACATATCCAAATTGAGTGATTCCAATTTTGTTGGAAATATAATAAAAAATTCTATCCAAGCCCGTTGGATTTAAATCATTTAGAGTTAGAGATCTCTCCTAGTAAAAATAACAAGACAGGAGCTTTTGCACATTCAAACATTTTTATAAAATCAACAATAATAGCTTTTGAGTTGATTCCAACTCTCAAAAATCACATTGAACCATATCTATCTGAATATGTAATAATATTAAGGTTTGCATGTAGTGACTTTGGACTAGTAGCAAAATAATCCTATATAGGCATTTCTAGTCACTTTAAATCATTAATTATTAAACTTAAACTTATTAAAATGTGATCCAACCCTTAAATCGCATTCCCATCTGTTAGAATATGTGGTGATGACATGTGTCCACATGATCCCATATTTTAATTGGAGAATATTAAATCTTAGTTAATTTCAATGAGTAGAAATTACTTTTCTCAAATAAAATAAATGAAGCTAGTTCATTAAACCTTGTGATGTTTGTGATGATACTAGATCATCAAATGTGTGCCTTAGTATGGTAAGTAGACTAGTTAAGTATTGCTTGGTGATTGTTTATCATGTATGTATTTATAGACGATAGTACCAACCAAGCTTTCGAGGAGGAGGAGTTCTACCAAGAGGAGGAGGAAGAGAATTTCAACCACTGCACCAACCAAGGCAAGCTAACACTTGCAAGTGTCTTAACTATGCATGCTATTATTGGCAAGCTAATACTTGCAAGCCATCATTAACAATGCAAGCTAACCCTTGCAAGCTAAATAAACTAAGCAAGAGGCAATAGGCATGCTTAGTTATACCTTTTGACTTATACCTATTCCAAGTTTCATTTACAATATTTTCTTCCTTTACTTTACCAAAGTCCCTTACTGTGTTTATAGGTAGCATAAAGAGTATAAAAATTGACTTATCTAGTTAGACTTAGATGTCATTCCATGGCATGAGATTGAATTAGTATCTCATATTAGTGAACACTCTTAACTTAGTAGTTTAGAGCTAAACCAAAAACTAGATCACTTTAGATGGGAATACTTGGTGAAAATGACTTGTGAAAACCTTGGAATGGTGAGTCATTCTATTGAGATGTTTTGACATGTGTTGAGAAACACAAATGGTTTATGATGATGATGAAAATGTTGAGGCATGAGCCTTAGCCCTTTTATAAAAACTGATGGTTGGGTTCGGATACGATACCATTCCAATTTTACCGTACAAGCACAATACCTGAATTGGGTAAGGCTTAGCCAGAAGTTTATATGCATTAGTATTAGTTCCCTCGTTGGAGAGGTTTGAGCTGAGGCTACCTCTCAATGTTGTCCACCTATGCAATGCCCATGATGACAGATGGTCATGGCTGGGAGGCCATACTCATAGGAGAGATGCTTATACTAGAGTGTGTAAAGGAAAGGTTATGTTTGATTATCTGCATACTAAGTATGATGATTCAGGGTTATCCCTGACAGATGTATCGAATCTTGTGGTGAAAGTGTACCACCTCTGCAGAGTGTCAAACTATTCGAATAGCCGCGTCCGCGGTTATGGACAGTTGGAGTGGCCATACTGTTCCGTTGTCAGATGTTTTCAAAATGACTTATGAAATGAATTGTGACATGACTTGACCACAACAGAGTTGTGACTATGACAATTAAGTTCCCACTTAGGTGTTTTCAAACTTTATTTTATCTTTCTTTGTTTCTGAACTCATCTTAGGTTTCAAACTTAACTTTACAAATAGATCTAGAACTTAGCATTCCTAGTAGAACTATCTTACTTGTTAGTGGTAGTTTGCGAGTACTTAAAGAGTACTCATGGCTTTGTCCCTGGCTATTCGCGTGGCCATACTATGAGGAGGACTACCCTGAAGGTGGACAGCAGGACGGCTACCACAACTAGGATCATCTCCCATCGTCAGCATTGCCTGTGACACTGAAGATAGACCCCACCGCTACGCTATTTATTCTGTTGCTTGTTTGTACTAAGACTAGATCATGAGATCCTTTTATTGTGTAAGACCTTATTATGGTTTGTAATGGATGGTGTACTATGATATCAAATCTGTTATGTCTCGCAAAAATGGTAATCCTAGGATTGCGATGTATGGCATATCAGGCATCTGGGATTAAAAATCCGGGTGTTGACACTAGGCTCAGTGGGCCGCCCCGGTGGGGCCCACCTAGGGCCGGCGGCTGCCCCTAGGTTGCCGGCGGGTGTGGGGATTAGTCCAACACCACCTGGCCCCTGGGTGGTGTGCCCCTTCCCCCTCCCACTATATATAGGGGTCTCCCCTCCCCCTTTGGAACCATCCCATTCCCTCTCATTCTCTCCCTCTGTCATCCATTGAGGACTTCTCCGGAATATTGGGGAGGACCTCGTGGATAGTGAGTTCTCCACCTTCACACCACCGTCGTGTGATAAGTGATCCGGCATCTACTTCTCCCGTCGCTCGGCTGGATCAGAGTCCGGTTGACGTCACCTACACCGGACGTGTGACGAACTTCGGAGGCACCACACTTGAGGTGTTGCTCGTCTTCATCAATATACGCCTTCCTGCGTAAGGCGTGCCTCGGTCTTCAAAGGTATGAATATAGTCTTTCTCTTTTGTTTCTTATGTCTATATAGTATAGATCCTGGTATAAGCGTTAGTGTAGATAGAAATTTTTTGTTTTCTGCTACGGAACCCCTTCAATCAGGGATCGATCGAGACATTTGTGAGCGTCATTAAAGTTATCTCCACCGATTATCACCATCTACTGCCCCGCTTACTGAGAAGATCGGGCCACCCCATATCATCTTGGTATCATATTTCCAGCATTGCCTCGATAAGAATCCACAAACCATCCATAGTTTAGTTCTGTTTCATCCTATATAGAAAAAAGGCATACAAAAATATTAGGGTTAGGGTTTGTCTTTGCCATAACATAGATTGCATCAAAGTTGAGTCTTAGTTGCTGGTCATTGTCTTGGCTTTGATCTGATCTCTTCCAGTATAAGTCGTAGTGTCTAGGTATTCATTGTAATTTTCATTTGTTCTTCGTTTTCCGCTTACTTTACTTTTACATATCCGAGTCCACATAGAATACCTTTGTGTCAACTTAGCTACAGCCTTTCTACAACATATGTGCCTAGGAACGTACCTACGAGACTAGTTGCTTTGCTCTAAACAGCCTGCTCATTAGGGTTTTCAAGTGCAAAAGTTCAGCCACACACAGCCTGGACTATCCGGCCGATTTGTCATGGACTATCCGGCTACCATGGAATATCTGACCGACGTACACCAGAATATCCGGTCTAGTTTGTTCGAAGGTGTTGTCTTATTACTTCATTGTGTCAAATAGTTGAAAAATCAAAAAAATGAAAGAGCAAAAGAATCAAAAAATAGAGAAAAGAGATACAAAAGTGACAAAAGTGATATATCAAAGTTGTTTGGAGGCCTAGTTCATAATAGCACTCATATATTGAGCAATCTTGTGACTGTTATATTTTGAGCTATTACTAGCATCTCTCTTGTGCATTGCAATATTCATGTTCATATATTATTGTGCCATGTTTATCTCCATGTGTGTGTATTTCCTTGGGTGTTTGTCACACGATCAGCACTAGGATTTTCTTTGGTGTAGTTAGGTATCCATACCTACAACTCCACTTCATACTCCTACATTGTTGTGTGATCGTTCTTGTGCCCTCGGTATTCGCTTGATCACATCCGTGCACATGTTGTTTATCCAAGTTGGTAAGCTTTTACTAATTCACTTTGGAATGGTAAGGTTTCCTTTCTTGTAGTTGTGAGTGAGTTGTGAGAGAGCCACCAAAAGATTTTTGATATTGTGCACTAACCTACTAATCATGTATTCTGGTGATGTTGATGTGCATGAGAAAAAGGAGGCAGGTACTACAATTACATGGCGAGAATATGAAGCATTGCGAGATCACCTGCAAGGGATCTTTACTCGCACAACAGAGAAAATTGAGAGTGATGCTCAAATTACACAGCTAAAGTTGGTCAACACTGAGAAAATAGTCAACATTGTCCAAACACATTTCACTGATATACAAACAAGTCTTCATGCTTTAGCAGAGTCTGTGAATGGTTTGAGGCTGCTAGTGGAGCAACAATAGCCATATGCTGAGGATAATAGTGTCAGCGTTAATGATGGCAATTTGGTCGCTGCCCCTGGGGTTGGCATTGGTCGTGGTGATCGCCATAGAGGACGTGGTGGTGCTCATGGAGGACGCGGACGTGGATTTTCCCCCGTTGGTCCTTAATGTTTTCCTCTAACAGCTGCATAGCCTAATGATGGATTGGGTAAGCCCAAATTCTCCATACCCAGATTTGAGGGAGGTCCTAATGTTGAAGAATACCTCACTTGGGAGATGAAGATTGAGAAATTATGGCGCTTACATGACTACAATGAAGATAGAAAGATCAAGCTTGCTAGTTCAGAGTTTGATGGTTACACATTACGATGGTGGGATAGCATTATCCAAACAAGCATGAAGTTGGTGATCCACCTATTATTACTTTGCGTAACATGAAGGAGGTTATGCGAGATCGTTTTGTCCCTACTAATTATTTGCGTTCTTTCTTTGACAAGTTGCAACAAATAAAGCAAGGTTCCATGATTGTTAATGCTTATTACATGGAGATGGAGATGCTACTACAACGAGCAAGAGTACGTGAGCCTATTGAGATGACCATGCAGTGTTTTCTTCATGGACTTAAGTATAATATCAAGAGTGTTGTTCGGCACCATAGATATAATGATATGAATGAGCTATTACATCATGCACGTGAAGCTGAAGCGCAGTTTGCCTAAGAAGCTCTATTCAAAGCTCATTCTATAATAGGTGGACATTTTTCCTCTCGGACTAGTTCATTTGCATCTATCTAGTGCAAACATTACTGATTGTTCGTCTACATCCACAAGACTGACTTCTAATGTGTCCAACACAAAGAAATCAGCTCCTGCAGCAAGTGGTTCAGGTTCTAATATGTCTACAGCATGTAATAGGGACATGGAGTTTCATACATGTGGCAGCAAGGGTCACTTCAAGGCGGATTGTCCAAATAAAAAAGGTGATGCTTATTAATGAACACGATGAGTATGAGACGGGACATGATGATGATCCAAATGCTTCGGATGATGATGATGGTTACATGAGTGATGGTGTTGATGCCTTTCCATCCACAGCTACTACTATTGTTTGCACTCCACAAGTACTCAATGTGTCTTCTAGTTCGCAAAGTCTGTGATGCAATTTGTTCCAAACAAAGGCACTTGTTGGTCTAAACAAAGCTTGCAAGGTAATTATTGATGGTGGAAGTTGCCGCAACTTAGCAAGCAAGGAGTTATGTGCCAAGCTGAAGTTGAAGTGTCTACCGCACCCTCATCCGTATTGTATTCAATTGTTAAGTGACAACGGTGAAATGAAGGTTAGTCACATGGTGTGTGTTGATTTTGAGATAGGACCGTACAAGGATTCCATTGACTTTGATGTGGTTCCTGTGATGGTTTGTCATTTGTTATTGGGTCGACCGTGGCTATTTGATCATTCCGTGCAACACAATGGCAGAGCCAATACATATCACTTGGATTTCAAGGACAGAAAAATCAATTTGCAACCTATGTCACCACAATATATTGTGAATGAATCTTGTCAGAGCACCGAAGTCAACTTGGAGGATGCACATTCATTAGTTGATAGGCGAGAGAATGTAACAGCTATGAGTGATATAACGAAAAGTGAGCGTGTGCCTAATTTACTCATATTAGCCACCAAAGAAGACATGAGAGAATTTAGTGAGGATCCTACATCCGTGCCTCTTGTGCTCATGTATAAGGGCGAGGTTTTAGTTTCTAATGATATGACCCGTCTTTCTCTTGGTGTTTCTAATGTGTTACAGGAATTCAGCGATGTGTTTTTGGAGGAGGTACCTACAGGTTTGCCACCATTACGAGGTATTAAGCATCAAATTGACTTGATTCCAGGAGCATCATTGCCCAACCGTGCACCATATCGCACAAACCCATAAGAGATGAAGGAAATTTAGAAACAAGTGCAAGCGCTACCCGATAAAGGTTATATCCGTGTGAGCTTAAACCCTTGTGTTGTTCCTATTATTTTAGTTCCTAAGAAAGATGGTACTTGGCGCATGTGCGTAGATGGTAGAGCTATAAATAACATCACTATTCGATATCGTCATCCTATTCCACGTTTAGAAGATATGTTAGATGAATTGAGTGGTGTTGTTGTTTTCTCTAAGATTTATTTACGTAGTGGTTATCATCAAATTAGGATGAAGGAAGGGGTTGAATGGAAAAGTGCCTTTAAGACTAAGTTTGGTTTATATGAGTGGTTATTCATGCCTTTTGGTTTAACTAATGCACCTAGTACTTTCGTGAGATTAATGAACCATGTCTTCAGGAATTTTAGTGGCAAGTTTGTGGTTGTGTATTTTGATGATATATTAATCTACAGCCACAATGAACATGAGCATAGTTATCATATTAGACAAGTCTTACAAGTGTTACAAGATGCTAAGCTATATGGTAATCTTGAAAAGTGTATATTTTGCAAAGATAAGATCATATTTCTGGGATATGTTGTCTCTAAACATGGAGTAGAAGTAGATAAATCTAAGCTATTCAAAATTGGCCTACTCCCATGAACGTGACTCAAGTATTAAGTTTTCACTGTCTAGCTGGTTTCTATAGATGTTTTGTGAAAGACTTCAGTACTATTGCTGCACCTTTAAATGAGTTAACTAAGAAAGGTGTACCATTTGATTGGGGCATAGCCCAAGATCATGCTTTTGAAGAACTGAAACGATTGTTAACTTCTGCACCTTTGCTTGCACTACCAGATTTTTCTAAGCAATTTGAAATTGAATGTGATGCTAGTGGCATAGGAATTGGAGGTGTGTTGATGCAAGAGGGTCGTCCCATTGCATATTTTTCTGAGAAACTTTCTGGTGGAAAGTTAAATTATCCTATATATGATAAAGAATTGAATGCGCTTGTTAGAGTTCTTGAGGTTTGGCAATATTATTTGTGGCCAAAGGAATTTATCATAAATTCTGACCATGAAGCTTTAGAATATCTGAAAGCTCAATCTAACTTGCATAGGCATCTTGCTAAGTGGGTTGAGTTCATTGAGACTTTTACATACATTATTAAACATAAGAAAAGAAAAGATAATGTTATTGCTGATGCTCTATCTAGGAAGAACATTTTATTAACACAACTAGATATCAAAGTTCCTGGTTTAGAGAGTTTATGTGATGTGTATGCAACTGGTCATGATTTTGCTGAACCGTATCATTTATGTACTATTGGGAAGGCATGGGATAAATTTCACATTCATAATGGGTATTTGTTTCGTGCTAAAAAACTATGTGTTCCGGAGTCATCTATCCGTTTGTTGTTGCTACAGGAATCACATGCTAGGGGATTGATGGGTCACTTTGGGCGTGAGAAGATGCTACTCATGCTCGCTGATCATCTTTACTGTCCTAAGATGAGGCGTGATGTGGACAGGTTTGTCAAGAGATGCATTACTTGCAGCAAGTCAAAGTCTAAGTTGAAGCCTCATGGTTTGTATACGCCTTTACCTGCACCTACTACACCATGGGAAGATATAATCATGGACTTCTTATTAGGTTTTCCTAGAAATAAAAGAGGCCATGATTCAATTTTTGTGGTAGTGGATAGATTCTCTAAGATGTCACACTTTATTGCCTGCCACAAAGGTGACGATGCGTCACATATTGCTAACCTGTTTTTCAGGGACATCGTGCATTTACATGGAGTACCAAAGACGATTGTTTCTGACCGTGATGTGAAGTTCATGAGCTATTTCTAGGAGACACTTTGGGGAAAGCTGGGGACAAAGTTGCTATTCAGCACTACTTGTCATCCCTAAACTGATGGTCAAACAGAGGTGGTGAACCATACACTATCGACATTGCTGAGAGCTATGATCAAGAAGAATCTTACTGAATGGGAGGAGTGTTTGCCGCATGTGGAGTTTGCATATAACCGGGCAGTTCACTCTACCACACAGCTTTGTCCTTTTGAGGTGGTCTATGGTTTCAAACCCATTACACCACTTGATTTGCTGTCACTTCCTATCCAAGAGAGGGTCAACATGGAAGCATCGAAGAGAGCAGATTTTGTGAGGAAGATACATGTGAAGACTAAAGAGGCTATTGAAAATAAGGGCAAGAACAATGCTGGAAGAGCTAACAAGAAGCGCAAGGAGGTGTTGTTTCAGCCTGGAGATGTGGTTTGGGTACACTTTTGCAAGGACAGATTTTTGGAGTTACATAAGTCCAAGTTACTTCCATGTGGTGCTGGTCCTTAAAAAGTGCTTGCCGAGATCAATGATAATGCCTACAAGATAGATATTCCTCAAGATTTATTTGGAGGTGTCAATGCTAGTTTCAATGTTGTTGATTTGACACCTTATGATGGAGAAGACCTTGGAGCATCGAGGTCGACGCCTTTTGAAGGGGGGAGATGATGAGGACATCCCTACTAATTTGCCATCTCCAACTCCTAATGAAGTTTTCGACATTGCTACCAAGACCAAGTCCAATGAGATCAGGATTGGACCTATTACTAGAGCTCGTGTGAAGCTACTAGAACAACAGGTGAATTCACTCCTAAATGAATCTGATGTTTTTATTGACGAGAATTTTATGATGCCTAAGTCGTTGCACTTATGTATGATCAGGTTCGTTGAAGAGACAAGCATGGCGCAAGAAGGAGAAGGGCTACAAGAGGAGCCTAGCATGATGATCACCCAAGGATGCGCGAGGGAGGAAGGCGCAAGAGAAGATCATCAAGAGGGAGGCAAGAATTCCTGCAAAGACCGGAATGTCCGGCTAGTTCCCACCAGACAGTTCGGCCTAGCCGAGAAGCCTCAAGGTGGCAACCCGTCTGTGTGCCAAATCGAAAACCACTCGGACAGCACCCGGAAATTGCAACTTTGAAGTTTCCGGCCAGCCCGGACTGTCCGGCTACTCCACCCAGAGTGTCCAGCCTAGTCGGAATGCCTGGCGCATTCCCACCGGAATGTCCGACCACCGACCGAATCAGGTCTAAGTCGGCTTGTATCAGTTTGAGTCGAACACGTTTTATTTCGGTTTCTGGATGTCCTGGCCACCCTTATAAGCCCTGGGACGCCCCATAGTTTAGGTTTAGATCACGTTTAAGATATACCCTAGTTCTTGTGTTGCCAAAGCAAAACATTGAATCTTCCCACACCAATTCGTATCGATCTGGTGTGTTTGCTACTATCAATCAAGTGTGATTAGTTAATCCATTGGGATTTAGCCAATTGCAACTTTCATGTGATCTGTTGTTCCATTGGTAATTAGAAGATTGTAAACCGCTTCGTGGTCAGCGGCTACGTGCGCAAGTGTGTGAAGTTGGGAATATCTACAAGGGTTGAGAGCGGTTGCATTGGCACCAGGGATCGATCGAGAGGTTCGTGAGTGTCATACAAGTTATCTCCACCGATTATCAGCATTTACCACCCCTGCTTACTGAGAAGATCAGGCCACCCCATATCAAAAACACAATATGGTATACAAGAGAAATCTGTTTTTGATGAACTAGAGCTTGTTATGAAGATTACCACAAGCTCTAGAACCTCACTTGGATAAGATCCAACTAACAACCAGGAAAGATGATGCTAAGTATGCAAAAGTTTGAGATCTCTCCGAAAGATACGATCAAGTTACTCACTCGAGAGCTCCTCTTGATAGTACGGCTCTCTATCCTAAAACCAGTCTCCCAACTACTAACATGAGATCAGCAAAATGGAAAACCTATCAAGATCATACCTTGGCCTTAAGCATTACACTTGAGATTGATGTAGACAATCTTTTCCTCCTCAAGATGGAACACCTTTCATGATTGCTCTTGCCATGATTGCTTGATGAAGACTTACAAATTGCTCCCTGATACACCATGGGGAAACCTCTTCTTTGAGATTTTCTTCATAGATCCATGAACACCTAGGATGGAAAGATTCAAGCATGAAATCTTCTAAAGAAGGTGCATATTGAACTTGCACTTCATTTCTTATAACTCCATTAGGATAATGTCTTGAAGTTATACATGAGGAACTCCATCTTCTTCTTCAAGACACTCTTGATCTTCTTTTATTTATTTTTATTCTACTTCTTCTTCTTCTTCAACATGATTCCAATAGGCCCAAAACCCTTGGACATTGCTTATTGTTCTTCATCTTTCAACCTTGAAGACAACACATGGTTCAAGCGATGCCAATGTACAATTCCTACAAGTATAACTCAATGCAAACATTAGTCCATAGATATTGTCATTAATTACCAAAACCACACATGGGGCACATATGCCCTTTAAATTGGTACCTCATTGCATACAAAATATTAGCATTGAATAAAGACTCAAACTATTTTTGGCATTGGTGTAGTTGATCCAAGAGGTTCTAAATGTAGGATATGCAAGGAGGAAAGAAACAATAGTTTGTTAATGTTTTAAATGGAGATTTAAATCATATGCATCACTATTTCTTAGTTGTGAACAATGCTAATGTGTTGTGAACATATTGACTTTCCATGCTCCCTTGTGATGACTATGAAATAAATGATTATAGAACTAGTGAGGATTGCCACTGATTCACTGTAATGGATCGCTACTCATTTGAAACTATAGACTTTATTGCTGTGAACTTTCTTACCATTTGAGATTGTTATCGTGTTTTACATTATGTTGTTTGGTTTAAATATGTCATCATATCTTATGTGTCTTGGTGTTGACCATGTATGATTTGGTAACATGTGTTTAGTAGTATGAGTTTTTAACTCTATTGTAATCAATTACATATATCACTATATTTGATTTGAAAACTTAATGACAATGAGTAGTGCATAAGTATTGTATATGAAAATTGCAACTATATAAAATATCCTAGGGGCTCATAGATACTTGGACCATCTAGCCATATTTGTAGAGGACTCTAGGAGATAGAAAATACTCAGGAGAATCTAGAATCCCTCTGACTAAAAAAAGTTACTGCTAAGTCGATGGATGAGAAGAGTTCTAGACATAGATGAATCCATGAACCCCGAGATATGACTCCATTAGTACTTCACAAAATGGAGGCCCTAAGGAAAAGAAGAAGAGAAAGAAGATACTCTAAATATACACAAGACTCGGGAGATCCACACTCCTTCAACAAGCATCAATATTCGGATTCACGACTAGTTGTAGATCTCATCTAGAATAGTCACACCACCCATTCAATCTCTCCCTAAGATCAATATAAATCACCCACGAAGTATGATTATTATCTTAGGGGGCATAAATATGTATAGATTATTTCATCTTGGAAAAATAATCGATGGTACCAATCTCCTAGTTACATACATGTATCCGTACAATCATCAGCTTGGCGATTATGAGTCACTGACACATGTTTTACAATACCTTTTGATCTAGTGGTTGGACTAAACAAATTACAGTGCGTACAATATTGTTGCATTTAACTAAAAGTAAGATCTTTTATTTTAGGGAGTCTAAGGATACTTAAGAGAAATACAAACAACTTTTTGGTCGTGATGTTGTTACTTTTTCGTTTACATACCATGGTATTGAAGGGGTTCATAGCATAAAACAATAATTTTTCATGACTAGCACAACAACGAATGCCAGGATCTATCTAGGAGTAATGGTGTAATGGAGAAGGTTTCGGTGACATACCCTTGTAGACCAAAAGAGTTTAACGTTCATGATAAACGCTAACAAAGAAGAACTTTGTTAAGTTCTCGTTTGGCGACGACTGAACTCGATGATTAGAAGGACGTCTTTCAGGAGTATTTTTACTAACGATATTCATCTAAGAAACAATAGAATGATAGTAATCTTTGAATAAATAAGAGATCATCCGACATCTTTTTGTTGATTGTCATTTTACCGTCTTAACTGCTTATTCATTAGGTTGGTTTTCAACTTGGTATCGTATATAATCCTCCGTCTCAAAATAGATGTCTCGGATTTTTTAAAATTTATATGAATTTAGACACTATTTAGTATATAGATTTATCTAATTTTTAAAAATCAGCGTCATCTATTTCGAGGCGGAGGGAGTATTTAGAAGTTGGCTTCGTGGGATCATACGAGCAGTAAGCTCACTTCTTTTATGCAGGTTTTAGCGTGTGGTGATGTGTAAGTATTTGGTTTTGTAGTAACGCTGTTATTTTGATTCGCAAAAAAGAGGGCAATATTCCTCGACACACAGCCGTCGTCACCCAGCCGGCCAGCAGCATGCAACAACGGGCAGTGGCGAGTGGCGTGGACGACGAGCACGAGCAGCACATAAACCTGACGGTGTCGCGCCAGACAACACGCCACCACACACGCGGGGATCAGCCCATGTTACGCCCAGGATTATATTCTCTCGCGCCAGCTCACATGCGCGTCCACAACTTTGTCTGTTTGGTGTCGCCGTCACGATAGTGTCTGTGCTAGTATATGACTGAAACGCCTATTTTTGGATGCTCCCAACCGGTAGAATAAGGGCATTTCCACGGGACTGACCCAAACGACGTGATCGAAACTGGTATGTTTCTGTCCGTTTAGGTCTGTTCAGGCGATCGCGTCCAGCGGCGTGATTCAAATGTCCGCACCTAGTGTTTTTTAGCGTCATCGTTGGTCAACGTTGTCGAACACTCAAATTCTCAGGCAATGGCACGCAGTGACTAGCAGATAAATGACAACAAATTTGGATCAGAGGCAGTAGGTTCTTTTTTCTCAGCATATGCATTTTCGAGCCTTTATTCCAACATGGCTTAAAATGATCCATCTGCAAATAGTGAGTTCTTTTGCAGATTGGCTACGGTTCAAATGGAAGAAATCAATATTTTACCCATTAAAAAACTCTTAAGGTGAAATATTATTGCTTGACAAACCTAATCTATAGTTGAATCGTGGCCTAAGAATAGCATCATAGCTGAAGAACTTGAACAAGAATTATTATTTACTTCCAAGTTAAAGATTATTATGCCATGCCATGCTAGGGCTAGTTTTTCTCAGCAATGCACAACATTTCAATGATGGCATGCATCATAGCAAGCTGCAGCATTAGAGATCTACTAGAAGGACCATGCGCGCTTTTGCTGCACCGATCTTCATTGCTGGCAGTTGTTCCTGTGTGTCTGGGTGCACAACAGGGGTATATCTAGTGGGGTGCAATGGGTGCCATGGCACCCCCTAAAAAATGCAAGTTCTTTTGATTTGTAGCAATTAGTCTAATATTATGCCTATTACAAATATTTATACATGACATTTAAGCTGCTAATATGAAGTTGTCAGCCCCTCTGATTTAGTCCTACATCGGCCAATGGTTCTGAACTAAGACGTGGAATAGAAAACATAGAGAAATAGTAGGGAGAAATGGCTCCATGGTAACCATTGACACACGCAGCTCTTGTTGAGGCCCCTTCGAAGCCCACCACAATAACCCTAGGGATCACAGACAGAATAAAAACAAAGCCAGAAGAACCTACAGACTATTTTTTAAATAATACATTTTTTAATCAATTCCGAAAATAATACACAAAATTCAAAATTTCAGATTCTAGCACAGCTGCGGTACACCGATAGGGAGTAATCGTGTACGGTACACCAATAGGTACTAATCGGTGTACTGGTACATCGACATGCAAAAAATCACACCGCACGTCTGAGTAAGGAAATGCAACTAATCTGTGTACCGTACACCGATAGGTAACAGCCGTGCTAGAATCCAAAATTATGAATTTTGTGTTTATTTCTGAAATTTATTTTAAAAATGTATTATTTAAAAAAAAATTAGGCCCCTTCGAAGCGGCACAATAACCCTAGGCATCGCAGACAGAATAAAAACAAAGCCGGAAGAACCTGTGGAATGGAAAATACATTGCCAATGCATTTGCAGCAATTTCAACCCCATGACCCCTGAGAAGCTTCCATCTAGACAAACGACAAAAACACTTCGCTTAAGCAGACCCACATCAAGAAAAATAATCAAGTTGGGCACCAAAACTCTGCATCAGCGTAACCAGATAACAACAGTTCGACAAAAAATTGAGAGTACCAATTAATAACATTTCCATGGAAATAACAAGAAATTGTCATTTTCTCCATGCTTAGAACATCGAGAAGCAATGAATTTGACAGATAACTATACCAAAATAAGATGGAACCAACACCTCGAGAGAGGCATAGAAGTTTGGGCATCATAGTGACATCTATCTACCTCTTCCTCAGCTCAACGGAGCCACCCATCCCGGCGACGCTCCTTCCACTATCTTTGCCTCGTCACCACATGCACTCGTAGATCACAATACTCACACCAATCCTCGATTAGTCGATGATGTCACGCTAAACTATGAGCTATGATATTCTCTAACTTACTATATTATTCCAAAAGCATGTCCGGAAATAAGTTACCAAATATTTTTCTATTTCTCTCATCCAAGAGGCATATAGAAAGTGAGGCAAAAATGCAACAGAATACATCATGTTCTGATTTTAATTATGTACCTATGTAGACAATCAAAGAGGCAGCTTGAGAAAAAAATATGAGCGAGGCATTGAAGTAGTAATCAGAGGTAAACTAACAACTTACCACCTATAGGATAATATCCTTAAGAAAATCACCTGTTCATTTGACCTATGCAAGTATAGCTCTTGCACCTTGTTCACTTCCCCGTATGTATACCATATATATGAATAAATTTGGAGAAAAGAACAACATAAACTGATTAAAGTTTCCAGAAACAAATAATACAACAGGGGAACAAATAATATATAGGTGTTACAAACAATGGCAAACATATTTTTCCTGTTTTATCTTAAAAGATGGTGCATTATTAGTGTAAGGCAGAGAGAGTAGTCCCATGCGTCCAAACAACTCAACAAACATGAGCAGAGCTACTGACATGGTTGTATGTTGATAAACACATGGTTTATTCATTCATACTCATTCCATAACATCCCGGTGGAATTTCAAAGAGGTAGTTCACACTGAATAAGTGAAGATTCCAAACATGAGCAGAGTCTCTTTACAATATTACACCTCATTAGTATAATTTTAATAACTACAAAAAAAATGTGAAAGTGGTAAATAGTTTTTTTCTAGATTAAGCTCTTTCCTGAAGAACAAATAGCTATTAAAATAAAGGTGAAGTCCTCTCAAATGGTTATATAGACTAAATGTGTTCAAGGTGAAATTAAAGAGATTGGGGTGCCAATTTGACAGCTTGAGCTGTTGAGCATTTCACTTTCAGAACAAAAGTTATTACTGGGAACAATTTCTGTGGTGTCATGTGCTGCTCGAAGTTATTACTGGGAACAATTTCTGAAAATTATTACTGGGAACAATTTCTGAAAATTATTACTGGGAACAAAAATTATTTTATCACCCAATCCAAATGACGATTTCAAAGTTCTTAAGGCAAAAACTAATAACATTCATGTATTTAGATCTCCAATACATTTACAACTTACCTGGAACTTTTTGATCTGTTAATTTTGTACGTTCTCCCATATCTACAATGCAAACTTAGTTCGAGAAACAATGCAATCTCAATTGATTATCTAAGAAATATAAAAAGGATGAGTGTGGATATACTTTTCTCCATATTTTATTAGGGGATCAGTGAGAGGTTGCATTGGATCGTGAGAACTCTTATATCTATTGCAGTATCAATGAAGCCTTCAAGTTAGAGAAAAAGTGTATCCGCAGAAAAGAACATAACTCATGTAGATTATTCTACATAACTAAATCTATGGAAGTTTCTGCATACAGAGTTTAATCATGGTGTATCCGCAGTATAGTACTGAGATGGTAAAACAATTCTCAAATCTAAACATGAAGGAAAAAAGCTAGTAACACTTATATATTCAGATCTCGGATACATTTATAACTTAACTGAAATATTTCCCTGTCTTATCTGTTGATCTTGCACGCTCTTCCATATCCAATAGTGTGGTCCCAAGCTTAGCTCAAGAAATGATGCTAGCGTAATTGATTATCTATGAAATATAAAAAAGATTAGTTATAGCTATACTTTTTTTCTATATTAGGAACACGAAAAGCACCTAGCAGTCGCCCTTAATAGACTTAGTTGTTGGAGTGGAAGGCAACGGAGTAGTCAGAGTCTTTGAAGATTAGTTTCCCTGATGGCGGCTTGGTGCTGCCAGCCTGCTGAACCTACTACTGTGTGCCTGCCTCGGCTTACCGCCAAGGCCACAACGCCACCTCCCATATATTAGGGATGTACAAACTACACAATTTCTATGCCCAACTCATGATCTATATTGATCACACACAAGTGTGTCCTGAGATAAATGCTAGAGTTTCCTTTCTAGTTTCAGCCACGGTTTAACACCAAAAAAGGCATTGCCAAAGACGAAGACGCATGGTCTAGAAAGTATGTGTTTCCTTTTTGTCTTGGTGGAGTCCGACACTCTGAAATAATGTGACAGGAATCTAGGATGTCCTGATAGAATTCTAAGATCTTTCTTAACAGTTGAGATCAAAATAAAAGGTTAGGGCCCTTGCTATACTTACTTCGTATCAAAATAGATGTCTAAATTTAGATGTATCTAGACACTATTTAGTATATATAGATACATCCAAATTTAGACAAATTTACGAAATCTATTTTGAGATGGAGGGAGTACTAAAAATAAACTTAGCACTGAACCACCCTCTGTTTCTCTGTTATTCTTGTGTGACCTGTATCTGCAGTTTATACACCCAAAATATTAGTCTGCTGGATCTTTACTTATTAGTTCTACTTACAACCAAAGAGATGGGTGGTCTCCTTTAGGAGTAAGCACAGATCTTAGATCCTTATTTGAGTGGATGTCAGCAAATATAAATGTCAGTATCTCTGAAGATGGCAATTCAAGTATGCAATGTAGTGGTACAGCAGACTAATAACAAAAATGCACTATGGCAGTTGTATGACATATAATTTGAATCCATTGTTCAATGATATAAAATCTCTATGAAAGATAATCTTTGTTCACATAGTTAGTTCAAAGAATCTGGGTATTCTGTATTTTTCATGTCGTAGGTACTTGAAATAGTAATATACATTCCTACTACTGTGCCAAAAAAGAAAAGATAAACATGACGTCTATGCTAATAATGATTGTAGCTAAAGCATCAATGGGGTAAAACATATAGCTAAAGGTCATGGTGATATGGCTAACCTGAATGTTATCTTATTCAGAAGATTGCCTTTCGTTGTCAAAGCTAAAAGTCAGTTTTTCTAATGAACACATGACTTAGGAGCATCGGCCTAGCTGCTTGCATGCAGGTATAAGAAGCACACCTGAAAGGCACTTATAAATCTTGAGAATTTACATACACAATAATGAAGAACATCCCTACAACCAACGATAATTTGAATAATGTCTGATTCAGAAGATTATCTCTATTTCCCAAAGATAAATGTCGTATTTTCTTAAGAAAACCTGACTTTGGCCCTGGCCCAGGCTTTGGTCACCGTACGGTGGAGGCTGGCCTACGGTATATGCGGCAACAGTGGCGGAGGATGAAACAAAATCGAGGTCGGGCGAAATATAAAACATGAAAAATATTCCATCGGGGATCAAATGGGACTATTGGAATGTGAAGTCTGGATCAAATTTTATGTCATATATATAGACAAAAATGAGTTATAACTCCAGCTTCTGAAATCTCAACATGCTCTTACACAACAACAGGTTCTCCTGAATCTTCAATATCTTATTCCACTTCTTCGGTCGTCCTAGATTTTTCTATCTATCTTTCCACTTCTTGTTTTTGCTCTTGATGTACCATAACATTTTCACTTTCATCAGTGTTTTGTTTAGAGCTACTCCCGCTACGGCGCAAAATACCTTGCTATTTGTGCAATTCACAGCTTATAGATTCATCAAATAAAAAACAAATGCTGTAGCCGTATGCAAAATTTAGGGAAAGTATACCTTTTCCCTCCTTTGTTGCCTCCTTCCCCTTCCTTTGCATCTTCAACCTAGTTGCCGAGACCTTCTGCCGCCTGGCCACGCCGTCGCGGTTTTGTCAAGGCTCAGCCGCCCGCCCGCCCTGAAGATCAGGCCGCCAAGAGAAGAGATGTTAGCACTTGCCACTTACAATCCAAGCTGGTCGTGATCCGTCTCCCGACGCAGTTGCGGCCGTGCCCTCGCAGTTCTTCAGTTCTGGCTGACTCGTTCGATGCCTCGATAGGAAGAGAAAGAGGCGATGTGCGCTTCGATGAGAAGCGAAGACGAGGCGACCCAGGGCTGCCTTGCTCGATCACGCGCAGGGACAGCAGGCCCAGCCTAGCAACTATACGGCCCAACAGGCAAAATAACCAACGATCGTGACTCGGTTTCCTATTTTCACGTAACCCATTTGATCACAATTCACGATACGATCACAGCGTAGATGCACAGGTATATACCGTCTTCAGTCGCGACTCGCGAACCAAGGTAGGGCGGGCGCCCGACCTCGCCCTACCGAGAGCTCCGCCAGTGTGCGGCAATACATGCCTGGCCAATGAAACAATGAAGATATGCAAAAGGCAAGGACCGACACCAGTATGCTTCCGATAGCGCCTGCCTCACGCAAGGGCTGCCTACCATTGGAGAAAGCAATTTTTCACCGAGATGAACAAAAGGAACTCGATCCAAAATCCCGCCAACCCCCAAATCCAAGACACACACAAGCTTCACCAGACCACCCACCACAGCAATCAAAACAATTGCCCATGAAGTACATCCCAACCACCACAAAATGCACAAATCTTAAGGCACAACACATCTGCGAAGCGGTCTCAACTCCCGCCAGCAGCAGCCAAAGAGATGACCAACACAGATCCACACCACACATGGCAACACAACAAAAGGGCGAGCCGACCACCATAGTAGCATGAAAGAGAAACGCAGGACAAAGGGAAGAGGAAACAAACCAAAGCGGTGAACAAATGGCCCCGAAGAACGCACGGCCACCCCAAACCCCTCCCCCTCCCGCACCAACAAAGCTTTAGAGGCGAGAAAGCAAGAGACCACTACAACGCGGAAGGAAACATGTATCTCCCTTCCACGTACAACACATGAGTCTACATGGCGACCTGACGCCACGACGCGTACGCAAAAGGCACTCGGACAGGTAGGCCCATAACGAACCCAATTCCACATGCAGTGAAGTGGTATCTCGCAGACAGGCAGGCCCCAAGCAGCGGGATACAACATGCACAGCCCGAGAGACCCACCGACATACGGGCCCAACCAGCAAGAAGTAACCCGAGCAACCAGATGCTCCCAAAACCAGGGAGGTCAGAGATAGTGTCCCTCCCCCTAGTCAGGCATGAATGTAGTTTTCAATAGACTCAAGCAGTGTAATGTATTCGACACAATACACATTTTCAAAAAATGTCGGTTGGCCAGAGCATGTAGGTCCCGTAAAATAACATGCCTCTTAGCACACAACCCCGGATTTTTTTTGCGGGCAACACAACTCCGGACCTCATGAGTCATGAGGAAGAAAAGATCCATCATATACATGAATTTGCAAGAAGAAAGAAAGGACTAATTAAAACGATGTATGTGTATGAATTGAGCTGCCAGTAGTTAACACCAAAATCACAAGGATAAGGATATTGGATTTTTTTACTGACAGAAGAATAACATGACTAAAATACATATAAGTATATAAAAATATTCCGTATAGAAAAATTGCCAAGTAAGCACTACATTCTATGATCAATTATTCGTGGCCGTAGACCTCTCTTACCATATTGTCATTTCTCCAAGCAAGGTATTCTCATGCATCATTTCTACTGGGAATAAAATAATCTAGATTGCAAACCCTGAAATCTTCAATAAGAATACAAACATGGGAGCACATAAATCTCTAAACCGGAGAAAGAAAACTCTAAGCATACATTCTAGAAACAGGTGAAAATTTTACAAAACAATTAGATTTCTGTAGTAATTCATACCTACTATACATGATCTTTCTACTACGGTCTATTCATCCAGTTTGCTGTATTATCAGATATTTAAATTCGTTGAACAACATCGAACGCTTGCTCTAAGACTTTGCATTTGCTAGACAAAACCTAATAGTCAGGAGAACCATCAGCATGAAAATGGTACCGTAACTTGTTCTGAGGGTTGGTAATGGCATAAGTTTTGGCAAAAACCAAGGAAAATGAACTATTAGACCATATCTGAAACATAAAGACGAGATGAAAAACTTTAAGATGTTGATGCCAACAGTAACATTTGAACGATTCCTCAAAAAATAATAAAATGCTTACATCATCAAGAAACCTTCGAGTATATCACTGTATCAAACATAAACGTAACTTATGACACCAACGACTTGGTAACTCACTAAAATCCAACAGTCAATGATATAAAACACAAATTTTCAAGAATAAATTAACAATGCGACTACTGGAAAATAACCAAAGAGTCGATCAAATAAGAAAAGTTGATCCAATGACATATTTGTGTTGTTTCTATGAAAATAAAAAACTGAAGCAGGACAGTACAATGATCTATTATTTGCACATGTGAATGCATGGGTGTACCTATTTCCTCAATGAAATTGAGCTAGAAACTGAGTTTTTGAAAGTTATCATTGGCTTAGATTCATGGGAAACCTCAAATCCGAGCAGCATGCACCAAGCATATCTAGGAGGAGGTAGACTTCCTAAAAATTTGTATTATATTGAAAGCCTCTTTTTTAGCAAAACTGGAACAATTCCTGTGCTGTCTATTTCAGGGTCATGAATAGCCTATAACAAGTTGCAAAGTTCTGTGCCACTGGGCTTGTCCTGGATGACATGAATAAGCACACTGTGTAGCATAAGTGTGTTACTTGTGTTGAAATATACTACAGCAAATCTGGTGTAGTATTTACAATCTGGACCGTTGGATCAAAGACAGTAAACGACTCAGAATCACCTATGCACAGTAAAATGACTTGCCAAATAATACATGAGAAATTTGGAAAATTATGTTTGGCTAACATATGGAGTAATCATATAGCTTCAGATGGATAATTTTGTGCTTAGAAGATGACATGGCTTAAAGTATCCATGCTTGGCTGTACGTGTGCTGGTGTGTATGAGACTGATTCCTCTTCTATTCCTACCATTCCTAAACCTGCAAAGCAGGTACAAAAGCGGAGAAGATCAAAACAGGGGTGGATCAAATTGAACGTCAACGCTGCTTTCATGCTGAACACTGGAAGAACTTGCATTGGTTCCATTGCTCGTAACCACAACGGTATCGTTCCATGGCAACGGTCATGAATATCTAGAACTACAATGACACTGAAGAAGTAGAAGCTAGAGCTTGTCTTTGGGGGCTTTAGACCTGAAAACTAAGGCACAACTACCTGTCATTTTGGAGAGTGATAATGCCACTGTGGTGGGATTAGTAAAAGGTAACAAACGCTACCTTGGCCTGAACCGATACATCTACGAAGAGATCAATCTATGCAAGACATAGTTTGATAATTTACCATTTGTAAGATTAGAAGAGAGTGCAACACCTTAGCTCATGAACTTGCTAAAATGGCCATGAACCTAGGAAAATCTAAAACCTGGTTTGATCGGAGTGCCAGTTTGTTTGTATGACATGGTCGCAAACTACTTTGTAAAGTCCTCTATTAATAATGAATGAAGCACTCTCATCTCTAACAATCTATCTTGCTCATTTTCTCAACCATATCTAGTTGAATTGAGTTGCTCAATCACAATCACTTACCATGTTATGAAACCCGGATCAACAGGTTCAGAACTTCATGTGGATTTGTGTGCATCAGGTACAATAAAAGAAAAAGGAAATAGTTGGATCTGGATATGAAATAGTGGTGTATTTGTATGTGTATAATTAATTGAAAGTGGAGGAAAGAATCAATTGGATTTTAAAAGAAAACAAGAACACAAGTTTTAAGCAATGCTTGGAACTGATATTCTAGATCTGCGGTTGTCTTTAGCAGGAAGTGTGGTGATCTTACCTAGACATCAAGTAGGTTACGGTGGACACAGAGAGGGCAAGCCGGCAAGGAGGCGACAGCGGCACGGGGTGGGGCGCAGAGGCGACGATGGCCATGGGGCTAAGTCGAGGTAGACGACCAAGCCCAGAGCGAGCTGGCGGTGGACGTTCCATCCAGCGCCACAGCGCCGTGTCCCCGTCGGCGATGCTGCAGGCCTCCTTCGGCTCCCGCGCCACTAGATCATCCGGGCACCCGCCGTTACCTAGATGCTAGTGAGGGAGAGATTGAGGGGAGGCGGAGCAGGGCGGGGTGGTGGACTGTGGGATAGTGGCGGCACAAGGCCACGCCCCCAGAACCGACCGCCGACCAAATGGCGCACGCACGCGCCCAAGGACGGCCGACGCCTTACCGCAACGACGCGCATTAGGTTTAGGCAAGTGCCCCACTGCCCCAATCACTAAGCAAGAACCGACGGAGGCCCAGCAAACACAAAACGGCCCAAGAAACCTCCTCTGACCGACTCAAAACGGTGGAAGCAAGGACAAAGCTGCAAAACTAGGGAGCTTAGATAACACAAGTTCATCGATGATCACAATAAAAAAATTAGAAGGTGCACTAGAGCACTCTATCTTACCTTATCCTTGTTCCTGCTACGAAGGTCTACCAACCTCTTGAGATATGAATCTAGATTTTGGCACATCCAGTCAGCAGTATAGTTCCTACAAAAGAGAGCTTGATTTACATACTGCGACCACGCTTATCACATACAACATTGTAGAAGTGCATTACACAAGGGAGGACTTCTGCTCTAATCCACACCAGTCATTGTCACCAGGATTTCTACAAACAAATCAGGACATGTGTCCTTCACTTTATCGTTAGATAGCAAATTAAATCACAGAGTTCAGGCAACGAATGCAAGTGAGATTATCATGGAAGGCACATGTCCAGTACAAAGACACGTGCTGCAGCAACATGGAGCAAATGATGCTACTGGTATCACATTTGCAGCTTGTTAAAACCACCGTGGTAGGAACTAGGCTAGATATAATCGGTAGAACCATCTGTGAATAGAACCATTGTTCGGTTTGAGAGAGAACATGGAGAGATGGGAAGGGGGAGGTGTACCTTCTCCCTGGATCGAGCTCCCTGAGCCGTCGGCCATTGTAGAGGGGTCGACGGCGTGGGCGTGGGCAAAGTGGCGGCGGTGGTGAGTCTTCCCGTAGCTAGCGCTAACCCTAGATTGGTAGTGATGTCGGTGGGGGGGCGACGGCGTGTCGAATCTCGTAACGTGTGCCCCGACCCCCACCTTCTCTTTATAGCAGCCACAGGGGCCCCACCAACCATGAAGTGGTTGAGCGCCCCCGATCAGGGCGCGAGTAAGGGTTCATCGAACCGTTGGGTTCGTACGAGAGGAGAGGTCAATCTAACATTCTCCCCCCTTGATCTCGACTTTACTCTTTACTTTATATTTTACTCGTTTCATCACGGTTCAGTACATAGAGCATGTTTCATCGTCATAGCTCAATTGCCGATAGAATCAGACAGTTACAATATACCTCTTGTTTTGAAACAAATTCTTTTTCTTTTGGGCCTATTTGATCCAGGAATCATAGGCTTTCCCTTAAAATCATGCCGGCTAAGTGCTCCTTGAACACATTTGGGTGGTAAGCCTTTCATTTGCAGATCCTCAAGCATATCCTTTGTCCTTATATGCTCGAGTCTTGTAGTGTGATCATGGATCTTATCTTTCACAACATAATACTTTATCTCTTTTGGTTTGGAAGCATTACTCGACTTGTTGTGAGCATATAATAATGCGGGCTTGTTGTCACAGTACATCTTTAGTGGCTTGTCAATGCAATCTACCACTTTCAAGTCAGGTATAAATTTATTTAACCATATCGCCTGCCCTGTTGTCTCATAACATGCTATAAATTTTGCATACATCGTGGATGATGCAACTATTGATTGTTTGGAGCTTCTCCACGAAATAGCCCCTCCTACAAGAGTGAAGACGTATCCTGTCGTGGAATTTCGATCGTCTCTATCTCCCACAAAATCTGCGTCTGAATACCCTCTTATCTTTAGGGATCCGACCTTTTATATGTTAGCATGAGGTCTTTTGTGCCTTGCGCATAACGCAAAGCTTTGTTTACCATCTTCCAATGCTCTATGTCTGGATTCTCTTGATATCTGTCGAGTAAACCGGTGATAAAAACTAAGTCAGGATGAGTGCACACTTATGCATATTGTAAGCTTCCAATGGCTGAAGCATATGGTACTGCTTTTATTTGATCGATCTCATATTGATTTTTGGGACATTGAAATTTCCCAAAATTGTCGCCCTTGACTATAGGAGCAGGTGTGGTATTGCACGCATGCATATTGTATTTCTTTAGAATCTTCCCTAGGTATGCCTTTTGTGATAGTCCTAGAATCCCATTTGTTCTATCTCAGTGAATTGTTGATCTTTTAACTCTTTGAGACCTTCTCGGGGCCTCATGAACTGGCTCATCATGTGTCTCAACATGTGGCATATCTTATAGAGGTGGCTGTTGCTACTCCCTTTCATACTCAACAGTGGGTTCGATCGGCTCCTAACGGACAGGTTCCGGATCCTCACTCATTGTTGTCATGGGTGGTGTCACAACAGGTGCTTGCACCACTCCTCTGGGGTTGTCGATGCAGGAACAACAGATAGCGAGAAGAATGGCTCCTGAATCATCAGATTAGGTGCATCCACCCTCTTCTCCTCAAGATCAATTTTCTGAGCTACCATGCTCCCCCCCCCTCGTCATTTCATCCTCTAAGAAAACAACATGTCTCGTTTCTACAAACTTTGTGTATCTGTCTGGATAGTAGAAACGAAAACCTTTTGACTTTTCAGGATAGCCAATGAAATGGCAACTGACTATTTTAGGGTCTAGCTTTGCTATATTTCTATTAAATACTTTGGCCTCAGCTAGGCTCCCCCACACCCTTAGGTGTTGTAGCGAGGGAACTCTTCCTGTTCACAACTAGTCTTTCTATTCTCCCTCTCAAAATATGGCCTAAACGACAGTGTCATAATTTCGATGAGTCATGAGTCTCTTTCTTTTCTTTGGATCTTTAATCGACGAGGAAACATGCTTTTTCACATTACACATAGAATAAAACTTGTTCACGAGTAGATAATTAAATGAAGCTCATTGTGAAGGAAAGCAACATCCACACAATCTTTATTACAATAAATGGCACACTCGCCATGTCCAAAATGACATTCAAAGTTTACTTCAAACGCAATACACTTATCAAAATTTCTATGCAAAAGAAGGAACATAGAGGACATCCGTAAGCAAGATCGTTGATCCATCAGCAAGCTCCAAAGAGATGTCCCCAACAGCCTCAACGTCCACTAGGACTCCATTTGCGACTTCAACGCATCCTTCGCTTCTTCTCATAGTCCTCGTCGAATGGAATCCATGTAATGAATTTGCAACATGAACAATTGCACCTGAGTCAATCTACCAAGTAGATTTTTGAAAACTGTGTATACATGGATTCATTTACAAAAGAAACTATGTTGTTACCTTTCCTTACCATCAGTTCCTTTAGCCAAACAGGGCAATCTTTCTTGAAATGCCCTTTCTTGCCTCAATGGAGAAAGGCATCTTTGTCCACTGAGAGCGGCTTGTGCTGATGTTGGTAGTTCATGGGAGCTTTGCCATGTGGCTTAGAAGGGGAACCTTGGTTACTTTGATGGTAGGTCCTCTTCTTATTGTCCTTGACATAGTTTAAGGAACCATCACTGGAGGTTTTAAGCCTCTCCTCTTCTTGGGCACACATGGCAATGGTCTTTTCTATGTCCCAGTTTTCTGGGGCTATGTTGTAGTTGATAATAAAATTGTCAAACTGTTGAGGCAATGACACCATGACCATGTGGACAAGGAGTGCAGGCTTTATCTCTAGATCAGCTTCCATGGCCTTTAATTTGGCAGCCATGTTGCTCATCCGGAGGATGTGCTCCCTGATGCCATGTCCACTTCCTGTATAATTTTCTGTCACCATCTACTTCAGCAGCTAGGTTTCATATGTCTTTGAAGAGCCAGTGAACTGACTCTTTATCTTTTCCATGTACTCCCCTGCGGAAGCGCACTCTATAATTGAACCAACAATTGTCGGCTCAATGGTGTTCTTTATAAATGCCATGCACTTTTTATTGGTGTTTTGCCACTTTTGGTTCTCTATGGAGTATGTCAGCTCTACTGGAGCATAGTCCCTTTTCTTTATTTCCCATGCAGCATTATCATCGGCAACATCTCTTACTGGCTCTGTCGGCTTGGTGGGAGGCTTGGTCTTAAGGACCCAATCCACCTTAGCGTAGATGAATGCAAAGTCCACCTTTATCCACTCAGAGTAATTGTCGCCTCTAAGGGTCGGGACCTCCTTGATGCAGTTCATCAAGTAGAACCCTCATGAAAACCACAAAGAAGTGAGAGCAGTAACAATTGCATTTACTAATCCAACGTTGGTCAAAATTAAGATATACAAATGTTTATGCAAATAATTCTATATTACCGTTGGGCAGAACATACTATCAAAACCACATGACTTTAATTACTATGAAATAACACACTAATCACAATCATGCTATTTAAAACGTTGGTTAGAAAAATAACATGAATATGACCAAAATATAACTTTAATATGCTCTCAAAAATTTAATATCACTTTTGTCTTTATTAAATTTTAAAAGAGCCCTTTAACTATTTGGAGCAAAAGAAATGAATAAAAATTCATTAAACTTTGTACTTTACAGAAACTTTACTGTTACTTTTCTATTTTCTAAACAAACTTATCATTGGATAACTTTGAATAGAATAAACTAGGCAAAATTTCAACAAAACTTGTTTCAAAACTCCCTAAAAAAGCTCCTGTAAAAAAGAAACCATAAACTGTACGGTTAACGCCCTTTTTGGCCTTTACTATGCTACGCGTGCGCTGAGAGCCACCCAACCGGCTCGCCCAGCAGCGGCCTAGGGCCCAGCGCCGCGAGCTCTTATCTGCCGACAGCGCTTAGCTCCGCTGAAAGAACATGTGTGCCCCATGTGTGGTTTTGGTAATTAATGACATTTTTTATGGATTTATGTTTGCATTGAGTTTTACTTGTAGGATTTTCCCATAGGCAATGCTTTAACCATGTGTTCTCTTTAAGGTTGGAAGAAGAAGAAAGTGAAGGAGATCAAGTGTTGATCAAGGTTTCAAGGAATGATCCGGAGATTGGTCAAGTAGAAGTTGAGCCTATGGCAAGTGTGTCTTGAATAATAAGATGATCTCAAGTGTAGCTTGCCATCCTTATGGTGATCATGGATATGTGAAGATATGCCTAAAAGAGAGGCTCTTCCATAGTGGAGTATGGGGGAGCAAATTCCAAGTCTTCACCAAGCTAGCGTAATCAAGAAAGGTGTTCCATCTTGAGGTGTAGAAGATCGTCATCATCAACATCAAGTGGAATATACATAAGGCAATTGTTTGATCTTGATAGGGTTTCTTTCTTACCGGTATCGTGGTGTTAGCTGGGAGACCGGTTATAGGATAGACAACCGTACTATCAAGAGGGGCTCTCGAGTGAGTAACTTGATCATATCCCTCGGTGAGAGCTCAAACCTTTGCATGCTTGGCATCATCTTTCTTCGTTCTTATTTGTGTCTTACTCATGTGAGTATTTAGAGCTTGTGTTAATCTCCATAACAAGATCAAGTTCATCGAAAACGAATTTCATATGCATTCTTTATTGCGTTTTCGATGTTGGAGGTTTTACCAGTTCGTCTTTTTGAGAGAGGTCAAACCTTTCATCATTTGGGTCTATCCTACCTTAATATACTATGATGTTTCTCTGTATGATCTTATAGAGCTCATTCTCCTCTTTAAAACGATCCCAAGATCATCAAAAACAGAGTCTGGATGTAAAAGTTATGATTGTTTTAGTTTTGTTGTTTCTGCCAATTTCCAGGGGGGTGGATTATCCGGCCATGGGGGCGTATTATCCGGCCCAATTTTTGGAAAACGGCTAAGGACTTTGAGGTGTGGCCCCCTGTAACAGGGGCGTATTATCCGGGCCTCCGGGAGGTGGATTATCCGGCCCAAATATCCGCCCCCTATACAGAGGGTCGCACCGTGAAGTCCTTAGCCATATTTTGGGTTAGGGAACCCAAAATATCCGGGGGAGGGGTGCATTATCCGGC
The DNA here is from genome assembly GCA_910589775.1 of Avena eriantha. Classification (NCBI taxonomy): domain Eukaryota; kingdom Viridiplantae; phylum Streptophyta; class Magnoliopsida; order Poales; family Poaceae; genus Avena; species Avena eriantha. Next base: position 210,893,952 of record OU342741.1, on the reverse strand, counting down.
CTGGGAGGTCCCAAACGGTCATATTTCGTTGGGGAGGGGTATAAATAGACCCCTTCTTCCTCCTTAGGTTGGTTGCTTGCATTCTCTCTCTCTTCCATTGTTTTGACCTTCAAGAGCTTGCAAATACTCTCAATCCCTCCCATATTTCCTAAATATTTTTGGGGGATTTGAAAGGGGGATCTAGATCTACAACTCCACAAATCCATCTCTCCTCTATGTTAGGGGAACAGATTGGGATCTGGATCTTAGGGTTTCTTTTGTGGATTTCCTCTTGTGTTATTCCTCTCTTATTCTCCCACCAGCTTTTGTAGCTTTGGTAGAATTTGGGAAAGAAGGACTTGAGAACTTCTTGTGTTCTTGCCATTGCATTTGGTGCATCGGTTTGAGTTCTCGGTGAGGATTTGATTGGGTGAAAGGTGAGAAGATTTTTACTCTTGGGTTCTTGGAACCCTAGACGGTTTAGTTGTTTTGCAGGTTTGTGGATTACTTGGGGCCTCAAATTAAGTTGTGGAGTTTTCCCTGAGCTTGTTTGTTGGGAGCCTCTAATTGAGTTGTGGAGAAGTGCCCCAATCTTTGTGAGAGGTTACAGATTGCCACCGATAAGTGCACCGATAGTGAAGAAGTGAACCTGGCCTCTTGTGGCGATGTTCACAGGAGAATAGGGTGAGGCATTTTGTGGCATGGTGGTCTTAGTACCGCCCACCCCTCCAACAAGACGTACTCTCTTTATGGGAGGAACTTGGTAATAAATCATTGTCTTCGCGTGCCTCGGTTATCTCTATACCCGAGCTATTTACTTATGCACTTTACTTTGTGATAGCCTTCGTGCTTGAAGTCTTATATCTAGCTATCACATAGTTGCTTGTTCTGCTTAGCATAAGTTGTTGGTGCACATAGGTGAATCGTAATTTATATAGGTTTTGTGCTTAACAAAGTAAACGTAGTTTTATTCCGCCTTTGTTAACCCCTTCTCGTAAAAGTTTTAAACCGCCTATTCACCCCCCCCTCTAGGTGGCATCTGTATCCTTTTTAATTGGTATTAGAGCATGGTCTCTCTATTTGGGCTTCACCGCCTTAAGAGTAAAGATGTCGGCTAGGGGATTAGTGCACGATGACATTTTCATATTCGATGGCACATGTTATGAGATTTGGAAAATTCGTATGCTTAATCATTTTTGGGCCATGGACCCAAATTTGGAGCAAATTGTAGATATAGGTTTTTATCCTCCAATGGATTTCCTAAATCTATCTTGTGAGGATGAGAAAAACTTATATCTCAATGCTCAAGCTTTTAATGTGCTTGTTAATTCTTTGAGCCATGTAGTTACTTCTTCAATCATACCTTTTTGGAGCGCTTATGAGTTATGGACAAAACTTCAAGATAAATATGATGTGTCCAATATTATTGAGGATGTTGGTATTGCTTCCACTTCCATCCATGATGGGTTATCATCCTCTTCCACTTCACCAAAGTGTGGCAAGACACAAAGTAATGACATGGTAAGTGGTGATAGAAATTGCAATATGGATAGTGTGCTTACTATTTGTAATCCCTCCTCTCTATCTAGTTGCAATGATCTATCTTTGGACTTTAACACTTATAGCACTACAAACTCCTTACATGCTTGTGTTGATAGTCCTTGCATATCATTTAGAAATGGCTTGAATAAATATGATGATATGCTTGTGTTCTCTTGTTATCATGATAAAAATGCTTCTATTTCCTCTAGTGCTTGTGTTTCTAACCATGTAGAGGAAATCGAAGATTCTGTGGGCCAAGACAAGGTTTTGAATGGATCTACAAATGCAATCTCATCTTCACCTTCTTCCGATACCCACATATGCCTTATGGCTAGGGATTCAAAGGTAACTCTTACTTCTGAAGCCAATACCTCTTGTGATGATGAGGATGAGGATAATGAGAAAGAAGAGTTTGATTTTGATGCTTTATATGAAAAGGGTGAGATTGTTTATCGTGCCCTTGTTAAGAATAATATTGCTTGCTCTAACTTTGTTGAAATCTTGGACTTTGCTATTAAGAGCAAAGAACATATTGATAGGTTAGGAGCACAAATTGAGGAGCATGATAACACCATTGATAAGATGAGTTGTCGTGAGCATGAGTATGCTAATGAAATTGCTAATCTAAATGAACCTCTTGAAGAGGAACAAAACACTAAGGAAACTCTTGAGGAGGCATTTGCTCTAGAGTTGTCTAGAGTGAAGGAATCTCATGATAGATATCTTGAGGTGGCAAGTGATCTCAAAAGTAAAAATTATGAGCTTCAAGTTGCTTATGCTAAACTCCTTGAGGATTTTGAGCACCTCAAAAATGGCTCTAGGGTCATCAAGGGTGAGCTCATCAAACTCACTGAGTCACATGAGCAACTTAAATCTTCATACTCAAAAGAGCTTTCGAAGTTGCCCTCACCTCTTGCAATTAATTATGATTCTTGTTCTACTAACTCTATTTCTTGTGAAGCATCTATTTTGAAGGAGAATGTTGAGCTAAAAACTCAACTTGCTTTGCTGACTAGCAAGTATGGGATTTTGGAAGAAAGTCATGGTAAGATATCAAGCTCACATGAGGATCTTCTAGACTCCCGTGATAGGCTAAAATTATCTCACGAGTCTATTATGTCAAAGGTAACATCTAATCAGCCTCATGTGGACATTAGCACTATATCCACTACAAATGTCATATTTCCATGTGATAGTCCTTGTAATTCACCCACTCATGCTATTGATATATCTTGTGATGAATTACACTCCTTGCCTTGTTGCTCTAACAATGAAGCATCTACTTCCTCTACTATTATTGTTGATACTAACCATGTAGAGGAAATCAATGAGCTCAAGGCTCAAGTCACTTCTTTGAAGAATGACTTGAAAAAGAGTCATGAAGGGAAACCCAAAATTGACAAAATGTTGAGTATGCAAAAATCTCCCAATGACAAAAGTGGGCTTGGATTCAAATCCAATGTCAAGAACAAATCCACTAACAAGAATAAGTTCAAGAGCAACAAGAAGAAGGGTCAAGAACAAGTCAAGAATTCAGCCAAAATTGTTTGCTTCAAGTGCAAAATTGAAGGGCACCATGTTAGATCTTGCCCATTGAAGAATAAGACTCTTAGTGAGAAGCAAAAAGGGAAGAGCCTTCAAGTTCAAGGTCATGGTCTAACTCAAGTTGAGGAAAGGCCACTTACCAAGAAGAATCAAGATAATACTCCTATGGTGGAGAAATCAAGTGTGAAGAAAGGGAAGAAAAGAACTTGCTACATATGTCGTGAGAAAGGTCACCTCTCTTCTTCATGCACCATTGGTAACTCCTCATCCAACCCTATCATGATTGATGCTGTTTATTCTCTTCGTAAGGATGAGGTTGGCAATGTGTTTGCTAAATATGTTGGTGCCCAATGTGGTGTCAATAAAATAATTATTTGGGTGGCCAAGCCTATTGTTACTAACTTCTTAGGACCCAACTTTGTTGGGGGCCATCGAGCTAAAACTTGATCAATAGTGTTGGTTGGAGGTCACTAGAGACTTGGCTACATCATGAAGAATTAAGGGAACTTCATCAATTATATTTTCTCAATTCAAGTCATTTGGATTATCATATCTCTATCATATATCCATTGCCCCTCCTTGCGGTAACATGTTCTCAACACATTTACATTGAAAGTTGCTCACCCCTTGTGTATGTGTTGGTTTTGTACCTTGTATGTGTTTGTATATGTCGTGCTTACCTCTTACCTATCTTGAGTTATCAAGTTTATTTGTGTATGTTGGCTTGCACACCATTTACTTGTTTTTTTTGTGTTGAGCCTTTATTGAATCTACATCTTATCTCATTTTTGGATATTTCTTTGACTTGAAATCGTTTAGTGCTCTATTTGATGTAGGTAGAGATGATGATCCCATGTGGGTGCATTTTGTATTCAAATGCAAAATCTTAAATAATGCACTAATCATGGGGGAGTTTTCCTATATTGTGTAGAACACCCCTTTTATGCTTCTTCACAACATGTTTTGCTCCATATCGTGTTTTATATATTTGGAAGATAAATATTCTTTTGGTACTTTGTGACATCTTTAAAAGTGTTGAGAGTTTGGTGTGGTTTTCTAAACCTTTCTCTTTTTGGGAGTTGGCTTTAGCTCATTCCTTGCTAACTTTTTTGACCTTTTAGAATGAGATAAATCCTTGAGAATTTGTGTTTTTGCCTATCTCTTTCTCTTTATTTTTTTTCCTAGTTCATGTGTTGAACATGTGGTCTTTCATGAGTTGATTTGGTTATTTGATATAATTTGAACAACCTTTTATCGTGTCACACTTTGGTGTTTCTTCTTGGTTTACTTGGTATTTTGTTCAAATTGTATCTCCTTTGGTTCTTTAAAGTAGTGTGCATGCATATTTAATAAATGGATATATTATGGCATGCTTGCTTTACTTGATCCAATATGTAGGGGAAACTCCACCAAATCCTAATTGGTAAGATGTGCATGAAATTCAATTTCATATCAATATACACATATTTATGTGGAGTCTCTCCTATGTATTGTAGTTGTCTAACTACTTTGGACCCAATAAGTTTGGAGACCATATTATACTTGAATTTTGTTTTAGGTACATTGGAGATGCATTGGATGCTTGTCTCTTTCATAAGGAAGAAGTGATGACTCAATTAAAATTAGAGACAAGCTAGGATGATCAGCAAACTCCTATCTACTTCATCACACCAATGATATCTCGGTAACAAGTATCTCTTACTCATGCATACATATCGTCTTCCAACCTATGGTAGGTTGCATATTGGCATGATTTTTTTTGTAGTTTTGTGGTTCTTTCTTTGTCCTTAAGGAACACTCTCTATTGCATATGTGAGTAAGTTGAGATGAGTGCATACAATTGGGACTATATAGAATCATGCTCATGATTCACCAATCCCAAATATGTCAATCTAGCAATTATATTGCCTATTGTTTCCTCAAAGTACTCTCATCTGCAATATTGATGAATTTGCAAAGTTGATCCTTTCTTTGTGATACTTGATTCCTCTCGCAATACATTCCAACTATCTCTATTTCCCTTAGTGATAGTTGTGATGTATTTGATATGTTTGTGGTTGAAGTTCATGAATATACAATAAGATAAGATTGAGCCTTTTGGCCATGCGATCAAGCAAAGATCTTAGTGGTGTATTGTCATGACTTAATTTTGGATATCTTGCTCTATTTATTTTAGTATCTATTATGTGTGTACATGTTTCTTTGTGGATCAATATCTTTGTGAGATTGTCTATTTAGAAACTTATACACATGAGAGATGTTACTTCTCTATTTTTGACATCTTCTTTGTTTCGCGTGTGTTGTATGGCCATACTAAGTAATATCATTCATTGAAGACTATGTTGATGCTCAATGATCATCCTTGCATTAGTCTTATACTATGCTTTGTCATGCCTCTCACACATCCTTGTGGTTGAGCCTGCAATTATGTTGTCTCTTACTCGTTGCTCAACCATTTGTTTATTGTAAGTTTTATGCCTTGGTATATGCTCTTTTGTACATAGTTGGGTTCTAAATAATATCGAGGGAGTGAGGATGTCAGGTTTGTCCATATTGTATTCAAATGCAATTTTTTTGCACAAACCTTGGGGAGCCTCCTCGTATTATATAGAACACTCTCTTTTCAATCTTATCATAATATCTATCTTTCATTTTGTATGTTCTTTTTGTCAAGTGGTTCTTTGGATCTTTTGATTGCTAGCTTCATTTGTTGATGCTTCTTCACCTTGTTATTTTTTTTGCAATCTTTTGATCCTCAATATTGTTTGACCTCCTCCTAAGTATTTGTCATTGGATACGTGCATTTTATTTCACTCACACTATGAGAAATGTGCACATTTTGGAGGACTTATCACTCTATTGGCCGTCTAGAGCTTTTCACCCATTTTGGCAATCGATGCCAATGGGGGAGAAGTTTTGGAGGGTTTATGGGAAGTTAGTTTCATGCTTTGAGTTTGTTCTTAAGCATTTGCCTCTCATGCTCTTGCATTTTTGTTGTTGGTTTTCATGTTGAATATATGCATTTGCCTCTCATGCTCTTGCATCTTTGTTGTTGCTTTGCATGTTGAATATATAGATATAAACCCTCTCAAAGGGATTGTCATCAATTACCAAAATGGGGGAGATTGAAAGAACATGTGTTCCCCATGTGTGGTTTTGGTAATTAATGACAATCTTTATGGACTTATGTTTGCATTGAGTTTTACTTGTAGTATTTGCCCATAGGCAATGCTTGGACTATATGTTGGCTTCAAGGTTGGAAGAAGAAGAAAGTGAAGGAGATCAAGTGTTGATCAAGGTTTCAAGGAATGATCCGGAGATTAGTCAAGTAGAAGTTGAGCCTATGGCAAGTGTGTCTTGAATAATAAGATGATCTCAAGTGTAGCTTGCCATCCTTATGGTGATCATGGATATGTGAATATATGCCTAAAAGAGAGGCTCTTCCATAGTGGAGTATGGGGAGGAAATTCCAAGTCTTCTCCAAGCTAGCGCAATCAAGAAAGGTGTTCCATCTTGAGGTCTAGAAGATCGTCATCATCAACATCAAGTGTAATATACACAAGGCAATTGTTTGATCTTGATAGGGTTTCTTTCTTACCGGTCTCGTGGTGTTTGTTGGGGAGACCGGTTATAGGATAGATAACCGTACTATCAAGAGGGGCTCTCGAGTGAGTAACTTGATCATATCCCTCGGTGAGAGCTCAAACCCTTGCATACTTGGCATCATCTTTCTTGGTTCTTATTTGGGTCTTACTCATATGAGTATTTAGAGCTCGTTTTAATCTCCATGACAAGCTCAAGTTCATCGAAAACGAATTTCATATGCATTCTCTATTGCGTTTTCAATGTTTGAGGTTTTATCAGTTCGTCTTTTTGAGAGAGGTCAAACCTCTCATCATTTGGTTATATCCTACCTTGCTATACTATGATATTTCTCTGTATGATCTTGTAGAGCTCATTGTCCTCTTTAAAACGATCCCAAGATCATCAAAAATGGAGTCTGAATGTAAAAGTTATGATTGTTTCGGTTTTGCTGTTTCTGCTAGTTTTCAGGGGGGCGGATTATCCGGCCATGGCGGCGGATTATCCCGCCCAATTTTCGGAAAACAGATAAGGACTTTGATGCATGGCTCCCTGTAACAGGGGTGGATTATCCGGGCCTCCAGAGGGCCGATTATCCGGCCCAAATATCCGCCCCCTATGCAGAGGGTCGTGTCGCGAAGACCTTAGCCATATTTTGGCCCGGGGAACTCGGAATATCCGGGGGAGGGGCGGATTATCTAGCCTGGGAGGTCCCAAACGGTCATATTTCATTGGGGAGGGGTATAAATAGACCCCTTCTTCCTCCTTAGGTTGGTTGCGTGCATTCTCTCTCTTCTCCATTGTTTTGACCTTCAAGAGTTTGCAAATACTCTCAACCCCTCCCATATTTCCTGAATCTTTTTGGGGGATTTGAAAGGGGGATCTAGATCTACAACTCCACAAATACATCTCTCCTCTATGTGAGGGGAACATATTGGGATCTGGATCTTAGGGTTTCTTTTGTGGATTTCCTCTTGTGTTCTTCCTCTCTTATTCTCCCACTAGCTTTTATAGCTTTGGTGGAATTTGGGAAAGAAGGACTTGAGAACTTCTTGTGTTCTTGCCATTGCATTTGATGCATCGGTTTGAGTTCTCAATGAGGATTTTATTGGGTGAAAGGTGAGAAGTTTTTTACTCTTGCGTTCTTGGAACCCTAGACGGTTTAGTTGTTTTGCAGGTTTGTGGATTACTTGGGCCTCCAATTAAGTTGTGGAGTTTTCCCCGAGCTTGTTTGTTGGGAGCCGCCAGTTGAGTTGTGGAGAAGTTCCCCAATCTTTGTGAGAGGTTATGGATTGCCACTGATAAGTGCACCGATAGTGAAGAAGTGAACCAGGCCTCTTGTGGCGAGGTTCACAGGAGAATAGGGTGAGGCCTTTTATGGCATGGTGGTCTTAGTACCGCCCACCCCTCCAACGAGACGTACTCTCTTTATGGGAGGAACTTGGTAATAAATCATCATCTCTGCGTGCCTCGGTTATCTCTATACCTGAGCTATTTACTTATGCACTTTAATTTATGATAGCCTTCGTGCTTGAAGTCTTATATCTAGCTATCACATAGTTACTTGTTCTGCTTAGCATAAGTTGTTGGTGCACATAGGTGAACCGTAGTTTATATAGGTTTTGTGCTTAACAAAGTAAACGCTAGTTTTATTCCACCTTTGTTAAGCCCTTCTCGTAAAAGTTTTAAACCGCCTATTCACCCTCCCTCTAGGCGGCATCTGTATCCTTTTCATCCGCGCGATGCTCGCCATCAGATACTCCCGGCCCACGGCCCATGGCCTGCCTGGATCCCAACAGCCCAGCACCACGTGCCCCCGCCTGATCGAGGCCGTTCCTTTCCGCGAAAAGGATCGGACGGTTGTCCGCGCCGGTCGTAGGGACAAAACCACCCCCTGACGCTGACCTGTAACCCTAACCCTCCAGATCGATCTCTCTTGTCCCGCGTATGTTCTTCTCTAGCGGCGGCGGACTCGCGCACGCGGGAGTGGAGAGGAGGCAGCGCCTTCCGTCGAGCCCCTCCCTCTCTCCGACGCGAGTTCCCCCTCCTTCCTTTCTGTCGTCACCTACTCCCCCCAAGCCTGATGCTTCAGTACTGAGAGGAAGAAACGGCGAGCAGCAGCGCCCCCTTGGCTCCTTGCCGATGAGCGCATCCACCCGTAGGTGGGTGCGTCGTCGTCAAGCGGCCCAAGGTGGTGCCCTTTTCCGGCGCTGGCCAGAGTTGAGCCTTTGTGTGATTTTCCTTTTCTGTTCAATTCAGATTTGGGAATCTGGGGCCTTTCTTTGCTTTTCCTTTTCTTTTGAATAAACAAAAAACTTGCAAGGGAGAATTAGGGTTAGCAGTGTGGTGCCCTTTGCCCAGTGAGGGGTGTGTTCTTCTTCCATGTGCCTCGGCTTGCTGATGCGCATAGGGATCGAGAGGAACGGCGCGGCCCAGGTGGGCGGCGCACTTTGGGGTTTTTGGGGAAAATTCTTTGCCTTTTCTACTCGAAAAATCTAGGACCTAGAGTGCTCTGATACCAATGTTAAAACCACTGTGGTAGGAACTAGGCTAGATATAATCGGTAGAACCATCTATGAATAGAACCATTGTTCGGTTTGAGAGAGAACAGAGAGAGATGGGAAGGGGGAGGTGTACCTTCTCCCTGGCTCGGGGTCCCTGAGTCGTTGGACATTGTAGAGGGTCGACGGCGTGGGCATGGGCAAAGTGGCGGCGGTGGTGAGTCTTCCCATATCTAGTGCTAACCCTACATCGGTAGGGATGTCGGTGGGGGAGCGGCGGCACGTCGAATCTCGTAATGTGTGCCCCGGCTCCCACCTTCTCTTTATAGCACTGCCACAGGGGCCCCACCAACCATGAAGTGGTTGAGCGCCCCCGATCAGGACGTGGGCAAGGGTTCGTCGAACCGTTGGTTTGTACGAGAGGAGAGGTCAATCTAACACAGTTGTGCTTAGCCTACAGAGGGGCGGTACTGCTGCAAAAGCTGCAGTTTTGAATTATCAAAATTTGAGAATTGACAATGCAGATTGGGTATTTTTGCTTGTTATATTTGGTTCGTCATTTAACGGGCCTCTTGTGAATCCTTCAGACTCGAAATTAGATCCTAAATCAGCAGCTCTGGGACCTTTAATATGAGAAGGAATATCACATTTGATCAGCTCAAAGCTACTCATTTGAAAGATTATTAGGGTCTTTTTCACCATGTTAGTTTGCGACTATCACAAGCACCAGCTATTGAAAAAGCTATCTTGAAAGAAGCTGATGAAGCCGGTAAGACTACAGCAGGAAGAGTGAACACTTTTAGAAGCAACGAAAATCCTTTTTTGGTTGAACTTCTGTTCCAATATGGTCGATACCTGCTCATTTCATGCTCTCTGTAAATTATTGTGGGCGGAAACGATACCCTCTCGGGCTCGTGGTATGTGTTTATATAGGTGAGATATAGCTCTCACAAGCGTGTACACAAAGAGGTATCCGTATTGGGGTAGAGTACTACTCTATATCCAATACGAACATATTACATAGTTTAACACTCTCCCTTAATCTAAACCTGGAGAGAGGTTGAGATTACCCTTAAAAGCCTCTAAACGTTTTACAGGGAGAGCCTTTGTGAAGCCATCTGCAAGCTGATCTTTAGTTGAAATGAATCTGATGTCCAACTGTTTGTTTGCAACTCTTTCACGAACAAAGTGAAAGTCAATCTCAATATGTTTTGTCCTAGCATGAAAAACAGGGTTAGCTGACAGATATGTGGCACCCAAATTATTACACCATAAACATGGCTTCTGCTTAAGTTTAACTCCAAGCTCCTTAAGTAATGCTTCGACTCATATGAGCTCAGCAGTAGCATTAGCTACAGCCTTATATTCAGCCTCGATACTTGATCGTGATACTGTGGCCTGCGTTTTAGCACTCCATGAAATGAGATTTGGACCAAAAAATACAGCAAAGCCTCTAGTAGATTTTCTGTCATCAGGACAGCCTGCCCAATCTGCATCTGAAAAAGCACTAAGCAAAACTGAAGACGATTTCTTGAATGAAAGACCAGTTTTCAAAGTCCCTTCGATGTATCTCAAGATTTGCTTCACAACTGTCCAATGTGAAGTAGTAGGAGCATGCAAGAACTGACAAACCTTATTAACAGAGAAAGATATATCAAGCCTTGTTAAGGTCAAATACTGCAATGCACCTGCAATGCACCTACAATGCTCCTGTACTGTGTACTGTCATCTGGACCAAGATGATCTCCTTGAACCAAAGACAAGGACTCACTCGAGGATAAGGGAGTAGGCGATGAGGTACATTGACTCATACCGACTTTCGTAAGAATATCAACAGCATATTTCTCTTGAGTAAGATGAAGACCATCATGAGTTTGCTTTACCTCAATGCCCAAAAAGAAGTGGAGAGGACCCAAATCTTTGAGAGAAAAATCATGTATGAGATCATGAAGGAGTGCACCAATAACCTTATTAGAGGAGCTTGTCACTATAATATCATCAACATAGATAAGAACATATATAGTGATGCCAGACTTGTTGTAGAGAAACAATGATGTGTCACCCTTAGAGGGAACAAAACCAAGACCATGCAGCTTGTTACTGAGTCTGGCAAACCATGCACGAGGAGCTTGTTTTAGACCATAAAGAGCTTTATCAAGCTTGCAGATGAAGTGTGGAGTTTGTGGATTTTCAAAACCTGGGGGTTGTTTCATATAGACTTCCTCCTCTAGAACGCCATGCAAAAACGCGTTCTTGACATCTAGCTGCCGTAAGCTCCAGCCACGAGAGACAGCAATGGAAAGAACCAGTCTAATAGTTGCTGCTTTGACCACTGGACTGAAGGTGTCTTCATAGTCAATGTTGTATCTTTGTTTGAAACCTTTTGCAACCAGGCGTGATTTATACCTGTCTACAGTGCCATCAGCATTCTTCTTAACACGATAGACCCACTTACAATCTATAAGATTGCGAGTGGAACTTGGATGAACAAGATGCCAGGTTTTGTTGTCCATCAGTGCATTGTATTCATCTTGCATTGCTTGACGCCAGCGTGTGTCCTCAAGTGCTTCAATAAGAGTGTTGGGTTCACCTGTGGAGGTAAACACATATCGAATAGTACCATCAGTATATTGTTTTGGCTGTCTTATACCTTTCGGTAAGCGTGTTCGAGGTTCAGGAACAGGTGAAGGCGGCGGTGGAGACGCAGAATCATCATCATCTTCCCTGCTAGTCCCACCAGAGCTATCACCACTGTCAAACTCATCTGGCGGTGGGGATACAGGTGGTGTGGATACAGGCGGCGAAGATACGGAACGACGACGTCGCCGTGTGTAGACGTGGCGAGCCGGAGACACCGCCACGTGGTGCTGGTACCATGCGCGTCGGGGACGTGCGGCGAGAGCGACCAGGTGAGGACGCGGTGATCGTCGCGCGCGACGACGCGGGAAATTCTAGCTCGGGATCCGCGCCATGCATGTCATTTTCTGCACCATGCACATCCGTTTGTGCACCACGTCGATCACTAGTTGTGGCTGAATTTCCTTCATCTTCAGCAAAAATTTCTTCAGCACTGTCACAAGTATTATTAGCAGCATCAACCTGATCATCCGAGGCAACAATTTCTAAAACAACTGGATGAACATTAGGCACAACAGGCAATGGCATATAGTCATCAATATTTGCATCCCCTAAAGTAGATGGTGTATCAATAGGTAAAAGAAGGATTTCTTGTTGAAGGCGCTTTCCAGCATTTGGATTGAGAGATGCAAAGGGAAACACAGACTCATCAAACACTACGTCTCTGGAGATATAGACACGACCGGTGGAGGTGTCAAGGCATTTTACTCCTCTATGAATTGAGTTGTATCCTAGGAAGACACAGCGAGTGGATCTGAAAGAAAGCTTTTTCTTGTTTTAGGGGCGTAAGTATGGCCAGCAGGCACAACCAAAAATGCGCAAGGCTTCATAGTTTGGTGATGTACCAAGAAGACACTCTGTGGGGGTGTCAAAATCAATCACCTTACTGGGAAGAAGGTTAATAAGAAATGTGGCTGTGAGAAAGGCTTCATCTCAGAATTTAAGCAACATAGACGCGTTTGCAAGCAAAGCAAGACCAACTTTAACAATATGACGATGTTTACGCTCAGCGGAACCATTTTGCTGATGTGCATGAGGACATGAGACATGGTGAGTAATGCCAACCTTTTGAAAGAAACCATGGAGTTTTTCATATTCACCATCCCAATCGGTTTGCATACTAATTATTTTCTTAGCAAACTTATGCTCAACGAATTGCTAGAAATTAAGGAAAACTTGATAAACATCAGAGCGCTTCTTAAGAAGATATATCCATGTAAACTTGCTAAAATCATCAATAAAGCTTACATAATATTCATGTTTGCCAATAGAGACAGGTGTCGGACCCCATACATCAGAGAACACCAACTCTAAAGGAGTAGTAGAAACACTAGTGGACATAGGATATGGCAACTAGTGACTCTTTGCAAGTTGACAAGAATCACAAACATATGGATTTATTTCAGGGGTATGGGAAAGTTTATGCTTCCTAATAATTTGCTGAACCACAAAAGAAGATGGATGTGTTGGGTCCGCAGCATAGAAAACAAAAAATTTCCTACGATGAGAACTATACGCCAAGATCTATCTACTAGATACAGAGCAACGGGTGGACATACATCCATGGAGAACTTACCCTCGAAGACAACGAGTTTTGTTAACGAGTAGGAACTCGTGGTTGATGTAGTCGTACGCTTGCCGATCTCAAGATCGTGTGGAAGTCCGAGCGCCGCAAATCAGCAACGCATCCGTCCTCGCACACACGTTCAAGCCACCAGACAACCTCCACCTCCTCACTCCAACGAATCAGCGGAAGCAGCAACTCCTTCCAGACGCAAGGCCACCGGGAACATGTATCTCGCTAATCCGAGACCATGGGGGAATATCTAGAGGGGGAGAGAGATCCTTCACGAGGAGGTGTGAGGATGAAGGAGGGAATAAGTGGCCTTTTATAGGAGGAGGGGGGTGCCCCCTCTCTCCATGGCCGGCGCATGGGGGGGGGGGGGGTGACCCCTCACCTCCCCCATTCATGTGGTGGTAACCCCTCCACATTAAAATGCCTCTTCACATTCCCTTTTAAAGTCTCCAGTTTAAATGCATTAAATTTCTCCAAATTTAATGCTCTCTCATTTAATAAAACTCTTTTATTTATTTTATTCAGAATTTTGTTAATTACTTTAATTAACAAACATTCACATAAAACCCCTTGCAACATTTCAATATCACATGCAGAACCACTTTCTGCAATTTCACCCGAAACAATTTCGGTTTCTATCAAAACAATTCCTGTTTCTATCGAAACATTTCCTACGCTTTGCAAACCTTTTGTCTGGAACATATGTGCTCCTAAATGGTGTCCGGAAACCCTTAAGTGTGTCACCCTACGGTTCGCGAATAATGCAGACATGATTGAGACTCCTCTCAGATCAATAATCAGAAGCGGGACCTGGAGATCCATACTGACTCCTGCATATTCAACGATGACTTCTGTGATCGTGAGAACCTTTAACATCAGCAATTTAATCCCTTTGTCTCATGATATAATACATGTTCGAGATTCGATCATCGGTATCCAAATACCTAGTTTGATCTCGTTACCGACATGCACTCTTTTCTCGTTCCCGTGATATAACATTCTAGTGATCACATCACTTGCTTGCAAGCTATCTTAATGTGATATCACCGAGAGGGCCCAGAGTATATCTATCCGTCATCGGGATTGACAAATTCCACTCTTGATCCATGAGACTCAACATAACACCTTCATAGCACTGAACCCACCTTTATGGTCACCCTGTTACGGTGTGATGTTTGATGTTATCAAGATACTCTTCCGGTGTTAGCAATTAACATGATCTCATGGTCTAAGGACTAAGACTACTTTGTATGATGTTATAGCAATATAAACATAATGACTTGATCGTAATGCTATACTTCGGATGAATGTTCATCACATCATTTCACAAATGCTGTGACCTTATTATTAACAACATCCAATGTCCATGATCAGGAAACTTTGATCATCTTGTTAATCAATAAGCTAGTCTATAAGAGAGGCATAACTAGGAACCCTTTTTGTTTATTAAACACACATGTATTGATGTTTCCTATCAATACAATTATAGCATGCAAAATAAACATCTATCATATACAAGGAATATATAATAACAACTTTATTATTGCCTCTCGGGGCATATTTCCTTCAGTCTCCCACTTGCACTAGAGACAATAATCTAGTGCACATAGTGATAAATCTAACACCCATGGAGTTCTGGTGTTGATCATGTTTTGCCCTAGGGAGTACTTTAGTCAACGGATCTGCTACATTTAGGTTTGTGTGCACTTTACAAATCTTTATATCTCCATCCTTGACATGCTCGCGGATGGAGTGAAACCGGCGCTTAATATGCTTGGAATTCTTGTGAGACCTTGGTTCCTTGGCGTTGGCTATGGCTCCATTGTTGTCACAATAGATCACCATTGGGTTCAACGCACTGGGAACCACACCCAATTCTGTAATGAACTCGTTCATCCAAACTGCCTCCTGCGCCACTTCTGAAGCAGCAACATATTCCGCCTCCGTTGTTGATCCAGCCACCATAGGTTGTTTGGAACTCCTCCAACTAACTGCTGCTCCGTTCAAGAGAAATACGTATCCGGATTGAGACTTAGAGTCACCCGGATCGGTGTCAAAGCTAGCATCGACATAACACTTAGTGACTAGCTCTTCTTCACCTCCGTATATAAGAAGCATATCCTTAGTTCTTCTCAAGTACTTGAGGATGTTCTTTACCGCTATCTAGTGTTCCGAACCTGGATCAGATTGGTACCTACTAGTCAAACTAATAGCATGTGCCACATCCGGTCTTGTACATAGCATGGCATACATTATAGAGCCTATGGCCGAGGCATAGGGGATCTTATCCATCATCTCTCTTTCTTCCGCCGTAGCCGGACTTTGAGTCTTACTCAATGTCTTGCCTTGCAACATAGGTAAGAACCCCTTCTTACTTTCGTCCATATTAAACTTATTTAATATCTTATCAAGGTATGTACTCTGCGATAGCCCAGTTAGGCGTCTTGATCTATCTCTATAGATTTTAATGCCTAATATATATGAAGCTTCACCAAGGTCCTTCATCGAAAATTTGCTGTTTAGATAACTTTTAACACTATTTAAAAGATCTATATCATTTCCAATCAATAATATATCATCCACATATAATATCAGAAATGCCACACTGCTCCCACTCACTTTCTTGTAAATACAAGCCTCTCCATAAGTTTGGACAAATCCAAACTCTTTGATCACCTCATCAAAGCGGAGATTCCAACTCCGGGATGCTTGCTTCAGTCCATAGATGGATCGCTGAAGTTTGCATACCTTATTAGCATCCTTAGGATCGACAAAACCCTTAGGGTCAAGTTGTCGAAACCCCTTTGCGACAAGTTGAGCCTTATAGATGGTCACATTACCATCAACATTAGTTTTTATTTTGAAAATCCATTTATTCTCAACGGCCTTTCGATCGTGAGGTAAGTCCACCAAGGTCCAAAATTGGTTCTCGTACATGGATTCCATCTCGGATTTCATGGCTTCTAGCCATTTGTTGGAATCCGGGCTCATCATCGCTTCTTCATACGTCGCAGGGTCATCCATTTCATCAACCATGAAATTCACAATAGGATTGCCGTACAGTTCAGGAGCTGCACGTGTCCTGCTTGACCTGCGAGGTTCGGTAGTGTCCTCTTTCGGAGTTTCATGATCAATATCATTAGCTCTCTCTTCATTAGGTGAAGTCAACTCCAAAACAACTTCCGGTGCTGCGCTACTCGCCATTTCATGAAGAGAAGGTTCAATAACCTCTTCGAATTCTACCTTCCGACTACTCACACCTTTCGTGAGAAACTCCTTCTCAAGAAAGGATCCATTCTTGGCAACAAAGACCTTGCCCTCGGATCTGTGATAGAAGGTATACCCAATCGTTTCCTTAGGGTATCCTATGAAGACGCATTTTTCCGCTTTGGGTTCAAGTTTATCCGGTTGAAGTTTCTTCACATAAACATCACATCCCCAAACTTTAAGAAATGATAGCTTAGGTTTGTTTCCAAACCATAATTCATACGGTATCTTTTCAACGGATTTATATGGTGCCCTATTTAAAGTGAATGTAGCGGTTTCCAGTGCATAACCCCAAAATGACAGTGGCAAGTGAGTCAGAGACATCATAGATCAAACCATATCCAATAAAGTACGATTACGACGTTCTGACACACCATTACGTTGTGGTGTTCTGGCAGGCGTGAGTTGTGAAACTATTCCACAATCTATCATGTGTGTGCTAAACTCGTAACTAAGATACTCTCCTCCACGGTCAGACCGTAGAAATTTGATCTTTCTATTACGATGATTTTCCACTTCATTCTGAAATTCTTTGAACTTTTCAAAGGTTTCAGACTTATGTTTCATCAAATAGATATACCCGTATCTACTCAAATCATCCGTGAAAGTAACAAAATAACGATATCCACCTCGCGACGACACACTCATTGGTCCACACACATCAGTATGTATGATTTCCAATAAATCTGTCGCCCGTTCCATTGAACCGGAAAACGGCGTTCTAGTCATCTTGCCCATAAGGCATGGCTCACATGTATCAAATGATTCAAAATCAAGTGATTCCAAAAGTCCATCAGAATGGAGTTTCTTCATGCGTTTAACGCCAATATGACCTAGACGGCAATGCCACATATATGTAGATATATCATTATCAAGTTTAATCCTTTTAGCATCAACATTATGAATATGCGTAATACTACTATCGAGATCCAATAGAAATAAACCATTCAACATAGGTGCATGACCATAAAAGATATTATTCATATAAATCGAACAACCATTGTTATCAGACTTAAACGAATAACCACTTTGCATCAAACATGATCCGGATACAATGTTCATGCTCAGTGCAGGCACTAAATAACAGTTATTCAGATTTATAACTAATCCCGACGGCATATGGAGAGGCAGCGTTCTGACGGCGATCACATCAACTCTTGATTCATTGCTGACCCGCATCGTGACCTCATCCCTTGCTAGTTGTCGCTTGTTCCGCAGCCCCTGAACCGAGTTACATATATTAGCAACCGATCCCGTATCAAATACCTAGGTGCTACTACGAGTACTAGTCAAGTACACATCAATAACATGTATATCACATATACTTTTGTTTGCCTTGACGACCTTCTTGTCCGCCAAATACTTGGGGCAGTTGCGCTTCCAATGGCCAGTCCCCTTGCAATAGTAGCACTCGGTGTCGGACTTAGGGCCAACTCGGGGTTTATTTTCAGGCGCGGCAATAGATTTGCCGCGCTTCTTTCCCTTGTGCTTGCCTTTCTTGTCCTTCTTGAAACCGGTGGTCTTATTGATCATCAACACTTGATGTTCTTTCCTAATCTCCACTTCTGCAGTCTTAAGCATTGACAGAAGCTCGGGAAGATACTTCTTCATGCCCTGCATATTATAGTTCATCACGAAGCTCTTATAGCTAGGTGGCAGAGATTGGAGAACACGATGTATGCCTAAGTCAATGGGAATCGTTATTCCCAAGGACACAAGCTTATCGGCATACTCAGACATTTTGAGTACGTGCTCACTAACGAAGCTGTTTTCTTCCATCATGCAGCTAAAGAACTTTTCAGAAGCATTATAACTCTCTACGGCAGCATGGGTATCGAAAATCATTTTCAATTCTCCCATGGTATCAAAGGCATTGCCATTTTCGAAACGTTTTCGAAGTTCTAGCTCTAGCCCATACAGTATGCCGCAATGAACTAAGTTGTGGTCCTCCTGACGAGTTATATAGACGTTCTTTTCCTCGTCAGGGGCATCAGGAGCTGGTGGGGGGCCTAGCGGCGCCTCTAGCACATATTGCTTTTGTGCAGCAGTGAGGAGAATCCTCAAATTCATAGCCCAGTTGGTGAAGTTGCTACCATTCGCAGCAAGCTTCTCTTTCTCCATGAACACATTGAAATTAAAAGCAGGTGGTGCCATCTACAACAGAATTTGTAAAATATATTTAGACTAAGTTTATGATAGATTGAGTTCAACTAATCCAAATTATTAATGAACTCCCACTCAAAAACGACATCCCTCGTGTCCTTTTGGTGATGACATGAACCAAATCCACTACACCAAGTCCGATCATCACGTGAGTCGGTGTAGCTTCAAAGGCGAGTATCTATATAGGCATCATATCAACTATATGACTCATGCTTAACCTTTCGGTCCGTGTTCCGAGGCCATGTCTGTACATGCTAGGCTCGGCAAGTAAGAACCTTAGTATTCGCGTGTGTAAAACTGTCTTACACCCGTTGTATGAAAGCGTAGAGTCGAGAACACCCGATCATCACGTGATGCCTCAAAACACGATCCACAAAATGGTGCATACTTAAGGAAGAACACATTTTATCTTGATATCTAAATGAGGGATCATCTTATAATGCTACCAAAAGCGCCAAACTAGCAATATAAGATGCTAACATCTAATGTGTGAAGTGAGGTGATATGGTCCATGCATTTAATCTCTATCATTTGCATCGTGGTATGATCTCTATCATTCCTTTGTGTGTAAGGCCAATGTCTATGGAACTTACACGTTAAGTGAGTTGTAAGAGTATCTATCATACATCTACTTACAACGATACCATATCAAGACACTAGCCTAGCAACGATCTAAACTAGACGCCTCTAATTTATCAATTGCAAGTTTTACGTGGCTTAGGGCTTTCAGAGATAGAATCGGTCTTACCTACAAACATGAACCACAACGAGGATAAACAAGTTATTAGCAACTCGTTGTAAATTAGATATTGACTATAGTAGGAGAGACAGACACCCGCTAGCCACTTATGCAAAACTAGTTGCATGTCAGTCGTGGAACCAGGCTCATGTACGATGACATGTAAGGTTGGTCCGGGCCGCTTCATCCCACTATGCCACCAATATCCAAAGTACATAGAACATGCAATAACATGATGATCATCGCCCACATATAAACATATGTGTACTACCCGTGCAAAGCACTTATGCATAGATCAGGCTCTGATACCACTGTTGGGTCCGCAGCATAGAAAACAAAAAATTTCCTACGATGAGAACTATACGCCAAGATCTATCTACTAGATACAGAGCAACGAGTGGTCATACATCCATGGAGAACTTACCCTCGAAGACAACGAGTTTTGTTAACGAGTAGGAACTCGTGGTTGATGTAGTCGTACGCTTGCCGATCTCAAGATCGTGTGGAAGTCCGAGCGCCGTAAATCAGCAGCGCATCCGTCCTCGCACACACGTTCAAGCCACCGGACAACCTCCACCTCCTCGCTCCAGCGAATCAGCGGAAGCAGCAACTCCTTCCAGACGCAAGGCCACCGGGAACATGTATCTCGCTAATCCGAGACCATGGGGGAATATCTAGAGGGGGAGAGAGATCCTTCACGAGGAGGTGTGAGGATGAAGGAGGGAATGGGTGGCCTTTTATAGGAGGAGGGGGGTGCCCCCTCTCTCCATGGCCAGCGCATGGGGGGGGGTGACCCCTCACCTCCCCCATTCATGTGGTGGTAACCCCTCCACATTAAAATGCCTCTTCACATTCCCTTTTAAAGTCTCCACTTTAAATGCATTAAATTTCTGCTCTCTCATTTAATAAAACTCTTTTATTTATTTTATTCAGAATTTTGTTAATTACTTTAATTAACAAACATTCACATAAAACCCCTTGCAACATTTTAATATCACATGCAGAACCACTTTCTGCAATTTCACCCGAAACAATTTCGGTTTCTATCGAAACAATTCCTGTTTCTATCGAAACATTTCCTGCGCTTTGCAAACCTTTTGTCTGGAACATATGTGCTCCTAAATGGTGTCCGACAACCCTTAAGTGTGTCACCCTATGGTTCGCGAATAATGCAGACATGATTGATACTCCTCTCAGATCAATAATCAGAAGTGGGACCTGGAGATCCATACTGACTCCTGCATATTCAACGATGACTTCTGTGATCGTGAGAACCTTTAACGTCAGCAATTTAATCCCTTTGTCTCATGATATAATACATGTTCGAGATTCGATCATCGGTATCCAAATACCTAGTTTGATCTCGTTACCAACATGCACTCTTTTCTCGTTCCCGTGATATAACATTCTAGTGATCACATTACTTGCTTGCAAGCTATCTTAATGTGATATCACCGAGAGGGCCCAGAGTATATCTATCCGTCATCGGGATTGACAAATTCCACTCTTGATCCATGAGCCTCAACATAACACCTTCATAGCACTGAACCCACCTTTATGGTCACCCTGTTACGGTGTGATGTTTGATGTTATCAAGATACTCTTCCGGTGTTAGCAATTAACATGATCTCATGGTCTAAGGACTAAGACTACTTTGTATGATGTTATAGCAATATAAACATAATGACTTGATCGTAATGCTATACTTCGGATGAATGTTCATCACATCATTTCACAAATGCTATGACCTTGTTATTAACAACATCCAATGTCCATGATCAGGAAACTTTGATCATCTTGTTAATAAACAAGCTAGTCTATAAGAGAGGCATAACTAGGAACCTTTTTTGTTTATTAAACACACATGTATTGATGTTTCCTATCAATACAATTATAGCATGCAAAATAAACATCTATCATATACAAGGAATATATAATAACAACTTTATTATTGCCTCTCAGGGCATATTTCCTTCAGGATGTCCTAGACGTATGTGCCATGTAGAGGATGGCAACTTTATTGTGCTGAAAACTTGCTTGGGAGGCGACCCGGTAGAGAAAGGCACTAGCGGGTAGAGACCACCTTGACAGGGGCCTTTAAACAGAATCCTTCGTGTGTCTAGATCCTTTATCAAAAATAAAAAGGATGATACTCAATAAAGACATGATTATCAAGTGTAAGCTTGTGAACAGACAACAAATTCTTAGATGCACTAGGACCATGGAGAATATTTTTAAGACGCAAAGAACTATTAGGGGTATGCAAATTTGAATGACCAATGTGTTTGATTTTCATACCATTGCCGTCCGCAGTGTGCACACGGTCATGTCCCTGGTACTTGTCATGGATTGTGAGCTTGTTTAGCGCACCAGTGACGTGGTTAGTGGCGCTAGTGTCGGAGTACCAGTTGGTGTCAATGCCATAGGCTGCTGCATGGGAAGCCTTATTATCACGATCACCTTCATCATCAGAATTATTGCCATAGCGCCACCAGTAGTCACTGGCAGGGTGGCCATATATCTTGCAAATCTGGCAGCGTACATCAACAAAGGGGGTGGGGGCATGGTCGGGGCACCCCTTACCTCCTCCATCACGGAGCCTGGACTCATCACGGCGCCTATCATCACGGCGTGGCTCATCGCGGCGCCAGGCATCACGGCGCCAGGCATCACGACGCGGCTCATCGTGGCGCCTATCATCATCATAGCGGGTATCATGTGCAGGAACTGAGCTACTGTGGGAGCGGCTGCTGAGATTGGCCGATGACACAAAAGGAGTAGGGTCAACATCAGCCTTGGCAAGCAGGGACTGGCGCATGTCAAAGGCATTAATCTGATTCGTTACATCATCAAGGGTAATGCCAGGCGTGTTGTCAACCCTGTCAACCAGGTGATTGTAGGCGGCCCCAAGGCCAGCAGTGATGTAGCTGATCATCTCGTCATCTTCAATGAGTTTTCCAGCAGCAGCAAGTTTAGAGCGAAAACCAGTCATCTTGGAGAGGTACTGCTCCGCAGTCATCTCCTTCTTCTTGGTGTTGTTGAGGGTAGTTCTCAGATGAGACACCTTTTCCTTGGAAGCGCTGGCGAACATGGCTGAGATTGTGGCCCAGGTTTCAGCAGTAGAGGTCTTGTCATGGACATGCGCTAGGATGTCCGGTGAGAGGGATTCATTGAGCCACCCCTGCACGAACTGATCTCGCGCAACCCAGGTTGCATAGTCCGGGTTTGTCATGGAGACCTTTTTTCCAGCATCATCGGCCTCCAGCATCTTGGGTGGCGCTGCATCAGTGCCGCCGAGGAGCCCGAAGGCTAGGGCGCAGCGCAGGCGAGGGAAGACCAGCGCCTTCCAAAAGAGCATGTTGTCCCGCTTGAGCTTGAGCGACGGAGAGGCGCCAAGGTTGGTGGCGAGCGTTAACATGGACGGCATGGAAGAAGAGGACGTCATCAAGGCATCGATGGTTTTGTAGGTAGCGTTCTAGGCTAGGGTTTTTGGCGGCGGCGTGCGGCTACAGAAGGTGGCGGCAGGCGGCGGCAGTTTTATGTCGTGTCTAGGGTTTGTGTTTTGTAGGTGCGGCGGCGGCTTGGATCAAGCGGCGGCGGCGTTGTGGCGGCGGCGTGCGGCTGCAGAGAGCAACGGCAGGCGACGGCGATGTTTTTGTCTAGGCAGCGGCGTGCGACGACGACCTGACGTGGGCGGCGGCGGCTAGGTCTTGGAGGAGACCCGCTCTGATACCATGTAAATTATTGTGGGCGGAAATGATACCCTCTCGGGCTCGTGGTACGTGTTTATATAGGTGAGATATAGCTCTTACAAGCGTGTATACAAAGAGGTATCCGTATTGGGGTAGAGTACTACTCTATATCCAATACAGACATATTACATAGTTTAACACTCTCGACCTGGAACACAGGTATCTAATCTGCAAGGAATTTGGAATCAAGATCTTAGACCTGCTTGGCAGTAAGTTTTTTTCTAACGTTCCTGCATCGATATATTTTCTGTTTCTTTTCCCTATTATGCTTGTTATATATTACTCCCTCCCTTCCAAAATAATTGATGTTCTAGGTTTGTCCTAAGTCAAACTACTTTAAGTCTGACCAAGTTTATAGAAAAATATATCAACATCTAAAACACGAATTTAGTTAATAGATTTATCATACAATATATTTTCATACTATATAAATTTGACGTTGTACATATTGACATATACTCCCCACGGTCCCAAAAAAAATGACTTAGATTTGTCTAGATTCGGATGCACCTAGACGTGTTTTAGTGTGTAGATACATACGAATCTACACAAACCCAAGTTACTTATTTTAGGACGGAGGGAGTATTTCTTTCAATCTGGTCGAACTTGGAGAAGTTTGACTTAGGACAAACCCAGAAGTTAAATTATTTTGGAACAGAGGGAGTAGGTAAGAACTACTTATTCAAGTACATGCACTTACCAGCTTATATACAAAATATATGACTTGCTCACTAAAGCAACAGGGAGATGTGCTAGAGGCCTGCAAATTTCATTTCATCCTGATGTCATTTATTTATTTTTGCTTGTGATCCATTTTAGGCAGTGTTTGATTGTTTCAAATAGGGAGAGTTTTCGGGATTTAGTTTCAAATTCAAACTAAGTCCCAGAATTCCCGTTCTCCTATCCAAAGAGGGCCTTAAGGATCAAATATTTATACTGCTTTAACTTTTCAGGTCTGCTCCTCACCTCAACATGATTCTTCAGATGAATTGCTGGCCAACACTTCCTTGCAACCTTAGTGAATGCCAAGAACCACTACTTGACTTCATAGCATCTCTTGCCGGTAACGGAACTAAGACTGCGAAAGTAAGTTCTTTTGCTTTCATTATTTGATTTTAGTGAGACAGTGAGGTTACTACACATATGACAAGCATGAGAATAGGTCAAAATTTACTTGTTTGGGGTTCTAATACCTTGGGGAGTTATACTGGGGAGAAGTTGGTTATATGTCACCAAAAGATGCGTGACCAACTTTGTAAAGTTTGATCATCATCTGAAAGGCATCATTGAAATTAGTGTAACATCCTGTACTTTTTTTCGCGGACTGATAGAAAAAGAAGGTTATATGTACATGTCCAAGAAAGGACCACCCTGCACCATACAACTCAACCCGCCAAGCTAGTCTAGGGGAGTACATGGCGAAGCCCCCGGGCTCTTGCGTCGGCCCACGATCTCACCTCAGCTTTAATCGTGTCGCATAGGGAGGACACCGATGGGGTCTCGTTGTCGAAGATGGCCACGTTCCTGTGCATTCAAAGCCACCAAGCCGTCAACACAATCAGGGACGAGGTTCCTTTGCACATCTGGCGAGGGGTGCTCTGCAACACCAGCGACTACCAGTCCGCGAAATCACCTTCGGCAACAGGAGGGGCTGCGGTGGATCGAATCCATGACAACACCTCATGACAGATGTCCTTGAGAAAGGGCATCTGGTAAGGATGTGCACCATAGTCTCCACTGACTGGTCGCACAGCAGGCATCGCGGTGGATGTGGGAGATGATGCCGCTCTAGCCTCTGACCCATCCAACATCTGTCTTGGCAAGCCAGCCAGATGAAGAATATCACCCTGGGAGACGCCCAAGTATTCTAGATTAACTTCCACGGTCCCGATACCATCAATCCTAAGAAGAGAATCTTGTAGCAGGATCGTGAAGAGTACTGGCCATCAGCCGTCTAGCGCTAGATCATCTTGCCTGGCTCCTCTGTGAGTTGCGCATCCCTAAGCCAGGCCCACACCTGCATGTATTGCCAGAGTGCGAGCGGGCTCAGTGCTACAGAGATGTCCGTAATCCAGCTGCACTCAACATGCGCTTGCTGAACCGTCCGGTGCTTCCTGGGTCGTCTGGGGATCAATGGCAGCAGATCTGGTGCTATCTCCCAGATGGACTTTCTGTTTAGCCACCTGTCCTCCCAGAAGAGGGAGGAGGTCCCATCACCCAACATCATCCTGGTGGAAGCGTCGAACACCTGATACTCCTCCTTGGAAAAATGCATATCGAGCCCGCGGCAAGGTCGCAAGGGTCGGTCCGCACCCTCCAAAGCCAACGGACCCGAAGGCTAGTCTCCATGCGTGCGATGTCGGGGATCCCCAAGCCTCCGTAATGCAGTGGTCGACTGACCTTGGCCCAGTTGACATGGCAGCGGCCGCCCTTAGCGTCCGCCCTGCCCACCCATCCACACAAGATCTTGATCACCTGCTTAAGAACTTTATTGTTTAGAGAAAGCACTATAAGCAGGTGAAGTGCGATCGCAGCAGCGAGCACCAATTCTGATAAGAGTCAAACGTCCCGCTCTAGACATCATGGTAGCCTTCCATGTGGGGAGCCTGTCAGCAACTAAACACAAGCATACACATACGTGCACGGACACAAAACGCGAAAGATTGACAGTGGGACGATCTAGTTTGGATGCATGATACAAACATAGTCACTGAACTTCAGTTTCAACTCCCACAAACATAAAGTTTGGCACTTGTTATCTCTAAACTCGGAAGCAAAGTTACCTAGATGACACCAATATTTTCCCTGTCACTTTGGAGCATCCTTCCGAGTGTATAAATTCTAAAACATTTGAATATGTCATCTGATTTCTTTCATCCGATTGTTGGTGACAGATCAATTACCAAGGAAGTGGCTGGGTTACTCACCACGTCTCAGACATATGGGCAAAATCATCAGCTTTTAATGAAGATGCTGTGTATGCAGTGTGGCCCATGGGGGGTGCCTGGCTTTGCACACATCTTTGGGAACACTACAAGTATTGTTTGGACAAAGTAAGAAATATATTATGTTGTCATGTCTTTAACTCCTAGGTGTATTTTTACTACATCCTGATCTCGTTTTTGCAATTATAGTCTGGTTGGAAAGTCTCAATCTTGCCCAAAGTTCATGGCACTGCACTCTTATTATATTGTGGAACTTGTCTTTAATTCCTTACTACGTTGATACTCACATAATTATAGGTTCTGCAATAACTGCATGTTTTCTGAAACTATACTTCTGGTTAAAACAGTTGGACTATATCAAAAGGATGTCCAAGCATTCCTACAGTAGTGTCATTTGGCATTTCGCAGTTCCGAAATTCTTCTTATTCTTTTCTGATTCGTTTAGAATTTTTTGAAGAACACTGCATATCCATTGTTGGAAGAATGCACCCTATTTCTGGCTGATTGGTTGATTGAGGGACCTCAAGGTCTTTTGGAAACAAACCCCTCTACTTCTCCAGAACATGCTTTCATTGCTCCTGGTACCGGTGGTCAGCAAGCTAGTGTAAGCTATTCAACTACAATGGATATCTCAATCATCCAAGATATATTCATGGGATTCTTTTCTTCTGCAGAGGTGGCAATTACATGCAGTAACCAGTTAGAATACTATAATGTGTAATTACAAGATAGAGTGACTATGCCAGTGTAAGTGTAATATTATTTTTTTGGGAAACGTCTGATACTGTTGATGTTTTTATACAATAGATCTTGGGAAAATCTGATACTGCTCTGGTCCAGAAGATCAAGAAAGCGCTTCAAAGGCTCCCTCCCATTACGATTGCTAAAGATAAAACAATCATGGAGTGGGTAAATGCTCAAGTCTTTCTTTGGTATGTATTTCTTTCTATTGTAGTATGATTCTGCGTAAATATTGATCTTTGTACTTTGCATGGAGGCACAAGATTTTGAGGACCCTGAAGTCCATCATAGGCACCTGCCACATCTCTTCGGTCTTTATCCTGGTCATACTATAACCATGCAGAAAAATCCTGAGATTTGTGAAGCTATTGCTAACAGTCTTCATAAACGAGGTTTGTATAACATAACGAATAATCGCGTAACCTTATTTCCATAATGTTGATGTACTATACATAGATAGAATGAATGTTGATGCTCTATTGACCTGAATATAAGATGTAGTCCTAGGGTTTATGACCGCAAATTAAGGTGGCATAGTACAGAATAATTTTGTATAAGGCTATAATAAGACTTATAATGATTACATGTTCAAATACTTTGATGTACATAGTTATAAACATCTAAGAACCAAATATAATACTGGACATTAAAATTAGTAGTGTAATGCTTCTACGTGTTTCGGTATAAAGTACTGTAGCTTACATTTTCCTTACACCATATGTCTACATCTGTTGCCATGTGTTTGAAATGCGTTGATTATTCTTGGATGTCCTATTTCTTCTATCAAGGGCGGTGAGCCATATTCCGGGAATTAGCCGACTATTTGTACATGCTTCCATATTAGTATGAACTCAAAAGCAATGAAATGCTGGTGGCAGACTGCTCACCTTCGAAGCACATCAACCGTTGGAGATTTGGGACAGTTCTCCTCAAATTAAAGTTAAATACATGGTTTTTTTATTATTAGGAGAAGATGGTCCTGGTTGGTCAAGTACGTGGAAGATGGCTTTGTGGACACGCCTTCTTAACAGTGGAAATGCATACAGAATGATTCTAAAGTTGATCACGTTGGTTCCTGCTGGTGACAATGTTCAGTTTGAAGGAGGACTGTACACCAATCTGTGGACAGCACACCCACCATTCCAGACCGATGCAAACTTTGGGTATGAAATGTTCCTAATTTTGTAGTATATGGCCTCCATATATGTTTTTTTTTAACGCGGCAAAAGCTTTGCCTTAATATTGATAAAGTAGGAGAAAACATGGTGGTCTAAGCCAAAATATTAAAAAAAAACTAAGGGGAAAGCCTAACTTGTTGTAATCTCTCCAAGATGCTTAGCACCAGCTAAAAGCCAGTTCTTGCTTCGTCCTTGATCTTCTGAACGAGTACCTTCGGCGTTACAAATTTGTTATTGAAGACCCTGGCATTCCTTTCCTTCCAGATCTCCTAGGTGATGAGTGTGACTGCTGACTTTAGACCTTTGGGGCACGCTATAGAGGAATGAATGGCATCCTTCCAGTAGTTCAGGACCGGCCTGAGGCAATGCCCTCGACCAGGAAAGGGCTGTTAGCTTTGCGATAATCAAATAACGAAGAACGATAAAGGAATCACAGCAAGGGGACACAGATTTAACGTGGAAAAATCTCTCCAACAAAGAGAGGAAAAAACCACGGGTGCCAGCCAACGAAACTTCACTATAATGGGGAGTGTTTACACAACGCTGGGGATTTCACAGATGCAACTTATCCCAGCCGGCGACTTACAAGAGGTATATATAGCGGTGGTAACCTAGGTCATCAACGATCCGTACCGCGGGGGGCTGGCCTCGCTCTGCTCCGTCAGAAGTTAGCCTCCTTAATAGAATTTGGATCATACTTCAACAAACTCCACCTTGAGACAAATTCCTTCTTGTAGCATCAATAGCAATCATCTCCCTGAACAAACAAAGAAAACACCGGCGCCAACAGCCACTTGGGCTACGCAGTTATACCAACTAAGCTTGAGCATAGCTCAAACTTAGCAACAAGGACAGTCTTTATCATCATATCAGCAGGATTACCATGAGTGCTTATCTTGCATACCTTCAGCGTACCTTGTTGTAACACCCCAAATCTTCTAATCAAGATTATCAAGTTCTAATCACCCAAATTAGGATTAACAAAAACTTTTATTAAGCAAATAAATATGAATGCATGTGTGTTTGCATTAGTATAGAATTGAGTGTTTATGCCATGCTTGATTGTTCTAAATATTGTGAAATGGTTTAAATATGAATACTACATCATCTAGACCATTTACAAACAAAACCAAAAGAGAAAGAAATCAAATATGAATAAATAAAGCAAATGGTCATTTTGACAAAAGTAAACCACTAGGCCACTTTGTGTGTTCCTAGAAGAAGATTTCTAACAAAACCAATTCTAATTCTTTTCACCCCTTGCTAGAACAAGTAAAAGTGTATCAAGGCCCACTTTACAAACTTACAAAAACATCTAGCAAATCAATTTAATGGACAATGGAAAATTGAATCTAATCCATATGTTAAGATCACGCTTTTTCAAAAACCACTCAAACCAATTCCCCTTGACCTCTCCAAGCAAACTTAGACTCTCAAGCTTAATCTAAGATCACTCAAAAAATTTGAATCAAAAATTCAAAAGTAAAACTCATGCGTCCATTTCATCAAACACCTTGTCTGCACTAATTAAACCCCTGGCCTAACTTCACTGTTGTATACAGTAAACCTCGACCATTTGGTCCCCTCTACACTCTCTGGTCTCCCCTAAGTCTAACCAGCACCCAGACAAGCCCCCCCTTCACCGTGGAGCACAGTGGAGCGCCGCCCGAATTTGGTCATCGCCGGCCAACCACGGCCAGCTCGCAGCAGACCACCCCGCGCCCATCCAGGATGTCCAGGAGCTACGCCGTACTCTACCACCACCCCCTGTTCAGGCCACGACCCCAGCCAAGCCATGGACCACCCTAGTCGCGCCATGCACCGTGCCTCTGCGCCATGTCCCGAGCGCACCAGAGCGCCGTGCTCGACCAGCCCTGCCAGCCCGCGCCTTGCTCTCTCCGCGCACGCGCAGCCTCGCCATGATCACGCCAACCCAGCAGACATCCCCGTTTGCCGCCGCGCGACCCGCAGCTGCCGCACGCCGCCGTAAACACTTCTGCCGCCGCGCGGAGCACCGCACGCTCCCGACCGAACCACGTCGCCCCTTGCCGCGCCATTAAGTACGTAAGAACCGCCAGGAGACACCGTACCGTCCTACGCCCTCGCCCATGCCGTTAGCCGCCTGTCGCGACGCCACCGTCGAGCTCACCGCCGCACCCTTCGGTCCCCTCGTCGCGCTATAAAAAGAGGCCATCCCTGCCTCCATTCTTCACACCAATCCACTCCCCACCTCTCACTGACCTTACCCACTTCTCCCCGGAGTAAGGCGAGCACCACCACGCCGGAATTTCACCGGAGCCCGCCGCTGCTGGAGGAGAAGGGCGCCAGCGATTCCGACCACCCCAAGCCCTACCGTGACCACGCCTCGCCTCGCCATCGTCTACCACGTCGATTGCCCCTGTCGCCGACCCTAGCTGGAGCCCAGGTAAGCCCCGCGAGACCCCCATCGCCATGCTAGGTCGTATTTCTTGCCGAAGCTATTCGTCGTGGATGATGATGCTCGGACGTTGGATTAGAATAGGATCGCACAGTCCAGATGCTTAGATACCGTTTCGCGTAGAGTGAGTCACTGACTGGTGGGCCCCGTCTGTCAGTAGCCCGCTGCGCCGCGTAGTGCAGCTGGGCCGGCCTGTTTAGCTTTCCCTCCCAGGCCTAGAAATTCAAATGTTGTTTTTCCATTTAGGTTTAAACTAGTTTCTGTCCAGAGATTCAAAACTCAATTCAGAGAGTTTCACTGAACCAAATTTAATGATTCAAATTTTTCTAGAAAGGAAATTAAATTATCTATCCAAGCCCGTTGGATTTAAATCATTTCGAGTTAGAGATAATCTTTAGTAAAAATAACAAAACAGAAACTTTTCTATATTCAAACATTTTTCAAAAATCAACCATAATAGCTTTTGAGTTGATTCCAACTCTCAAAAATCACATTTGATAATATCTATCTGAATATGTAAAAATATCTAGGATTGCATGCAGTGACATTGGACTAGTACCAAAAGAATGCTATTAGGGCATTTCTAGTCACCTTAAATCTATTAAATAATAATCTTAAACTTTATAAAATGTGACCAACACTTTAAATCACATTCCCATGTATTAGAATATGTGGTGATGATATGTGTCCACATGATCCGATATTCTATTTGGAGAATATTAAATCTTAATTAATTTCAATGAGTAGAAATTACTTTTCTCAGATAAGATAAATAAAACTAGTCATTATTTCATGTGATGATTGTGATGATGCTAGATCATCAAGTGTGAGCCTTAGTGTGCTAAATAGACTTAGTTAAGTATTGTTTGGTGATTGTGTACCCCGTATTTATTTATAGACGATAGTACCGACCAAGGATACGAGAAGGAGGAGTTCTACCCTGAAGAAGACGAGGAAAACTTCAATCACTGCACCAATCAAGACAAGCCATCACTACTAAGCAAGCTAGATCTATGCAAGCTATTATGAACAAGCTAGAATTATACAAGATAACCTAAGAAAGATGCATTAGGCATGCTTTGGTTATGTATCTTCATTTATACCCATCCCAAGTTTTACTTGCAAGCCTTATTCTTTTACTTTACTAAAGTTCTTTACTTTTAGTATAGATAGCATAAAGAGTATAAAACTAGGCCTATCTAGTTATACTTACATGTCATTCTATAGCATGAGATTGAGATTAGCATCCCTCATTAGTGAACACTCTTAACTTAGTGGCTAGTGCTAAGCATAAAACTTGATCACTTTAGATGGGATTACTTGGTGAAAATGATTATAAAAACCTTGGAATGATGAGTCATTCTATTGAGATGTTTTGACATGTGTTGAGAAACACAAATGGATTTGATGATGAAAATGTTGAGGCATGAGCCTTAGCCCTTTATAAAAACTGATGGTTGGGTTCAAATGCGATACCATTCCAATTTTACCATACAACCACAATACCTGAATTGGGTAAGGCTTAGCGGAAGTTTATATGCATTAGTATGGGTTCCCTCGCGGAAGAGGTTTGAGCTGAGGCTACCACTTGATGATGTCCACCTATGCAGTGCCCAGGATGGCAAATGGCCATGGATGGGAGGCCAAGCTCATAGGGGAGGTGCCTATACTAGAGTGTGTAATTGAAAAGCTATGATTGATTATCCGCATACTAAGTATGATGATTCAGGGTTATCCCTGACGGATGTATCGAATTTTGTGGTGAAAGTGTACCACCTCTACAGAGTGTCAAACTATTCGAATAGCCGCGTCCGCGGTCATGGATAGTTGGAGTGGCCACACTGTTCCATCGTCAGATGTTTTCAAAATGACTTGTGAAATGAATTGTGACTTGACTTGACCACAACAGGGTTGTGAACATGAAAACTAGTTTCCCACTTAAGTGATTTAGAACATTAAATTAGCTTTCTTTACTTCTGAACTTAGTTTAGATAAATCTGGATTTTTGCAAATAAACTTAGCTTAGGATTCCTACTAGAACTACCTTACTTATTAGTGATAGTTTGCGAGTACTTAAAGAGTATTCATGGCTTTGTCCCTGGCTATTCCCGTGGCCAGACTATGAGGAGGACTATCAGGAAGATGGACAGTAGGACGGCTATGACAACTAGGATCATCTCCCATCGTCAGCATTGCCTGTGACCCTGAAGATGGAGCCCACTACTACGCTTATTATTCCGTTGCTTGTTTGTATTAAGACTGGATCATAAGATCCTTTATTTGTGAAAGACCTTATTATGGTTTGTAATGGATGGTGTACTTTGATATCCAATTTGTTATGTCTCGCAAAAATGGTAATCCTGGGATTGCGATGTATGTCATAACAGGCATCTGGGATTAAAAATCCGGGTGTTGAAAAGTTGGCATCAGAGCCATCCTGACCATAGGAGACCCTAGTTAGAATGGACGTCCGAACAAAAACCTAGTTTCAAAAACAAAAGAAGTGAGTACTTATAAAAACTTATTTCCACTCTTATCCTTGATTCTTTCAGAACAAATCATGTTCCTAAAAAAATCTTACATTCCTACATAAAATTTGACACACTTGATCACCTCACTAACTTACTCATCTTAAATTATTATAGATGGAAGTTCAGTATTGCAAGTTTTACCAGTTGGGCAACGGAGGCCAGCTGGTCTTTGAGAGGGATCTCGATGCACTGTTAGAGTATCTTGAGCGCCCGCATCCGGAATTCTTTGGGGCTCAACTCAAGGATCACCCAGGAGGAGATCTACAATGGCTGATAGTTGCAGATATCAGAGGCAAGATGGAAGCACACCTTTCTGAGAAGATTCAATTCACCGTGCGAGAGAACAACCGGCTAGATGGATTAGCTAGAGCCATGCATGAAGCTCTTGCCCGTCTATGTGGGAAAAACATCAACTTGATCCAGGGAACTCGCTTTGCTCACTTCGCAAGGCGTGATTCTATGGGAATGCCATTGGAGATGCCAAGTCACCCAGAGATGAAGCGCCAGGTGGAGAATCTTGACTTCCTACTGTATGATAGGCAGAAGGAATTGGATAATGCTCGAGCCTACGCCAACCACAACCTTGCCATCGCCGCCAAGAAGGACTAGACTCTCGCCATGCTCGTCAAGTATCTCCAATCACTTCGTCATCAACGAGAGAAGAAGGATCGCACCATCGCCCATCTTTGCAAGAAGGTGGCCGATCTCGAGAAAACCATCCATGAGCAAGAATTCCAGCTTGAAGCAAAGGAAGAGGAAGAAGGTGAAGACATCCAGGGAGATCTTCACTCGTACCTCAATGATGACAACGACTACCTAGAGCATGATGCCATGGATTTCTACACCGATGATCATGATTCCGACTTCATTGATGATGAGTAGATGCACTTGATCACTGCCATAGGAGTAGTATCGGTCCCACTGTATCGTAGTTTCACAGAATGGTTCTTAAAACCATATGTTTTCCTTTTGTGTTGTGGTGTGTGTTGTATGGTTGTGCTTGAATGAATGAATGAGAAGAAGAAGTTAGTTTGAAAAACCTGAGTCAAACTCAAAGTTAAAATCTTTTTGAACAAAACCATGAAACCTTAGAAATTTCCCTCTTATCCCTTTATCTATCTCAATCTTCAGATGACTCGTAGAAACCAAGGAGGAAGCAGCTCATCGCAGGACCCAATGTTGCAAATTCTGCAAATGCTAGTTTCTAACCGTGAAGCTAGTAGAGCTGAACGTCAAGCCAACCTAGCCACTCTTCAACAGATAGCTCAGATGACCCACAATAATCAAGGCCATGGAAACCAAGATCACCATGGATCCAAGCTTAAGAACTTTCAGAATACCAATCCCCTTATCTTCAATAAATTTGAGGATCTCTTAGATGCTGATGACTGGCTGCAAACCATGGAGAATAACCTAGAGGTCGCGGGAGTTGAAGCCAATGAGAAGGTACTGTTTTCCACCCACTATCTGGCAGGAGGTGCAAGAGTCTGGTGGAATAGCACTCGTACCATGAACCACGGTCAGGTGATGACTTGGGAAGCTTTCAAGATCAAGTTCAGCCGCACCCATGTGCCCCAAGGTTTAGTCACTAGAATAAGAGATGAGTTCAGAGAACTGAAGCAAGGAAGGATGACAGTAGTTGAGTACCGTGACAAGTTTCTGTCATTAGTTAGATATACCCCTGATGAGATCAACACTGAAGCCAAGAAGAAGGAAAGGTTCCTGAACGGATTGCATGATGAGATGCAGACTATGTTAGTCAATATCCGTTTTGAAGACCTAGAAGAGCTAGTCGACTCTGCCATCCAGATGAAAGGGGAGATCAACCAGGCCAATGACAACCACAAGCACAGAATGATGCACCAGAGTGGGTCCCACAATACCCAGAAGTATCGTCCCAACCCGTCTGCAGGATATGCCCTGAGAAACAATAGACCCCCGATGAACTGTCCAAGCTACCCCAATCGTAGCGGAGGAAATTTGATGTCTGGAGGAAACCACAACAACAACAACCCCGGCAACTCCAACAACTTCAACCGTGCACCGCCCAAGTCCAACAACAACAACAATACTTCCCCAAGGACTGCAAGCAATGTTGTGCCTGTTGCAGCCAAAGGCAAGTCCCAGATCACTTGCTTTGAATGTGGAGTCAAGGGTCACTATTCCAATGAGTGTCCCAAGAAGCTTGTATCCACCACCAATGTGAATGCCCCAGCTCAGCAATAGCGTCGTGTTTAGCCTGGAAGAAGATTTGCCCCAGGGAATTCGCTGAACCGCAACGGCTGTCTGTTTCATATGAATGCTGAAGAAGCCCAGCAAGCGCCAGATGTAGTGCTGGGTATGTTTTCTGTTAACTCAGTTTTAGCAAGAGTGTTGTTTGATTCTGGAGCATCACACTCGTTTGTTACAGAAGAATTTGCATGCACTAGTAAGATTCAACCAACAAAACTAAAGCATGTTATGATAGTTCCAATTCCTGGTTCAACCACCAAAGCTAGAAAAATTTGCAAGGCTGTACCTATCAGAATCCATGTGATAGATTTTTATGCCAATCTAATAGTACTTGGAACCAAAGGTTTGGAAGTCGTACTAGGAATGGATTGTGCCAAGAAAGCCATAACCATGACCAGTAGCTCTGGAGTATCAGTAGAGCATGTATCTGAAACCTTGTCCATTCAGTTCAAATGCAACAAAAGTCTAGCCCAACCAACCATTGACCAAGTCAGAGTAGTCTGTGAATACCTCGACGTATTCCCAGATGAATTGCCCGGTATGCCCCCAGATCGGGATATCGAGTTCATTATTGAACTAATTCCTAGAACTGGACCCATAGCTCAGAGATCTTATAGTATGAACTGAAGGGTTCCGTAGCAGAAAACAAAAAAATTCTATCTACTCGAACACTAATACCAGGATCTATACTATGTAGACATAAGTAACGGAGAAGGAATATAGTATCCATACCTTTGCAGAGAGAGGCACGCCTTACGTAGGAAGGCGTATATTGATGAAGACGAGCAGCACCCCAAGTGTGGTGCCTCCAAAGTTCGTCACACGTCCGGTGTAGGGGACGTCAACCGGGCTCCGATCCAGCCGAGCAACGGAAGAAGCAGATGCCGGATCGCCGATCACACGACGGTAGTGTGAAGGTGGAGAACTCAACCACGAAGTCCTCCCCAATATTACGGGGAAATCCTCAGTAGATGAGAGAGAGAGAATGAGAGGAATGGGTGTGTTCCAAGGGGAGGGGGGCCCCTTTATATAGTGGGAGGGGGGAGGGCGCACCACCCAAGGGCCAGGCGGGGTGGGACTAATCCCCACACCCACCAGCCACCTTGGGGCAGCCGCCGACCCTAGGTGGGCCCCACTGGGGCGGCCCACCAGCCCTAGGCCGGCTGGCCCCACTCCCTAGGCGCCTTGCCCACTTGGGCCTCCCTTCGGGTGAGGCCCATTAGCAATATAGTGCCTTCAAAAATAAAATAAAATATATATTTAATATTAATTATCCAATTAACATTATAATACACATATTATATTATTCCTTCACTTCGGAACATCTTCCGGACCCCTTTCTGATCTTCATCGGATGTTGCCGAAACTATTCCGGTCTCTCTCTCTATTTCTCATACGATGCCTCATCTACCCTAAGCGTCCCTACCCTTAAGCGTGACATCCCTCGGTTTGGAAACACTCCGGACATGATAGAGACCACTCTCATATCAATGATCAATAGAGGGACCTAGATGGCCATGTGACCCTCGTGCGTTTCACGAATACAATCGCTCGAACCGTGAGATAGTTGTTCCCCATTCCCTTTGTCACACGATACCTAATTCATCCGAGACTTGATCTTTGGTATCTGCATACCTTAGTTCGATCTCGTTACTAATGAACTTGTTTTCTCGTTCTCATGTCATTGCATTCTATGACCCAGTCACATGCTTGCAAGCTTCATTAATGCAATGTCACCGAGATGGCCACATGTATCTGTCCGTTACACAGACTAGATAAATCCTGGTCTTGATATGTACTCCTCTACGCATCCCTTCAGAAAACCTGAGTAGCACCTTTTGGTCACCCTATTACGAGACGGCTCTAGATAACCATCTAAGCTTCTTCCGGAATGGTGATTTGCATTACCTCGCAGTCAAAGGATCGGGTTACGAGGTTCTCTGTGTTTTATCATCAATGGTGAACTTTGTAACTAGATCTCATGAAGATATAACGGTCAGATGTTTGTCTATCATG
Source organism: Avena eriantha (assembly GCA_910589775.1). Classification (NCBI taxonomy): domain Eukaryota; kingdom Viridiplantae; phylum Streptophyta; class Magnoliopsida; order Poales; family Poaceae; genus Avena; species Avena eriantha. The sequence continues at coordinate 210,856,589 of OU342741.1, read as the reverse complement.
TTATTCAACTAATAACATGACCTCATTGTCAGTTGGCATAAATGCCCATGATCTTGAAACATAGATCATCCTCATGACCAATGAACTAGTTCACTAGAGGTAACTAGAGACATGGTTTGTTTACATACCACACGTGTATTAACGTTTCGTATTAACACAGTTATAGCACAGTATGAAATGTATTATGAACACACATGAGCTATATCAAATAATACACTTTATTATTTGCCTCTAGGGCATAACTCCTTCAGTCTCCCACTTGCACTAGAGTATATCAAACTAGTTTACAATAAGCAGGAACCTAACACCAATGGAATCTCGATGTTGTTCATGCTTTTCTAAGTGGAGAGCTTTCGTCAACGGATCTGCTACATTCAGTTCCGTATCTACTTTGCAAATCTTGACATCCCCTTCATCAACGTTTTGCCGGATGACGTGAAATCTAAGCTTGATATGTTTCGCTGTGGAATGAGTTCTTGGCTCCCTTGCATTTGCAATAGCTCCCGTGTTATGACAATAGATCGTCACGGGGTCTTGCGCATTGGGAAAAACTCCTAGTTCGATGACGAAATTCCTTAGCCAAACAACTTCATTTGCTGCATCAGCTGCAGCAATGTATTCAGACTCCATTGAAGATTGTGCCACCACCGACTGCTTCTTGCTTTTCCAGCTTATCGCCCCACCATTCAGCAAGAAAACAAATCCTGTTTGAGACTTTGAGTCATCATGATCTGAATTCCAGCTCGCATCTACGTAACCTGTTACGTTTAGAGCTTCATCATTTCCTCCATAGATCAAGAACATATCCTTTGTTCTTCTTAGATACTTCAGGATATTTTTCACAGCTGTCTAGTGATCCGGTCCTGGATTACTCTGATATCGGCTTGTCAAACTAAGAGCCAATGCCACATCAGGTCGGGTACTAAGCATTGCATACATGATAGATTCTATTGCTTAAGCATAGGGGATGTAAGACATCTTTTCTCTATCACTGTCCGTTACAGGACATTGAGTCATACTCAAGTTGCAATTCTTCATCATAGGTGTAAAACCCCTCTTGGTGTTTTCCATTTTGAACCTCTTCAAAATCTTATCTATGTAAGTACTCTGACTTAATGCTATTAGGTGTCTCGATCTATCTCTATAGATCTTGATTCCTAATATATATGCAGCTTCACCTAGATCCTTCATGGAAAATTGGTGGCTCAAATACGCTTTCATGCTATTCATAAGATCCACATCGTTTCCCATGAGTAATATGTCATCCACATATACTACTAAGAAAACAACCGAGCTCCCACTCGCTTTCTTGTAAACACAGAACTCTTGTTGGTTTTCGACAAATCTAAAACTCTTGATCACTTGATCAAAACGTTGGTTCCAGCTCTGAGATGCTTGCTTCAATCCATAAATGGACCGTTGAAGTTTGCATACCTTTCCAGCATCCTTAGGATTGACAAAACCTTCTGGTTGCATCATATACAACTCTTCATCAATGTGACCATTAAGGAATGCGGTCTTGACATCCATCTGCCAAATTTCATAGTCGAAATGTGCAGCAATTGCTATTAAAATCCTGACAGCCTTAAGCATTACTACGGGAGAATAAGTCTCGTTGTAATCAACTCCTTGAATTTGTCGAAAACCCTTTGCGACAAGTCGAGCTTTGTGAATGGTCATATTACCATTCACATCTATCTTTTTCTTAAAGATCCATTTATTTTCCACGGCCTTGCGGCCTTCTGGAAGATCCACCAAGGTCCAAACTTGGTTTTCATGCATGGATCCTATTTTGGATTTCATGGCTTCTAGCCATTTCTCGGAGTCAGCACTATCTATAGCTTCTTTGTAGTTGGCAGGTTCTTCCTGATCATCTAAGATGACAGGCATTACAAGGCTACTGTACCAATCTGGAGTGGCACGAACCCTTGTAGACCTGCGAACCTCAAGAGTCTCGACGTCATTGTTTTGATCGGCATCAATGGACTCTTCCTCCATGTTGGAGAGCGGTTTTGGAACAGCTTTCGTTGCGCTACTCGGAATACGGAGAGAAGGATCAACAATTTCATCTAACTCAATTTTCCTTCCACTCACTCCCTTTGCAAGAAACTCCTTATCGAGAAAGGTGCCATTTTTAGCGACAAACGTTTTGCCTTTGGCTTGGTTGTAGAAGGTATACCCAATGGTTTCCCTTGGGTATCCTACAAAGATACATTTTTCTGATTTGGGTTCGAGTTTGTCAGGCTGCAGTTTCTTAACGTAAGCCTCACAACCCCAAACTTTCAGAAATGACAACAATGGCTTCTTGCCATGCCATATCTCATATGGGGTTGTCTCCACGAATTTGGATGGTGCTGGTTTAAAATAAAAGCGGCGGTTTCTAACGCGTATCCCCAAAAAGACATAGACAAATCAGTTAAAGACATCATAGACCGTACGCTATCCAATAGGGTTCGGTTACGACGTTCCGACACACCATTACACTGTGGTGTTCCGGCTGGCGTAAGCTGTGGTACAATCCCACAGTCCTTCAAGTGCATGTTAAACTCATAACTCAAATACTCGCCTCCTCGATCTGATCGAAGGTGCTTGATTTTCTTATTAAGTTGATTCTCTACCTCTTTCTGAAATTCCTTGAACTTTTCAAAGGTTTCAGACTTGTGCTTCATCAAGTAGATATATCCATATCTGCTTAAGTCATCAGTAAAGGTAACAAAGTAACAATAACCATTGCGGGTTGAGACACTCATTGGTCCACATACATCCGTATGTATGATCCCAAGTAGGTCTACGGCTCTCTCCATTATACCGGAGAATGGTGTCCTGGTCATCTTGCCCATGAGACATGGCTCGCATGTATCAAGGGATTCAAAGTCCAATGATCCAAGAAGCCCTTCTGAATGAAGCTTCTTCATGCGCTTTACGCCAATATGACCAAGACGGCAATGCCATATGTACATGGAATTATCGTCACTGTGCTTGCAACGTTTAGCATCAACACTATGGATGTGTGTATCACAATCAAGATCAAGTAAGAATAAACCATCACGTATAGGTGCATGAACATAGAAAATATCATTCATATAAATTGAACAACCATTTGTTCCTGATTTAAACGAATAATGGTCTTGCAACAAGCAAGACCCACTCACAATATTCATACTCAGTGCGGGTACATAATAGCATTTATTCAAAATCAACAATAATCCTGACGGTAGACGTAGATGCAGGGTGCCGACGGCCATCACTTCGACTTTCAAACCATTGCTGACGCGCATCATCACCTCGTCCTTCCTCAGGCACCTCCTACTCTGCAGATCCTGCTGAGAGTTACAAATGTGAGCAACAAATCCAGTATCAAATACCTAGGTGTTACCCCTGGCACTTGTAAGGAATGCATCAATACCATGTATATCATATATACCTTTGTCCGAAATGGCTATCTTGCTAGCTCGCTTGTCTTCAAGGTATTTGGGGCAGTTGCGTTTCCAGTGCCCATCCCCTTTGTAGTAGAAGCACGAAGTGCCAGGCTTAGGGCCAGGCTTGGCAGCCTTTGAGGTGGTGGGAACAAACTTGCCATCCCTCTTAGGCTTCTTGCTCTTACCTTTTCCCTTTTGCCCCGGTTTCTTAAAGTTGGTGGTCTTGTTGACCATCAACACCGTGTGTTCCTTCTTGATTTCTACCTCAGCAGTTTTGAGCATGGCGAACACCTCAGCAAGGGTCTTAGTCATCCCTTGCATGTTGCAGTTCATCACAAAACCCTTATAGCTAGGGGGCAGCGAATGCAGCACCCTATCTATAGCGAGTTCCTCCGGGATTTTGCAATCCAGGGCGTTTAAGCGTTTAATGTAGCCAGACATTTTGACCACGTGCTCACTAATACTGCTGTGCTCTTCCATTTTAGCAGAGAAGAAGAGCTCGAAAGCATCATACCTCTCAGCACGAGCCTATGGAGCAAAGACAGCCTTGAGATCCTCAATGATCTCAAAAGAATTCATCTTCTCAAAACGCTTTTGAAGCTCCGGCTCCATGGCATAGAGCATTCCACTCTGGATGAGGGAGAAATCATCCGCCTTGGACTGCCAGACATTCTTTTCGTCCTCAGAGGCAGAATCTGCAGGCTTAGCTGGAAGCTCAGCCTCGATGACATAAGTCAGCTTGTAGGGGACTAGGAGGATCCTAAGATTGCAGAACCATGCGGTGAAGTTGGTTCCATCAGTTTTCAGCTTGTCCTTCTCGAGGAAAGTGCTAAGGTTGAAGGTGGGTGGGCGAGACATCTACAAAGGAATTTGCAAAGTATTTATACTATGTTCATAATAAAGAGTTCGAGTTTTAACTAAAAGAACTCCCACTTAAACGAACATCCCTCTACTCGTTCAGTGATCACATGATCCCTATCCTCTACACCTCCCCCGATCGTCACGGCCATCAGTGCAATATCAAAGGTGGACATTCCCTAATGTCGATCACATCAACCATGTGATTCATGCTCGACCTTTCGGTCTCTTGTATTCTGAGGCCACGCTTATCTAGCATGCTAGGCTCGCTAGTCCTAACTCGTGTGTATTTGCAGTGCAACATGGCTTACACCCACTGTATGTGAACGTAGATATGTTTGACACCCAGGCCCGTCACCCTGGATCGCCTCATACCAAAGAACTTTCTTGGTGGTGCACACACAAGGGGAATACATTAACTGGAATACTATGAGGGATTATCTTATTATGCTACCGTCTAGTAAGTATACTAGCACAATAAGTAATACTTCTAAAGTAAAGTGTTATGACATGGTTATAGCTTTATGATCATCATCAATAGCTTCAATGAGAGTTTCACAAACTTGTCATTGCCATGTTATAATACTTGCCCCTATGCAATAATAAAATAGACGCTTCTAAATTAACTATTGCATGTTTTACGCGGCTTTAGGGCTTTCGCAGTAGAACCCCTTCCCACCTACGAACATTGAGCCACAACATGGATTCAATGATTGTCGTTCTTCTTCCCTTTTTCAGGACCCTCCAGTGCCAATGCCATATCAACTACCGTAGAGAGACAGACACCCCCCTAAGCCACTTCGATTTGTGGACCAGTCTCGTGAATCACCACGTGAGGTCGGTTGGGGGCCGCTTCATCAAACAGTGTCGCGATATGAACAATAACACTAAAGAGGGTAGCAACTAGAGAATCAATGCCCACATATTGCTATGTGTTCTATCCATACGACATGTCTACCCATAGACCCGCTCTGATACCACTGAAGGGTTCCATAGCAGAAAACAAAAAAATTCTATCTACTCGAACACTAATACCAGGATCTATACTATGTAGACATAAGTAACGGAGAAGGAATACAGTATCCATACCTTTGCAGAGAGAGGCATGCCTTACGCAGGAAGGCGTATATTGATGAAGACGAGCAACACCCTAGGTGTGGTGCCTCCGAAGTTCGTCACACGTCCGGTGTAGGGGACGTCAACCGGGCTCCGATCCAGCCGAGCAGCGGAAGAAGCAGATGCCGGATCGCCAATCACACGACGGTAGTGTGAAGGTGGAGAACTCAACCACGAGGTCCTCCCCAATATTACGGGGAAGTCCTCAGTAGATGAGAGAGAGAGAATGAGAGGAATGGGTGTGTTCCAAGGGGAGGGGGACCCCTTTATATAGTGGGAGGGGGGCGCACCACCCAAGGGCCAGGCGGGGTGGGACTAATCCCCACACCCGCTGGCCACCTTGGGGCAGCCGCCGTCCCTAGGTGGGCCCCACTGGGGTGGCCCACCAGCCCTAGGCCGGCTGGCTCCCACTCCCTAGGCGCCTTGCCCACTTGGGCCTCCCTTCGGGTGAGGCCCATTAGCAATATAGTGCCTTCAAAAATAAAATAAAATATATATTTAATATTAATTCTCCAATTAACATTCAAATACACATATTATATTATTCCTTCACTCCGGAACATCTTCCGGACCCCTTTCCGATCTTCATCGGATGTTGCCGAAACTATTCCGGTCTCTCTCTCTCTCTATTTCTCATACGATGCCTCATCTACCCTAAGCGTCCCTACCCGTAAGCGTGACATCCTTCGGTTCAGAAACACTCCGGACATGATATAGACCACTTTCATATCAATGATCAACAGAGGGACCTGGATGGCCATGTGACCCCTGTGCGTTTCACGAATACAATCGCTCGAACCGTGAGATAGTCGTTCCCCATTCCCTTTGTCACTCAATACCTAATTCATCCGAGACTTGATCTTTCGTATCTGCATACCTTAGTTCGATCTCGTTACTGATGAAATTTTTTTCTCGTTCTCATGTCATTGCATTCCGTGACCCACTCACATGCTTGCAAACTTCATTAATGCAATGTCACCGAGAATGCCACATGTATCTGTCCGTTACACAGACTAGACAAATCCTGGTCTTGATATGTACTTCTCTACGCATCCCTTCGGAAAACCTGAGTAACACCTTTTGGTCACCCTGTTACGAGATGACTCTAGATAACCATCTAAGCTTCTTCCAGAATGGTGATTTGCATTACCTCGCAGTCAAAGGATCGGGTTACGAGGTTCTCTGTGTTTTATCATCAATGGTGAACTTTGTAACTAGATCTCATGAAGATATAACGGTCGGATGTTTGTCTATCATGTTATTCAACTAATAACATGACCTCATTGTCAGTTGGCATAAATGCCCATGGTCTTGAAACATAGACCATCCTCATGACCAATGAACTAGTTCACTAGAGGTAACTAGAGACATGGTTTGTTTACATACCACACGTGTATTAACGTTTCGTATTAACACAGTTATAGCACAGTATGAAACGTATTATGAACACATAGGAGATATATCAAATAATACACTTTATTATTTGCCTCTAGGGCATAACTCCTTCATGAACCCCTCTGAATTAGTGGAGCTGAAGAAGCAACTTGATGCTATGCTGGTGAAAGGTTTGATTCAACCAAGCGCATCACCATGGAGATCGCCTGTTTTGTTTGTGGATAAGAAAGATGTAGGTAACCGTTTGTGCATGGATTACCGGAAGTTGAATGATGTCCCCATCAAGAACAAGTACCCACTGCCCAAGATAGAGGATCTATTTGATCAGTTAACTGGTGCCAGAATGTTTTCTAAGATTGATCTTAGGACTGGTTATCGCCAACTAAAGATTCGTGCAACGGATATTCCAAAGACCGCCTTTACCACCAGATATGGATTGTATGAGTATACGGTCATGTCTTTTGGATTAACCAATGCCCCTTATTATTTCATGAATCTCATGAATAAGATTTTTATGAACTTTCTGGATAAGTTTGTCGTTGTTTTTATCGATGATATTCTAATCTATTCCAAGTCAGAAGAAGACCATGGGCTACAGCTGAGAACCATCCTTGAAACCCTTAGAGAACATCAGTTGTATGCCAAGTTTAGAAAATGTGAGTTTTGGATGAAAGAAGTAGGATTCCTTGGACATATTGTGTTGGCAGGAGGAGTCGTTGCTGATCCCGCCAAGATCAAAGATGTTGCAGAATGGGAAGCCCCAACCACTCAAATTCAAGTCCATGCATTTCTCGGATTAGCGGGATACTATCGCAAGTTTGTTGAAGGATTTTCGAGCATCGCAAGACCGATGACCCAATTGTTGAAGAAAGATAAGAAGTTTGAATGGACGGATAAATGTGAAGCAAGTTTTCAAGAGCTCAAGAAGACATTGATTTCAGCCCCAATTCTGATTATGCCAGATATCAAGAAGCCTTTTGATGTGTATTGTGATGCATCCAAGATTGGTCTCGGATGTGTGTTGATGCAAGAAGGCAAAGTCATAGCGTATATGTCCAGACAACTGAAGCAACATGAGCAAAACTACCCTACCCAGGATCTTGAACTAGCAGCCACAGTTTTAGCTTTGAAGACATGGCGTCATTACCTAATGGGTAATCGTTGTGAGATTTATTCGGATCACAAAAGTCTGAAGTATATTTTCACCCAAAAGGAGCTAAATATGAGGCAAAAAAGATGGATAGAGTTAATCAAGGATTATGATCTTGACATTCACTATCACCCCGGGAAAGCCAATGTGGTAGCGGATGCTCTTAGCAGATTGCCGTGTAGATTAAACACCATGATCAAAGAAGCCCAGCCAAGTTTGCATGAAGAGTTGGAGCAGTTTAGAACTGAGCTAGTTAGCAAAGGATTTTTAGCTAGCATTGAACTTCAACCCACCTTGATCAGTCAGATCAAGGAGGCGCATAAAGGAAATGCAAGTATCGACGGAATCAAGCGTCGTATCAGTATAGGAAAGGTACCCGGATTCACTGAAGATGAAGAAGGAGTTTTGTGGTACAAAGGACGTATCTGTGTGCCAGCAGATTCAGAGCTAAAGGAAGTTATCATGCAATAAGCTCATGATACTCTTTATTCTATCCACCCCGGAGGAACAAAGATGTATCAGGATTTGAAGGAGCAATTTTGGTGGCACAAGATGAAGAGAGAAATCGGAAGCTACATCGCCAAGTGTGATATCTGTCAGAGAGTCAAAGCGGAACATCAAAGACCCGCAGGACTGTTGCACCAATTGCAGATTCCGGAATGGAAATGGGATTTTGTCAGAATGGATTTTATCACCGGTTTGCCTACCTCTAGTAGGGGAAATGAATCTATTTGGATCATAGTTGATAGACTGTCCAAGGTAGCCCATTTTATACCTGTCAAGACCACCTACCAGAGTTCAAAGCTAGCATAGTTGTACATTGCTAGAATCATCAGTTTGCATGGAACCCCCAAGACCATAGTGTCAGATCGAGGAACCCAATTTACCTCAAGATTTTGGCAGAAAGTCCAAGAAGGATTATGAACCAAGTTGAATTTCAGCACCGCTTATCATCGGCAGACCGATGGACAAACTGAAAGAGTCAACCAGATCTTAGAGGATATGTTGAGAGCTTGTGTTCTAGAGTATGGACCAAAATGGGAAGATTGTCTGCCTTTCACAGAATTCTCATACAACAACAGTTATCAAGTCAGTTTGCAAATGGCCCCATTTGAATTTCTGTATGGTAGCAAAGGTCGTACCCCTTTGAATTGGTCGCAAGTAGGAGAGAGTCAGATTTTCGGACCCGACATCCTACGAGAAGCCAAAGAGAAGATTCACAAATTCCGTGAGCACATCAAGACCGCCCAATCCAGACAGAAGAGTTATGCTGACAAGAGACCTGAGTTTCAATGTCGGAGATTTTGTGTATCTCAAAGTGTCACCCTTGAAGAGAATGCAACGTTTTCAACTGAAAGGAAAGTTAGCCCCCAGATATATTGGACCCATTGATGACCCACAAGTATAGGGGGTGTATGGCAGTATTTTCGAGGGAAGTGAAACCCAATTTATTGATTCGACACAAGGGGAGCCAAAGAATATTTATCATCCTTAACAACTAAGTTGTCAATTCAGCTGCACCTGGAAACAATCTTGCTCACAGCAGTTTATCAGTAGCAACTGGTTTGTAGTAGGAATAGCAAAGTAACAGCAGTAGCAAAGCAAAGACAGTAGTAACGAAAGCAGTAAACAGTGGGATACGAGTGCGGTAGGCATAGGGATGGATGGACGGGCGTTGCATGGACAAGACAATTCACATAGCAATCAGGACATAGGGCAATTGCAGATAAATAAGATAAATCATCCAAGTAGTAACCAATCCTAGGCATGTGTTCCATATATAGTCATACGTGCTCGCAATGAGAACTTGCACAACATCTTTTGTCCTGCCAGCCCGTTTGCAGCGGGGCCTCTAGGGAACTAGGCAATTAAGGTGCTCCTTTTAATAGAGCACCGGAGCAAAGCATTGACACTCCGTAACACATGTGATCCTCACATCAAAGCCTTTCCCTTCTGGTTATCCCGATTTCTGTCACTTCGGGGCCATAGGTTCCGGACAACAACGTGTGTATACAACTTGTAGATAAGAAGAGAAACAATACTATCATAATGAATCAATAATAAGTTCAGATCTAAAATCATGGCACTCGGGCCATAGTGACAAGCATTAAGCACAACAAGTCGCAACAAAGTCATAAAGCACTAATAAAAGATACTAGGCACCATGCCCTAACAATCTGATGCCATTACATGAATGATCTCATCCAATCCCTACCATCCCCATAGCCTACATCGGGGGATTACTCACTCATAGATGGGGGAAACATGGATGGTCGATGGAGATGATGGTGAAGATCGATGGAGATGGCTCCGGGGCACTTCCCCATCTTGGTAGGGTGCCGGAACAGAGACTTTCTGTCCCCCGAATCTCCCCTTCGGTGGCGGCGGCGCAGCGGAACTTTCGTGGAAAAATGTCGAACCCCCCGAGGTTTTTAGGCCAGAAGGCTTCTTATAGGCGAAGAGGGGGACCGAGGGGATGCCTAGGGCCACCACACCATGCCCTGGCGCGGCCAAGCCCAGCCCGCGCCTGGGGGTGGTGTGGCCAGGCCCTCCTCCGTCTCGTATTCTGGCTCCGTGAGTCTTCTGAAAAAATAGGCACTTTGGCTTTTGTCCCGTCCAATTCCGAGAATGTTCATTTTATGACTTTCCTGGAACCAAAAACATCAGAAAACAGGCAGCTGACACTCTGGCTCTTGTTAATATGTTAGTCCAAGAAATCATATGAAAAGTACTCCAAAGTGTGGACAAAACACAAGAAAGTGGATAAAACCAAGCATGGAGCATCAAAAATTACAGATATATTTGCAATGTATCACCCATCAAGATTTCGAATCGCCGAGGAGAAGTATCTTATCAACTGGAACTGCCAGAGGAGATGTCAGCCATCCATGATGTGTTCTATATCTCGTTACTTCGCAAATGCCTAGAAGTTCCGGAGAAGACCGAAGTATCCAAGAACATCGATCACCGAGCCATTGATATCAACCAGGATCTGACGTATCATGAAGTGCCCACCCGTATCTTGGAAGAAGCCTTCAGGACCACCAGGACCCGGAGTATCAAGTTTCTCAAGATCCAATGGAGCAACCATACCGAAGAAGAAGCTACTTGGGAGCGCGAAGATTACATTAGGACTGAGTTTCTAGATCTCTTTAGTTCCTAGTTTTTTTAAATCTCAGGACGAGATTTTGTTTAAGGAGGAAAGGTTTGTAACGCCCCAAATCTTCTAATCAAGATTATCAAGTTCTAATCACCCAAATTAGGATTAACAAAAACTTTTATTAAGTAAATGAATATGAATGCATGTGTGTTTGCATTAGTATAGAATCGAGTGTTTATGCCATGCTTGATTGTTCTAAATATTGTGAAATGGTTTAAAGATGAATACTACATCATCTAGGCCATTTACAAAAAAACGAAAAGAGAAAGAAATCAAATATGAATAAATAAAGAAAATGGTCATTTTCACAAAAGTAAACCACTAGGCCACTTTGTGTGTTCCTAGAAGAAGATTTCTAACAGAAACAATTCTAATTCTTTTCACCCCTTGCTAGACCAAGTAAAAGTGTATCAAGGCCCACTTTACAAACTTACAAAAACATCTAGCAAATCAATTTAATGGACAGTGAAAACCACTCAAACCAATTCCCCTTGACCTCTCCAAGCAAACTTACACTCTCAAGCTTAATCTAAGATCACTCAAAAAATTGAATAAAAAATTCAAAAGTAAAACTCATGCGGCCATTTCATCAAACACCTTGTCTGCACTAATTAAACCCCTGACCTAACTTCACTGTTGTGCACAGTAAACCTCGACCATTTGTTCCCTTCTGCACTCTCTGGTCTCCCCTAAGTCTAACCAGCACCTAGACAAGCCCCCCTTCACCGTGGAGCACTGTAGAGCGCCGCCCGAATTTGGTCATTATCGCCTGACCACGGCGAGCTCGCAGCAGACCGCCCCGCGCCCATCCAGGATGTCTAGGAGCTAAGCCGCACTCTACCGCCACCCCTGTCTAGGCCACGACCCCAGCCAAGCCATGGACCACCCTAGTCGCGCCACGCACCATGCCTCCGCGCCATGTCTAGAGCGCGCCAGAGCGCCGTGCTCGACCAGCCCCGCCAGCCCGCGCCTTGCTCTCACTGCGTACGCGCAGCCTCGCCATGATCACGCCAACCTAGCAGACACCCCGTTTGCCGCCGCGCGACCCGCAGCTGCCGCACACCGCCGCAAACACTTCTGCCACCGTGCGGAGCACCGCACGCTCCCGCCCGAACCATGCCGCCCCTTTCCACGCCATTAAGTCCTTAAGAATTGCCAAGAGACACCACACCGTCCGACGCCCTCGCCCATGCCGTTAGCCGCCTGTAGCGACGCCACCGTCGAGCTCACCACCGTACCCTTCGGTCCCCTCTCCGCGCTATAAAAGGAGGCCACCCCCGCCTCCATTCTTCACACCAATCCACTCCCCACCTCTCACTGACCTTCCCCACTTCTCCCCGGAGCAAGGCGAGCACCACCATGCCAGAATTTCACCGGAGCCCACCGCTGCTGGAGGAGAAGGGCGCCAGCGATTCTGACCACCCCAAGCCCTGTCGTGACCATGCCTCCCCTCTCCATTGTCTACCACGTCTATTGCCCCTATCGCCGACCCTAGCTGGAGCCCGGGTCAGCCCTGCGAGACCCCAACCGCCACGCTAGGTCGCATTTCTCGTCGGAGCTGTTCGTCGTCGACGATGACGCTCGACCGTTGGATTAGAATAGGATCGCACGGTCCAGATGCTTAGATACCGTTTCGCGTAGAGTGAGTCACTGACTGGTGGACCCCGTATGTCAGTAGCCCGCTGCACCGCGTAGTGCAGCTGGGCCGGCCCGTTTAGCTTTCCCGCCCAAGCCTAGAAATTCAAATGTTGTTTTTCCATTTAGGTTTAAACTAGTTTCTGTCCAGAGATTCAAAACTCAATTCGGAGAGTTTCACTGAACCAAATTGAATGATTCAAATTTTGCTAGAAAGGAAATTAAATTATCTATCCAAGCCCGTTGGATTTAAATCATATGGAGTTAGAGATAATGTTTAGTAAAAATAACAAAATAGAAACTTTTCTACATTCAAACATTTTTCAAAGATCAACCATAATAGCTTTTGAGTTGATTCCAACTCTCAAAAATCACATATGATAATATCTATCTGAATATGTAAAAATATCTAGGATTGCATGCAGCGACATTGGACTAGTACCAAAAGAATGCTATTAGGGCATTTCTAGTCGCCTTAAATCTGTTAAATAATAATCTGAAACTTTATAAAATGTGACCAACACTTTAAATCACATTCCCATGTATTAGAATATGTGGTGATGACATGTGTCCACATGATCCGATATTCTATTTGGAGAATGTTAAATCTTAATTAATTTCAATGAGTAGAAATTACTTTTCTCAAATAAGATAAATAAAACTAGTCATTATTTCATGTGATGATTGTGATGATGCTAGATCATCAAGTGTGAGCCTTAGTGTGCTAAATAGACTTAGTTAAGTATTGTTTGGTGATTGTGTACCCCGTATTCATTTATAGACGATAATACTGACCAAGGATACGAGGAGGAGGAGTTCTACCCTGAAGAAGAGGAGGAAAACTTCAATCACTGCACCAATCAAGGCAAGCCATCACTACTAAGCAAGCTAGATCTATGCAAGATATTATGAACAAGCTAGAATTATAAAAGATAACCTAAGCAAGATGCATTAGGCATGCTTTGTTTATATATCTTGATTTATACCCATCCCAAGTTTTACTTGTAAGCCTTATTCTTTTACTTTACTAACGTTCTTTACTTTTAGTATAGATAACATAAAGAGTATAAAACTAGGCCTATCTAGTTATACTTAGATGTCATTCTATGGCATGAGATTGAGATTAGCATCCCTCATTAGTGAACACTCTTAACTTAGTGGCTAGTGCTAAGCATAAAACTTGATCACTTTAGATGGGATTACTTGGTGAAAATGATTATAAAAACCTTGGAATGATGAGTCATTCTACTGAGATGTTTTGACATGTGTTGAGAAACACAAATGGATTTGATGATGAAAATGTTGAGCCATGAGCCTTGGCCCTTTATAAAAACTGATGGTTGGGTTTGAATGCGATACGATTCCAATTTTACCGTACAACCACAATACCTGAATTGGGTAAGGCTTAGCCGGAAGTTTATATGCATTAGTATGGATTCCCTCGCGGAAGAGGTTTGAGCTGAGGCTACCACTTGATGATGTCCACCTATGCAGTGCCCAGGATGGCAAATGGCCATGGATGGGAGGCCAAGCTTATAGGGGAGGTGCCTATACTAGAGTGTGTAATTGAAAAGCTATGATTGATTATCCGCATACTAAGTATGATGATTCAGGGTTATCCTTGACGGATGTATCAAATTTTGTGGTGAAAGTGTACCACCTCTGCAGAGTGTCAAACTATTCGAATAGCCGCGTCCGCGGTCATGGACAGTTGGAGTGGCTATATTGTTCCGTCGTCAAAAAATTTCATAATGACTTGTGAAATGAATTGTGACTTGACTTGACCACAACAGGGTTGTGAACATGAAAACTAGTTTCCCACTTAAGTGATTTAGAACATTAAATTAGCTTTATTTACTTCTGAACTCAGTTTAGATAAATCTGGATTTTTGCAAATAAACTTAGAGCTTAGGATTCCTACTAGAACTACCTTACTTGTTAGTGATAGTTTGCGAGTACTTAAAGAGTACTCATGGCTTTATCCCTGGCTATTCCCGTGGCCAGACTATGAGGAGGACTATCAGGAAGATGGACAGCAGGACAACTATGACAACTAGGATCATCTTCCATTGTCAGCATTGCCTGTGACCCTGAAGATGGAGCCCACTACTACGCTTATTATTCCACTGCTTGTTTGTATTAAGACTGGATCATGAGATCCTTTATTTGTGTAAGACCTTATTATGGTTTGTAATGGATGATATACTATGATCTCCAATCTGTTATGTCTCGCATAAATGGTAATCCTGGGACTGCGATGTATGGCCTAACAGGCATCTGGGATTAAAAATCCAGGTGTTGACACTTGTACAACAACATCACGGACATAATAGTACTTGATATCAATGTGCTTTGTTCTATCATGGAACATCTGATCCTTAGTAAGGTAAATAACACTTTGACTGTCACAGAACAGGTTAATGTAAGAATCATTCTGACAAAGCTCAGCATACAAACCTTTTAACCAAACAGACTCTTTGCAAGCTTCAACAATAGCCATATATTCTGCTTCGGTTGTAGATAGAGCAACAACTGGTTGCAGCGTTGCCTTCCAACTCACGGCACATCCACCTACCGTGAACACATAAACTATGAGGGACCTCCTCTTATCCAAGTCGACAGAAAAATCTGAATCCACATAGCCTGCGAGTCCCTCACCAGTCTTGCCAAACTTCAAGCAAGTGTTGGATGTGCCACGGAGGTACCTGAAAATCCACTGAACAACTTTCCAATATTCTTTACTAGGATTAGCCATGTAACGACTCACCAAACACATAGCATATGATAAGTCAGGGTGAGAGCAAACCATGGCATACATCAAGGAACCAACAGCACTAGAATAAGGAACTCGAGACATGTACTCAATATCTTCATCAGAACTAGGACATTGCAATGCTGACAATTTAAAGTGAGGAGCAATAGGAGTACTAACCGACTTTGCATCAAGCATATTAAAACGTTGAAGAACTTTCTCAACGTAACTTTGCTGACTAAGAAACAACAACCTAGATTTTCTGTCCCGTTTAATTTCCATACCTAGGATTTTCTTAGCAACACCAAGATCTTTCATCTCAAATTCACTACTTAGGTGTGCCTTCAAAGTAGTGATTTCTTTCATGCTCTTGGCAGCAATTAACATATCATCAACATATAACATCAAGTAAATAGGTGATCCATTAACAAACTTTATGTAAACACAACTATCAAACTGAGACCTCTTAAAACCTTGTGAGATCATAAATGAATCAAACCTTTTATACCACTGTCTTGGATATTGCTTCAAACCATAAAGCGATCTGTTCAATTTGCACACAAAATCCTCTTTTCCAGGAACTATGAACCCTTCAGGTTAGTCCATGTAAATCTCCTTCTCCAGTTCACCATGCAGAAAAGCAGTCTTTACATCTAGCTGCTCAAGCTCAAGATCATGCATAGCAACAATACCAAAGAAAGCACGAATAGAACTATACTTCACAACCGGAGAGAAAACATCATTATAGTCAATACCTGGAATCTGGCTGAAACCTTTTGCTAGTAACCTTGCCTTAAACCTTGGAGGCTCATTAGGAGACAAACATTCCTTTCTCTTGTATATCCACTTACAACGGACAGCCTTCTTCTGTTTAAGCAAGCGCACAACTTCCCATGTGCCATTCTTATCAAGCGATTGCATCTCTTCTTGCATAGCAGAAATCCACTTCTCGCGATCAAAGGATGCAATAGCTTCATTGTATGTAGCAGGTTCGGTATCATGCTCCACCTGTTCAGCACAACTCAAAGCATAATGAGCAATATTACACTCTTTAATTAAACAACGAGGTGGAACTATGTTATGCCTCGGTCTATCAGCAGCAATAGATTCCTGTGGCTACTGCAAAATAGTGGTGAGTGCTGAACAACATCATCATCAATATTTTGCTCGTGAGTATCATCAACGAGAACATTATTATCAACAGTTTTCTGCAGGTGCTCCACCTGCACACTAACTCCCTCCTCTCCAATAGCAACAGGAGAGGGATCTAATGGCAAGCTATCATGATACATAACGGATTCATTGAAAACAACGTTCCTACTTAACAAAATCTTTTTAGTTTCAGGATTCCATAGTCTATATACCTTAACTCCTGAACCATAACCAAGGAATATGCACTTAACAGCTCTAGGCTCTAACTTTCCATTATCAACGTGAGCACAAGCAGTGCAACCAAAAACTCTCAACTGTGAATAATCAGCAGGCAAACCTGACCATACCTCAATAGGAGTTTTTGTCTCAAGTGGAATATAAGGTGACCTGTTGATGAGGTAGCACGCTATGTTGGCTGCTTCAGCCCAAAAACGTCTATGCATACCTTCATTGGACAACATACAGCGAGCCCTCGAGATGATGGTCCTGTTCATGCACTCAGCCACGCCATTTTGCTGAGGAGTGTAAGGGATGGTGTGGTGCCTAATCATACCATCATTACTGCAAAACTCCTCAAACTCATTAGAACAGAACTCCATACCATTGTCAGTACGTAGTTCCTTTACCTTTTTTCAGTTTTCTTTTCTACCATAACTTTCCACTTCTTAAAAGCATCAAAAACATCAGATTTATGTTTCAAAAAATATGGCCACACTTTTCTTGAGTAGTCATCAATAATACTAAGCATGTAATTAGCACCACCAATAGAAGTCTTACGGGAAGGTCCCCATACATCAGCATGCACATAATCTAATATGCTTTTGGTGGTATGAACGGAAGCATTGAATTTACCTCTTTTATGCTTACCAAAAACACAGTGCTCTTAGAACTCAAACTTACCCAAGCTGCAACCATCAATCAGCTCTCTCTTAACCAATTCTGCCATGCCATGTTCGCTCATATGCCCAAGACACATATGCCACAGATTTGTTTTACCACAATCATCAGAATCATTAGAAGTAACAGCAGCAACAATACCAGGCAAAGTGCTACCTCTAAGAACATATAACTTAGCAGAATTCATATCACCTATCATGTGAATAAGAGAACCTTTTGATACCTTTAACAACCTATGCCCACCGGCGTACTTGTATCCATCAACGTCCATGGTACTCAGGGAGATCAGATTTCTGACCATGCTTGGTATGTGCTTCACCTCATTCAACGTACGTGTCACGCCATCATGTGTCCCGATCTTAATAGATCCAACTCCGACAATATGGCATGGGTTGTCATTCCCCACATGTACAAAATCTCCAGTCTGCACAGACTCATATGAACTGAACCAATCTTTGTTACAGCAAATATGAAACGAACATGCAGTATCAAGTATCCATTCATCATCACGAGATGCACAAGCATCAAAAACGGCTAAACATTCACCGTCAGAACTATCACCAAAAACAACAGCAGCCTTACCAGTACCTTGATCCTTATCTTTAGGTTGGTAAGTACCGTTCCTTTTCTCCCTATTCTGCAGCTTCCAACAATCATCAATAACATGATTAGATTTCTTACAATATCTGTAGAACTTGTCCTTTCCCTTGGACTTTGAACAACTTCTGCCGTCCTTGCTCTTATCTCGGTTCCTGTTGTTATTAAATCTCTGCTCGGTCCTGCCACAAACCTGCAGAGCTTTAGCCTTGGATGACGCCCCATCTGCATGCACCATAGTTTTCATCTTTTCCCTCTGTTTGAGGGCCTCTTGTACTTCATCAAGGGTTATTTTACCACGGCTCAATAATAATGTATCACGAAAGTGTGTATAAGAACTAAGCAACGAGCATAAGAGTAATAGAGCGAGATCCTCATCATCATATTTTACTTCCATAGATTGCAAATCAGAAATAATCTCTCTAAAAAGAGATAAGTGATTCATTACCGATCCACCTTCCTGCAATCTATGCGAGAACAACTTCATCTTCACATGCATCTTACTGGTTAGATCCTTTGACATGTAGATCGATTCCAGTTTCAGCCAAAGAGCAGCAACAGATTTCTGTGTCAAAACTTCCTGCAAATATTATTGGACAGATGAAGTTGAATCATAGACAAAGCTTTACGGTCCTTCCGCTTCTCTTCGTCAAACTAGCTCTTAGCATCATCTTTCCCGAATCCTTCTAGAACTTCATCCAGATCTGAAGTTTGGGTGAGAATCGCCCGCATCTTCACCTGCCACAAGCAGAATCTTGTGGAGTAGTCCAGCTGCGGTAGATCGAACTTCAATGACGACATGTCGCAAACCCTAGATTAGAACTTGGGGCTCTGATACCACTTGTTAGCTTTGCGACAATCAAATAATGAAGAATGATAAAGGAATCACAGCAAGGGGACAGAAATTTAAAATGGAAAAACCTCTCCAACGAAGAGAGGAAAAAACCACGGGCGCCAGCCAGCAAAACGTCACTATAACGGGGAGTGTTTACATAATGCCAGGGATTTCACAGATGCAACTTATCCTAGTCGGCAGCTTACAAGAGGTATATATAGCGGTGATAACCTAGGTCATCAACGATCCGTACCGCGAGGGGCTGGCCTCGCTCTGCTCCATCAGAAGTTAGTCTCCTTAATAGAATTTGGATCATACTTCAACAAGGGCAGCCCAACCAATAGACCGCAGCCTGCCAGATTCTTTTGGAGTAGCGACATTCAAAGAGGATGTGTCTGGCAGTCTCAGCACGGCACATACATAGCTGACAAACTGGATGATGTGGCCAACCCCGCTTGTCCAGACGATCAGAGGTACAAAGTCTATTTTGCACGGCGAGCCAAGCGAAGAAACGACATTTGGGGGGCACACCTTCCAAACCAGCTTGTCAAAAGATCAAGGAATGGACCCCAAGAACTGCACATTGTATGCTGATGTTGAGGAGTAAGCTCCCGATTGTGTTAGGGTCCAAATGATGGTGTCATCGATGCCCGGTGTTAGTGCAATGTCTTGCAGATTTCCCCAAAGGTCAACAAACTGCGACATGTGGTCAATAGTGAAGTTCTCCACTTTAATGTCCAAGATCCACTAGTTGTTCCGAAGAGCGTCATGGATAGATCGCTTTTTCCTCTTGGAGGCCCCAAAGATGAGGGGCGCCAAAGCCTTAGGCATGGATCCGTTCAGCCAGGTGGAATTCCAAAAGGATGCTTTCATCCCATCACCAATGTTGACTTTTGTTGCTGCGTTAAAAAGCTCCCTATCCATGTCATCATTTGGGGTTTTCATTCCAACCCAGAGCTTCTCAAGAGCTGTCCATTCGAGCCACAGCCACCGAAGACGCAGTGCCCTAGCAAACTTTTCCAGGTCAAGGATCCCTAAGCCCCCAATCTTTTTTGGACGACAGACTTTTACCCAGCACAATTTGCATTTTCCACCATTGACGGAGGCCTTGCAAGCCCATAGCATCCCTCTTCTAATCTTGTCAAAAGCTTTCAGAGTTCCCTTATCAGCTTTGATTGCCGTGAGCAGAAAAATTGGCAAGGCCGTAAGTACATATTTCACCAAAGCCGTGCAGGCGGCCACATTGGGGAATTTGGCTTTCGAAGAGTTGATTCTAGAGGCAACCTTGTCGATGAGGGGTTGAAGGTCAATGCGACAAGATACTTAAATGGGAACTTCGATGGCGAAGCCGGGAAATCTAGCAGAATGGCCTCAAGGTCAATATTTGAGCACCGAATAAGCACGACCGAGCTCCTCTCCACATCAGTTACTAGCCCAATGACCTCCCCAAAGTTCTGGAGGATGGATGATAGGTTTGTGACGTCCTGTGCCTCTGAGGCCAAGAAGATGATAGTGTCGTACACATAGAGAGAAATACAAGATTTCAAGAAACTACCAGGCAGTTGTTGGAGGAGTCCAGCCTCAGTTGCCAATTCCAAAAAATTGTAAGGGGTCGATTGCCAGGTCGAAGAGGAGCGGCGATGGCGGGTCCCCCTGCCTCAGGCCACGCCCATGGGGGATCTTTGCCTAGATGACCACTGAGAAGAACACGTGATGTGGCGGAGGAGAAAATCAAGGCAACCCAAGCCCACCACCTTGGAGGGAAACCCCTGTGCTGCATGAGGTCGAGGATATAATCCCAGCGCACAGAGTCAAAAGCTTTGGCAATATCCAACTTGACCAAGAGGGTCGGAGTGCACGTCTTGTGGAACTTACGGGCAACATTTCTGACATACATGAAATTGTCATGGATGCTGCAGGACTTGATGAAAGCACTCTAGTTGCTTGAAATAATATCATCCATCTTTGGCTGCAGTCGGAGAGCCATTGCCTTGGCGCTGATTTTAGGTATCGAATGAATTAAGCTGATAGGCCTAAACTCAGCCACACATTTCGCACCCTCCTTCTTGGGAAGCAAGTCAATGTTTGTTGAGTTGATGACGTGGAGGTTATTTACCGAAAGCTTGGAGAACCCATTAAATTGACACTCATGATGTCATCCTTCACAATGTCCCAGCAAGCACGAAAGAAAGCCCCAGTAAAGCCATCAGGTCCTGGATCCTTGTTAGGAGGCATAGCATGAATAGAAGATTTAATCTCTTATTCAAAGAAAGGGAGACCAAGATCCTCCAGGTCCTCCATGCTAGGGTCAATAGCTTCCCAATTGAAATCCAGGAGGCAAACCTCAGGCTCCCCTAAAACAGCAGAGAAGTGATCATGAATGAGTTGCTCTTTCTCTTCGTGTGAAGTGGCCCAACCAGCTTACGCTTTAATCTTTGAATCGTATTCTTCCGATGCCGGGCATTGTCGCGAAGGTGGAAGAAAATTTTGTGTTTCAATCACCTTCCTTTAGGTAAGAGATTCTTGATGCCTCCATCTATGTTTTATTTTGTCTGATTAGTTTGATAGTGTCCGTTGCTTAGTTACTAATTTACCCATCTCTGAGTATATGCATGTTATCTCGAAGGACTTATGATGAATAATAGCATGTTGATAGCAGATACTTGTATCTGGTGCCGATAGTTGTTGGCATCTGGAACTAATTCTATACTGTCTTCCAGATTCACAGCTGCGATTTCTGAAATGCTGCTTCAGAGCATGCTCACCGACCTGTATCTGCTGCCTGCCCTCCCACATGACAAGTGGTCTGAAGGTTGTGTTAAAGGTTTGAGGGGCTGGGGTGACACCACTGTCAACATCTACTGGGGGAAAGGGGAGCTCCAAGAAGCAGTGGTGTGGTCTAAGAACAGAGACATTCCAGTTTTGTAACACCCTCAAATCGGCCCTATGAAAGTTTTAGCCCTTACCGCCAAACCCGCATAGAAACGATTCAAGGACGCCCACTAGGCACTTTCGTGCGGGTGGAAAACGAAGTAATACCATTACACAACAGTCCTCGATGGGACCCAAGAACAGATATATATATACAACAGCGACTGAACGAGTCAAGAATACAGATATATAATACAAAGATCCAAATCACCTTGAAAACGTTACAGCGTCCGAGTACGGACAAGATGCAAATGGGGCTAAGAGCCCTGAAGAATAACCAATGGCGTCCATAACCCTGCCCAGGCCAAGCCGGAAGGGTAACCCTGCTAACGACGTTGATCTCAAACCTGCTAAAACAAAAGGGGTGCCGACAAAAGGCAAAGGAAAAAGAGGAGCGTCAGTACTGAGGCCAGTACACGGCGAGGCTAGAATTCGGCGGCTCTCGCCTACATAGGTATGGTGGACTGAAGCGGCAGCGCAACAACACTAAACAACCTATAGAGACTCAGTAAAACTGGCGGCTATTAGAGAGGGATAAGAAAGACCTATTTGGATCCAACCTGACACTAACACCAAACATACCCATCCTGGTATTTCCCCCTCGAGACCAAATGAGGAAGTCAAGCCGAGGAAACTCACACGGTTGGCAGTTCTTTCCATGGCAGTTATCCAACTTACTATTCATCTCAGATACAAGTCAAATTATAACAGTAAACTTTAGTTATAGTTGTCTATGATCGGGAAACTGTGCTCCAAGTCATCCATAACCGCGGACACGGCTTTTCGAAAGATTTAACCCTGCAGGGGTGCACTAAAGTATCCACACGCACTTCAACCCTTTTTGCCAGATCAATTAACATACACCCATCGGTATGTCGGCGGGGCCTAAGTCATGATGTTTCCCAGACCCAAAGCAAGTACATGGGGGCCACCCCACTAAGCTACCCGCAACGAGTCGGCCGACTCCGGAACGGACCCAGGGTTTGTGCCAATGGCTGTAAACGACTGGGAACCCGAAAGTGCGACTGGGCTTGTCGATACCGTGAAAACATTCCACATCCTAAACAGTACAGGTGCTCCACGCACAATCTTAAATAAAGCAGTAAAACATGGCATAAGTACAGAATAGTAATAAAGCCCCAAACTACTTGTGGCCCCCGGCATAGTACTTTGAAATTAGGTAGTAAGCCGATGGGGGTGCCCACACACCCCACCTGTGGTTAGCGCGCTCGATCTCTGAACAAGTGTCAAGAACTCGGGTCCTAGGTGGACACAAGTGGGCGGTTAAAAACCAAATATTGACTATTACCCACCGGTGCCTCTACATTATATCTATCATCAACATTAATGGATAAGCTGTAATTAGAATCATGATCAGCTCCACCATTAAACATCTGCCAACCCCCCAACAACTGTGGAACATCGACGACGCGAAGCAACACCTGAGCAAGCAACTACGACTCACAGGGCCAACTGTCTAACAAGCAACAGGTAATAGGAGGTGTCCCAGGCAATATAACGGCTGCAGGAATATAACTGGTAGGGAACACTAAAGCATCGCGACACGGATAGCAATAGATTAACAGGAGAAAATAAAGACTATAAATGCAAAATAGGTAGAAAGGGGGAGAATGCTCGCCTGGGAAAACATAGCCGAAGAGACATTATCCGAAGGACTTGCCGATACTCGCATCCACTCAACGGCCTAATTCGCGAAGAAGCAGATCACTAAAAGAAACACCGGATGCAATGTTTAATACTACAACAGAAGAATCGGCATGTCTATGATATGATGCATGGCATGGCAAAGATGCGATGCAACTAGGCAATATTAAGCGGAGCCGGGGTCCCGGCAATTAATATTAAGTTCAACTTATTCTACTGCCCCAAAATTAAATGTTTAACATCATGGTATAATATGGCAAGAGGTGATCTACACAAAATTAAATGGAGTTGGGACATATATAAATTAATGCCTCATATATTCCATATGTTATTTATTAGGTGAATATGCAAACCATCGCCAACCCGCGTGATACATGATGCAAACCAATATGAGGATGATATATTAATAATCTACACATTTGTTGATTAAAAGGATATATACTTTGTATTATTTGATTTTGTAGAACAAAAGTTATGAAATAGGCAGATTATTTTATAAGATAAAGGAATTATAGGAACAGTAGCAGATTAGACTTGGACACATAGGCATTTTATTGTGGGATTTGAGCTCCGGATCAACAAGTTAACAAAGTAGAAATCAAACAACTGGAGTGCTGCTACGTGTGTTTGAACTGAGAAAAGTGTGTCAGTTTATAACCATATATATACAGTCCGGAAGTTACAGCGACAAAAGAAAGAAGGAATTGGGTACTGTTTATATTGTACAGTAGTGACGAGTAGAACTCGAGCTGTGTTGATTTACATGGAATGAATCAATGGGCTACTGATTCGGGATTTGGCATTGGTTATCGTTGCCTTTGAGCAAGCCAGATACCGAAACTAGGATGTGGCAGCCTGACGACGACCAGAAATTGGAGGCGATGACACTGAATCCCTAAAGAACACCACAACGGCGACAGATAAATATGCAAAACTTTGAAAGGATAAAGAAACGAGCAAACTAGGGCTAGAACTTGTGCTCTCTCGCCTGCAGATCGGAGAGAGTACCACCAGGTTGAGGTTCGCATGATGAACATCAACGAAGATGCAGCAGCACAAGCAGAAGAAGGCTCGGAACTTGGCAGAAAAGCGGCGCACGCAGACCGCCGAACTGAAACTGCGGCGTCAGATTTACAATGAGATTGACCCAACTTCAAAGGATCATTCCAAATGACACAGGTCTCAGATTTTCGTGCAGTTTGTTGCTTTGCAAAGCTGGATGTGCCTAGATTAAGGGAATGTGACGTGCAGGTGCTGTGGTCAATTTAAGAGGATGGAAACAAGCAGGGAACAGAGGGGGAAAGAGATGTCGCCCACTCGCGCTAGCAGCAGTCTACGGCGAGCGGCGCGGGAGTTGACGGCGAGACAGCTCTGGTGGCGGGTTTATTTTCGGAGGCGAGTTCGAGGAGGTAGGCGTCCACAAGGAGGTGTTGTGGGACACGCTGGCGCAGCTTGGAGGCGACCTGAACGACGGCAAGCGGCGCGAACTACAGCAAAGCTGCCGGGCTCGAACTCCAACATACCAGTGCGACAAGGAAAAAATAAATGAGCAGGCTTAGGGGGAAGAGGCATAAGCTCACCCTGAAGAACTTGGTGGCGCTGATCGGCTCAGAGGAGGACTGAGTCGGTGACGAAGATGGTGTACTAGCAGCGACGCTCTTGGTCTCCGCCGGGAGGAAGAGGATGGCGGCGATTCGGCCTCGTATGGCTGCTCCAGCTAGGTGCGCTCGACGCGGGTGAAGATGACCAAGCCACTGCGGTCCTCAGCTGCCTCCGGCGGTGACTAGGACGACAGCGCAAGGGCCCGCACGGCGGCGGCCATGGCAGAGAAGGAGACCCTTTTCAGGTGAGGGGAAAAGAAAAAGGTGGAGCGGGGTGGTTGGATTGGTCGATAGAGCCTCATATGCATTTTGTGGTTAGGTAGAGTTCGAGTTAGGATGGCAGGAGGAGGATCACGCGTGCATCGATGCTCACGGGCTCTTCAGGTGCGTAGCTGAAGAAGAGAAATAGGACTAGGCATATCTGTTCAGGTTGGTTCATGCATACGTGAAGGCCAGGTTCAGAAAGAGGCTCAAAAGTCAGCTCACCTGGGTTTTGGATTCAGGCAAGATAAAAATCCTCCCAGATATGCTCTGTTGAATTGATTTCAAAAATTGCCTGAATATCTAGAATTTGGAGGAGAGGAAAACAAGATAAAGATCGTGTGTTGAAGATGAGGGGAGAAGCATCACACAAGAGAAACAGAGGTGGATATATTACGTGGCAAGATTGATATCATAAGAGATGGAAAGATAAAATAATTGAGAGAGCAAACCACATGATGGGGATATAAAGCAAGGATTGATTCAACGGAAAGGGTAGAAATAGAATAGAAGGGATAAACACATGAATTAGAGAGATAAATTGCAATATCCAAAATAAAAAATATTTAGGACCAAAACCAGTGGCATATTATAATGCAATAATTTAAATATTGGGTGTAGCTGATAGGTGGGGAGGTTGGGGTAGTATTAGGGTTAGGTCTAGGGTTTTATTTATAGGTGGCCGACAGGGCTTTTGGGCCGGCTGGCTGCCTTCCAAAAATAATCTAAATATTTTATTTATTAAAAACGGCGCTTTTAAAATCCGCTCGTAGATGAAATAAAATATTCCGGTCAATCTCGGGTTTTGATTTGAAATAAAGACGGGGCGTTTAGAAAACCAGGTTTTTCGAAAATAGTTTTAGACAAAACCATGCTTGATAATGACGATGCTCAAATGCAATGTGGCATGATGACATGAGCATGCGGTCATGATGATGCAATGCACAAAAACACAGCGATTTTCTAGTAGTGGTTTTAGCGGGATGCCACAAGTTTTAAGGCTACATTATGGCGAGAAAGTTGGCATGGTCACTGTGGCAGTTGGTAATGTTTACAAGTTCAATGCGGGCTTACAGTGCGTAGAGACATGGACCCTTGAAAAATGCACACTTGAGTGTGTTGGCTTGGTCAAATCGGTCATTATGTATGGACATGCATGTATATATGAGTTTGCATGATGAAGAGGGCAGCCATGTCGGAGCAGTGCCCTGACCTCACACACAGTACATACATCATCATTAAATCGGAGGCCACACCCAACCACCCAACGAGCTGGATAGAGGCACAAGCCAGGCCGTAGACCCTCAACACGCACTAGCACACATGCTCTAGAAGTCGTCGCCGCCATCTTTCACCGACCCATCTTCGAGACAGGGATCTAGTCATTGACCTTGCTAAGCCTGCCGCGATCCTGCCTTGTCGCCACGCCCACATATCAGCACCCAGGTGGGCTTCACGACACTCCCACGCGCATGCTGTGATCGGGCGGGCTGCATGCCACTCTCGTGTTAGCAGCCAGGTAGGTTGGGTCGTTGGGTAAGACATGGAGTTGTCTGCTGCGTGGTGCATGACGCAAACTCTACCACAGTTCACAACTTCCATAATAACATGTTTGCTCCTGTTACGTAGAGCGGTGACGGTGAGTTCCTGCAGATGTCGGCGTGGGCGCACTCTACGAGTCCAGGTCATCGCCATGTCGCTCCGCATGCTTGTGCACCTCAGGAGGTGGTGGCTCACCGCAACAGCGTCCACCAGGCCACTGACACGCTCTAGCGGCTTGATTCGTCTACATCGGTGCCAACGAGGTTAGTAGTGGCAGCATCGATGCGGCGAGCACGTGCAAGTAAGATATGAAGATGATGGCCATCGTGGACTATCATCCAGGGTTTGGGGCAAGTGCTTAGACATGATCCTGGCCGACAAGTAGGTTTTCATCAGCACCCATAGCCTCAGGCAAATCACCGAGAAGTTCAATTCCATGTCGACCAACGTCAGGCGCATTGTGTCCTCTACCTTCTCCTCATGTTGCACGTGCAACAGTGGAGGGGTTCTAGCTCGTGCTGATCAGCATGGAGGATGCATCAGACATATGTGGGATTCAAAACAAGGACAAAGTTTTGAAAGGAAATACAACTTCAAGGGCCTATTAGCAAATATGCAGGTGTGCAGTACGTCTCTCAAGCCCAATTGTCTACATTACACCGTTCAACGAGGTCAAACCGATTTAGGACCTCGTGTGACACATTTATGAAAGATTTAAATCTCGTGTGACACATTTATGAAAGATTTAGGACCTCGCTGACACATTTATGAAACAATTAGAACATGAATGTTCAATTTTAAAGAATAGTGACGAAATGCAAGGAAAAGAATTAGGAACACGGTTTACTCTTTACTCTATTAACCAGCTGAGTGGTGGCCTTCTCTAAAAAAAGTTGAGTGGTGGCCTTTGAGCGGCTCTAATGAAACCCCTAAAATCGCGAACTGTAAATCGCGTTTACATGTCACAAAAAAGCACTTTTACCATCTAGAAATAGCCGTGCAGAATGGAACCCGCAAAATCGACCTATAGTATTCTCTTTTACGGGTAGAGTTTGCGGGTTCCATTCTGCGCAGAGGCTGTTTTCGGACGGTAAAAAACAGGATCTCAATATTTTCACATGTCAAACTTCCATTCTGCAAATTGATTCAATCAACAAGTGCAATAAATAATTGGAACAAAATGATCATCCACATTATCTAAATCAAATTACAGCAATCAAATTACAACAAAAGTTTGAACCAAATAGTTTCAATCAAATCATACAACGACAATGTTTAATTGTACACAAACACAATGTAGATCATTGGCAGCCATGCCTCGCCCAGTGGTGCCTGATGAGATCCTTTTGAATTTGTGCATGGGTTCCCTCGTGCTCAATTTGCTTGTAGGATTCAAGAAAATCTTGAAGGCGATGAGGGTTCCTTTGTGGTTTCACTCGGCTCCCACATTGTCATAGAAACACTCCAAGTCAAGATCTCTCTCATCCTCGATGATCATGCTGTGAAGAATGACATGTCATGTCATGATGTTCTTGAGGGTTGGCATGTCCCAAAGATGAACAGGACCTCGCACAATAGCAAATCTAGCTTGCAAAACTCCAAAAGCTCTCTCAATATCCTTTTGGGTTGCCTCTTGTGCCTTGGAAAATACAACTTCTTTTCTTGTTGGTGGACCATGAATATTCTTCACTAGGGTTGTCCAATCAGGATATGTGTCATCGACTAGATAGTAGCCTATTGTGTCCTCATATCTCCCAATTTTGTAATTGCAAGCAGGAGCTTCTCTGTTGCCAAGTTTTGCAAATACA
Organism: Avena eriantha; assembly: GCA_910589775.1. Classification (NCBI taxonomy): domain Eukaryota; kingdom Viridiplantae; phylum Streptophyta; class Magnoliopsida; order Poales; family Poaceae; genus Avena; species Avena eriantha. The sequence continues at coordinate 210,827,815 of OU342741.1, read as the reverse complement.
TGTGATCGATGCAAGAACATTGATGTCATTTAGTGATCCCGGCAAGCCCAAAAAATAATGCCAAATACACAAGTCCTCCGATGCTATGGCCTCAAGCACAATCATTGGATCGTGACTTTTATCGCAGTACAGTCTGTGCCACGCTTTCGGGCAATTCTTCCACCTCTAGTGCATACAGTCCACACTTCCAAGCATGACCGGCCAACCTCTCCTCTTGTTCATCTGCATTAATCGGATGGTGTCTTCTTCTTTGGGTGATCGAAGGTACTCTTCACTAAACAAGTGAATCACCAGCCTAGCAAATTGCCACATAGATTCAATGGTTGTATCTTCACCAATGCGAAGATAATCATCACAATAATCTATGGGCGCGCCATATATCACACGCATGATTGTGGAGATTTTATGGTAAGCGTTGAACCCAAGAACCCCTGCTGAGTCTCTACTATGTTGGAAGTATGTGATGTTGGCCTCACAATCTTCCACAATTTTGACGAACAATTCTCGACGCATTCGATACCTACTATGGAAGAGATGGGGGGGTAGGTTGGTACCTCAACAAAGTAATCTTGCATGAGGGAGTGGTGGTCAGGCGCGCGGTTGAGTAGGAGGCAAATATGACCGGGCACCAAGCCAGACTGCCGATTCACGAGCATGAACCTATCCTCATTCTCCTTGACGGCGAGGATGATGGCCAACTTTTCGGTGTCTTTGTCGTGGAGCAGCTCGTCGAGGTCGGAATCGTCGGAGGAGGACAAGTCGTCAAAAAATAACTCCTCACTCTCGCTCAGCTCCAAAGATATCTGCAGCAAACACGCAGGCCATCAAGATGGTGGTTGGCGAGGTTGATTCGGCTGGCGGCGGCAAGGGGACCAGATCTTACCGCGACATGGTGGGCAAGGTCGATTTCAGCATTTTTGGCAGCGGCATCGCGCACAACAAAACATGTGGTGGTCGGATCTATTCGCTTGCATGTAGAGCGTCGGGGAGGAAGGCGACAAGGATGGGGCAGTGGCGGCGGGTGGAAAGAGGAGAGGGAGAGGAAATATCAGTGCACCAACCTCCGTAGCGAGAATAGTGTTCGCGCTCGGGTCGATTACCTGCCCCGGGAATGTACAGGTCGATCGATAGTTTTCTCTGTCGCCCGCAAAAAACTTAAGGGCCAGCGGCTTTTAGGTAACCACTAGACCGCCACTATCTCGTGGAAACCCAAAAATGGCGGTTTATTTATAGTTTTCGCGATTTTAAAGGCTCCGTTAGAGCTGATCGTAATCTGGTCGGAACTGTAAAATTCCGGCGAGTTTGCACGTCCGCGAGCAAATGGTCAAGCTAGTGGATACTATGAAAGACCCTGACCCGTATATATTTTTAAAGGGGCGCGAGAATGCAACCTCCCAGCCTATACAAGTAGCACTCTGATGGGCGGTTACATGTTGAAACTGTATTATCTACACCGCTCACGTATGTTGGCCGCCAGCCATACACCGTCCCTCCAGCCACAAAATACGAACCACTCTGGCAAAATTTGAAGGGTTCCATAGCAGAAAACAAAAAAATCTTACGTTGAAATGTCCTAACTGCCCAATATTTATCTATGTAGTAACATAGTAATGATTAGAGCATATAGAATATATACCCTTGTAGACCATACGCGGTTAACATTCCGAGAGGAACATGGTTGAACTAGTCGAACTCGTGGTCGACTTCAAGGTCACGACTGTAACTACCTCGGTGAATTACGCTCTTAGTTGCATGCCTGGATGAGCGAAAGTGGTTAAGATAGTACGGTGGGGCCCAGGGGCCACTCACAGGTAGACCTTTCGGCCGTCCTAACCACTTTCAGAACATCGGGACAAGAACGAGCGGCGTAATCGGCAGGCGAAGGGATCAACTACATACACAAGTGAGTATGTATGCAAGCCACCATACAACTGTTCACATAGCCATTCCATCTAAAAGAAATAGAAATATCGCAACGCCATACGACAAGATCCAAATATCCTAGATAGAGATAATAGTTTAGGATAGCTCCTCATACATCAAACATCAGAGTATCCGGCGGAAACGGAAAACAAGATCCGAGTACGGATAAGAAGCAAATCGGCATAAGATGCCACATAAATAAACACATCCCGCCCACAGATCTCACGGATCCCCATCCCCCGAATCTCTACACCGAGTGATCGTTGCCAACATCATCCGTCTCCTCCACCCAGTATCCATCTTGCGAATACACCTGTTCATCTGAATCAAACAATTTATTGTGTGAGACCCTAGGGGTACTCAGGAAGTCTTTATGCCTCTAAAGGGGACATAACCTGGGATGACGCAATTGCAGCAAAAGATAATAACTAACAAGTCTATAGATACTCGTTAACCATCCGCCTAACCAATGATAGACGGATGTCCGTTAATTAGTAACAATAGTTATAATAATATAATTAGCAGATCCATCCTCCTTCTCGCTTACCAATGAGAAAGCGGACGAACAACCCATCCATTGGCAGTTTTATTAACCATTCCATGAGCATTGCACTATTTACTAGTCAGATATTTAGTCAGATTAAAAGCGGTACTTTAGTTATACTTGTCTATGATCGAAAAACTGTGCTCCAAGTCGTCCATAACCGTGGACATAGCTTTCAGAAAGATTTACCCTGCAGGGGTGCACAAATAGCAACACACACTCGATCAACCTCGGAAAAACCAACTCAAAACCCAACGAGGCATTCACAACAAAGCGATCACATGATTCAGAAATATTTCAGGGGGCCACCCCATTAAGCTACCCGCAACGAAGCTAGCTGACTCCGAGACGGACTCAAGGTTTGTGTGGACGGTGGTAAACGACTGGGAACCCGATAGTTTGACTGGGCTTGTCGATACAGCGAAAACGTGTCACGATCCAAAATAGTACATGTGCTCCACGCACAATCGTAAATAAACAGTAAAGATGGCATAAGTACAGGATAGTAATAAAACCTCAAACTAATTGTGGCCCCAAGAAATAGAAATGAATCAAGCTCGGGCTCAGGGGGGGTCCATAAGGCCTCCCGGATGTGGATAGTGCGAATAGTCAAGGAACAGGGATCAAGTACTCGGGGTCCTACGGGACACTAGTGAGCAGAAAAACCAAATAGCAGATATTGCTCACCGGTGCCTCTTTCATTAGTTATCTCATTACTACTCGGGTTAAGTTGTTTAGGTACCTCGTTATCCATCAGACACTCACATACCCTACACATGCTTTTCTACGACTCGCATGGCTCAAACAACTCCTGTAGTAATGGCTCATGGGATGGAGGAACAAGCTTCGGTAGGGTTTTAAAAGTAAAGGCTATGCAGTACTTGGGATTCAATTTAATGCAATTGCGACTCAATGATGCAAGGAAAGATAGAGACAATAGGTACTATATGTATGCAAGCATGTGGTAGTGCTTGCCTGGCAGCTCAGTTGAAGCGAGAGATGGATCTGGATAGAACTCCTGTGATTCCTAATAATTCCCCTGCTCGGCGTCTATTCGAAGAAGAACCAAACAAACAAGGGCCAACATAAATAAAGTGCATAAGCATATAAATTAAAATGCGACAAGCAAACAAGCATGCCATGATGAATGATGCACAATTTACATGGCAATAAAGTAGCATGGCATGGTGAGGTGTGGGGACAAGAATAATTCATTTTATTATTTATTTGATCAAGTTTTATTGCGATAAACAGTTCTGATTTTTAATAATGACATGATGCATGCTTCAATTCAGAACAAGGAATGCATAGATAGAACGGGCTCGTCGCGCTGATCGATTTAGACATATTATTTGTCGAATTTGGAGTTGTAGGATTAAAGTTATTAATTTATTAAGAAAAGGGCATTTAATGTAATTTTAATCATCTCGAAATTTTAAAGTGTTCAAACATTATTTTGAATAGCATATTTGAATTCCTCACATTTTTCTGATTCCAAAACATATATCATTTGTATTATTTGGATTTATAATTTTAAAGTTATTTAAAACAGATTTAAATTTATATTAAAACATTTCTGTATATTCATTTTAATTAAAACAGAAAAGCGGGCCAACTTTTTCTACTCAGCCGTAGCTAGCCCTAGCCACAGACAGGTGGGGCCTGATGCACCGCAGGCCCACGTGACAGAGGCGGGCCGGGCTCGGCACAGAGGGACTGCGGGTTGAGAAACGGAAAGGCCGGGTGCCTAAACGTAAAACTGCCACGGCCGATGACAGGCGGGCCCGGACTGGACTGCGGGTTGATGCAAAAGAGTGTGTGTGGGGGGGTATCCGCAAGATTGACAGCGCTACTGTTTTTCTTCTCGGTTTCTGACGGACAGAGCGGCGTCAGAGGACGGTGCGCGGCGCGGGGGTTTGAACCCGCGACCACGGCGTGTGCGCAGAGGACGGAACCAGTGCGGTGGGGTGGGGGTTGCTGACAGGGAGTGGCTAGGCGGCTAGATCTACCTCTGTGACGCCACGGTCTGGAAATCGACCGCGAACGCCGGCGCCCAGAGAGCGTTCGACGGAGCGATCGACACGACCAGGACACGACTGTGACGGCGAGGATGTCTGGGAGGGTCGGGCGCTCACAGCAGGGAGGTTGGTGCAGTCAGATTGGGCCGGGGAACGGCGGATCGGCGATGAGGCAGACGAACGGCCGGTTTAGGGTTTCGCCGGCCGTGACGGTGTGCGGCAGGGCTGGATCGGCTCCTCCTCGCTGCTGTGCACGGGGCGACGCAGAGGAGCACCACGGTCTTCCTCGAAACCTCTCACACCGCGCCCGCCTCCTCGATCCGTAGGTGGCAGCCGAAGCCGAGGTGGTGGCCGGAGTAGGCAGAGGTGGTAGCGGGGAAGAGAGGAGCGGCGTAGCGGCCAGGGGTGGAGCAGTGGGACACGGTAGAGGCGAGAGGGTGGAGATTAGGACGGGAGTAGAAGGGGGGATGTCGTGAGGACTCGGGGTGGAAAAAGGTGGCTCGGGTGGTCACCTTTCCCTCCTTCCTCACGTGCTAGGCATGGGGAGGCCAGGCAGGCAGCTGCAGGTGGGGCTCGGCAGGGAGAGGGGCTAGGCTCGGGCTGGTGGGGCTGCTTGGCAGCGAGCGAGAGAGGGGAACCGATGGAGAATGGGTAGATGGCATGTGGGTAGGGTTGGGGTGATGGCTCGGGTTAGGGTAGGGGAAGTGGATGGGGTAGCTAGGTGGGTTCCTGGCTGGCAGAGAGAGAGAGAGAGAGAAAGAGCAACTAGGGGTGCTCGGCATGGTGAGGGTACGGTTAGGTTAAGGTTGGCATGGAGGGATCAGCATGGTAGTGAGGGGTGGTAGGGTGGTTAAGGTGTGAGGTTGGGTGCAACTAGGGTTTAGGGGTATGGGGAAGATGGAGAGGATTAAGAAGAGGTAGGGGTAGGCTTAGGTTTGAGTTAGGGTTTAGCTATGTAGAGAGAGAGGGAAGTGACTCATGGGCACATGTATGCACACATGCATGTGTAGATGATGGACAAGGTGGAAGGGATAGATGTAGGAGGTAGGGTTTTTGGTTTAGCACAAGGTGATGGTGAAGAAAAACTCAAGAAAAAGAGAGAGAGGTGGGGTTTATGGGAAAATGATCCCACATGATCATGCATAGATGGGGTGATGGATGAAGAGAGAGGGGTAAGGTTTGATGGTAAGCAAAAGAATGGCCAACCTGGATTGATTCTCAAAGGATCATGCTCCACTTCCAAAAATACAAGAAAAACCCAAAAGAAGGGGATGGTGGTGAGATTTGCATGGCCCATGCAAAAGCATTAAATGCCATATTTTCTTCTTGTCAAAACAATAGATAATTCACATGGCATTCATTCACATGCATTCCAAAAATATGGATCTATTCCAAGCCAAAAGAATTAAAAAGAAGGTTCTATGTGGAGTAGATGGAGATGATCATATTTGAATATAATTTGGACTTGCTAGTGTGTATGTTCCACTAGAAGTTTAATAGTCCCAAAAATATTCCAACATGAGCATCATTCATAGTGATCCCATATGGAAGCTTGAAAAGGGGTACCACTCACAAGGCATGCAAAGGTGGCTCCACATATCAAAAATGTGAAGACAACATGATGCTTGCATGGGAACATGTGGAGTGGTAAGAAGGATCCATCCCAACCCACATGAGCTAGATTTAAATGCCAAAGGAAAAGTAAAGCTCATGGATAATTAGGATGGTTGAATTATAAGTAGTGACAAAGAAAGGTGATGGAATTGAATAAAAGATATGCCCCCAACTCAACTTGGGCATCAAGCATTTATCAAGAACCAAATACAATATATCAAGAGTCAAATACAATTACTAATGCATATGAGAGAAGAACCAAATGAAAAGGGGTTTTATATGATGCTCAAATGCAAGGTGGCATGATGACATGAGCACGATATAATTATGATGCAAAAATTATATGTAGGAAGTAGCAATTATATTACTAGACCATGTAGCATTACATATGTTAGACAGATGGGATGCTACAACGACCTTGCTCCATCGTGCAGCAGTTTCGGCTCATGACATCCAAGATGCCCTCATATGAGGCACCCTCGAGATTTCGTACACATCTGGTGTATGATGACGATGTCTGACTCCTTGATCCTTCCGGGAGTGCGGAAGTAGATCTCTGGCTTGGAATCCCCTCAACGCAACGGCGTGCTGCAGGTGTAACGTCTCTTGCACGCACAGTCCTTTCTTGGAGACAACTACACAGAGAGAGGGGGTAATTCCCTAAGAAAAATGCCTTAGAAAACATCTCAAATTTTGTGTTTAATCCGACCCATGGGCAACCCTTTATATAGGAGAAGGGAGGCGTGCCCTCCTCTTTGGGTGTCCCATGTGGGACTAAATGTTAAAGGAAAAAAGGAAAGGAAAAAGGGGGTAGCCGGCTAGGCCAACTACCCTTAGCCCAGCAGCAACCAGCCGCCAGCCGGGTAGGCTAGCTGCGCCTCCCGTGACAAGCGCACAACAGCTACTGGCGGCCACCAGCGCTGGCCGGGTGGGTCGGCCACTCGTCCCACGACCCGATAGCACAGCGCCCGGGTGGGACAGCTACTCGCCTTCAACGGAATATGCTCGCGCTAGCCTAGCATGGGTGGGATGGTTGTGGCTACGGCAGCCCGACATCACAGCACCCGGGTGGGCCAGTTACCCGCATGTGGCCCAGCTGGCGTGCGCGCGGCCAACCTGTGTGCGGCCCAGTGTGATGCCTAGCTGCGCCCGCCCACTCGCCTGTGTGGGCCGACTAGCCCACACATAGTGGTTGGTTTTGTTGTTTCTTTTCCTTTTCAGGGTAGCTTTCTCCTTGCCAATTCCCTCTGGGGTTTTGGCCTAATGAGAAAGTTTCCCTATAAAATTTAATTTAAATATTTATTTAGTACATATTAATTCATAATTAATATATTATACATGCATATGTTAAATCTCCATTTATCTGAAACACCTTTTGGTCCTTTCCTTTCTTTCTTTCCCTAAACAACTTTAGATCTCTCTTTGGAATAATTCTGGCTTTCTCTTTCTCTATTGTGATTCCAACTTATAGAGTATCTCTAGCTGAAAGTACCGTTAAGCGTATTTCCCCACGGCTCGGGAATGGAACAAACATGATCTCATCAATGATCAATAGCGGGACCGAGATCCCATAATGACCCCTGTGCATTCCATGATGACAATGTCGTTTGAACCATAAAACATCGAGTCCAATTCCCTTTTGTTTCTTTGATACGACTTGTCCGAGATCCGATGATTTGTATCACATACCTTGTTCAATCTTGTTACCAACAAGTTCTTTTTTACTTGTTACCGTGATATTACATTCCCGTGACCTAGTCACATGTTGCAACATTATGGATGTAATCTTACCAAGTCGGCCTTATGTATCTTACCTGTCACGGGGTGAAAAAATCTTGGTCTTGATTCATAAGTCATCTACTGTTCCTTTGTAATACCTAGTGTACACCTTTATAATCACCGTTTCATCGAGTGATGTTTGATGCAGTTAAGACAGAATAATATGATCTCACTATCCAAGGAGAAGGAGACTGCGTTTCTAAGTATTGCAACAATGAACTTTGTGACTTGATTGTGTTGCAATCTTTGGTTAATGTCCATCACATCATTCACCAATGATATGACCTCGTTGTCAATTTCCATAGAAGCTCCATGATCAGGAAACTTTGATCATCAGTTGTGTTGGGAATATGCCCTAGACGCAATCATAGTTGATGATGTTTCCCAAAGTATTCATAAAGTAAAGTTGTCCTTGTATGAACGTCAGATATGTATCACTGAATACGTCATTCAGTTGTGGAACTATATATTCATGATTCTTCATACTAGATTGTCCTTGGTCATTGAGGTTGTGATGGACACACAACTTAGACCAATGTGCAAGTCGGCTGATGACACGGTTCCACTTGTCATGGGCATGGTGATTCTATTCTGACTTACACTGATTCAGCTAAAGAGTTCAGCGAGTCGGACTAACCCACAGTTGAGATACAACGAGCATGTTGTCATTTGTAGTCTCAAGCAATGGAATCCTTTGACCTGAGGTGATCACATGATCCGAGTTGTGGATCGCCAACTTAGGTTCTATCAAACGTTGTTCCGTAAATAGGCAGTTATAAAGGTAGAGTTCGGGTTGGTTGTGAAGCAAGTTGCATGACGTGGATTACCAAGATGGGATTTGCCCCTCCGTAATGGAGAGACATTCTATGGGCCCTCCCATGTGATATGATTCAGAAGCATGGCCATGCGCTGCTTAGTTAAGTGTTAACTGAGGAGTCGAACTAAGAGTTAGTCTAGTGAATCACATATCATGGTACGGGAAGAGAGTTAAGCTATTAAAGGGATGACAACTACTCGCCTATATCTTAACAGGTATATCGTATGGCAAAGGGACTTTGACAAAAGTCACATTGAAGGTTCGTCTTATGACTTTACGACACTTGGGAGTTGGCACGTCTTGCTAGAGGCTGCTACCATCTATCGACTTGCGACCGAGTGTTCATGGGAGTGAGTTGGACTCAAAGCCATGACGGGATACTTGGAGGAGTATCTCATGTCGTGTCCAGTTGTACGTGAACCTACAGGGTCACACACTTAAGGGTACGGAGCCCATGTGGATTAGATCCATGTGGAGATTGGGGTACGGCCTAGATGGGCCTCAAGCATTGAGCCTAGCTTGGAGTGTATATAAGTGGAGTGACAAGGGATAGTCCCTGACCTAGCCGTCACTTTCTCCACTTCAATTTCGGGCTAGATAGGATCTAGCAATCCTCCGTTCGAAGCTCCTTCGTGTATGTGTGGATACCGGTAGAGGCGTTGCACGTGTGGTGCTGGAGATCCGGAGGAGCTATCCGTGGGATCGTTTGGCACTGCTTTGACGCGCTACATCAACTTCCGCATATGTGCATCTAGCAGTATTCTCGTGGCCTATTACCCAAGCTAGATCTTGGGTGCACCGCGTGGGGAAAAAGTTTTGTTTATCTCTGCGTGGCCCAACAGTGGTATCAGAGCGAAAGCTTCTAGTTTTAGGCTCTAGATCTGTGCTTGCGTGATATGCATAAGGTGGTGGATAGGATCTACTTAGGGTTTTGGTGGTCGATCTATGAGATAGATCGGTTTTGTGCAAGATTTATTGGATCATTCGCACTCAGGGGTGCATGAAGATCAGATGCAGATGATCAATAAGATTGGTCAGATCTGTAGAGGGATCAGATTTGGGTATCCAATGAAGGAATCCATGGTTCGGAATGCAGATTAGATCTGCGATTTTGGAAAAACCGTCGGCTTCGCCCTGTCATAGTGCATTAGATGTCGTTGCAAGGTTCACAACTCCGATAGATATCGTATCTATGCATAACTTGTTTTTGCAGGAAGTTGTGAATGGTATGGCTTATGTGCATGCGATGTGTGTAGTCCATATGTGATATGCGTATCACGGGTTTGTCAGCCAGCTGTCGTGGTTTTGTCGACACGTACGCCAGAGGGGTATCCCAACGGTGAGTTTAGAGACGTGGGGGAATACGGAGAGCGTTCGGCATGGCCTGACACAATTTACCCAAGTTCAGATCTCACGATGGTGGCGAGATCCTACTCCTCCTATAAATCACTATAATGGCGATACGCCGAGTAACAGAGATTGAGGGGTTCTTTGTGTGCGAGTTTTTGGCCTATCTTTCAACTCGCGAATATCGACGAGGTAATAGGAACCATTGAGAAATACTTTGCCTATGACGAACGCTCCTTCCCAAGGTAGGGATAATTTGTGTGATTTCTTCTGCTTGAGTCTAAGCACCAGATCCCCTAGTTTAAACGAGCGATGCTTTACACAGCGACTATGGTAGCCGCGCAGCTTCTGCTGGTACATGGCAGATCTCTGGCATGCCAGCACGTGCTCTTCTTCAAGTAGGTCCACAGATAGTCGTCTGGATTCTTCAGCGTTATCCTCCTTGTAGGTGGAACCTCTTGGTGCTTCGTGGAGGAGGTCGGATGGGAGAACTGCTTCTGCTCCATAAACCATGAAGAAAGGAGTCAAGCAGTTTGCGGTGACCCAGCATACCACTGCATGTGTAGTACACTATAGTCGTTGATATGACACTCACAAAACACCGTTCCGTAAATATCACACCCCTTAGAGTGGTACAACAGAAACATTGCGGGTCCATATTACAAACATACACACTTTATTATTAAAAACCAAGAGTTCTCACACTTCAAATATTATGAAAGTACAAACAAAATTTAAGTAGTTTTAGCAGAAGATATTAAAAACTAAACTCATACTCCGAATTGAGCTCAACAACTTATTCTATATAGTTCCTGCTACTCGGCTCAATTGGTTTACTAATAACTAAGGCAACTACTTGGACTCGTTGCCCTCCACTCCATAGCGTATCTCATAGTCCACCCCTTCAACTCCTCTAGACAGATCGGGTTCTTCGTAGCAGACGTCCTCTTGTCCATCAGCTACGTACATCGAATTGTCTTCTAGATTCTCAGAGTCTAAGCAGGGGTTCAAAGGAAAGAGTGAGTAACAACGTTTCCCAGCAAGTTCATTATATGCAATGTGGGAGGTTTGATGCTCTATCTACCACCTCGGACGATATGTCCTTGGTACTATGCATTTTTTGTAAACATTTCTTCAAATATTGATTTTATTATAAAAAACTATGCCCATCAGCCTTCATAGGTTGACCCGAACTTCATGGAGTTCTTTTCCTGCCGCGTTCGTAGCTCCTTCCCGGAACAGGGAGTAACATGTCACAATTCTTACACTCTGTAGAGGTGCGTTGCTTTACCCATGAGAGACCAACTCCTTGGTTCACAACGGGTGTACTTTCCCGTCCACAATTCCATGATGTGGGGCCCAGTAGGTGATCCAAGCCAATCACTGCCCTCTCCGCGACCCCATATGTCTACACGATCCTCTGGGGCTGACTACACCTCCGTTAAGCCTCCAACTAGGGCAAGCTATAACCCTGGTGAGTTCCCGAAGACTCTATGAAGTGGTGATGCCCCTGGTAAGCTCCATAAAAGGCCCGACTATACCTCCGACAACCACTCATAAATAATCTAGACACCATGGGGCCTAAGGGTGCCCACCCATATGTTGGATCCATACCAGGAATCCCAACGTCACGATAAGGTCATCGTACCTCCATATGAAAGGAAGAAGTTACAACTGACTTCTCTGTCCCATTCCAAATCTCATGGTCAACGCGTATTATACGGTGCTAGAATCACTAATGTCATGGGTTGTTAAGCCTATGTGACTTATGCAATTGAAACCCTAAGTTCTATTTCTCATCTTTATCATCACTTAGGATGATACTACATTTTATTTATTAGAGAAGATATCATTTTCTTTCTCCAGATCATAGATGATAACACACAATTGCAATATATTTGATAAAGACTCTTCAAAGGACACGAGCAAGTTATGAACTTGCCTTGTGACTGCAAGGTAGTGAAGTCAGATGCTTCCACCTGACCTTGAGCTCTGGTTTCTACAAAGAACCATTATTGCCCGATAAGGACAATATTTAAAGAAGCAATATGCCATGCATAGTAATGTCAAGCAATGATTTATTATTTGCTTCCCTGCATGTTTTACCCTTTTAGTAAAATCTTACTATTTTATTTAATCAATAGAAGACCATATCATTCTATGAGTTTAGTTCCTTTGAATATTTTATGAAATTCTTTTAAGGAAATAGGATTTATTTTCATCACACCAAATTCACTTTGCAGAAATATAAATTAGTATTTTTCTACAATAGTATATTCATTTAGGATCTTCAAAAGTGAATTTTATTCAATTTTAGGTGTTCCCCATATTTTTGTAAAATTCAAAAGTACTTAGCATCATATTATTAATAACCTTAAATATTAATTGACAAAAAATCTATTGATTATTTTTATTCAATGGAAAATACTTTTATGAATTTATAGATATATTATTTGTATTTTTAGGATTTTTATTTATTTATCTAGAGTTATTTTTATCTCAGGGGTATATTTGTAATTATTCTCTTTTTAATTACCCTATTTAGATACGGGCCTGGCCCCCTAGGTTGACCCGACCCAACTTAACCCAGCCCACCAGAGCTAGTTACCCCCACTAGAGTGGTACTAGGCTACCCACAGGCCCAGTACCCCGCTCGCACGCACACTCTTCTCCCCTCGCTCACTCTCTCGCGCACACAACCATCTCCTCCGTCTGCCGCCGCCGTCGCGCACGATTCCGGCCAAATCCGGCCGTTGTGGCTGCCACCATGGTGCAAGGTGGCTCAGTCGATGACACTGCTTCATCTTGTCCAAGCAGATCCGCGGTGGATGCTTTCTCCTGGCCGTGCTGACCCCTGCCCTAGGCTAGGGTTAGGGTTTGTCGTCCTAGAGCATCGACGATGGTGCGCCATTTCTCCATGGCGTCCGCCTCTCTTCTCCAGTGGATCAAACGCGCGGTTGGGTGCGGGTTGTAGCGCCCCTTCAGGGTGCTCCCCGTGCCGCCGTTCCTGCTTCCCCACCAGTCAACCTATGCTTCCTCTTCGGTTCTTTTTGCAAGGCTCTTGAGTAAGATTGGCTACTCCTCTTCTATGCTCCACTCTACCTTGCTCAATACCCTCTGTGTCCCTCTAGTGGTAAATTCCTAATTGATTTCATGGTTCGTTTAGGGTTCATCCCCCTGGCCTGAGCAAGATGATGCTATTAGAACTGATTGTAGTGGTTATACTGTCCTGGATGTTTACCCCCTTATATTAGTGATATGGATTTCACTGTGATTTCATGATCCTAGTACTGATAGTGGTTCTGTCAGATAATGTTCAGTTGATCTTTACACACTGGTTTATGTTGATCTTTTACTTTGGAGTGAGAATGATACCCCTATGCTTTCCTGATTATAGAAATGCAACATGAGTATGATTCCTGAATATTTATTTCAGGAAAGTGATTTGTTATATTTCTGTAAGTTAACTAATTAAACATCAGTAAAACATTAGCTTGGTTTTAGATGTGACATTTGTGACACCTTCTTTAGAATGGTACAAAATGTTCATACTTCTATTGCCTAAATCCTACCCGTCTCCAAGTTTGGCTGGTTAAATGCCTAAGAAGCTTCTGCTGGCTTTATTATCCTAATCTGCTATAGTTTATTAGCCTATGATGCTGGTCTGAGGCATGACTAGGAAATACTATGTTGTTTCTAGCTGTTTCTTAAAGATATGCTCTGATGCATGGTAGCAGTTAATGATTCTTGAATCCTTTTAGGAAAATGATTGATCCCCTCACTGTCAATCCTTGAGATCCTGAGATTACAGAGGTGCTACTCCATAGGAGATGTGCCCTGAATCTAGGTCTAAGACTGCTGTCTATTTATAAATGTGGAGATTTGAATACATATCCAAGATCTATGATGCAAAGGCTGAGATCTTGGATTTGTTTGTAAGGATTTGTTATTGGCTTTCTTTTTTAATGCTTCTGGGCTGGATCTACACCCCACTTTGGTGTTTTTCTAAGAAGTTTATGTAAAATTCATATGCTCATATGCTTCTATGATGATCTGATCATGTGGTGATGTTGTTTGAACTCACCAGATGACTTGTTTATTGATGATGTGGTGATGTAGCTTGCTACTTGATCTTGCTCTGCACCACCTGGTGTTGCTCCTGTAAGTTTATGTTTGACCTCTCTTTCCACCTGCTCCACCCCCTCCTTATGTTACCATCAGGTGGAGATCTGATGTTTGATTTGGGTAATTTTGGTGGAGAAATGAGCTATGGTTTCAGCAGTTCTATTGTTGTGTGTGTGACTGAGAAGAAGAGCTAAACTTATGTGTTTCCCCTTTCGGCTGGTGCTCTGTGTGATACCTTGTACTGCTACTGGTAGCTTGACAGCACACCCCATGCAGTCAGTCGACTAAGCTGTGTGTGTGTGTGCGCTATGCATGTGGATCAGCTTAAGTAACTTGGTTTTCACTCTTACCTGTTTACTAATTGTCAGCCTGGTGAACCTATTTGTTTATCCACTTGACTTTTACTGTAGCTTCAGCTATTAACTGAGAAGAACAGATACTTCACTGTTGGTGAAACTTACCCTTTTATTTACTCAATGATGTACCAGGAATAGTGCACTTCACTATTCAACACTGAGAGTAAAATTACCTTACTAATCCCTAATCTTCCTTTCTAGTTGTTTTTCTTACTTGCAGGAACAAGATCTGGACTTCCAAGATTAGTGTAGGAGTAGATAAATAGTATAGGTTCTTCTTGTAACCTTCTTTGTAATTCTTTTTTTGTAAAGGATCTTGTAAAGATGTTATTACAAGTTAAATAAAGTTAAATTTCTGTTCTATGTAATCTTATACCTTTCATGTATTTGTCATTATTTGTGACCTCGTTATAAAAACAGAGAGATAAGCATTATTTCTTATTTTATTCTTTTTCCTTGACATTAAATCTTATTGTTGATTACTATTTCTTTATTAAAATCAAACAATGTTAATAAGGTTTTATTTTGGAAAACCCTTCAATATTAATAACTTCTAATATTTAAATAATTTTAAATTCATTTGAAATTTCAAATTTAAATTCCAAATTACTCCCCCAATTTCATTCTACTGCCAAAAGATCATGTCAGAATTCATAGCAATCACTAACAAGAGTTATTCCTACCTCCAGTTAGTGAAAGAAACTCTGATCCCTTTAGTGTTTTGTTTGGCGAAAATTTTATCCAGATTTTACAGATGCATGCATGCATAAACTTATATTCCTATTTCTACCCTTCGTTGGATCCTAATGCTGGGATGTTACAGACTTCCCCCTTAGATTAAACTTCGTCCCGAAGTTTATAGATGGTACCTGAACAACTCTGGATATGCTTCTCTCAAGTCATCTTCCTTCTCCTAGGTAGCTTCTCATTCTAGGTGATGTTCCCACTGTACCTTGCAATACTTGATTGCCCTGTTTCTTAACCTATTCCAGTTTTCTTCTAGAATCTTATAGGGTTTCTCAACATAAGTCAAGTCTGCTTGTAACTCAATATATTGATGAGTGATAGCATCATCGGGAACTTTCATACATTTCCGAAGTTGTGAAACATGGAACACATTGTGAACCTGAGCTAACCTATTTGGTAACTCCAGAGCATAAACTATTGTTCTGTTTTGGCTTAATATCTTGAATGGCCCAATGAACCTTGGACTTAAGTTTCCTTTGACTCCGAACCTTTTCACTCCCTTCGTCGGACTTACTTTGAGATATACCATATCTCCTACTTCTGGATGCCATGATCTACGACTTTGATCAGCATAACTTTTTTGTTGATTCTGAGCTATCTTCAATCGATCTCTAATCAGGTGCAAATTCTTTGCTACTACCAGGTTCATACAAGCATATAGGTGATCTACACCTTCTTCCATATAATACTTGATAAGGTGTTGCCTTCAGGCTACTCTGATAGCTATTGTTGTAAGAAAATTCTACCAATGGTAAATGATCTTCCCACGAACCTCCAAAATCTAATGCATAAGCTCTAAGCATGTATTCTAAGATTTGATTGGTCCTTTCTGTTTGTCCTCCAGTTTCTGGATGATAAGCTGTGCTAAAATCCAACTTTGAACCCAGTGCTGCATGTAATTACTTCCAAAATGATGATGTAAACACAGATCCTCTATCGGACATGATTTTCTTGGGTATCCCATGTTTACTCACAATCTCTTTTGATTCACAGGAATAAATTTCCACTAATTTCTTAGCATTATCCTTTTGATTCACAGGAATAAAATGAGCACTTTTTGTGAGTCTATCGACAATCACCCATATCATATCCTTCCGTTTCGGTGTCATGGGTAGTCCTGTGATAAAATCCATACCTATTTCTTCCCACTTCCATTCTGGAATTTCCAAAGGTTGTAATGGTCCTGCTGGACTTTGATGTTCTGCTTTAACACTTTGGCAAGTATGGCATTCCAATACATATTTTGCAATATCCCTCTTCATATTATTCCACCAGAACAACTCTTTTAAATCCATGTACATCTTTGTACTACCCGGATGTATGGAATATGGTGTTTCATGAGCTTCCCGAAGTATCACTTCTCGAATCTCTGTCACATCTGGTACACAAAGACGGTTTTGAAACCATAAAGATCCATAATCTCCTAGGTGAAAAACTGAGGTTTGACCTTGAGAGATTCTTCGAACTTCTTAAGTAATAAAAGGATCTTCACCTTGATGTCTATAAATTTCATGTTGAAGATCACTACTCTGTTCTTCAATCACTCGCATGGTAGCTAATCCTCCAAGAACTGCTGTACTTATAAATTGTAATTCCATCCTTTCCAAATCCATCTGTAGTTCTTTTGGCAGTTCTTTATTCAAAGGTTGTATATCTGTGATTTTCCGACTTAAAGCATCTACCACAACATTTGCTTTTCCAGGAGTGTAATTGATTGTTAGATCATAATCTTTAATAAACTCCAGCCAACGCTTCTGTCTCATATTCAGTTCCTTTTGAGTGAATAAATATTTGAGACTTTTTTGGTCAGTATATAAATCACATCTTGCCCCATAGAGAAAATGTCTCCATCCTTTTAAAGCAAACACTACTGCTGCTAATTCTAAATCATGGGTTGTATAGTTCACTTCATGTAGTTTCAATTTCCTAGATCCATAAGCAATCACCTTATGATCTTGCATAAGCACACAACCTAATCCTTCCTTGGATGCATCACAATAAACTGTGTAATCTTTTCCAGGTTCTGGAATTGCTAGGATTGGTGCGGTAGTTAATCTGGTCTTCAACTCCTGAAAACTTGCCTCGCACTTCTCATCCCATATGAAAGGTGTATTCTTTCTTAATAATTTGGTCATTGGTCCAGCTATCTTGGAGAAACCTTCTATGAATCTTCGATAATAACCTGCCATACCTAGAAACCCTCGAATTTGCTTCACATTGATTGGTGCCTTCCAATCCAGTACTGATTGAACTTTGGACGGATTTATAGCAATTCCATCCTTACTGATCACATAACCAAGAAACTCTACTTCATCCAACCAAAATTCACACTTACTGAACTTAGCATAAAGCTTATGTTCTCTTAAGATTTGTAATGCTACTCTCAAATGTTCTGCATGCTCTTCTGTATCTTTGGAATATATCAGAATATCATCGATGAATACTATGACAAACTTGTCCAAATACGACATGAAGATTTTGTTCATCAAATTCATGAATATTGCTGGTGCATTAGTCAGGTCAAAAGGTACGACTAAATACTCATGATGTCCATACCTTGACACAAATTCTATTTTAGGAACATCTTCAGGTTTAATTTTTATCTGGTGGTATCCTGATCTTAGATCAATTTTGGAGAATACTCCTGCTCCCTTGACTTGGTTAAATAAATCTTGTATTCTTGGTAATGGATACTTGTTCTTGATAGTGACATTGTTGAGATTTCTGTAATCCCCACACATTCTCTGACCACCATCTCGTTTATCCACAAAGATCACCAGAGTTCCCCACGGAGATACACTTTCCTGTATGGCTCCTTTCCGGGCTAATTCATCAATTTGCTCTTTAAGCTCTTTTAATTCCTTGGGCCCCATCTTATATGGTGCTTGAGCTATTGGTGTTGTACCGGGTATCAGGTCAATAGTGAATACTATCTCCCGATCAGGTGGCATTACTGGTAATTCCGCTGGAAAAACATCTTGAAACTCCTTCACCACTGGAATATCTTCTAATTTGGCCTCCTTCATTGAGTTCAACTGCAGATCTACCATGATATGACTATGTTTATCCTCCTGACAGACTATCCTTCCTCCACTTGGAGATCTGATTGAAACGGTTTGCTCTTCACAATTGATCTGAGCTCCATAGTCTATCATCCAATCCATTCCCAGCACTACTGCTATTCCTTTCAATGGGATCACATAAAGATCTGCATAATAGGTTTGACCATAGATTGAGATGACTTGGTTTAGTTTAATATGTCTAACTACCACAATCCCTCCGGCGGTAACTATGGTCATAGGTTTTTCTAATGGTGCCCTTCTAATCCTGAATTTATCAAAAAATTCTTCAGATATGAAAGAAGTAGTTGCACCAGTATCAAATAAAACTTTTCCGGGATTTGTGAGAATATTGAGCGTACCTATCACCGCCTGATCTGAGTTATCCACCTCCTCTAGGGTTGCACAATTCAGCTTCCCCGTAGGTTTACCCCTCTTGCCATTATTGTTTTTGGCATAGTTTCCTCCTTTGTTAGGTTGTCCACCTATGCCTCCACTGGCTTGTCCTCCACCCTTTGTGGACCACCGGGTGGTTTGTTTGGGTAATCAGGCTTAATATGACCTTTTTGTCCACATCCATAACAGATTATCACTGGTTTCTGGCAATCCTTGCTGATGTGTCCCGGAAGTTTGCAATTATGACATATGACATTCCTTCTAGGATTGAATTGTCCTCTAGTGTTATTGCTACTCCTGTTGTTGTTGTTGTCGGGTCTATTTCTAGGTTGAAACTCCAGATTAGTTTTGGGTTTACTTGCCTGAATCCTCTTTGTTTCCTTCTTTGCTCTCTTCCTACGGTCCTCTTGGACATTTTTGTAATCATCTTCAAAGGTGATAGCAGCATCAAGCAACTATTGAAAAGTATGAGTGTTGGCAAGCCTCAACTTCATCTTCACAAATGGATTTAGTCCCTGCATGAACCTCTTCTTCCTACTCACCTCCGTGCTAACTTCTTCAACAGCATAACGAGATAAATCACTAAACTCCTGAATATACTTCATGACACTGGAGTATCCTTGTTGTAGTTCTTCAAACTCCCTACGCTTCAACTCTATGATACTCTCCGGAACATGATATTCACGGAATATTTGTTTAAACTCCTCCCAATTGTACTCTCTTCCTGGAGGTTGCATTGCTAGCTGACTCTCCCACCATGACGTTGGAGGTCCTATCAATAAATGTGTTGCATACCTCAACTTCTCTTCCTCATTGCATCCTATAGTTCGCAACTTTCTTTTGGTATCTGTTAACCAGTCCTCTGCATCCATTGGTTCAGGAGCGGATGCGAAAGGTAAAGGCCTGGTATCCTGGAAATCCGAAAGACTAACACCACGTCCTTGAGGTGCCCTTGGTTGTCCCACACGGTCTACTAACCCCTCCATGAACTTATTCTGGGACTCTTGCATCATTTGCATGTACTGCATAAAGTTTTGCTCCATCAATGGCCTCATTGGTGGTGGTGGTAAGTTGGCTTGTATTCTGGCGTCTTCATCCGCCTTTTCTTTGGCTTCGTGCTCCATGCGCTGCTGTTCAACCTCATTTTCTACACCCGTTTCCCTACCCCCCAGTCCTGTAACATAAGCGAATACTCATAATTACATCCTGCATATGTGTTCTGAGCTCAACTTCATGCACAAAACTAATCACACAATGGAAAACAAGATCCAAATAAGAACCAAATATGCATTACACACATATTCTACATTACAAGCAATATAATTTATACAACGTGATTACAAGCCCTTATGAATTAAACATTACAAGCTCATGTGGTACTATCTCACTTATTTATTTACATTAGTCCTCCAACTCTAACTCTCGTCTTCTGCGGAAATGCTCCTAATCAAAGTCACACTCCCCAGAAGTTGCGTCGTTCATCATACATACCCGGAATACAACCGTGTTGTCATGAAGTATGACGCACCGTATGTGAGACGACTTGCCTTTTTGACGGACGAAATTTAGTATCAGAAGTCTCCGGACTTGACACATCATTCAGCTGAAGTGTATCCATACCTTCCAACTCATCTTAAGTATCTACTGAATCATCCTCATCACTTTCTTCTTCATCCATCTCCTGCATCCTGACTCTGGAGGAATCAACAGAATATTCCCCTTCTGGTGCCCCCCAGGTACTCTGCTGGGTACGATAGTCTTCAGCTATGATTGGATAATGCACATTATCTGGAGTAGGATAATCCTCGAACACCCTTTCTTCAGGATCTTGCTCCTCGGACTCTACACCTTCCACGTTGACATCTCTCCCATCAACGGAATAAGATCTTACTCCCATGCGACTAGTCTATCCGATATCTCCAACTGAATCTTCCACATGAATAGGACAGCCGGCAGATCCATCCATTGATCAGTACCTCCAACCTTCAGAATTCCCAATAGGTAATTCCGAGTCATCAGTTCCCCAAGAACTCTATGGTACTGGATGACTAGTGCCCTCATCAGGATATCTAAGAGGTTCTGGTATTGGTGAATAGGGATATGGTGTAAAAGATGCTGGATCTATAGGTATATCCTTGAAAACTGGGTTAACCCTATCCACTGCTTCATTTTCTAGTTTAGATGCTAACTTCTCCCTTCTTTCAAGATTCGTTAAATCCTCTAACATATCAACCTGATCTTCTACGATAACCTGATGTGTCTTATACAAAGATCCAACCATCAGTTGATACAGATCCATAAACTTAGAGGCTAGTTTAGGATGCTTCCTTACTAAAGTAAGATGATCTGGCTCCGGTTCTTCATCTATAGAGTCATGAGGAATCACAGAATATGTGCTTCCAACTAACTCTTCTGCTTTGTGTTCCCGAACATTGGGTATTGCCTCCACAATAGCAACATGATATGTTGCTAGGTGACTTCTACCTTCTCCCATAGGTAAATTATGATATAACCCAAGCTTCTTTGGTAGTTGAATGCTAACACGATATTTGGCTAACATTCGCCCATCATGGTAGGTAATGGTATTGAGTGGGATATTCGTTGTGCAACCAAAAACCTTCAGAAGTTCTCGAAGCTGTTTAGTGAAAGCCCCCTGATAATCATCGAGAGTCTCTTCTTTCCTTGCCAAGGTCTCTTTTGGAAACTTTGGTGCCATTTCAACTATATAAATATAAATATAATTAGTATTCATTAATTATAATGATGCATCATAATAAATAATTATCGCACTAAAAAATATAACGAAATATTCCCAATTGAATATTCATCATATAATCTAGAGAACTCTTTACCGTTGCTCCTAGACTCCTACATTTATTTCCCTTTACTAGGTTTCAAACCTAAGGTCAAAGCAATTCCTCTGATACCAGTTGCGGTGACCCAGCATACCACTGCATGTGTAGTACACTATAATCGTTGATATGACACTCACAGAACACCGTTCCGTAAATATCACACCCCTTAGAGTGGTACAATGGAAATATTGCGGGTCCATATTACAAACATACACACTTTATTATTACAAATCAAGAGTTCTCACACTTCAAATATTATGAAAGTACAAACCAAACTTAAGTAGTTTCAGCAGAAGATATTAAAAACTGAACTCATACTCCGAATTGAGCTCAACAACTTATTCTATATAGTTCTTGCTGCTCAGCTCAATTGGCTTACTAATAACTAAGGCAACTACTCGAACTCATTGCCCTCCACTCCATAGCGTATCTCGTAGTCTACCCCTTCAACTCCTCTGGACAGATCGGGTTCTTCGTAGCAGACGTCCTCTTATCCATCAGCTACGTACATCGAATTGTCTTCTCAGAGTCTAAGCAGGGGTTCAAAGGAAAGAGTGAGTAACAATGTTACCCAGCAAGTTCATTATATGCAATATGGGAAGTTTGATGCTCTATCTACCACCTCGGATGATACGTCCTTGGTACTATGCATTTTTCGTAAACATTTCTTCAAAGATTTATTTTATTATCAAAAACTATGCCCATCAGCCTTCATAGGTTAACCAGAACTTCATGGAGTTCCTTTCCTGCCGCGTTCGTAGCTCCTTCCCGGAACAGGGAGTAACATGTCACAATTCTTACACTCTACAGAGGTGCGTTGCTTTACCCATGAGAGACCAACTCCTTGTTGCACAATCGAGCGTACTTTCCCATCCACAATTCCATGATGTGGGGCCCAGTAGGTGATCCAAGCCAATCACTGCCCTCTCCGCGACCCCATATGTCTGCACGATCCTCCGAGGCTGACTACACCTCCGTTAAGCCTCCAACTAGGGCAAGCTATAACACTGGTGAGTTCCCGAAGACTCTATGAAGTGGTGATGCCCCTGGTAAGCTCCATAAAAGGCTCGTCTATACCTCCGACAACCGCTCATAAATAATCTAGACACCAAAATCGTGGGGCCTAAGGGTGCCCACCCATATGTTGGATCCATACCAGGAATCCCAACGTCACGATAAGGTCATCTTGCCTCCATATGAAAAGAAGAAGTTACAGCTGACTTATCTGTCCCATTCCAAATCTCATGGTTAACGTGTATTATATGGCGCTAGAATCACTGATGTCATGGGTTGTTAAGCCTATGTGACTTATGCAATTGAAACCCTAAGTTACATTGCTCGTCTTTATCATCACTTAGGATGATACTACATTTTATTTATTAGAGAAGATATCATTTTTTTCTCCAGATCATATTTGATAACACACAATTGCAATATCTTTGATAAAGACTCTTCAAAGGACATGAGCAAGTTATGAACTTGCCTTGTGACTGCAAGGTAATGAAGTCGGATGCTTCCACCTGACCTTGAGCTCCGGTTTCTACAAAGAACCATTATTGCCTGATAAGGACAATATTTAAAGAAGCAATATGCCATGCATAGTAATGTCATGCAATGATTTATTATTTGCTTCCATGTATGTTTTACCCTTTTAATAAAAGCTTACTATTTTATTTAATCAATAGAAGACAATATCATTCTATGAATTTATTTCCTTTGAATATTTTATGAAATTCTTTTAAGGAAATAGGATTTATTTTCATCACACCATTCAATTTGCAGAAATATAAATTAGTATTTTTCTACAATAGTATATTCATTTAGGATCTTAAAAGTGAATTTTATTCAATTTTAGGTGCTCCCCATATTTTTGTAAAATTCAAAAGTACTTAGCATCATATTATTAATAACCTTAAATCTTAATTGACAAAAATTCTATTGATTATTTTTATTCACTAGAAAATACTTTTATGAATTTATAGATATATTATTTGTATTTTTAGGATTTTTATTTATTTATCTAGAGTTATTTTTATCTCAGGGGTATATTTGTAAATATTCTCTTTTTAATTACCCTATTTAGATACGGGCCTAGCCCACTTGGCTGACCCGGCCCACCTAGCCTGGTTACCCCCACCAGAGTGATACTAGGCTGCCCACATGCCCAGTACCCCCCTCACACGCACACTCTTCTCCCCTCTCTCACTCTCTCGCGCACACGACCATCTCCTCCGTCTGTCGCCGTCGTCACGCACGATTCCGGCTGAATCTGGACGTTGTGGCCATCGCCATGCTGCAAGGTGGCTCAATCGATGACGCTGCTTCATCTTGTCCAAGCAGATCCGCGGTGGATGCTTTCTCCTGGCCGTGCTGACCCCTGCCCTAGGCTAGGGTTAGGGTTTGCCGTCCTGGAGCATCGACGATGGTGCGCCGGTTCTCCACGGCGTCCGCCCCTCTTCTTCGGTGGATCAAACACGCGGTTGGGTGCGGGTTGCAGCGCCCCTTCGGGGTGCTCCCCGTGTCGTCGTTCCTGCTTTGCCGCCGGTCACCCTCTGCTTCCTCTTCGGTTCTTTTTGCGAGGCCCTTGAGTAATATGGGCTACTCCTCTTTTGTGCTCCACTCTACCTTGCTCAATACCCTCTATGTGCCTCTAGTGGTAAATTCCTAATTGATTTCATGGTTCGTTTAGGGTTCATCCCCCTGTCCTGAGCAAGATGATGCTATTAGAACTGATTGTAGTGGTTATACTGTCCTGGATGTTTACCCCCTTATATTAGTGATATGGATTTCACTGTGATTTCATGATCCTAGTACTGATAGTGGTTCTGTCAGATAATGTTCAGTTGATCTTTACACACTGGTTTATGTTGATCTTTTACTTTGGAGTGAGAATGATACTCCTATGCTTTCCTGATTATAGAAATGCAACATGAGTATGATTCCTGAATATTTGTTTCAGGAAAGTGATTTGTTATATTTCTGTAAGTTAACTGATTAAATATCAGTAAAACATTGGCTTGGTTTTAGATGTGACATTTGTGACACCTTCTTTAGAATAGTACACAATGTTCATACTTCTATTGCCTAAATCCTACCTGTCTCCAAGTTTGGCTGGTTAAATGCCTGAGAAGCTTCTGCTGGCTTTATTATCCTAATCTGCTATAGTTTATTAGCCTATGATGCTGGTCTGAGGCATGACTAGGAAATACTATGTTGTTTCTAGCTGTTTCTTAAAGATATGCTCTGATGCATGGTATCAGTTAATGATTCTTGAATCCTTTTAGGAAAATGATTGATCTCCTCACTGTCAATCCTTGAGATCCTGAGATTACAGAGGTGCTACTCCATAGGAGATGTGCCCTGAATCTAGGTCTAAGACTGCTGTCTATTTATAAATGTGGAGATTTGAATACATATCCAAGATCTATGATGCAAAGGCTGAGATCTTGGATTTGTTTGTAAGGATTTGTTATTGGCTTTCTTTTTTAATGCTTCTGGGATGGATCTACGCCCCACTTGGGTGTTTTTCTAAGAAGTTTAAGTAATATTCATATGCTCATATGCTTCTATGGTGATCTAATCATGTGCTGATGTTGTTTGAACTCACCAGATTGCTTGTTTATTGATGATGTGGTGATGTAGCTTGCTACTTGATCTTGCTCTGCACCACCTGGTGCTGCTCCTGTAAGTTTATGTTTGACCTCTCTTTCCACCTGCTCCACCCCCTCCTTATGTTACCATCAGGTAGAGATCTGATGTTTGATTTGGGTAATTTTGGTGGAGAAATGAGCTATGGTTTCAGCAGTTCTATTGTTGTGTGTGTGTGACTGAGAAGAAGAGCTAAACTTATGTGTTTCCCCTTTCGGCTGGTGCTCTGTGTGATACCTTGTACTGCAACTGGTAGCTTGACAGCACACCCCATGCAGTCAGTCGACTAAGCTGTGTGTGTGTGTGTGCTATGCATGTGGATCATCTCAAGTAACTTGGTTGTTACTCTTACATGTTTACTAATTTTCAGCCTAGTGAACCTATTTGTTTATCCACTTGACTTTTACTGTAGTTTTTGCTATTAACTGAGAAGAACAGATACTTCACTGTTGGTGAAACTTACCCTTTTATTTACTCAATGATGTACCAGGAATAGTGCACTTCACTATTCAACACTGAGAGTAAAATTACCTTACTAATCCCTAATCTTCCTTTCTAGTTGTTTTTCTTACTTGCAGGAACAAGATCTGGACTTCCAAGATTAGTGTAGGAGTAGATAAATAGTATAGGTTCTTCTTGTAACCTTCTTTGTAATTCTTTTTTTGTAAAGGATCTTGTAAAAGATGTTATTACAAGTTCAATAAAGTTAAATTTCTGTTCTGTGTAATCTTATACCTTTCATGTATTTGTCATTATTTGTGACCTCATTATAAAAATAGAGAGATAAGCATTATTTCTTATTTTATTCTTTTTCCTTGACATTAAATCTTATTGTTGATTACTATTTCTTTATTAAAATCAAACAACGTTAAGAAGGTTTTCTTTTGGAAAACCCTTCAATATTAATAACTTCTAATATTTAAATAATTTTAAATTGATTTGAAATTTCAAATTTAAATTCCAAATTACTCCCCAAATTTCATAATACTGCCTAAAGATCATGCCAGAATTCATAGAAATCACTAACAAGAGCTATTCCTACCTCTAGTTAGTGAAAGAAACTCTTATCCCTTTAGTGTTTTGTTTGGCAAAAAATTTATCCAGATTTTACAGATGCATGCATGCACAAACTTATATTCCTATTTCTACCCTTCGTTGGATCCTAATGTTGGGTTGTTACACCGGTGGACCTATTGGGTGTTGTTCGTAAACTCCACAAGACAGATGGTAGTTCCTCCGCCCAGGCTCCAACTGCTCTATGTAGCGGTGCCTCTAAGCGTGGCTTGATTCCGTGCAAAATTAGTCCATTGGCCCTTTCAACTTGCCCATTTGACTATGGATGTGCCACAGATACTAGGTCAAGGCAGATGCCTTTCTCATGACAGTACTCCTCAACTTCTTCGAGAGATAAATTTCTGCCATTGTCGGTGATGATGCTATGTGAGAGACCAAATCTCACCACTAGATGCCGGACAAACTTTAGGGTTGTTGCCCCATCAAGATTTCTAACGGGTTTAGCTTCAATCCATTTTGTGAATTTGTCCACTGCTACTAGCAAGTGTTTGAATCCACAGGGTGCTGTCTGCAAAGGTCCCACCATGTCCAGCCCCCAGACTGCAAACGACCAAGTTATTGGTATTGTTCGCAATTCTTTAGCTAGAACACTTGGTTGTCTTGCATAAAACTGACAACCGAGGCATGTTTGTACCAACTTGTCGGCGTGGCAGTTATCTAGTAGAATCCTTGTCGGAAAGCCTTGGCCACCAACGATCGGGGAGCGGCATGATGCCCGCAATATCCGAGATGTATTTATCTAAGGATTTTAATACCTTGCTGTTGGGAGACGCACCATAGGAAAACTCCCGTGGTACTTCTTTTGTATAGCTGGCCGTCAATGATGACGTAGCCTTTTGCTCTGCGTACTATTTGTCAGCTTTCGACTTCGTCGGTGGGCAAAGTTCCGTCTTGTAAATAATCCATGGGCGGCTTCGTCCAAGTCAGAGAGGTCACTATTAGTGTGTTAACAAATGAGTCCACTCTATCCGGGTTGTCGGGGTCCGCTCCCTTCACAGATGGAGTCTGTAAATGCTCTAGGAAAACGCATGGCGGAATTGGTCGACGAGTTGATCCAAGCTTTAATAGCAGATCTGCCGCCTCATTATCCTCCCTTTTGATGTACTTGACTTCGTAGCCATCGAAGCACTTGGCTATTTCGTCTACTTTGTCTCGATATGCTGCCATCATAGGGTTCCGCGCGTTCCAGGTGCCAGCTACTTGCTAGGCAACCAAGTAGGAATCTCCGTATCAAACTATGCGCTTGATGCCAATATCCTTGGCTATGCGAAGTCCGTGAATGAGGGCCTCATACTCCACCATGTTATTCGTAGCGTTGAAGTGGATCTGCAGGACATATTGCAACTTCTCCCTATTGGCGATTGCAATAATACGCCAGCCCCCGAGCCATTGAGTAACTTCGATCCATCAAAGTGCATGACTCAATACTCTGGCTCTGGCACATGAGTGTCTTCTGGCAGTTCTGTCCAATCCGCAAGAAAATCTGCCAATGCTTGTGATTTGATAGCATCGTGTCGCTTGTAGGTGATGTCGAATGCTGCAAGTTCAATACCCCACTTTGCCACTCTCCCTGTAGCGTCGCTATTGTTAATGATGTCGGATAGTGGAGCTTTGCTCACTACTGTAATGGGGTGCTCCTGGAAATAATGCTTAGCTTATGTGAAGCAAGGAAAACTCCATAAGCTATCTTTTGATAGTGCGGGTAACACTGCTTGGATTCCGTCAAGACCTCGCTTACCATGATGACGATGCTAATTACTCGGTCGGTCGCCGCCATGTACACTAACATAAGCTCCCTTGGCACCGGTGTTGCAAGTATAGGTGGGGAGGAGAGTATTCTCTTCAACTCCTGAAGTGTTGCGTCAGCTTCGCCCATCCATGTGAATTTATCCGCCTTCTTTAGCAACTTTTAGAGCGGCATAGCCTTCTCACCAAGTCGGCTGATGAACCAGCTTACTACTACAATGCAGCTTGCGAGCCTTTATATGTCCTTCAGGCATGTCGGGCGTTTGATGTCGAGGATGGCCTTGATTTTCCCCGGGTTCACCACGATTCCGCGATGCGAAATGATGAAGCCCAACAATTTGCTGGATGGTACCCCGAAGACACGCTTCTTTGGGTTCAGCATCTTGTTGTATTTCCAGAGATTGTCGAAGGTTTCCTGCAAGTCTTCTTTGGTGAGAAGTGTTGGTCTTCTTGGCGCGCTCTGATACGTCCATAACGTATCTATATTTTTTGATGGTTTTATGCTAATAATATGCTTTTGACATTCCTTTTTGTATAAAGTTTTTGATTTATTTGGACTAACCTACTAATAGTTCCCAAAGTGCACAATATTCTTATTTTACATTTTGATATGCAGGAATTACCAAGAATACAAGTGGAAACCTTGTTGGACTCAAATTAGGATTTTTCCAGAAATCTGTCTCAGAACTCTTTTTGAATATGGTCACATTTCAGGTCGAAGACGGCGTCAAACGGAAAACTCTACAACTAAAATATTGTTGGTAATTTTGCGACAAACGTTCTGGACATAAAATTTAGCTGATTCCGAGTTCGGATGGGCCCGCTAGACCCGATTTACTGCAACCCAAGATGGGGTGACGGGAATCCGAGAAGCTATATAAAGGGAGGAAACCTAATTCGCCCAGGGCATCTCCACCCACAAATTTACAGCCACCAAAGCCACATTTTTGCCTCCCCCATGGATCCCATCTCCATGGGGGAGGGCTCCCAAGAAGCCATGAAGGAAGGGGGCTCAGGGGCGGTGCTCCCCCATGATACCGACGGTAGGGAAGGAGTCCCCCGCGCCGCCGCTGGCGCCGCCGCCGCCCTCTTCACCATCTTCACCGCCATCTCCATCACCTAATCCTCCTACTATGCAGTGGTTCATCCTCCCACACACCTATGTACCGTCCTATGTAAACATGGTGTTTGATGCTATAAGTTATAATCCTATGATCTATGTCATGTTTGCGTAGTTTCTTTGTTCTTAGATTGAATGGTTGAATGTCTTTGGTTCATTAGAGTTGTATGTTGATATGATATAGTCCTTTGGTGTCCATTATATTTGTGCGCTCATGGATTAAACATCATAGGGTTTGTAGTATGTGTAAACAGAAGGGAGAGTTCTACTGGAGTGACAGGAACCTGAGGATGCGAATCGGAACATTGCACGTATGGGAGTGAGAGGACCATTAAACTTAAGGCTATGGTTGGGGAAACCTTAATGCATTGATTAGTACTTACGGATGTTTGCTAACAATCCAATCATATAGTACATGTAATTCCAAGTAGTGAAGCGCATGTATATTTAGCCTCTCCCACATAGAAAACTGCATGGAAGACAATAAACCCGATCTATTCGCTATTTAAACTTGGACAAAGCCACCACAATTACCACCACTATTCCACACTCATGGTTCTATTAGTTTAGTGTATTTATTGTTATTGCAACTAGCTTTACTTTCTTGTTATTTATTATCATGCAAAGCTATCTCTATTACTCGTATTGTTGCTCTAGTTTTATTTCCTAGATAATGCAAACATTTAGTGTGCGTAGAGTTGTATCAGTGGTTGATAGAACTTGAGCGAATATTTATCCTACCTTTAGCTCCTCGTTGGATTTGACACTCTTACTTATCAAAAAGCCTACACACGATCCCCTATACTTGTGGGTTATCACGCTCCTCCTTCTCAATCTCCTGCTCAATCTCCCTCATAACAGCGTCGTATTCTTCCGATCCACCGGCATCCATACTGATGTCAGCGTAAAGTGCATCGAGGATGGAGTCGGAGTTGGCTTCGGTGTTGGCGATGGCAGATGTGGAGGGTGATGGAGGCGGGCTGTTGTTGTTGTTTCCTTCTCTGGTTACGACGGGGATTGCCACCATGGCCTCTTCATTGGCAGTCGCGTATTCGTTGATGATGGCAACCATCTCACCAAGGGTGAGAGGGCCTGCGGCCTGCCGTCTTCGGAGTGTATGCCGGAGGAGTGTTCCAGGCGTGAGCCCTTCCATGAAGTGGTACACGAGATCGTCAGCGCGGTCACCCTCTAGGGTTTCCCTCACCCTCATCCATCTAACAAGCTATTCGCAGGGAGGTTCTCCGTCCCTTTGAACGCATCTGGCCGGATCAAAGATGGTGACGACGCCGACAAAGTGTGACATGTGCATCTCTAACGCTCGGGGAAGCCAAGTGGATTTGCATGGTCGTTCCACCTTTATATTTTGCATAGGGGCGGTTTGGGTGGGCCTTGAAATTTCCTGATCTGAGCCCCCATACTCCAAAGAGAGGTATGGCTCAGATCCTTCCGTGAATGTGTCCTGCTCATAGGCAGTTCGTGCTAGGCTTGACGAGTTTCCGACTTCCTGGGAGCTAGGACCCGAGTCAGTTTCGCCGATGAAGATGTGGATGTCACCGAAGGGGATGATGGAGCAGTGCGTGGGGTTTGTCTTCGCCAGCACCCAAAACTCATCCAGAGGGACGATCGGGATGTTGCCAGAGAAGAGAACATGACTGATGGCTATGGTTTCACCGATTCCTACGAAGATATTGGAACTTGCCCGGTGTAGATCTCGAAGCGCCTCTTGCCCCACGGTGGGCACCAACTGTCGTGGTTTTGTCGACACGTATGCTAGAGGCGTATCCCAACAACGAGTTTAGAGACGTGGGGGAAGACAGCGAGCATCTGGGATGGCCTGACATAGTTTACCCAGGTTCAGATATCACGATGGTGGCGAGATCCTACTCCTGCTATAAATCACTATAATGGCAATACGCCGAGTTACAGAGATTGAGGGGTTCTTTGTGTCCGAGTTCTGCTATGCACTTGTATTATGCCCTAAAGGCTCCCGTAGACCGGCTTATAAAGGCGCCAAGACCTATGGTTACAAGGAGAGTCCTAGCCGGATACGGTTACAGAGTCCTAGACTAACACTAACTAGTCTTCGTGTCCTCCAAGGCATCATCTTCCATCATAGGCGGTGGCATGCCGCCTTCCATCTCCAGGCTGGATCTCCGTCATGTCTATCAGCAACTGGGCCGCCCGGTTATGCCATAGGGCTAACCAGCAACTGTGGGCCACCCGGGCTTGCCGGTATGAGACTATGTTGTAGGTATACCTATTTGGTATATCCACAACACCGGATGGAACCAAAGTGTTGTCACTGTTATTGTATAACGACCTGCGTGTTGGCATGAGATGCCATCTTCTTATATATTCATTAGTGCTAGTGTAGCATGTTTGAAGGACTTGAAGGACACGACAACCAAAGGCATGACAAACAGATTCATGGAGATGGAGATCACCATGAAGGCGGCCATACCATTTCCCATTATAATTGGATTATTTTGTGTTATTGTTATTACTAGTTTTACCTCTATTAGATAGTTGGTAAACTTTAATCCCTCAAAGAAGGTTTAGTCGGTCTCCCCGCCGGTGCTGGACCATCACAAGTTAGACAATCTTGGTAGTGGGATCATAAAATTAAGGTGTTGTCAATTCTTTTCGACTAGGTGGATTCGAGTCGGACTCTTACAGTGGTAGCACTTGGTAAGCTATACGGGTCTATCACAATGGTTGTGTGGCTCGGGGAGAGGTTGGTCGGGAGCCGGGGCATGAGATGCCACCTGACCAATAGGATTCGCATGAGATGCGATTGGCAAGAAGTTGCCTACCTAGATCACTTGACGACTAGCAGTGATGCTAAAGCTCACTAGTCGGCTTGCTTATTCAGGATCCTGAATCACTTAGTAACCAACAGAGGGGTGTTGGTTCTAGTGGGAGCATAAGTATTAAAATGTTTAATACACTTGCTCTTTTATGAATACTTGTCTTAATTGTTTTGCATATTTCTGTTGTAGATAATGGCACCTAGTATCAGTCTCCCTCAGTTATCCAGTTTTGCTTTGAGGACCATCCTAGAGAAATATAAACTTAATGGAACAAACTTTACCAACTAGTATCTGCTGACTCGTGTATTAACGAGCTCATTGGGGAACCCCAAGAGAAAGTTATGATGATCACAGTAGTAAGTTTCCCTCAGTTATGAAACCAAGGTTATCAATCCAGTAGGAGCAAGGAAACACCCCAAAGGTGTAACTAGCTGAACTTTGGCAGGGCACACTACCAGTGCCAGCAGCAACATGGAGACCTGCACAACACAACCACAGAACTCTATCCCCAACTTACGATGAGGTTGTCAATCTCACCGGTTTTGCTGAAAACAAAGGGTTAAACGTATTGAGTGGAAGAAAGTAATAGTTTGCAGAAAGTAAACACAAAACAGTAAACAGTTGATTGTAGATTGATGGTAAAAGAAAGGACCGGGGGTCCCTAGTTCACTAGAGGTGTGATACATTGCAAATGTATCTATAATTTTTGATGTTCCATGCTTGGTTTTATCTACTTTCTTATGTTTTGTTCCACACTTTGGAGTACTTTTCATATGATTTCTTGGACTAACCTATTAATAAGATGCCATAGTGCCAGTTGCCTGTTTTCTGCTGTTTTTGGTTCTAGGAAAGTCAGAAAATGAATATTCTCGGAATTGGACGGGACAAAAGCCAAAGTTACTATTTTCCCGGAAGACTCACGGGGCCAGAAGGAGAGTCGGAGAGGGGCCACAAGGTGGCCACACCACCCCATGGTGTGGGTCCCCCCAGGCCGCGCCAGGGCATGGTCTGGGCCCCCTGGCTATCCACCGACCTTGCCTCCTTCGCCTATAAGAGCCTCCCGATACCAAAACCCTAAGTTGTCAATCAAAAATCCACGAAAAGTTCCGCAGCGCCGCCGCCACCAAAGGGGAGATTCGGGGGACAGAAAATCTCTGTTCTGGCACCCTGCCGGGACGGGGAAGTGCCCTCGGAGCCATCTCCATCGATCTCCACCACCATCTCCATCACCATTGCTGATTCCCATGATGAGGAGGGAGTAGTTCTCTCTCAAGGCTAAGGGTTCTACCGGTAGCTATGTGTTCATCTCTCTCTCTATGGGTGATCATATTGTGATCATGAGCTTGTAATCTATAGATCTACCTTGCTACTCAAGTGCTTTAATAGATCTCTACTCTCCCCATGTGTGTGAAAGTGACAGCGTGCACACCATGGTGGCACTTAGGCTAGAGATTACAAATACTTGTTATGAGTTATATTTGGAGTTGGATATCTTTATGAAATTGTGGTGTTTATTGGAACCATGTAGTGCTCAAGGTGACAGTGTGGGGTTTTCTAGATGGGAAAGGCTTACTTTGAGGTGTGCTGTTATAGCCCTATGATCGATTAGAGTGTCCAACCGGAGAGTAGTTTAGCGTAGTATCATAAAGAGAAGATATTTATATGAGAGTGTTCACTAGTAAAAGTATGAGCCCTAGGCCTTGTTTCTAAGCATTGAAACACCCTTTTCTACTAGATCTGTTACATGTTTGCTTGCTTCCATCTTTATTTCAGTTTGCCTTTAGTCTTTTCCACGCCATCAAGCTATTTCTTATCACCGTTACCACTTATAATTATATATACTACTTGTATTTCACTATCTCTTGGCCGAACTAGTGCACCTATACACCTGACAAGTGTATTGGGTGTGTTGGGGGCACAAGAGACTTCTTGTATCTTGATTGCAGGGTTGCTTGAGAGTGGATACCTTTGACCACTTCCCCCCTGAGTTTGATAAACCTTGGGTGATCCACTTAAGGGAAAACTTGCTGCTGTTCTACAAACCTCTGCACTTGGAGGCCCAACAACTGTCTACAAGAATAGAAGTGCGTAGACATCAAGCTATTTTCTGGCGCCGTTGCCTGGGAGGTAAGGTAAAAGGTATTCACACCGGAGGATTAAAGAAGAAGAACCTTCCACGGCAAACGCCTATTTTCTAGTGTGAGTACTCAAGTTATTTCCTTTAGATTCTGCAATTTTGTCTTTTTGTTTCTTGTTTTCACTAGTTAGGCTTAATGGAAAACAGCAAAAAAATTAGATAGCTTTATAGTATTTATCTCGAGTTAGGACATGAAGTGTTTGAATAGAAAATTAAAAAACCTATGGAACTTTATTTGCATGCTAATAGCAATGTTGTTAGTATTAGTTCTTTGGACACCATTATTGCTAATGCTATGGAAAAGTCTAAGCTTAGGGAAGCTAGTTTTTATGAAAATGATCTTTTTAGTTCCCTAGCTTTGGAAGATAGCTATTTTATTGCTTATGATGATACCAAACCTCCAATATATGATGATTACATTGATGAATATGATATTATCATTCCACCTACTATTGAGGAGAAAATTGATTATGATTACAATATGCCTCCTATATTTGATGATTATGGTGATGAGAATAATAATGATAGCTATTTTGTTGAATTTGCTCCCACTGGAATTAATAAGAATGACTATGCTTATGTGGAGAGTAATAATTATTATATGCATGTGGTTCATGATAAGAATATTTTATGTGATAGTTATATTGTTAATTTTATTCATGATGTTAGTGAAAGTTATTATGAGAGAGGGAAACATGGTTTTATGCATCTTAATAATATTAAGTTTCCCCTCTTTATGTTGACAGTCTTGAAGTTGCACTTGTTTTGCTTTACTATGGTTGCTTTGTGCTTTCATGACTTGTTTCTTTACAAGATTCCTATGCATAGGAAGTGGGTTAGACTTAAATGTTCTTTGAATTTGCTTCTTTATGCTCTCTTTTACTTCAATTCATGTTTCTTATGTGAGCATCTTCTCAAACTATCAAGCCTAACTTAAAGGCATTAAAGAAAAGTACTTATTGGGAGATAACCCAAAAGTTTTTGATGAGTCTTGGAAGTTATTACTTCAGTAATAACCGCTCCTTATCCTTTTTATTTTCTTTTTGTGCCAAGAGTAACCTCTAATGAGAGAGAAGTAATGATTGGGAAAGTTGTTGTCCCGAAACAGATTTATGTGCTTCACCGTAAACATTCTTGTAAAATCTATGTACATCCTTTTGAGGCGTCAATTTTTGTACTTCTGCCCCAGGTTGTTATCTAACTTTTGTTCATTCAACACTTTTCGATTTGAGCAACAGAAGGTCTTCGAAAAAATTCGTCTTTACCTGCTGGTCTGTTTTGACAGATTTCTGCCATTATTTGCATTTGCTTCTTGTTGGTTCCTTTTTGGGTTCTTTTGGGGAATTGAGCTTTTTGCGGGAAGTGCTACAGTACCTTGTGTTTTAATGGAAGTTTTATTGGTGTTGGAACTAAACCTAAAGACCTATTATCTTGAGTACACTAATGTTGCTAATAAAGATTGTGTGAAGTTTTGTATGAAGGAAAAATTTCAGGTGTATGGAAGGAATGAGTAATGAGATGAAGGAGGGACTAACGCTCAAGCTTGGGGATGCCACATGTGTCACCCCAAGAAATATCCAAGAAGTACAAGCGTCAAAGCTTGGGCATGCCCAAGGCATCCCCTTCTTCATCAATAAAAATCCCAGGTTTCTTCCAAACGCTTCATTTTTATTGTTTCATGCACAGTTGTGTTGTTCTTGGAGCGTCTTCGTTTTTGTTTTTAGTTTTAGTGTGCTTGGTTTTCTTAGTTTGCTTGAATAAATTGGTTGGACCCCCTCTTTCATACATTGGTTTTCAAATAGTTTGGTTTGGTTTGGAGAAGAGTAGGAAAGTTCATGCTTAAGTGTTAAAGAGAGCTAGTTTTTGACTGTGGCCTATGCTTTGTCATTCCATGCTTGATATTGTTTTCGCTTTATGCTTAGTATTCTTTGTTGCAGCATGACTTGTTATAAACAATTGAGATTGCTTAATGTGCCTTGGATGAATCATGCGTTGTTTTAGCATATTAAAGCATAGTATAGTGGTATTCTCCTTTGATGCTTTATTTGGGTTGACTTGGCACATGCTCACACCATGTTATGACTATCTCAAGTCACCATAGCCTTTATGATCCTTTAGTTTTCAACTTGTAGTATCACTTTATGCTTTGATCAATGATGTTTTGTCGCTCTGCATGATTATGGCCATTATTGCTCTCTTAGTTTGTCGCTCCCAGTCTTTTGCTAGCCTCCACAACCAAGTATGAGTTCCACTCATGCATCCAACTCCCTAAACCAAGTTATTTCCAAAGAGTCCACCATACCTACCTACTAGCTTATGCTATTCCAAGTATATTCATGTTTTTGTTTACCTTTCGAATTAAACTTGTTATGAGAAAACTAGTGATTAAAGCTCTCACGAACTTGATGACACACTTTACTTTTCTTGCCCTTAATAAACTTGAACCATTGTGTCGTCTATGTTGTATATGCTTGCACTTATTTGTTGGGAATTAGTAGAACCATGCTGTCATGGGGAACGCTTTCAACATTGCACTTGGTACTTGTACCTAGTTGATATCATGCTCTTTTGTATATGGATGTCGTCGGTGTGAAATGAAAGGGGAGCTTGTAAGTCCATGGAGTTATGTATATGTGTTAGAGAAACGCCTGGGCCGCTGGTCTAATCCATGCTGACATGGTGGAAACCTGCAGCGTAACCATAATGAGCTGTCTATGAAGCATTCTTCTTATAAAAAAAGAGTCCCATATTGAGAAAAAAAAGAGAAAAAAGCAAAAAAAAGATATTATGAAAAGAGGAAAGAGAGAAAGAAGCACCATATTCCCATGGTAAATAAGAAGATTGCTGAGATGCTCGTTGTCTGCTTGCCTTGTCATTTTGATATGGGGATTCTTCCGTATCATCGGGCAAGCGGTACCCCGTTGGCGGTTCTCTATGATACACATCTACTTACGATGACAAGAACTTACCGCTGACTAAACTTGAGTAGCATGAGGAGCGGCCCTCGTATTCAAGGGACATGAGATTTCTAACTTATAATTCGTCAAGCATGTACACCATAGTTTGTTCACTTTAACCTTAATCACTTCAAGATGCTTCTGATAGGGGCAATGAGAGCTGAAAGCTATAAGTACCATAATTTTTGGAAGCTCTTTT
Organism: Avena eriantha; assembly: GCA_910589775.1. Classification (NCBI taxonomy): domain Eukaryota; kingdom Viridiplantae; phylum Streptophyta; class Magnoliopsida; order Poales; family Poaceae; genus Avena; species Avena eriantha. The sequence continues at coordinate 210,790,544 of OU342741.1, read as the reverse complement.
ATGAAACTTGAATCTCTGCTTCCTTCTATGAAGGCCTTTCTTCCACCATTATATTGAGTCTCCACCTTCTACCTTTATGCACCTACTTTGAGAGCATAGTGGCCATTCTTAGTTTTATGTGCATTGTCCCAAGACTTGTTGATTGATTCATAGCTTTGATATTGCTTGTTTTAAACTATTTGTATCTAGTCACTCTTATGAACTTTTAAGGTGTCCTATGCATTTATGTTTGCTACTCTATGAGGGACAAGCTGAATGATACTATGCTATGTTTTCTTTATGTGAAACAAACAAACATCTTGCAAACCATTATTCATGAATCATTTGTTTGTGCCTTTTCATATGCATCATAGTTTCTTTGCCTTATTGTTAGAACTTTGTCTTTCATGTTTTGATTGAAGTACTATGATCCCAGCTTCGAATGTTTTACAAATACTTTGATCAAGTCTTTGACTGTGCATGTCACCTCAAAAATTCTTCTTTCTTTTTATCACTTACCTACTGGAGGACGAGCAGGAGTTAAGCTTGGGGATGTTGATACATTGCAAATGTATCTATAATTTTTGATGTTCCATGCTTGGTTTTATCTACTTTCTTATGTTTTGTTCCACACTTTGGAGTACTTTCATATGATTTCTTGGACTAACCTATTAACAAGATGCCACAGTGCCAGTTGCCTGTTTTCTGCTATTTTTGTTCCAGGAAAGTCAGAAAATGAATATTCTCGGAATTGGACGGGACAAAAGCCAAAGTTACTGTTTTCCCGGAAGACTCATGGAGCCATAAGGAGAGTCGGAGAGGGGCCACAGGGCGGCCACACCACCCCATGGCGCGGGTCCCCCTAGGCCGCACCAGGGCATGGTGTGGGCCCCCTGGCTGGCCACCGACCTTGCCTCCTTCGCCTATAAGAGCCTCCCGATACCAAAACCCTAAGTCGTCAATCAGAAATCCACGAAAAGTTCCACAGCGTCGCTGCCACCGAAGGGCAGATTTGGGGGACAGAAAGACTATGTTCTGGCACCCTACCGAGACGGGGAAGTGCCCCCGGAGCCATCTCCATCGATCTCCACCACCATCTCCATCACCATTGCCGATTCCCATGATGAGGAGGGAGTAGTGCTCTCTCGAGGCTAAGGGTTCTACCGGTAGCTATGTGTTCATCTCTCTCTCTCTATGCGTGATCATATTGTGATCATGAGCTTGTAATCTATAGATCTACCTTTCTACTCAAGTGCTTTAATAGATCCCTACTCTCCCCATGTGTGTGAAAGTGACAGCGTGCACACCATGGTGGCACTTAGGCTAGAGATTACAAATACTTGTTATGAGTTATATTTAGAGTTGGATATCTTTATGAAATTGTGGTGTTTGTTGGAACCATCTAGTGCTCTAGGTGACAGTGTGGGATTTTCTAGATGGGAAAGGCTTACTTTGAGATGTGCTGTTATAGCCCTACCATCGATTAGAGTGTCCAACTAGAGAGTAGTTTAGCGTAGTATCATAAAGAGAAGATATTTATATGAGAATGTTCACTAGTGAAAGTATGATCCCTAGGCCTTGTTTCTAAGCATTGAAACACCGTTTTCTACTAGATCTGTTACATGTTTGCTTGCTTCCATCTTTATTTCAGTTTGCCTTTAGTCTTTTCCACGCCATCAAGCTATTTCTTATCACCGTTACCACTTATAATTATCTACACTACTTGTATTTCACTATCTCTTCGCCAAACTAGTGCACCTATACACCTGACAAGTGTATTGGGTGTGTTGGGGACACAAGAGACTTCTTGTATCTTGATTGCAGGGTTGCTTGAGAGTGGATACCTTTGACCACTTCCTCCCTGAGTTTGATAAACCTTGGGTGATCCACTTAAGGGAAAACTTGCTGCTGTTCTACAAACCTCTGCACTTGGAGGCCCAACAACTGTCTACAAGAATAGAAGTGCGTAGACATCAAGGTGGCTCTCCTTAAGATAGATAACATGTTGGGTGAACAAATTACAGCGGGGCAATTGACAAACATCGAGAAAGCATACAAGCATATACTAGTCATCTTGACTCCTTTGAGATTCGATTGGGCATTACAACATTATACATAGACCTCCATCCAACTGCATCTATGACTAATAATCCACCTTCAGGTTATCATCCGAACCCCCTCCAGTATTAAGTTCCAAGCAACGGATAATTGCATTACGAATTGCGTGTAAAGTAAACAATACGATTGTTCTATGAACAAAGGATTGTTGTTTTCTCCCTAGTAGCAACAACACATCTAGTACCTTAGATATTTCTGTCACTTCCCCAGATTACCAGAGGCATGAACCCACTATCGAGCATAAATACTAACTTTTGGAGTTGCTAGCATCTACTTGGCCAAGATAGCTCCTAACAACGGAAAGCATGCAAGATCACAAATAACAAAGACATGATAGAATCAATAATCAATCTGAAATAGCATCTCAATATCCATCAGATCCCCACAAACACAACATGCAGAATTACAAATAGATGATCTTGATCATGAACGAAGCTCACAAGATCTAGACATAATATCACAAAGGAGGAGAACCAGCCATCTAGATACTACATGGACCCATTGTCTAGAGATGAACTACTCACGCATCACACCGGAGGCTTACATGATGATGAAGAAGGCCTCCAGGGTGAATTCCCCTCTCCGGTAGGGTGTCGGGAAGAGCTTTAGATCCCTCCTGATCTAGGGGTGGAGATGATGGCGGCTATAGACTCTTTCATGGAATTTTGATCGGGTACTTAGGGTTTCTGTATCGGAGGAAACTTATAGGCGGAAGGAGAGGCCGAGGGGTGCCTGGGCTGGCCACACCACCCCTTGGCGCGGGCCAGGCCTGGCCGCGCGGCCAGGTGGTGTGGCCACCCTCTGGCCCTTCTCCGTCTCGTATTCTGGCTCCGGGTGTCCCTCGGTGAAAAACTGACTTTGGCTTTTGTCCCGTCCAATTCCGAGAATATTCATTTTCTGACTTCCTTGGAACCAAAAACAGCAGAAAACAGGCATCTGGCACTGTGGCTCTTGTTAATAGGTTAGTCCAAGAAATCATATGAAAAGTACTCCAAAGTGTGGACAAAACACAAAAAGTAGATAAAACCAAGCATGGAACATCAAAAATTATGGATACGTTAGCAACGTATCAACATCCCCAAGCTTAACTCATGCTCGTCCTCGACTAGGTAAGTGATAAAAAGAAAGAATAATTTTTGAGGTGACATGCACCATCATAAACTTGATCAAAGTATTTGTAAAACATTCAAAGCTGGGATCATAGTACTTCAATCATAACATGAAAGACAAAGTTCCAGCAATAAGACAAACAAACTATGTTGCAAAATGAAAAGGCACAAACAAATGATTCATGAATAACAATGCTTTACAAGACGTTTGTTTGTTTCACATAAAGAAAACATAGCATAGTAGCATTCAGCTTGTCCCTCATAGAGTAGAAAACATAAATGCATAGGACACCTTCAAAGTTCATAAGAGTGACTAGATACAAATAGTTTAAAAAAAGCAATATCAAGGTTATAAATCAATCAACAAGTCTTGGGACAATGCACATAGAACTAAGAATGGCCACTATGCTCTCAAAATAGGTGCATAAATGTAGAAGGTGGAGACTCAACATAAAAAGTAAAAGAAGGGCCTTCATAGAAGGAAGTAGAGATTCAAGTTTCATAAAGAGCTTACAAAAATTATGGTACTTAATAGCTTTCACCTCACATTTCCCCTATCATAAGCATCTTGAAGTGATTAAGGTTAAAGTGAACAAACTATGGTGTATATGCTTGACAAAGTATAAGTTGGAAATCTCATGTCCCTTGGATATGAGGTCCACTCCTCATGCTACTCAAGTTTAGTTACCGGTAAATTCTTCTCATAGTAAGTACATGTGTATCATAGAGAACCGCCAACGGGGTACCCCTTGCCCGATGATACGGAAGAATCCCCATATCAAAATGACAAGGCAAGCAGACAACGAGCATCTCAGCAATCTTCTTATTTACCATGGGAAAATGGTGCTTTTTTCTCTCTTTCCTCTTTTCTCATGTCTTTTTTTTCTCTTTTTCTCTTTTTTTCTTAATATCTGACTCTTTTTTTATAAGAAGAATGCTTTATAGACAGCTCATTATGGTTACGCTACAGGTTTCCACCATGACAACATGGATTAGACCAGCGGCCCAGGCGTTTCTCTAACACACATACATAACTCCATGGACTTACAAGCTCCCCTTTCATTTCACACCGACGACATCCATAGACAAAAGAGCATGATATCAACTAGGCACAAAGTACAAGTGCAATGTTGAAAGCGTTCCCCCTGACAACATGGTTCTACTAATCCCCAACATATAAGTGTAAGAATATACAACATAGACGACACAATGGTTCAAGTTTATTAAGGGCAAGAAAAGTAAAGTGTGCCATCAAGTTCGTGAGAGCTTTAATCACTAGTTTTCTCATAACAAGTTTAATTCGGAAGGTAGATAAAAACATTAATATACTTGGAATAACATATGCTAGTAGGTAGGTATGGTGGACTCTTTGGAATAACTTGGTTTAAGGAATTGGATGCATGAGTGGATTTCATACTTGGTTATGGAGGCTAGCAAAAGACTGGGAGCGACAAACTAAGAGAGCAATAATGGCCATAAGCATGCAGAGCAACAAAACATCATTGATCAAAGCATAAAGTGATACTACAAGTTGAAAACTAAAGGATCCTCAAGGCTATGGTGACTTGGGATAGTCATAACATGGTGTGAGCATGTGCCAAGTCAACCCAAATAAAGCATCAAAGGAGAATACCACAACAGTATACTTTTAATATGCTAAAACAACGCATGATCCTTCCAAGGCACATTAAGAAATCTCAATTGTTTATAACAAGTCATGCTACAACAAAGAATACTAAGCCTAAAGACAAAACAATATCAAGCATGGCATGACAAAGCATAGGCCACAGTCAAAAACAAGCTTTCTTTACCACTTAAGCATGAACTTTCCTACTCTTTTCCAATCCAAACCAAACTATTTGAAAACCAATGTATGAAAGAGGGGGTCCAACCAATTTATTCAGCAAACTAAGCAAACCAAGCAAACGAAAAACCAAAACAAAAACAAAAACGAAGACGCTCCAAGAACAACACAACTGTGCATGAAACAATAAAAATGAAGCGTTTGGAAGAAACCTAGGATTTTTATTGATGAAGAGGGGGATGCCTTGGGCATCACCAAGCTTTGACACTTGTGCTTTTTGGATATTTCTTGGGGTGACACGCGTGGCATCCCCAAGCTTGAGCTTTAGTCCATCCTTCATCTCATTACTCATTCCTTCCATACACCTGAAATTTTTCCTTCATACAAAACTTCACACAATCTTTATTAGCAACATTAGTGCACTCAAGATAATAAGTCTTTAGGTTCAGTTCTAACACCAATAAAACTTCCATTAAAAAACTAGCTACTGTATCACTTCCCTCAAAAAGCTCAATTCCCCAAAAGAACTCAAAAAGGAACCAACAAGAAGCAAATGCAAACAATAGCAGAAATCTGTCAAAACAGAAAAGCAGGTAAAGACGAATTGTATAGAAGACCTTCTCTTGCTCAAATCGAAAAGTGTTGAACTAATTAAATTTAGATAACAACCTGGGGCAGAAGTACAAAAATTCACGCCTGAAAAGGACGTAGAGAGATTTTACACGAATGTTTACGGTGAAGCAAAAAATCTGTTTCGGGACAGCAACTTTCCCAACCATTACTTCTCTCTCATTAGAGGTTACTCTTGGCACAAAAAGCAAATAAAAAGGATAAGGAGTGGTTATTATAGAGGTAATAAGTTCCAAGACTCACCTAAACCTTTTGGGTTATCTCCCAGTAAGTACTTTTCTTTAACGCCTTTAAGTTAGGCATAAGAAGTAAGAAAAAGAATCAAGTGCTTGAAGAAGCATTAAAACCAAATTTCTTGGCCTTACCTCTCTTACTTTTATTCTTAACCTTGGGGAACTTATGAATGCTTGGTGGAAAAACAAAGTGCATGGTGCCCTTTTTCACATCTATTATTGCTCCAAGGAGTTTCAATAGGGATCTTCCAAGTGTGATTTGTCCTTTTCCTACACATTGAATAACAAGATAATTAGTAGAAACCATTTTCCCTAGGATCTTTGTAAACACTCCTTCAGCTATTCCAATGGGTAATACTTTGGCATTATTAGCAAGAAAAATTGCTTCTTCTCCTTTAGAAAGTCCCCAAAGTTTCAAAGATTTATAAATATCTTTGGGCATAAGACAAAATTCATACATGATATCACAGCGAGCATGAAAAGTTTGATTGTTTATAGCAATCTTTACTGTGGGAAGCCATTTTGAGGGTTCGGAATTTATTGGAACATAGTTATGATGCTCTCTAAGTTGATTATAGAAATCTCTCAAACTAGCAGTGCTGGTCTCAAGAGTATTCAACCTAGAAAATATGTTTATGAAAGAAGAATCAGATTTGCTAGGCAAGTTGTAAGTAAAGACCAATTTCTTTGTGGCATTAACAACATCATCCTTATTGCATTGGAGGAAATCTCCTCCCACAACAGCATCTAAATCATATCTATACCAAAGAGCAATTCCAAGGTAAAAACTGCTAAGGAACAAACTTTGAGTCATTTTAGGTTCAGTTTTTTCAGGCAGATCAGAGATTCTAGACCAAGCTTCTTTGAAATTCTCTTCAATTCCTTGTTTAAAAGTGAAAATCATTTCCTCAGGTGACATAGTGATTGGAGCAATGCTAGTCATAATGGCAACTTAAGATAAGAACTAATTTTTGTGTGTTTTTGATAAAAGAAAGCAAACTAGTAAAACTATATTTTTTGTGTTTTTGATAAAGAAACAAGCAAAAAAAAGTAAACTAAGCAAAACAAAGACAACAAAGTAAAGAGATTGGTTATGAGGGACTCCCCTTGTGAAGATGTCCTTGACTCCCCGGCAACGGCGCCAGAAAAAGTACTTGCTGACTCGTGTATTAATGAGCTCGTTGGGGAACCCCAAGAGGAAGGTATGATGAGCACAACAGTAAGTTTCCCTCAGTTATGAAACCAAGGTTATCAATCCAGTAGGAGCAAGGAAACACCCCAAAGGTGTAGCTAGCTGAACTTTGGCAGGGCGCACTACCAGTGCCAGCAGCAACGTGGAGACCTGCACAACACAACCATAGAACTCTCTCCCCAACTTACGATGAGGTTGTCAATCTCACCAGTTTTGCTGAAAACAAAGGGTTAAATGTATCGAGTGGAAGAAAGTAATAGTATGTAGAAAGTAAACACAAAACAGTAAACATTTGATTGTAGATTGATAGTAAAATAAAGGACCGGGGTCCATAGTTCACTAGAGATGGCTCTCCTTAAAATATATAACATGTTCGGTGAACAAATTACAGCGAGGCAATTGACAAACATCGAGAAAGCATACAAGCATATACTACTCATCTTGACTCCTTTGAGATTCGATTGGGCATTACAACATTATACATAGACCGCCATCCAACTGCATCTATGACTAATAATCCACCTTCAGGTTATCATCCAACACCCCCTCCAGTATTAAGTTGCAAGCAACGGATAATTGCATTATGAATTGTGTGTAAAGTAGACAATACGATTGTTCTATGAACAAATGATTTTTGTTTTCTCCCTAGTAGCAACAACGCATCTAGTACCTTTGAGATTTCTGTCACTTCCCCAGATTACCAGAGGCATGAACCCACTATCGAGCATAAATACTAACTCTTGGAGTTCCTAGCATCTACTTGGCCAAGATAGCTACTAACAATGGAAAGCATGCAAGATCACAAATAACAAAGACATGATAGAATCAATAATCAATCTGAAATAGCATCTCAATATCCATCGGATCCCCACGAACACAACATGCAGAATTACAAATAGATGATCTTGATCATGAACGAAGCTCACAAGATCTAGACATGATAGCACAAAGGAGGAGAACCAGCCATCTAGCTACTACATAGACCCGTAGTCTAGAGATGAACTACTCACGCATCACACCGGAGGCTTGCATGATGATGAAGAAGGCCTCCAGGGTGAATTCCCCTCTCCGGTAGGGTGCCGAGAAGAGCTTCAGATCCCTCCCGATCTAGGGGTGGAGATGACAGCGGCTACAGACTCTTTCGTGGAATTTTGATCGGGTACTTAGGGTTTCTGTATCGGAGGCAACTTATAGGCGGAAGGAGAGGCCGAGGGGGTGCCTGGGCTGGCCACACCACCCCTGGCACGGGCCAGGCCTAGCCGCGCGGCCAGGTGGTGTGGCCACCCTCTGGCCCTTCTCTGTCTCGTATTCTGGCTCCGGGTGTCCCTCGGTGAAAAACTGAGTTTGGCTTTTGTCCCGTCCAATTCTAAGAATATTCATTTTCTGACTTTCCTGGAACCAAAAACAGCAGAAAACAGGCAGCTGGCACTGTGGCTCTTGTTAATAGGTTAGTCCAAGAAATCATATGAAAAGTACTCCAAAGTGTGGACAAAACACAAGAAAGTAGATAAAACCAAGCATGGAACATCAAAAAATTATTGATACGTTAGCAACGTATCAGTATCGTAACCTGAGAATTATTCTCAAACAAGAAAAGAGGGACCATGTTCTAGACAACCCGCTTCCAGATATGCCGGATGAGAATGTGAGTGTTGCAGCAACCAATGCCTACCATAGAACATGTGATGAACCTATAGAAATTAGTTATCTTATGCTTGCTCACATGGAACTAGACTTGCAATAGCAATTCAACAATGTTGAGGCCTACGATATGATCGAAAGCCTCAAAAGTATGTTCTAGGCTCAGGCAAAGATTGAGAGGTATCAAGTCTCTCAAGATTTGCTAAGTTGTAAGCTTAAGGATGGTGATCCACTGAGTCCGCATATGATCAAGATGATTGGTTACGTGCAGTCTCTTGAAGGGATTAGCTACCCCATTAGCGAAAAGTTTGCTACAGATATAATTCTGAACTCTCTTCCTAGTGTGTATGGTTCATATCGAACTACCACATGCATGGTATCGATAAGAAGCTCACTGAATTACATGGGATGCTTAAGCAGGCGGAGGTTGATCTCAAGAAAGGTACTAGCCAAGTGTTGGTGGTGCAAAATAAGGCTAAGTTTAAGAAAAGTTCTTGGACTAAGAAGAAGAAGGCTGAGTCAGGAGGTAATGCTCAGGATGAGATCCCAAGCGTTTCCTCATGGACTAAGTCATATCCTTCAGCCATATCAGCTTGCTTTTATTGCAAGGTGGATGGCCACTAGAAGAGGAATTGGAGCAAGTATTTAGCGGATAAAGCCAAGAGTGGAGGTGCGACTTCCAACTCAACTACACTTGTTTGCAATGTTATTGACATTTATCTTGTTGATGCACCTGGTAGTTCTTGGGTATATGATACTGGATCAGTCATTCATATCTGCAACTCATTGTAGGGACTGGTAAGAACTAGGGGCGTAGCAAGAGGCGAGGTTGACATTCGGGTCAGCAACAAAGCGAGAGTCGCTGCGTTGGAAGTCGGCACGATGCAACTTCATTTACCTTCAGGATTCTTAATAGAGCTAAATAATTGTTATTATGTTCCAGTGCTTAGTCGAAACATCATTTCTGCCTCATGCTTGACCAGACAGGGCTATGAGTCTAATATTAAGAACAATGGTTGTTCTTTATATTTGAATGATATGTTTCATGGCTTTGCACCCATTCAGAATGGGTTATTTATTTTGAATCTTGATGGTGGGTTGGTGTATAACGTAAATGTGAAAAGGTTGAGACCAAATTCTCTGAATATGACTTATTTTTGGCACTATCGACTTGGTCATATAAGTTGGAAACGCATGAAGAAGCTCCATGATGATGGACTCCTAACTTCGTTCGACTTGGAGTCATTCGAGACATGCGAATCCTGCCTTCTAGGCAAGATGACCAAGAAACCTTTTGCAAGGAGTTGTGAAAGGGCGTCTGACTTGTTGGGACTAGTACATAGTGATGTATGTGGTCCAATGAGCGCGACAGCCAGGGGTGGTTATGAGTACTTCATTACCTTCACTAATGATTTGAGTAGATATGGATTTGTCTACTTGATGAAACATAAGTCAAAAGCCTTTGAAAAGTTCAAAGAATTCCAGAATGAAGTACAAAATCAGCTCGGCAAGAAAATAAAGTTTCTTCAGTCGAACCGAGGAGGCGAGTACATGAGCCACGAGTTTGATAACCATCTGAAGAGTTGTGGAATAGTTCATCAGCTCACTCCATCGGCTACGCCACAGAGGAACGGTGTGTCGAAACGACGGAATCGGACCTTGTTGGACATGGTATAATCAATGATGAATCGGACAGATCTACCTTTATCATTTGGGGGTTATTGTCTAGAAACGGCGGCATTCACACTAAACAGAGTACCATCAAAATCGGTAGAGAAGACACCACATGAGAGATGGACTGGCAAGAAGTCGAGTTTGTCTTTCCTTAAGATTTGGGGTTGTGAAGAATTTGTCAAGCGACTTCAGTCGGACAAGCTTACAGCCAAGTCGGATAAGTGTATTTTTGTTGGGTATCCAAGGGAAACCTTGGATTACTACTTCTACAAACAAGAAGAGGGCAAAGTGTTTGTCACTAAGAACGGTGTCTTCCTTGAGAAAGAGTTTCTCAGTCAGGAATTTAGTGGGAGTATGGTGTAGCTCGAAGAAGTTTGAGAGGAATCGGTCCGTGGAGATTTGGTGAAAGCCTTGGAGGTTGAGTCGGTCATGGTAGCTGAGCTGGCAGCTGCACCTACACTGCGAAGATCGCCTAGATTGCAAAGTGTTCGTGATGTATTACTGTTGGATAGTGATAAGTCGGCAACTTATTTAGAAGAGATGGTGGGTTCTGATTATGAGTCATGGCTTGGAGCCATGAGATCCGAGTTAAAGTCCATGGATGAAACAAGTTTGGAACTTGGTTGATCTGCCAGACGGTGCAAGACCCGTCGAGTGCAAATGGGTCTTTAAGAAGAAAACTAATATGTATGGAAATACTTCTATCTATAAAGCACTTCTTGTCGTGAAGGGGTTCTAGAAGGTTCAAGGAGTTTACTACAATGAGACTTTCTCACCCGTAGCAATGCCTAAATTAGTTCGGATCATGTTAGCTATAGCAGCCTATTTTGACTATGAGATATGGCACATGGATGTCAAGACGACTTTCCTTAATGGAAAATTAACCGAGTACGTGTATATGATATAACCCGAGGGTTTTCTCAATCCGGCTAATGCTAACAAGGTAGGCAAACTTCAGAAATTAATTTATGGGTTGAAGCAAGCATCTTGGAGTTGGAACATTCACTTTGATGAGGTAGTCCAATCGTTTGGCTTCATCAAGAGTGATAATGATTCTTGTTTATACAAGAAGTTTAGTGGGAGCAAAGTAAACTTTCTGATCTTACATGTGGATGACATATTATTGAATGGAAATGACGTACAGTTATTGCAAGAAACCAAGGAGTCATTGGAAAGGAGTTTATCAATGAAGGACTTGGGTGAGGCAACTTATATACTAGGAATCAGGATCTATAGAGATAGATCCAGGCGGGTCATTGGATTGAGTCAGAATACATAATTGGACAAAGTGTTGAAGAAGTTCAACATGGAATCGTCTAAGAAGGGGTTCTTACCGATGTCCCATGGCATAAAACTTAGTAAGACTCAGTGTCCTTCGACAACTGATGAGCAAAGTAGGATGAGTGTGATTACATATGCTTCGGCAGTCAGATCCATCATGTATGGCATGATTTGTACTAGGCCAGATGTTTCCTATGCTCTAAGTGTTGTGAGCAGATACCAGGCTGACCATAGAGAAATCCACTGGGCAGCAGTTAAGAACATTGTTAAGTACTTGAGAAGGACTAAGGATGTGTTCCTAGTTTATGGAGGTGAGGTTGAACTTAGTGTAAGGGGTTACACGGACGTGAGTTACCTTACTGACTCAGATGATTCTCGTTCGTAATCTAGGTACGTGTTCGTAATGAATGGAGAGGCTGTGGGCTAGAAGAGTTCCAAGCAAGAGACTGTGTCTGCATCTACAACAGAGGCTGAGTATATTGCTGCCTCGAAGGCGGCAAAGGAAGCTGTTTGGATCAGGAACATCCTAATTAATCTTGGTGTGGTTCAGGGCTCATCCAATCTGTTAGACGTGTATTGTGACAACAATGATGCTATTGCAGAAGCCAAGGAACCTAGACAACACTAGAAGAACAAACATATACTCATGCAATACCACCTGTTTCACCAGTTCGTGGATCAAGGTGATATCAAGTTATGCAAGGTTCACACGGATGCAAATGTTGCAGATCCATTGACAAAGCCACTTTCACAGCCTAAGCATGAGACGCACGTAAGAGCCATGGCAATTAGATGCCTAGAATGTGATGTCAGGATGATTGACTCTAGTGCAAGTTGGAGTCTGTTGGGAATATGCCCCAGAGGCAATCATAGTTGATGATATTTCCCAAAGTATTCATAAAGTAAATTTGTCCTTGTATGAACATTAGATATGTATCACTGAATAAGTGATTCAGTTGTGGAACTATATATTCATGATTGTTCATACTATATTGTCCTTGGTCATTGAGGTTGTGATGGACACACAACTTAAATCAATGTGCAAGTCAGCTGATGACATGGTTCGACTTGTCATGGGCATGGTGATGCTATTCAAACTTACACTGATTCGGCTAAAGAGTTTAGCGAGTCGGACTAACCCATAGTTGAGATGCAACGAGCATGTTGTCATTTGCAGTCTCAAGCAATGGAATCCTTTGACCTGAGGTGATCGCATGATCCGATTTGTGGATCGACAACTTAGGTTCTATCAAACGTTGTTCCGTAAATGGGCAGTTATAAAGGTAGAGTTCAGGTTGGTTGTTAAGCAAGTTGTGTGATGTGGATTACCAAGATGGGATTTGCCCCTCCGTGATAGAGAGATATTTTCTAGGCCATCTCGTGTGATATGATTCAGAAGCATGGCCATGCGCTAATCAGTTCAGTGTTAACTGAGGAGTCGAACTAAGAGTTAGTCTAGTGAATCGCATATCATGGTATGGGAAGAGAGTTAAGCTATTAAAGGGTTGGCAACTACTCGTCTATATCTTAATAGATATATCGTGTGGCAAAGGGAATTGGACGAAAGTCACATTGAAGGTTTGTCTTCTGACTTTATGGCACTTGGGAGTTGGCACATCTTGCTATAGGCTGCTACCATCTATCGACGTGAGACCAAGTGTTTATGGGAGTAAGTTGGACTCAAATCCATGACAGGATACTTGGAGGAGTAGCTCATGTCGTGTCCAGGTGTACGTGAACCTACAGGGTCACACACTTAAGGGTAAGGAGCCCATGTGGATTAGATCCATGTGGAGATTGGGGTACGGCCTAGATGGGCCTCAAGCGTTGAGCCGAGCTAGGAGTGTATATAAGTGGAGTGACAAGGGATAGTCCCTGACCAAGCCGTCACTTTCTCCACTTCCATTTCGGGCTAGATAGGATCTAGCAATGCTCTGTCTGAAGATCCTTCCTGTATGTGTGGATACGGGTAGAGGCATTGCACGTGTGGCACTGGAGATCCGGAGGAGCTATCCGTGGGATTGTTTGGCACTACTTTGACGCGCTATATCAACTTCCGCATCTACGTGTCTAGCGGTAATATCATGGCCTATTTCCTGATCTAGATCTCGCGTGCACCGCATGGGGAAAAAGTTTTGTTTATCTCTGCGTGGCCCAACAGGTTGCCCCACAAACTAGTATGAATAGAGGCTACTAGGGACTTTGTTTTTATACCACACCTGTATCAACGTTTCCACTTTATATAGTTATAGCACAATATGAAACTATTACAAACTAATTGCGAGATGATAATAAAATCCATTTATTATTTGCCTCTAGGGCATATCTCCTCCAGTCTCCCACTTGCACTAGAGTACAAATAATCTAACTCGCATTTTACTAATCATAAACTATGTGTTTATTGATCATGCATGTCCATGTTTTATTTTACCAGATCATTATGTCTTTTGCAAATCGTTAATGTCTTCCTAATTTTGACATTTACACGATTATCTCATAATGGGTTGAAGTATTCGTTTGGCGATAAAGTGAGACTTTCTTTCTAGTGTTTACAATAATGGTCGATCAGTCAATTTAACTTTCACTTTTGTCACATAAACTTTGAAACAGACTTAGAAGAAGTCGAACTTCTTTAGCCAAAAACTATACTTCTATATCTATGTAGATCCTAGTGCATGAAATGCAACTATGTGCCTAACTTCACTTCTTGCTATTTATACACAAACTTAATTCTGGTTCAGTGATTAACTCAGGAATCAATTCAAGACATGTTCTTATAGTTAAGAGTTTGTTCTCCCAACCAGAACCTTGGGTCACATTATGTCGAGTATATAATATGGTTCTATGGAAGAACCTATGGCTGAGGCATAGGAGATGCAACACATCTCTTTCTTTCTTTTAACCATAGTTGTAATACTGAGACTAACTCAATGCTTCATGCAAGGAAGAACTTCTTTCTTACCTTATTCCATTCTGAACTACTTCAGAATCTTGTCTAGGATATTCTGAACATTTTCAGAATCAAGTCCAGAAAGCATTCAACAATGATGTTTATTAAACTTACCAATCTATCTCAACAGATCTCATTGTTTAATAACTTGTTCAACTTCATCCATATTTACTAACTTAAAAGTTATTAATACCAATCACATCATTCATATATGTCATTCACATATTTTAGAATGATGTCATGCTCCCACTCAAATATGGCATACATATATGAGATCTAGGGATTTCACTTAGCGCCCACTCAAAATATGTCTCTTACATATTAAGATGTAGCAAAGCTAATCAGCTCCCACTCAAATGCAGGTCCTCTCAATAACCTTGGACATTCCAAAATTCTTTGACCATCACCAATTTGAGAATTCTAGCTACGAGATTCAAATATCCATATATTGCTGGTGAAAATCTAATAGACTCAAGCATCGCTACATTTGTAGTCAACTCCTTGAATTTGTCCAAACATACTTTGTGACAAATCGAGCTTTATGTCCTTCATTAAGTTCATTTCCTTCTTATTACTTTGCAGTCATTTAGAAATATCAAGTAAACATCTTTACTTAATGAGTTCAAGTAACATATTACTTTGTAATCTTAAGTGTAACTTAATATAGGATTTTATGACTCCTAGTCATTTCTCGCACTTAGGTCCATCACGCTTCTTTGTAGTTCGTAGGTATGTCATGTTCAAATAACATGACAAGTGAATCAATAATATAATTCCGCAAACTTGTAGAATATATCATTGAATCCTACTTTCTTTAGTAAAAGTATTCACTGAAACTTTTATGATCTTTATCGTTAGTTTCTCCTCTATTTGTAGAGTTCGGTTTCACGGAACAAATACCGCTGCGCCACTCAACAATCTGGAGGCAAGGTCAAATACCTTATTTCTACAAAGATTTGTTTATTTGCCACGATTCCGAATTATCAAAATCTCTAGAAACTCAACATGCCATAACTCTTATGGCATTGTATCCACAAATCTTTAGATGTTCCTTTGTATTTCAACCGAGTGTTTGCTTATTTCAACTTCTAACTCCAAACGGTAACTATAACCCCGATAAGAGATAATATTAGACCATATGTTTCTAATACAAAATGATTATGATATTCAGGCATTTCAATACACTTTGAATTTGTCTGATTATCATAATTTGTGAAACATCTTTCACAAGTACTATTATGCCAAAAATTAATTTAAATACTTTAGTCATGTCAATCAAATCAAAGAGACTTTGTGTTTCTGTTAATTCAATGTCCTCCTTCACTTTGAAATCATTTGAAAAATTTCAAATTAGTTTCAAACTTATGTTTCATCCAAGTAAATACTCATATTCACTTAAATCCACAATGAAGTATGAAATAATGATTTCCACTATTTTTTTGAAAATACGATACATCACTATGCATAAAATTCAACATTTCTTTGCATATCACCGTTTTACTAGAATGTGGAGTTTTAGTCATTTCGTCAAACAAGGCATGGCTTTGCAAAGTCTCTAGATCAAATATCTAAGACCCTGATTTAATGAAAAACATGCAATAACCCCCATGACTTAAAAAATAGTTTCATATCATTATTAAACTCTGGATATCTTTTAGCATTCTAATCATTTATAAATGCTTAAACTATTATCATTAGCATAATGATGAGAATTCCTCATTTATAATCGTAATGTGACCATGAAGGTATTATTCATAAAAATAGTGCAACTGTCTTGTAACTTATTCATATGAATAATCGTCTCGCCAAAAACAAGACACACAAACAAGGATTACAAAATTATATTCAAGTCCACTAATCCAAATGATAATCTTTTAGGAAAGGGGTGATGTTGGCCATGAACTATTTTTCTTGCCATCATGAAGGCACATTGCCTCATTTCCAGCAATTCTCAAAGAGACAATCATATTTCACAAAATAGGACAAGTATCAAATACTTGTGAATTGCAACGAGTTTTACAAGTATTACATTTATAATTTGTATATCCAGCATATACCCTTTTCATCCATGACCTCCACTGCAATCGTTGCAGAGTCATCGGACTATCTCCTAATGGTTATTGTATCAATAAGAGAAGATTATCTATTACGAGGATATCCTCGGGTGTGGGTATTAATCTATGAAGTTGGACCATTCTGCTAAGTTCCACATCAAGCAAGAAATTTCCCAAGGTCGGAAAGGACCTCAATGGGATAGGCCATGATCTACTAAGATATTTGGAAATAAACATCTAGACTAAGTTCATAATGTGAGTTCAATTCATAATTGAGTTCCCACTAAAATTGGTATCCCCTTGACGACTTTAGCGATCACACGATCCCAATCCACTACACCACCCCCGATCGTCACATTTTTAAAGGTAGACATTCCCAAATGTCAATCACATCATTCATGTGACTCATGCTTGATATTTCGGTCTCTTGTGTTCCGAGGCCATGTATGTACATGCTAGGCTCGCCAAATTAACCTTAGTGTATTTTGTGGCACATACTTGGCTTGTAACCCACACCGTATGCGAACGTAGATATGTCTAGCCCCCGATCGTCATGGCCAACTTCATAATGACGAACTTTGTGGTGTTTGCACACATAAGGGAGAATACTATCATTGGAATTATTAGGGATCATCGTATCTAATATGCTACCATTGAGTATCTAATACTAGCACACAATAAGATGTAAAACAGGTATCAACATCACATGTATATTGTGATATGGTATGGTCCTTCTTCTTGCGCCTTGATCTCCATCGAGCGCACCGGCATGATCTCCATCTTGCCATCGGTTTGACGCCAAGTCCATGACGCTACCATCGGGTCATCCATCAGAACGATGACTATTACTATACTACTTAGTAACAGAAAGGAGACTACTTTACCTTCGTAACGACCAATACCATATCACAACACAAACCCTCCTGCAAAATAAAGTTAGATGCCTCTACTTTATCTTTTGAAATTTTTATGTGGCTGTTAGGGCTTTCGTAATAGAACCATTTCTAATCTATGAACTTTCCAACCACAACATGGATCCAATAGTTGTCTCTACTACACCCCTTTCGGGGCCCTCCATTGTAAATGCTATATCAACTATTGAATGAGAAACATACACACTGCAAGAAAAGTTAGATTTTACAACTGACGATTTTCATGGTTGAAGGCCCGTTTTTCGTGGTTAAAAGTCTTCTACAACGGAAGGCCTTCATGGTAAAAGCCCCGTCACAATTGAATCTACCACGGATTTTTTCCCGGCCATGGTAGATCACACCCTTTAGCCACAGAAACTTGTTCCGTCATAGACATGTTCACTAGCCGTGTTATGCAAACTGCCACGTGGAAAACACCATTAATGCCCAATTACCATCGTTAACGGTCAAAGAAACCATGGTAGAAGCCAGACCCAACCAAGGCCTGCTAGTTATTAAGTGGGCCGACCCATTTTTAGAGCCCAAGAAGAAGACAGTATGTTACTATGTTGTCCTGCACTATTTTAAATGGCCCATTAGTGCAGCCCGCTGCGGCCCGTACCTTTCAGGCCCGTTACAGTTTTGGGCTAAAGAAGGCCCACCTTGGTCCAATACTATGCGGCCCATTAGCGGCTCGTGCCAAGTCGGTCCGGTCCTATTAAGGCCTGTGGTTGGCCCATTACTGTTCTTACAGCCTGTAGGGTCCGCTAGTGTTCTACCATTTACTTTATGGCCTTTTAATTTTCCAGTTTTCCATTGTTTGGGACCTTTACTGTTTAGGCCTTTTACTATTATGGCCTTCTAATGTTCTGGCCTTTTACAGTTCTGGCCTTTTACTGTTCCGGCCATTTACTATTCAAGACTTTTACTCTTCTGGTCATTTTGCTGTTCTGGCCTTTTACTGTTCTGGTCTTTTACTATTCCAGCCATTTACTGTTTATACCTTTTACTCTTCTGGTCATTTTGTTGTTCTGGCCTTTTACTGTTCTGGCCGTTCATTGTTTGGGCCTCTCACTATCTGGTCTTTTACTATTCGGCCTTTTACTGATCGGGCATTTTACTATTTGGCCCTTTTACTGTTCTGCATTTTACTGTTCAAGCATGTATGTTTTAAGGCCTTTGGCCTCTTATGTGGCCTACCATTATTCTGTCCTACCACTTATGGCCTTTTACTATTTACCGGGTTCGTATGTTGGCTGACATATTTGCGTATTCTATAACTATGGTGCTATTATTGTTTTAAATAGTTCGTTAATATTTAGACCCACTAATGGCCATGCGAGGATCACCATATTACATTAACAGAAAAATTTGAATTTTATTATAGACCAGAATTTCAACAAAAACAAGATGAAGCATTATAGAGACATTGCCAGACATGGGTTAGAACAGGGTTTCTGCTAGGGAGCTTACATCACTATACAAGTAACAATTGGCTTACCATGATAGCTGCAAAAGAGATTATCAAGTAGATGGTATGTCCAATCTTGTCAATCTTTTAGATCATGTATTTGTTCATGTGTAATTGTAATTAGTCCATTTGTTTCCTATGTTTCTTGTTAAATTAAATCAATTGTTTGGATTGCAGCTGTAACACCTCTTTGTGCTGGAAAAACTGGAACAGTGGGCACAGTGGGCCGATGCAAGCAATAACCACTATCACTGCTACTTTGCGAAATGACCTCAATACTTAACGTAGGATTACTCCCTTCTGCCCATAGCTTTATGTGCAGCCTAAATAAAACAAAACAAGTCAGCACAGCGTACCAGCTAACTGGTGGCCATCTTATACTAGTAGTATTGTGAATGGTGATCTTTTTAATATCCTTCCCACCAGATGTTTGTGAAGGAAGTGAAAATTTCAAAACCGGGAAAGTTTGAATTGCTACTCTACTGTAGTAGTAATACTTTTTGCTGTCAAGGACCAAAATGGTTCCCACCAAAGCAGCTAACGAACATGCCAGACACTGACACAGAGCTGCCAACACAAGGCAATTCAACGCATGTGCACAGCGCCACGTTGTGGACGAGGGAGAGATCGGTCGGTCGTGTGTGGATGGTGATGAGGGAGTGAAGGAGAGAGAAAATGCAATTTGTTTTACATGCATATATATTGTAAAGGTCCTAAATTTACTCTACTCAATGTACCATGTACCTCGTGTCAGGAACCCATCATAGCTTTTCTCTCACATCGCACCACCTTCAAATCCTCCTTTTCGCTGCTGTTGTGTTGCCTCCTCTATGCTCATAATATCTTCTTGCTCCCAGATTTTTTTCAACAGGGGGGAACTCCTAGTGGGAATATTATTTCCCATGCCAAGATTCACCCATCTACTCCCAAATATGGGAACATCACCATAAACTATGATGTGGATTATGGCCATGACCTTGAACATCCGGTCCAGTTTCAAACCCAACAATATTGAAAAGTTGCCAGAACTCATGTTTATCATCTTTCATGGCAAGTAGTACACGCAAAATGACGCCATGCGCAACTCTTTTTTGTTTGTTTGTTTTTTATTCTTTCATTATTATCTTTGATTGTTTTTGAAACATGACTTATCGGCGTGCAAATTTTTGGATTCGTACTTACCGAATATGGGCATATTATCACATAAGCATGATGGTCAATTTGCCTTGAAACCCAAGGATGTTCGTACATGGTATGCCATAAGAAAGTTTTTCAAAAGTTATCCATACTAATGCATGTCATTTTGCATGGCAACCAGTACACGCAAGAGAAAGCCATGCACAATACTACCTCGAGGGCGGTGGGAGTACATTTAACATCAAGGACCTAAAAAATCAAAAATTACATCGAGGTCCTACATTTAGCACAACGGACCCTAAAATTAAGAAAGAAAACAGTCGGGTTTGGCTCCTTCTCGAGAGATCAGCTGATCTGACCCAAACTCTTCATACTACTTCCTCTTCGATTGTTTTCTAAATATGGCCAAATTTGTCGGTAAGCAAATTCTTGGATATGGGATCATCAACATAAAGTATGATGTAGATATGCCCTTGACCTTGGCCGTTCTACTTGAAACCCAAGAATGTTCATACTCGTTGACAACTAAGCTTAAATTTGTTTAAATTTCTCCACTTACTTTTAGGTTAGAATTTTACACGGGCAGTGGGAGTACATTTTACATCAAGGACCTAAAAAGGGAAAATTACACCGAGGTCCATACAATTAGCACAAAGGACCCGAAAATTAAGCAAGGAAAATAGTCGGGTATGGCTCCTTCTCGAGAGATCAACTGATCCTTCATACTACTTCCTCTTCGATTATTTTCAACATATGGCCAAATTTGTTGGCATCAAATTCTTGGATATGGGATCATCAACATAAAGTATGATGTAGATATGGCATTGACCTTGGTCCTTCGGCTTGAAATCCAAGAATGTTCATACTCGTTGACACCTAAGCTTAAATTCGCTTAAATTTCACCACTTACTTTTAGGATAGAATTTTACATGGGTGGTGGGAGTACATTTTAATCAAGGACCTAAAAAGGTAAATTTACATCTAGGTCCATACATTTAGCACAAAGGACCTTAAAAGGAAAAATTTCGGATGGACTCCTTCTCGAGAGAGCAGTTGGTCGAGCTATACTTTTCATACTACTTCCTCTTTGTTTGTTTTCAAAATATAGCCAAATCTGTCAGCATGCAAATTCTTGGATATGGGATCATCAACATAAAGTACGATGTAGGTATGACATTGACCTTGGTCGTTCGGCTTCAAATCCAAGAATGTTCATACTTGTTGACAACTAAGCTTAAAATCATTTAAATTTCACCGCTTACTCTTAGGTTTGAATTTTACACAAACGGTGGGAGTACATTTTACATCAAGGACCTGAAAAAGGGGAAATTACATCGAGGTACATACATTTAGCACAAAGGACCCTAAAACTAAGCAAGGAAAACAGTTGGATCCGGCTCCTTCTCGAGAGAGTAGCTGATTGAGCCATACTCTTCAGACTACTTCCTCTTTGATTATTTTCAAAATATCGCCAAATCTGTCGACACTCGAATTCTTGGATATGGGATCATCAACATAAAGTATGATGTAGATATGGCCTTTAGGTTGGTCCTTCGGCTTGAAATCCAAGAATATTTATACTTGTTGACTACTAAGCTCAAATTCATTTAAATTTCACCACTTACTTTTAGGTTAGAATTTTACACGGGTGGTGGGAGTATATTTTACATCAAGGGCCTAAAAAGGTAAAATTACATCGAGGTCCATACATTTAGCACAAACCCCCCTAAAATTAAGCAAGGAAAACGGTCAGGTACGGCTCCTTATCGAGAGATCAGCTGATCAAGCCATACTCTTCATACTACTTCTTGTTCGATTGTTTTCCAAATATGGCCAAAAATTTGTCGGCATGCAAATTATTCAATATGGAATCATCGATATAAAGTATGATGTAGATATGACCTTGACCTTGGTAGTTCGACTTGAAATCCAAGAATGGTTCATACTCGTTGACAACTAAGCATAAATTCATTTAAATTTTACAATTTACTTTTAGGTTAAAAATTTACACGGGTGGTGGGAGTAAATTTTACATCAAGGACCTAAAAATGGAAAATTATAATTGAGGTCCATACATTTAGCACAAATCACCCTCAAATTAAGAAACGAAAATTGTCGGGTTCGGCTCCTTCTTGAGAAAGCAACTGATCGAGCCATACTTTTCATACAACTTTCTCTTCGACTGTTTTCAAAATATGGCCAAATTTGTCGGCATGTAAATTCCTAGATATGGTATCATCGACATAAAGTATGATGTAGATATGGCCTTGACCTTGGTCGTTCGTCTTGAAATCCAAGAATTGTTCATACTCGTTGACAACTAATCTTAAATTCGTGTAAATTTTACCACTTACTTTTAGGTTAAAATTTTAACTAGGCGATGGAGTATATTTTAAATCAAGGACCTAAAAAAGGAAAATTACATCGAGGTCCATACATCTAGCACAAATGAAAATAAAGTTAAGCAAAGAAAACAGTTAGGTTTGGATCCTTATCGAGAGAGTAGCTGATCGAGCCATACTCTTCATACTAATTCCTCTTCGATTGTTTTCAAAATATGGCCAAATCTGCCAGCATGCAAATTTTTGGACATGAGATCATCGACATATATAAAGTATGATGTAGATACGGCCATGACCTTGGTCGTCCGACTTGAAAATCCAACAATGTTCATACTCATGTTTATCTTGGTAATTAATCGTAAGTGAATCATGGTCCACATTTTGTGTGAAAACTAGGGTTGTGGCATTCCGAGCCATTTTTCTTCGTTCTTGCTTTACAAAAAAAATTCCCGCCACTTCAAGAATTAAATTTTGTTGTTCCTATAAGTTGGAAACTCCCATTAGTAGTGTTATGGTTCACCATGCCAAGAACGAAGCACCATGTACCAAACATGGGAACACCTCCATGCCAAGTTCGTGCATAGCTAATTAAGAACTTGAATTTTAGAACTCCTGGTGGTTTTTCTATACTGAATTCCTAGTTAGCCTCGAAAGATTTTGGGAAACTTTTCAGAGCAATCTACCGCATTTACTTCTACTCCTACATGAACGGTGGGAGTACATCTTACATCAAGGACCTAAAAAGGGAAAGTTACATTGAGGTCCATACATTTAGCACAAAGGACCATAAAATTAAGCAAGGACAATAGTCAGGTACTTGTCCTTCTTGAGAGAGCAGCTGATCGAGCCATACTCTTCATACTACTTCCTCTTTCCCAAATTAGGATGCATATTAGGTTTGGTCAAAGTCAATCTTTTATAAAGTTCGACCAACTATATGTAAAAGCATATTGACTTTTTATAATGAAAAATGCATATAATATGAAAATATAGTTCATGATGATTCTAATAACATTGAGTTGATGTCGTATACTTAGTCAAAGTTTATTAAATTTGACTTGACCAAAAGTAATACGCGTCTACTTTGGGAAGGAGGGAGTACTACTTGCTTCAAGGAACTAAAAAGGGAAAATTACACCGAGGTCCATACATTTAGCACAAAGGAACCTAAAATTAAGCAAGGAAAACTGTTGGGTTTGTCTCCTTCTCGAGAGAGTTGATGATCAAGCCCTAACTCTTCATACTACTTCCTCTTCGATTGCTTTCAAAATATGGTAAAATAAAGAGAGGTATTTTCGCAAATTAAATACACAATAATCAATAAAAGGTTTTCCTCTCTTATGGGGAGACCTCTAGTTGATTCTCTCTCTCCCGTGACCATGGTCCCAAGTCTGGATCACGTGAGCAGGAGTCCTCATCACCACAGAGCACTGTCGCGCTGCGGGATTCGGATCTAGAAGCTCAACTTCTGCAACTGCTGCTGGATCAGAGGAGCATGAGTCATCATCAGGCACCGAACGTGTGTAACTCCCTTGGAGGTGCAACACTTGGGGCACTAGGAGTCGTTGAAGCCGCAAGAGCTGTCGGGACTTCAACACGACCTTGAGGTCGGCTTCGGCTCATCTACATTAACCATGCTCTCCCGAGCATTGACAACGCTTTTCGGTCTTCAAGGGTAAGTTCACAAAAATCCCCTCCTGTTACTACATTACTAATAGATAGGTCCTGGCATTAGGGTTCTTGGCGTAGGGAAAATTTATTGTTTTCATGCACGAACCCCTTCAGTGGTATCGGAGCTAGATATAAGAATAATATTTCTAGTACGGGTAGAACACACGAGTTGTAGCGTGTCGGTGTTGATCTTTTAGTTGTTACCCTCCCATGTGTACTTGTGTATACCGTAGTAATGCTTGATCAAGCGGCCCCCAACTACTTTAACGCGTTCATTCGCTAGACTGGTCCTCGCTTGACATACGGCTTGTACCGTATAAAGTGGAGTTGGGGGGTGTCTGTTTCTCTCCCATTAGTTGGTATGCCATTTGCAATGAAGGGCCCCGAAAGGGGTGTAGTATAGACAACTACTTCATCAGCATTGTGGTGGAAGTTTGTAGGTAAGAACGGTTCTTGTACGAAAGCCCTATCAGCCACGTAAAACATACAAAGATATAGTAGAGGCGTCTAACTTTGGTTTGCAAGGGGGCGTTGTGATGTGATATGGTTGTGGCAAAGATAAAGTAGCTTACTTTATGTTGCAAAGTAGTAGTAGATGGTCATGGAGATGATGGGACTACCACGTCGGAAGGCGCTGGTACCCTGGCGCCTACGACGCCAGAACCCTAACACCGGAATCTGGATGCGCGGGTGATGGCTCAATGCACGGCGCCCAGAAAAGTGTTGGTGCATGGTTGATGTAGAGCTCGTTCGGAACCCCAAGAGGAAGGTATGATGAGCATAGTAGCAAGTTTCCCTCAGTTATGAAACCAAGGTTTAATCGAACCAGTAGGAGCAAGGAAACACCCCAAAGGATGTTACTAGCTGAGCTTGGCAGGGCGGACTACCGGTGCTAGTAGCAACATGGAGACCTGCACAACACAATCCACAGAACTATGTCCCCAACTTGCGATGAGGTTATTAATATCACCGTGTTTTGCGAAAAACAAAGGATTAAACGTATCGAATGGAAAGAAGTAAAAGTTTACAAAAAGTAAACACAAAGAAGTAAACAATTGTAGATTGTATGTAAAAGACAAGGACCGAGATCCATAGTTCACTAGAGGTGGCTCTCTTAAGATAGATAACAATGCTGGGTGAACAAATTACAGCGGGGCAATTGACAAACATCGATAAAGCAATACATGCATATACTAATCATCTTGACTCCTTTGAGACTTGATTGGGCATTACAAAATTATACATAGACCGCCATCCAACTGCATCTATGACTAATAATCCACCTTCAGGTTATCATCCGAAACCCCTCTAGTATTAAGTTGCAAACAACATATTATTGCTTTACGAACTGCGTGTAAAGTAAACAATATGATTGTTCCATGAACAAAGGATTGTTGTTTTCTCCCTAGTAGCAACATCACATCTAATACCTTAGAGATTTCTGTAATTTCCCGAGATTACTAGAGGCATGAACCCACTATCGAGCATAAATACTAACTCTTGGAGTTGCTAGCATCTACTTTGCCAAGATAGCTACTAACAACAGAAAGCATGCAAGATTACAAATAACAAAGGCATGATAGAATCAATAATCAATCTGAAATAGCATCTCAATATCCATCGGATCCCCGCAAACACAACATGAAGAATTACAAATAGATGATCTTGATCATGAACGGAGCTCACAAGATCTAGACATGAAAGCACAAAGGAGGAGAACCAGCCATCTAGCTACTACATGGATCCGTAGTCGAAGGATGAACTTCTCACGCATCACACCGGAGGCTTGCATGGTGATGAAGAAGGCCTCCAGGGTGAATTCCCCTCTCTGACAGGGTGCCGGGAAGATC